>OY390722.1:30141158-30741158 GCA_959613375.1 Heteropelma amictum | reverse complement strand
TCGGGACTCTTCGCTAGTCTGACGGCTTTTTGTCGCGCGACGAGAGGCCCCCGCGTTCGCGATTCATTGTGCGCGCCCACCGAGTGAACCTGTTGGCGCCGCCAACCTTCTCTCCCCCTCCCCCTCCCCGCCACCGCCCCTCGCACGTACACGCTGTGCGACTCTCCCGGATTCGTCATCGTTTAGCGGCCGTCCTTGCTACGACGCTGAGTTTATTCGTCACGTTTCGCCATTTAGCGGGACGGCAATATGAATCTCGGAACATACGGCTGGCACTGTTTCCAATATTTTTTATCGCATTTCTTTGAATTTTCTCCCACTGGACGACGCTCGCGGAAATTCGAAACGGAAACCGGGAAAACCCGGAAAACCGGGTCTTTCGTTTGTTTGTGTTTTTTCAAGATTCAAAGCATGATAAACTCGCGTTTGTCCCAATTTCATCGGAAAAACGGGAATGATATTTCCATATTTACCCTTGTGTCTCTTCCAACGACGTCGTTGTTGCTCAAGAGCGAAACGAGAGGCAGTTTACCGTCCGGTTTTTCCGTTGGTTCCTTCTCTCCTTGGCGGCGAGAGGAAGACGAGAGCGACATCTGCTCCTACAGAAAAATTCGCAGCAGTGAGAAGGAGAGCCCAAGGTGTTGGCACTGGCTGGCACGCCCGCGAGCTACCAACCTCTTATCCTCCTTCGTCGCTCGTTTTTTGTTTCAGCGGCGTTACACTCGCCGTCTTTGTGCCCCGTTTTTTTGTCTCTTATTCCGCCAAGAGGTCCGGAAAAACGCGCGCTCGCCTCGGAGATTTACGCGCAAGCCCTCCCGGCCAAGTGGCGTTGAGATCGCTCCTCGCCCCTTTCTCTCTTCTTAAAGACAAAATTACGCTTCCGCGGTGATCGTCGCGATGACTCGCTCTCCCCGTTGGCGTCGAGCTGGATAATGAATAGCGTCACCCTCGTTATCGAATTTGGGCATTTTTTCCGACAACAAATTGCTACTCGAAAGTGCAACGACAAGGACGTGATAATGCTTTGGGTAAATGCCCGGAGATTCGAGAGATCTCACCTCGATATCCAGGAGGAAGAAAGGCTCGAGGAGGCTGCTCGATGTAAACTTGGCTGATGACGAGGATCGTTTCTGCTCAAAGTTCCGCGAATGCTGACACGTTGGAACAAGCCGATAGTGGCGCTGGTTCCGAACTTTCGAGGGTTCGCTCGAGCGCGACGATCGAACATCTCACGATTCATCAATGCGTGCTTTTCTCTCTTACCCTCCCTCCGAGGATCGTCTTCTCTGCATCTCGTCGAGGAGACTGTTCCACGCTCGATTTGACGTACTTTTCGGAGCGAACAAGAGCCAACGTTCAACGTTCCTCCGCTTCTTCGGGAAAATTCGTCTCGAGAATCTCATAGGTGAGAAATTCTCAATGAAACTCGCCCAATTACCTTCAAGAACCATCTCCGACTCCATGCCGCCTCTCGTTCGTTTCTCCGTCGAATAATCTGTGGATGATGTTTTTTAGGATTATCATTCTCGTTGTTGAGACGCGACCATTGGATACCTTGCATTTGCTTACTGTTTGCTATAACGATGCGAGTTGAAGTATAATTCAAATAAAGAGGTTTGCGATCGTACCGTACGTAACGACACCTAGGACAGAGTTGCCGTCCCTGCGATGCGATGCTCTCACCGCCGTTGATGAGCCGCTTTCGACGTCGTTTGGCCGATTGATTTCCGAATGCACAGAGATAATTGCGCATACTCTGTAGATGGATTAGCATAAACAGGCAAAGTTTCTCAACTGCTTCGTACCTCCGGCTCGTGAAGAAAAACACGGAAGGGACGTAGCGATTAAAAAAATGACCGTTTTGTATATCCAACTTTTTTTAGCATCTAAGACTAGACTTTGTACAGTCCGAACAAGAAGAAGATACTATCCGCTGATAGACAAATTCAAACTGTGTTTCAAGGACACTCGTCGCTGAAAAGACTTGAAAAAAATTAATCCGACATTGATGTTTGAAAGCAAATAAATTTGTGGTAAAATTCCCCATTCGTGTTTGCGAGACGGAAAGAGAAAAAAACGACAAAGAGATTTCTGTAACAACGTACGTGAGGGCCGATATGTTGGGGAGAAGGAAGAAAAGAGCCTCCAAGGGTCAGAGTCGATAAAAGATTCTCGATTAAGACGCACAGATGTCAAATTCCCTCGGTTACAAATGGCTCTCGTCGAGGCCCATTTCGCAATAATACTCGGATGCTGCGTGCGCGAATATAGTAGACAGGGAGCAGGGGGGAGAGAAGGGAGATTGTGAGTAAGGAAATATGGGACGAGGGCAAAGATCTTTTTCCCGCCTACCAGGGAGAGAACAGGCGCATTGAAGGGATCGACGCGATTTCACGGCTATTCAAACACAATGGGGACTGACGGAAACAATGAATAATAGAAAACGCGAAAGAAGAAGGGCGGGAGGCGATAGACGTACGAGCGGTATAACCCGCACTAGGGTTGCGAATAACAAAACGACTTGTCGAGCGTAAGAGGAAAAATAACAAAAAAACATACGTGCCATCGTCGACGAGATGTTGCTTTTTGTGGAATTTCAGCAGGACGAATGTATCGTTTTTCATCGATAAACTTTGAACTTTTGTCACTGGACTTTTCATTGATAATTGCTTCGAACGTTAAATATTCGAGGTACGCCGGACAATGTCGAAAATTTGCGCTCGCCATTTGGAAAAGTGCCGCAGAGCGCGCTCACCCGAGTGACGATCGCGGCGCCACCACTCTCCCAGTGTAGCCAATTGAGAAATCCCAAACGCAAAAGTCCCCGGTACTTGGGCGCATTTCGCGCAATAGACGGACCGGAATATCCACTTGTTTAATTCATTGTTGGGAAGTCACGTTTATTTTCAGAGAGCTTTAGTCGGACAGTGGTGTTGAAACGATTTGTTTTTCGTGTCTTTTGTGTCTCGTCGGTGTGTGTTGCCGTTACCGGTTACCGGGCCGGGGACCACGTGATTGAATACGATCGCAGCGCCTCTCGGTGCTCGCGGCAATTTACGGTATCGCTCTCGCCAAGTTGCGCTACCATCGAGTTGCCCATCTGTGCCCTGAACGCTCTCCCCGTGGTGTTTCAGTTACCAATGTCGCGCGCGAATTGCAAGTCGAGTGTGTGCGAAAACCAAAACAGAAATTGAGATTGAGAAACTATTTACCTATATTCTTGAAAATGGTATTGCTCTACGAGACCGACGACTAATTTGACGATTCTGAAAGCAATAGAAGATGCGCAGCGTCATCATGTGACGATCGTCATCTCATCGGTACACACGAAAGCTCTTTCGGCGGCCATTTTTATCTCTTTTGCATTATTCAAAAAAGTCGTTACATTTTCACGAAAACTCTCATTGGTGTTGTGTATTTTTTTGGTGTTTGGGAATTTTGGGCGCATTATTCGAGAGTGTTTGACCCAATGACGCGAGGCGACGAAGAACGGAGTGAGAATAAAAGAGGAGCCTCGAGCCGAGCATGCAAGATGGACAGTTCAAGTTGGAGGCAAAAGAGCAGAGCAGAGGAACGATGAGGTAAAAGCGGTAGAATCTCCCATGCGCCATGAAGGATCTCCAGCAGCAGGGCAGAGCGCTCTCGAAGGGTTTGTTGGCCTATGTCGATGCGAGAGGTCGGGGATCGTGGAGAAAACTAGGGCCGAGAGAAAGACAGAGCGAGCGAGGAAGAAATTAGAAAGAGCGAGGAGAGGGGTGGGGAAAGGAATCGTCGTCGCGTCTTGGCAGAATGGCGCTGGAGTGGGGAGCGGCGAGAGCGGCGGAGGAGAGGGGGTAGACTGGCCGGTGGGTCTGCGAGTTTCTGCTGCAGCGCGTCGCCTCAGTTTCGGCCAGCCGTTCCGCCGCGACGGTCGTGCCCGATCAGTCGCGTTTGATTCTTCCGCGTGGAGAACGTATAAATCGCGATCGAAGAAAAAAACTCGTGCCTGTGTCTGTGTCAAATTGTGTGTGTGTGTGTGTTGATTCGCGTGTTTTTCGTATTGTTTCGACGATTGAAATACTCGATTCGATTATTCCAGCTGGTGCGAATAATTCACACGAGAGTGTTTGTGTTTAATCGCGATGAAAAAAAAAACGAGAGAAACAAGATCGCTTTCGACGTTTCGTCTTTTGACAGTGATAGCATCGATTTTTCAATAAAATCATAGGGAGCAGCAGCGTCCCGATCGACGATTGCTTCGTCGGTCCTATCCATTTTTTTTTTGCTAGTGTGCCCCCCGGTGACGCGTTCCGTAGTGCTCTATCTCTTTTCGTACGGTTCTGAGGAAACATCGCTCCCACACAGTGAACGGTGATTGTTTGTTTTTTGTTCGATTCCTTCCTCTCCCCCCCCCCCCCCTCTCATTGTTGTTCGTGTACAGTTTTCGTGCGTTTTTATTTTTGAATCTTTACCCGGGCACGCGTCGCCTTCCTCGGTGCGTGCTTGGCAACGACCGGTCATCGCGTACGAGGAAAAGTTTGGATTACACGATCTTGCGCAGCAGAAGAAGAAGAAGGATCAACTCGCGCTGATAAACAAGGTTGGTAAAGCATCGGTGAATCTTTTCTCGCAATGCCTTCAAACGCGATGTGATATCGCGATTGCATGCGTTTCATTTATTCTCTCGCAAACTATCCATCATCCAAGATGAATAAACATGAAATTTCCATCGTTGGAGAGCAACGAATACGAATCTCTGATTTTCTACATCAAAATCCAGTTATGAAATAACCGGGGCATAAAATTCAATCGAAAAACGATCATTCATTAATTTCCAATTGTTTTTTAAATTCACTGTATACGCATCTCGTTGATAATCTCCAGGATTGAACAATTGCATTGCAAAAATATGAACCAAAGAATGACGCTCATTGTTGATGAAAATAAATTGAATCGCATAAACGCTTTCGTCGAATTACTCCAACGATGGAACATTTTCGTGTCGTCGTAATCATTTACGGTCCGCAATAGCGATAAACGACGGATTGCAGGATGAATAAAAATTGATTGAAATGGTATGAAAAATCTGTCACGATCGAAACGACGATCGACAATTTACGATGAACGACGAACGAAAAAAAGAAGAAAAGAAAAAAAGAGCACCTTTTCTCCCCCCAAAGTAACTGAGCGCGGTATTATTCTCCTCTGTAGTGTTAATTATATTTGTATTCCTTACGTTTTATAGTCGAAAAGGAAGATCGCGCAGGAACGAGTCTCGTTTTTGTTCACAGAATTCTCTCAGGGTCTCTCGACATTTCCCTTCTCTTTCACGATTCTTTCTCGCTCTCTCTCTCGCGTCTTTTCTTTGACGCGTTTCTCGCTCGCACGCTCCCCCCCGCCCCCCTTCCTCGCTCCGCCTTCCGCACCGTTAGGTGAACAGCAGCAGCAGCACACCGGGCATGAGGTTAAAATCGAGGGAAAAAAAGCGCTTCTCGGAAATACCGCTGGTTTCTTCGAACTAAATAGCCCTTGCGTCTTTTTCGTCAGATTCTTAAAAATATACACGTTTTGAGCGATAAATCGCGAATTCTCGGTACATTTTCATTGTCATTCGCTCCACAACGGTCTCGATTTTCGTATTATTTACCTTTTTCGCAATCAGCGATGATCGAAAGGCGATACAAAGGTGGCAATTATACCGAGGTACGTGGAATCTGTGTTGAAAAAAATATAATCAAAAGAAATGATCAATAGCCGCCTCTTTTCGTGTCGTCGATGAACACATTCTCACCTTTTTTCCTGATCGGAATGATGAAATTTGCTTTGTTTTTTTCCTGTGGTAAATTTTGCAAACTTTTCGAATTTTAATGACGCGAAAATCTCAGTTTTTCTCGATTTTCATCATTTTTTTTTGTACACTCTCACGACTCTCGGATAATCGAAACAGTACTATTACCGACTCGATGAAATATATATTTAACGGACTTTTTCGTTTTCGCTGTTTCCTCCTTTTCTCCGGCGTTTCAACGAAGCGCGAGTTTCAGCATGGCGGCCTTGTTTCGTTATTTATCCTCGATTTTTATCAACACAAATACGAAGCGAGCATCACAGAAGCGGTATACGCATATTCTCCCTGCGTATTTGTTTTTCTTTCTCATGCTTGAGAAAATATTGATACAGAATTTTTCTCCATCATGTAAATGCAAGAAATTTCAATGGAAATTCAAAGAGAGTCCGTGCGCGAGAAAAGGCGCGTGGGCACACGTACATTTCGGGCGCGAGTTTGTTTTCACAGTTCCTTTCGCCTGCTCTCGATCTCTCGAAATACTATCGCCGCGTCTCCTCGGTGGTCCGTCGGAGGTACCACGTGCTCTCGTGCTTCTCTCCACTCGCGATTGCCGCGCGCGCGCGCGCGCTCCTCCGAACGACAAGAAAAAATCAATGAAAAATCCTCGATGATTCGCTCAATCTCCATGGAGCGAGATTTGAGAGGAAAACTCGATTGAGAGCGTCGGTAAAAAAAAAAAATTGAAGAAAAAATGGAAAATGTTTCGCAAAGTGAGCGCGCGAAATAACGCTCGGATATCGAGATATCCGCCGAGAATAATCGTATTTAAACTCGGCGTTAGGGGCATAATTTTTTTTTCGCCCCCGACCAGTCGTATATACGCTATGAGTACTATACACGGCCGTAAATTTGCTTTTCTCTGTGGATAGCTCGCTCCGAGGTCCATGCTGGAAAATGGGCGTTGGACCGAGCAGGTCCGCGACGATGTAAAATTCTGCAATTAACGCGGCGGGAAATTAAATTTACTCGCGCGATATCGAATATAAAATGGCATTTGAAAACGCGTTGGTTAACACGAGCAGAGCCGATATCTCTTTAATCCCCATTTTAATTTAATTCGATAATCCGCGGTCTTTTCGCGAATGACGCGCGCTAGTAGTATTTACCGTAAACGCTTGGGGATTCCGTGCGGAATATTAAAAGAAAACAAAGTTGCAAAATTTCTCAGGAAAATCGGGCCTCGGACTTGTTTATCGAAAACTGACCTTGTCGCGCCGCGAAATCTCGCGCCTCGTTTATCGTACGCAATGCGCGCCCGGGATATACGCCGTGAGAGCGGAAACGTTCATTCCGATGGTCCGGAATGATTTCCTGGTCGGTTGCGGCAATCTCTCTCTCTCTCTCTCTTTCGCTCTCGACAGCCGCGCGCGTTACACCACTGCATCGTCGAGAGAGAGAGAGAGTGAATCTCGCCCCGAGTTTATTATCGTGTATATTCAACGTTGATGGTTTTGGCAAATTTAACAAGTCCGAAATGACGAGAAAAAGGGAGAATAAAGGGGGGGGAATAAATTGGGATTATCATTATGACGAAGAGCGGTGTATTTTCGTATTCCGCCGTTGGGGCGTGGAAACGCGGGCTCTCGCCTTGTCGTTAATTGGACTTTACGCATATCGCAGTTAATTACAATTTACCGGGGTTATACACAAGGTCGACAGGTGGCTGTCGTGCATGGTGCACCATCAAGGTGACCACCAGCAGCAGGCCCCGCGCTCCTCTCTCTGCCTCTGCCTCTGCCTCTGCCTCTGCCTCTCTCCCTGCCTGCTGTGTGCGCGACAATCGTCCAGTAGTCCTCCGGTGTATGCTCGACATGGTGGAAAAGCCCATCAGAGCACTGATTTCACGCTGCTCTCTCGGCCGAACCTCGCAGACTCGATCGAGACACTGTGCATTCGCGGCACAGTGTGTGTGCGAATGCCGATTGATCCTCTGAATATTGAGCTTCTGACATTTGCACGTTGAAAAAATCACACGCCTTTTTCTTCAGCATTTTTCATATTTCGACTTTTTCCGGAAAAGTGGCGAAAAACGAGTCGAAATTGTTCTTTTTTTTTTTGGGTTTCTCCAAATTTTCAATCAACCTTCAATTTTCAAGAAACGCGCCGACCTTTTCCCGAAAACTCGATATTTCAATGAAAAAATATAGTATTACTGCATTTTCGGGCCGAAATATCGAGTTTTCGATGAAATACCGGTGTGTTTCGTCATATAGACCGTTAAACGTCATTTTTGAAATGCAAAATTTTTCGCCATTTCGTGCCAAATTGCTTCAATCCACTAAAATGGTTGCCATTTTTTTCCTATCTGAGATGGACCCTCCAACTTGTGCTTGTTCTCTTCGCGATTGTTCAGCCTTGAAAATGCCGTTTGGTTCACGTCGATATCTCGATTTTTCGATTTTTGGCAGATTTTTAAAGCGGGACCATCGATTTTTGCCAATTTTCCCATACATAGCCCTTTGCCTTTTTTTCGCGAATTTTCGAAAACATTCAACTTTGTCGAAAAATGAAAATCGAAAATTTTCTTTTTCGAAATTTCGATAGTTGCAAAACTCTTCGAGTTTTTCGCCAACACTCGAAATTTCAGTAAGAAAAGGCAAAAAAACCGTGAAATTCAAGGAAAAAGAAAAGACCCCGTCAACTTTTTGTTAGAAGGATATAATAAAAATGGCGGTCGTAGCAAATTAAAGCACAGCACATGGCACTGCGAGCGCTCGAGATGCCCACGCAGGGACGACGAAAAACACTGTGAGATGCCAATCAATATTGTACACGTTTGTACGACCATATTTATTTACACACACACACACACACACACACAGACACACACACACACACACACACACACACAAACACACACAGTGTTGACCCAGGATAAAGGCGTGCTTCAGACCTGGTTAATTTACAAGAGGTTCGGGGTTTAACCAGCGACAACAACCTGCTCCGTAGACGCCGTAGTCCAGTCAAATTAGCATAAGTTCTATTCAAGAGGGGAACCCTCTCGCCAATTTTTTCATAGGTTGTTTGGACCTACAAGAATGTAATCGTCAATTTTCGGACTTTCCAAAGTGTATATTTCAACAATAAAAAAATTATTGAAAAAAAAAAAATTGATATTTTTGAGATATCTTTTTTGGAACGCGTCTTATCGAAAAAAGTTTCGAATAAAATTTGTTCATCATAACGTCCTCTGTAAAAAAGGTCCTAAAAAAAAAGTGCTAACATTGTTAATTAAGCGGTTAATGGCAAATGAAAATGAAAATTCGACATTTCGTTTTTGCAACCGCAATCGGGTGTTTATCAAGATATCGGTTCGAAACTCGTACATGATGTAGAGGAGCCGAATCTCAAGAGACTCGCGCAAGATTCATCGATCTGCGAGATATAGTTTAGCAACAATCTGCGATCATCGAAAAATCTTTGCCCTTCGATACAGTTTGAAAATGAAGGCCCACAGGCTGGAAAAAAATCGAGGGGCTTCGTATCATCATGCACAAGCGATTTGAGAAAAAAAAATTAAAAATTTGTTGAAAATAGATACTGTTTTTCGGCGATTTCTGAATTTTGCTAATAAACAAAAACAATTCCGACCAAAGTTGCAAAGATATCGGAACAATTATTAAACCATCGAACTAGCTTTTGAAAAACGAACAATTTAAAAAAAAAAACTGGCAATATTTTGATTACAGCCCGAGATGTGAATGTTTTTACGTTTGTTCAATTTTATATTGTTGTAATCAACATTTTTGCAAAATTCGAGTTCCTCAGCGATCCCTACGCTTTCGGCCATGGGATTCAATAAAATTATTCCCTTTACGAGCAATTACGTCATCATAGTTATCGATGTATTCCGATCGACGGCTGGCCGCCGAGCGCGCGGCGCCGACCGAGCGGCCGCGCGGCGCGGTAGGGATGGCCCCTCTTACTCCGCAGCCCCGCGCGAACGGCTTAGTTAACAAATGTAATAACTTACTTAAAAATGGCCGTAGAACAATTTTTTTTTTTTAATTTTACGTGATTTTTTCTTACGAACGCGATGGTGTCCTTGAAAATTATGTTCACCCCATAGCAGACCCATGACCATATTTTTCACAAATTTTACATGTAAACATGCTTTAAAATTATTTAACTATGGATGGGAAAAGGTATCATAAATAAATCTTTTCTTAGAAACTGTTTCATTCATTACAATAGTTTTATTGATGAGAAAAAGAAAAAAAATGTTGCAAGAAAAATTGATTATAAATGCATTGCTAGCTTATTGTAATGAATGAAACAGTTTTTAAGAAAAGATTTATTTATGATACCTTTTCCCATCCACAGTTAAATAATTTTAAAGCATGTTTACATGTAAAATTTGTGAAAAATATGGTCATGGGTCTGCTATGGGGTGAACATAATTTTCAAGAACACCATCGCGTTCGTAAGAAAAAATCACGTAAAATTAAAAAAAAAAAATTGTTCTACTGCCATTTTTAAGTAAGTTATTACATTTGTTAACTAAGCCGCTCGCGCGGGGCTGCGGAGTAAGGGGGGCTATCCCTACCGTGCCGCGCGGCCGCGCGGTCGGCGCCGCGCGCTCGGCGTCCAGCCGTCGATCGGAATACATCGATAACTATGATGACGTAATTGCTCGTAAAGGGAATAATTTTATTGAATCCCATGGCCGAAAGCGTAGGGATCGCTGAGGAACTCGAATTTTGCAAAAATGTTGATTACAACAATATAAAATTGAACAAACGTAAAAACATTCATATCTCGGGCTGTAATCAAAATATTGCCAGTTTTTTTTTTTTAAATTGTTCGTTTTTCAAAAGCTAGTTCGATGGTTTAATAATTGTTCCGATATCTTTGCAACTTTGGTCGGAATTGTTTTTGTTTATTAGCAAAATTCAGAAATCGCCGAAAAACAGTATCTATTTTCAACAAATTTTTAATTTTTTTTTCTCAAATCGCTTGTGCATGATGATACGAAGCCCCTCGATTTTTTTCCAGCCTGTGGGCCTTCATTTTCAAACTGTATCGAAGGGCAAAGATTTTTCGATGATCGCAGATTGTTGCTAAACTATATCTCGCAGATCGATGAATCTTGCGCGAGTCTCTTGAGATTCGGCTCCTCTACATCATGTACGAGTTTCAAACCGATATCTTGATAAACACCCGATTGCGGTTGCAAAAACGAAATGTCGAATTTTCATTTTCATTTGCCATTAACCGCTTAATTAACAATGTTAGCACTTTTTTTTTTAGGACCTTTTTTACAGAGGACGTTATGATGAACAAATTTTATTCGAAACTTTTTTCGATAAGACGCGTTCCAAAAAAGATATCTCAAAAATATCAATTTTTTTTTTTTCAATAATTTTTTTATTGTTGAAATATACACTTTGGAAAGTCCGAAAATTGACGATTACATTCTTGTAGGTCCAAACAACCTATGAAAAAATTGGCGAGAGGGTTCCCCTCTTGAATAGAACTTTGTAAAATATGGCCTAATTTGACTGGACTACCGAGAGAAAAATGCCTATCGCCTTCGCCATCGCGATATATAAATTCTCTCGTGTGTGTCCGCGCGCCAAACAGGTACGAGAGGGGAAAGAGAGGTCACGTACACGGCGCGCATAGCGGGAGTCTCGATTTAGTCACGTTTAATCATTTCAAAGGTGCGCACAATGCTCGGATATTGGCATTTTTTTTCCTTTTTTCATTTTTTCATTTCATTTTTTTCTCAGCAGCCAGAGAAAACGAGAGAGGTCGCTCGCGGTTTAATCGCGTCGTCTCGGTGTCGCTCGGCGTGTATTCTCGTTACTCGTGATTGCAGCGGAGGTGGTAATGCCCCCCCCCCCCCCCCGTATGTGTGTTTGGGTGTGTGTGTGTGGGTGTGCAGAAAAAGGGGTCGACGCGACCTCTAGACGCTCCGGATCGTCTCGTTTCGTTCTTCGGGCCTCGTTGCTGTTGCTTTTTTTTCTCTCTCCCCGTGTATTTCGCTCTCCTCCTCGCGCGGTTTCTCCTCTCTGTGCTGTGGCACTTGCACTTTTCTTTCTCTACCTGTTTTCGCGCTCGTCTCTCTCTGTCCCTCCGACAGTCTCGTTCGGAATTCCTCCGGATTCCTCAGCGAAAGCGGCGGCGCCCCCTTTGTCCACAACCGGAGGCTCCCGGCTCATTCATTTTCGACTCTTTCAGATCGCCATTCAGCGCGACACTTTTTCACGAAATTGCCGAATTTGCGACGAACAACGTACGAGTTTAACGAACAAATAACGATTGTCGAAAAAAAGTATTGAAATTTACACTCGATTGTTTTTTTCTCTTTCATCCCCCAAAGTTTCGAGGGTGCGTTGATTGCGTTTCGAATCAATTATTTTTCCAATCAAACGTTTCATTCGATAATGCACGGAATGGTACAGGGTATGGAGGAGCCGGGGGGCGATGATGAATTTCGCATTAATCCAGCAGCGCGGAGCGGAGAGTGGGTTTGAGCTCGAGACAAGTGCGTGCACGCCGTTGGAATTTTATTCAGCGCTATTCCGTTAAACTCGAACGAACCGGCTTCGAGCACTTTTTTTTTTTTCTTTCTCTCCCTCGCAGCAGCGGTTCAACCAGCGCTCGAAGCGCCGAGAGATATACAACGAACTATACGTTCATGCATAATAATGCTTTCGAACGGAGGGCACCATTCTCGAACGAGAATACCATTTTTTTTGCCATTTTTTTCTCTTCCATCTCCGTTTTCACAACTGTCGATGATCGTACGCTCCTCTCGCGCGTTGTACTACGCGAAGCCCGCTTTTCGCGAGAGGGACGTGCGCAGAGACGGAAATTCCTCGACAGACTCGTTGTTTCTTCTCGCGGTCCCACGTACGAGGCAAAAGCAAACGGCTGACAATGAGAGAATTGTCCCTCTTTCTCTCCTTGTATATTTCCGAAAGAACCGCGAGGCGTACGCCCGTACGAGAGATTTACTCGACATTTGTTTATCCGAGGATTTTTTCGCCGAGAGTCTTCTCTCCGTTACACTGAGAAAAAAAGGCTTTGTAAGCGTAATCTCGCAAATTTGGTCGGTATAGGATGTTTGATAAATTTCCAGCCGACCAAATTTCCTCAGCCCCGGATTTAATAGACCCGGCACGCAGCTCCGAGAGCTGCTGCTGCTGCTGCTGTTCTCTCGTACGACACACATCGCGCACGTGGGCGTTTGTGCGCGATCGAGGGCTCGTTCGCTGCGCTGTGCACGCAACTACTATACTGCCTGTACCTTTTCCCGTGTAATACCCGCATGGTGCCATCTCCCGCAAGAGAGCCTCTCTTGTATACCTTGCGAACAAAGCACCTGGAGTGTCGGAGACTCGGTGAAGCGTTCTCGCTCCTATAAACCCATTCACACACGCACACACACGCACACTTACCGCGCAATGTATACATAATATCGTTCTTTGTACCTTTGACCCTTGCTGGTCCACTCTCGCGTATCGACGAGAGAGAGAGAGAGAGTCCCCGGCAACGTCGACGTTTTTTCCCTTCTCTTTTGACAAAATCACGCAGCATCGATGTACCCGCGTTATTGACGGATGCAGGCGAAACGAGACAGGATATTACAGTGTGGAAGAAATACCGAGTGCGTGGGGAGAAACCCACAAAAGGCATGTAACACGGGAGAAGGCGGTAATCGCGTATTTGCGCTTTAGTTTTTTTCATTCTTTCGCTACTTCCGGGGAAGGGCGGCGGAGCCTTGCCCCGCGTTCTTTTTTTTTTTTCTCGCCGAGCCGATTCAAAAAGCGTTCGCGCGCGTCTACGCGCGTGTGCGCTTTTCAAAGGCAAAAGCGAGCTTGGAAATTGGCGGCGTGTACGTTCATCCTCTCGTGCGGACTCGCGACGAACCCCCTTTCCATATACGCTCGAACGAATATTCATATTCAATCAACCGTGTAGAGACCACCGTACAGAGGGGGGGATGAAGGGCAGAGAAACTATCGGGGAAAGTTGTGCGATTTTTTTTTCCACCATTTTTTCCACAGCTTTTCGAATTAATCCCTTTCACGTGTGCTCTGTTTATAATTCCAACGTTGCACTTTTCACAATTGGAAAAACTTTTCAGCATCCTCCAAACGATGGTTCATTTCGACATGTTTTCAACGTGTTTTTCTTTTTTTCACTCTCCGCGTGTACCTCGGGGAAAAATAGGGAGAAAAGGAAAACAGCAATGTTTCCATCGACATTTCGTCCCTATTCATTTCGAAATCAGCAAACAATGGACATACCGGTGAGACGGAGAGTAATACCGATGTTGACGAATATTTACGCCGGTTATTTTTCTCTTTTTCTTCTTTTTCGTTGTCTTGATGATTTTTCTTTCTTTTTTTACCCCCATCAACGAGAAGGAAGGTGGGATCCGATGGTTAAACGGCGAGTCTGTATTTCCATTGTTTTTCGCCAAGAGCTGGACCGGTATAGTACACCTCCGGAGAGTTTACGCTCTCCGCGAAGGGAGAATATTCGAGCCCGCGTGTGTGGGTGTGAAACGTACAGCGGAATGCCAGCATTCTCGACGATTCACGGCCCACGGGAGGCAGTTTTCTCTGTACGGTTCGCTTATTTTTTGGCTCTCGTTCAATTTCGTCGTCGGTTCATCGAACGGACGACGAATTATCTCGGATAAAAGGTTTCGAGAAAAAATAAAATACACTTTCGACTTTACAAGGCCGATTTTGCCTCGCACTCGGTGCTCGTGTTTCAGACGTATATTTTCGCGAATTTTTATAAACATTCCCTCCGTCTCTCTCGCGCGCACCAGCTGGTAAGAGCGCTGATAAGAGCCTCTATACGACATTCGCTGAGCTTTCGGTTTTCCGCGTGATTCGTGCATGCGCGCGGCTGAAAGATTTCCAAGTCTCGCGCCGGAAGCAAAGCCGCCTCTGTGCCACGCGAGCCAAGGGATTACACGGTCGTCTTGCACATTTGCGGCGGCGGCGGCGGCGGCGGGGGCAAGCTTCGTGTAATCTCGCGGGGCTATATACACACGCCGCTCTCGAGTTTTCACTGCATTCCGTGTCTTTGTTCGCAGCGCGCGTAACGCACGATGTACGCGCGAAAGCCGGCTGCTCCGGGTTGGCTGCAGCTGCGGCCTCAAACACAAAAACTCTCTCTCTCTCTCTCGCTCTTTCTCTTCTTCCCACTTTCGGCGTGGGATAAGTGAGAATGAGAAAATGCGCGCGAATTCGAGAAAATTGCCTCGCGATTATGGTTCCTTCTTTCTCCGATTCTTTATCCGTGCGCTCCAGGTACCCCGGGACGCGTCCATCGCCGTCGGTCGTTTTAGTGACACACGCTCCTGCAACAACGTATATTCCTATGATGATAAACGCGCGGCACATATTTCACCTTGTCGGGCATGCGGTAATCACGGGAATATTATGGACCTCGTTAATCTCGTTTACATTCACCCACGAATCGTTGTACACCGGGATGTGTATGGGCAAATATTATTCCGACCGTTTGTCGGACAAAACACGCGATGTACGCGCCTCGTCCGGTCGAATCTCTCGAAGAAGAAACATGCAGCCACAGCGGACCACGGCGCGTCTTGTATAAATGAAAAGTCTATAAAGTTTGCACAGTTTTTTCTTCTCTTGCACCCAGAAAAAAATCTATTATCTTCAAATAAAACCTATTTAATTTGAATAGATTTTTTGCTTGGCTCCTGGCAGAATAGACTTTTATTCAAATTCAACATATAAATTTATTTGATTCAACCAGTGTTATTAGTGTTATTTAAAAAGTATTGGAACGAGCCTGGAGTTAGTATCGGAAGTAGTTGTATAGGATGTGACGACCCGAACGGTCTTGCAGTGGTGGGGACGGTTCAGTGACGATGAGTGAACGGAATGGTGGCCCCGCCGCTGGATGGTCTCGAACCCGGGTCCTCCCGATGAGAGCGATGAGCGCTAACCACTGCGCTACGGCTACTTGTGATTTTTTTCACTCGAATCGTCTATACCTCAGTAATGCTGGACCGTCACAAGGAATTGTAGCCACCATCGTAACTACCACCGCCATAGCCTTTCGGTTATTAATAACGATGCTTGATATCAGCATTCATGCACTATACGAAAAATATTTCTTATAGTATCATTTATATTCGTGTAATTTAGTGATTAAGTATATCTCAATGTTAAATAAATATATATGTTAGAAGCGAATACATGGGCAAATCAAATCAAATAAAAATTTATTTGATCCAACAAAAAATGTATTTAATTGTAATAAATGAAGATTGAATAGACGAATCTATTCAATCATAATAGATCTTTTCTCTGGGTGTGGTCAGCAAATAGTCCAGTGTAGAGTGTGTGTCTTGTGCGGAAAAAAAAGGCGAAAACTCGAGTGCGGTGTCACTCGCTCGGTGGAAGCCCGCTCTCGTGCGTCGGAAAAGAAGCCTCTCGCGAATGTTTTCGTATCGTGTTTGCATCAGCCATAACGACATCTTTTTTGTTTTCGATCCCGCGCGCGAGAGAGGCTTCGCTCCCCGACTAGAAATTTGTCTGTGGTTTCGTTAAGGTCCTGATCAGGTCAGACATATCCCACATGTGGTCCTGATGTGGCAACCCGGTGTGGACCTAACTCGGTCTGTAACGCAGTGACACTTGGGGTCCTTATCGGGTGAATCCGACTAGGTCCTTTCAAGGTAACATTGACAGTACCTGATACATTTAATATTTCATCCCGCATGCAAGCGATAATATTTTATTCAATAAATCGTAGACAACGAACAATGTAAATTTTCTTTCAGTTATTTATTAATTTTATCAAATAATTTTGCCTTAGAAGAAACTTTTTTTAAAATTGAAATTACATTCGTTTATAATACTAAATTTGTGTCGCTGCTCTTATTTGAATGAACATAAAACAAAAAACAGTTCGAATTTTTGGCGCGCACAAAGTTTTGTAGGTTGAAAATAAAAATAAAAAAACATGTTTTATCAAAAACTTATCGAATACAATTTACGCAAGTTTGTCGAATGAAGAATGAAAATATTATTAAAAACATTTTCTGACGCACAGGAACTTTTGTTTTTCAAAATAAAAAAAAAACGTGTTTTATTCAAAAAATTGTAAAATAAAATGTACTTTTATTGGGGCTTTAATTAGAAGCTTATTTGATGCCAGAATCTTTTTTTTGCAAATAAAAAAAATGTTTTGATTTGATTGAACGCGGGCCCTTCTATTCGTTGTGTGAGTTCACACTGCGCATTTTGCCAATCTTTCATGGCTCTTATCCGGTCATACTGATTAAAACCTGACTTGGTTTGCACTCAGATGGACCTCATGAAAACCTTATCGAGTTCATCGTGTCTAGGTTAGCCACGGATGGACCTTGCAAGTTCCTTATAAAGAATACCTAGTGTGGATAACCTTGACTCCACCGGATATGGTCCATACATAAATTCAAGATAACCTGATGAAATTTCTAGTCGGGTCGCGGTTGTCCGCGCTCGTTTCGCTTCGTCCTCTGACGGCTTTGGTCCCAGGTATTTCGTATTCGCATTCGACGCACCTTTTCATACACTTTTTCTCCCGACATTCGGATCGTGCTGGGGTATTCGCGCGGCTAGACGATCCACCGAAATTTTTGGGTTGCTCACGCGCGACCCTCTCTGCGGCAAAATTATTCCATCTTTTGTTCCGCACAGCCCCCACAGCGTTGCCGAGCTCAGTTTTGCGTAACAAAAGCAGAGAGCCTACGAGGGATTTTTTGCTTCTCGCTCGTCCGTCCGTCCGTCCGGTTTGCCCTCTCGCGAGGGGGGCCATCGGGCAAATCGAGCGCACCCCGCACCAAATGGGACAAATGGGATGTTTCAGAGCGCGTTTGGATCGTGATTACGATGAAAACGACAGATGCCGATGCCGCGTCATATGTTCCGGCTCTCCCGCTCAATCCGTTTGTCCCACTCACGAGCCGGTCGCACGCGCGTGTCCTACCTGCTTCTTTTCCTTGTTTTTCCACAGCCAAACAACTCGCCTCGGACCTTCGACATTCGTCATTTGGCACAAAACGAGTGAAAATGCGTTGCCCTCGTACTCTCGTCAAGGATTCGTCCGCGTATCCGGACGGTGCTTTTTTCTCTCTCCCTCTTCGTCTCTGAATCTCCGTGCGCCTGTCGCCTGTTTTTTCCCCCTACCCGAGCAAAGACGAATAATATCTTTGGGTGGTGCTGCGTTTATCGATGAATTTGAAGTTTGCATCGTTGGAATTCAACGAAGTGTAGAATAAGCTTCTTTTTTGTCTTTAATATTCTTCGATTCGCCCGATATTTTTCATGAATTTTTCGATATTATGACACTCGTGAAAAGAGGAAGGATGATGAAATGAAAACTGGCAAGATTTCAGTGTAAAAGATCGAAAAAATGCAGATTTTCGGTGAAGTCAAACGATGCAAACTTCAGGATCATGTTTATCGGCACAGCCTCGATCCTCGTTCTCCCCTCGTTCTCGTCGGCTCGCGGGGGCATCTCTCTCGAATGCAGCAGGGGCGGCACGCGTTCGTTGATTCGTTTTTTTTTTTTTTTTTTTCACCACATGACTCATGGGAAATGCGCGACGTTGCGGCTATCGTAAATCATTTCCCCGGCGTATTACGGTGAAATTGCCGCCCGACGTTTGAGACACACACAATTTCGAAATGTACGCCTCGGAAAAAATGCTTCTGCTTTTGCGTTATTCCTTTCTCCCCTCGTCAACGCTGTATCGTCCCCCCCGAGGAGAAGAGAGGCCGATGGAGATAATCCCCGCTTACGTATATCTTATCGCTGAACCGTTATCGGCTTCGCGTAGTACGTCTCCGATGTATAATGTTGGCGTATACGATATTGGCTGCGCGGCGCGCAACACGCGCGATGTACCAAACGGAGGAGGACCGAATGGAACACGGAAGAGCAGCGCTGAGCAGCGCCGCTCGCTCTCCGCGCGGCTGTTCCACCGCGGATTGTATACACATGTATACCGTAGAGACGCGCAATTCTTCTCGGGTTACACACGAAGGCTCGTCGTCGATGCTTTTCGAGCACAGGCCGAGAGAAACACGAGTATCGTGGTAACAAAATTGCCCGAGAATCGTGATTTCTGCCCCTTTGTTTATCATCTTATTCCGTGCTGCTCTTCTCTTCGTGCGCATTTTCATTAATTCGGGAGTATCTCCCCCCCCCCCCCCTCCTCCCCTCCGCCGTACGGAGAGAAACTGCCGGATACTCGTGTGATTTCAACGAAATAGTATATTACACTACAAGGGCAGAAAGTTTGACATTCCTGCACTGCGCGTGATGATGCCCGAGGCGAAGCCGAGGGTCATCATAACGCGCAGTTCAGGGCTGTAAGACTTCTGCCCGTGTGGTGTATACTATTTTTCTTTATACCCGGTCGAAAGTACGATAGGTGCACGTTTCGATTTCGGACACGACGATCGCGGCACGAGCGAAGCGAGTGCCGTCGGTTTTGATGCCTGCCTCGACATTTGCAGCACGAGCGAAGCGAGTGCTGCTGGTCGGGGAGGCAGGCATCAAATCCATAAAAAAAAAACAAATCTAATTGCATTTAAAGAAAAAAATGAATTAAAACTTATAAAAGGTTATTTATTTTCATTTTGCACAAAATCTTATTGCGGTTTATTTGTTTCAGCATGAATAATAAAAATTTGCTTCTTCTGAACTTGATAGTGTCAATTGTACCAATCCACAGACTTCTTTGGAAATGTATCTGCCTGGATGATTACTTCTGCTTCCACATTAAAATTTTTCAACATCGCTTCTTCGTCGATTGATTCGTCACTTGACGTCATTTCACTCATCTTGCTTCGCTTATTACAGTTACACTTACTTTTCCATTTCACTTTTTAGTTCACTGCAATTTTTAATATATATTTGAGACAATTAAAACATTGATAATATTTGAATGATGAACTTTATTTATGTATAGAATAACTAAGGTTAATTATAATTGACTGACAGCAGTCGCGATGGTCTTATGGATGCAAAAATTTTTCTCTCCCGCTGTCATATTAGGGCCGAAAGAACGTACTTTCGACCGAGATATGAAGAAAAAGTGTTTGCGTCCACTGTCACAGAGGGCGAGCGTGTTTTTTTTTTACCAATGCAGGAATCTTGAACTTTCTGCCTCGAAATCCGGGCCGAAAGTGCGTACTTTCGACCGAGGTATGAAGAAAAAACAATGAATTTCCTCTCGTGCGTCTAAATCAATGGATTCAAAGTTGAAACGCTCGTTATTCGAGAGCTTCTCTCCCATCGTCCCATCTCTCGACACGCCTGCTGTGACGTATGACGCTTCCGGATTGATCCCCCGATTTCTTCGAGGCCGCAGCGACGCGAAAGGCTTGCGAGTGTGCCATTTATTTATCCGTCGGTAAAACACATACGTGTGATGACGATTTTTCATGTCCCTGAATGACATCCGTCCTACAGTACCGTTGTGCGTAATTTGCAGAGAGAGAGAGAGAGAGATGAAAGCTGAGATCAAAATGCGACTGGGTAACGAGAATCGTTTGGCGTGACCGAGGTCGTGCGCGCACCTATCAAAGACCGTAAATATACCGTGACACATCCGTTTCAGAACGGACAAAAGTCTTTGCTACCCGCGGTAGAAAATAAATTTGTCCAGCATCCATCCATGTATGAAAATTCCACAGTCGTCCCCGGATTGGATCATCGATGGTGTGAGCCGTGTAGGAGGAAACAATCGCGCGTCTGATGATTATAAAAATCGTATATGGACATTTAACGGTGCTCGTGTTTGCCGAGCCGGGGGGGGGGCACCTCAGTTATTCTCTCGTATTACACTCCGTCGAGCGAGAGTCACGACGCTCGCCGATTCATCTCGTTCCCTCTTCTTCCCCACCCAACGGGTGTAGACTCGTCGCGTCGACAAAAATATGCGGTCACGTGGGAGCCTCCGACGAAACTCTGCGTATGAACATGACGTCACCCTCCTGCTCACCGTGCGCGTGTATGCGCGATATAATGTACCTCGGGGTTTCTCCTTTTTACCGGGTGAATAATTGCGGGTTACCGGACGTGTACGGCGACAAAGGCTCTCTCCCGCAGCGGACCACAGTGTCTGTACAGTAGTACAGTACGACGCAGCTGCTAGCCCTCTCTCTCTCTCTCTCTCTGTCTCGGCTTTGCCATTCCGTTGCGCTCCCGAGCCGGGCAAGAAACGCACGCGCCCGCAAGGTCCAAAGTGCGCACCTTTGTGCGCCCTCTTGTATACCTTCGTATACCCGGGGTCGACGGAATTGGACGGAATCGCCGGCTCTTTCGTCGTCAATTTCTCCAATGAGACTCTCGAGTCTGCAACCCGACGCCTACCAATCACCCTCTGTCATAGAGCCAAAAAAGCACGCCGTTCCTTCGGCTTACATACGCGTAGGCAAAAGTGAGAGTCGTCATCCACTTCTTGCCGTTGCTATTCGAGAGTATAAATTGTCCTCTCCGTGTTGTATACACCGTCGCGCGTACTTGCGTATCTGAATTTCGATCGATGAAATATCGTAGCTCATACATTTGTTTGGCTCGCAAGAGGGCTACGTGCGCGCTTCGTCGAGCGTCTTACTCGTGTGCGGTACGCCGGATAACGAGCGCGATTAAAAGGCCCCCTCGTACGGACGATGGAAAAACACTCGCGTATCGCGCACATGCGTTTGCTACGCGAGGCGTCGAGTTTCCAGAGTGTCACACTCGTGTACCGTGAACGCGCATCGGAAAGGATGCGACTGACACGTTTGTATCGCGTGTTCCGTCTTGTACACGTACATGTGGATTGAAAAAAAAACGACGGTTGTTCAAGTACGTTTGATTTATTGAAAAATTGATCGGCCGGAACCGCCGGAAATACACGTTGCGTAACATGGTTTTCTTTTCGACTCTGGCGATTTTCGAGTCGCTGGCAGCCGTCGAAGAAAATGAAAATTGCGGGAAAATCGAGTGTGAAAAGTGGAGGAAACTCGCGGATTCTCGTTGAGGCTCGCATCAGCATCCGCTGTACCACTTGAACGTTACGGTATCCGCGAAGCTCTCGAAAGCTTTGAGCAGCATCTTGTACTGGGATTTAGCGATGCCGGTTATCGCGTAGCTCGAGTACTGCGTGTGGAAAAAATCAAACAAATTGAAAAGGCACGATTTCGCACGGAGACTCACTCGGATGGTCGTACAACTAGAGTACAACCGCGAGAAATACCGCGGCGTACCTTTGCGACGCAGACGGGCAGGGCTACAGGGGCGACAAGACCGTTGCTCCTGACGCAGTCCACCATCCCGTGGAGGAGAGCTCTCACGTGAGCGTACAAGTAAACTCCGGCGCCCAGTAGAGCGTACGAGGGTTCCGAGATGGACAGAACGAAGGCCTTGGAACAGTCGACCACGGTGCCGAGGAGGGACCTCTGCTGGGTCGAGACGGAGCTCACTCCCGGACCGGTACCACGGCTCGGGGCAAACTTGTCGGTGACCTGCGCGACAAACGCGGGGTGTGTCGTTATAATCGTTCGATTCACTTGTATATCGCCGAATATATACGGCAAAACACGTATATTTACCGTATCCCACATGGGTTCGGTGATATCTTCGACCTGCCGGACGAAAATTCGGACGTTGTCCTCGAATTTCTTGGAAAGATCGGCTTCGTCGCCTTGAACGCGCGCGACATTCGCCGTCTAAACGACGACGAGAAAGAGGTCGATGAGAGGCTTGTCGGTACGACGACGACGACGATGATGATTCTCATGCGTATTTGGACAGACGATAACTCACCAAAAGGCCGAGAACGAGGCACAACGTGACCGCGGGTTTCGCCATATTTCCTCTTTTCTTCTTCGATATTTTTCTTCTTCGCGTCTGCACCACCACAGTCTGTACGGCTCGTTCGGTTCGTCGCGGGAAATGAGATACGATCGCGACGTCGCTCGTCCGTTATATACCCCATCAGGGCGAGGGGGCTCTGCTTCCTCGTACACGCCCGTGATCAAACAAAACTCCACGTATACGGTGTTTAGTAATAGTTCGACATTTCGGCAACTGCGTCAATCGATGGCCCAATTACATATTCAATGAGAAAACACGAAAAAATGATAACAATCGATCGTCGAGTATACGCCGTCGAGTGACGGGACACTGTAATATTATATATAATGGTATACGTGTCATTTGCTCGCGACGGTTCTGTTTTTTTTTTTCATTAAATATTTGAATATCGTAAATTTAAAAAATATCCAAGTTTCAGAAGAAACTGGGATCGCGTTTCGACGTATTCGCGTGATTGATGGTTTTATTTTTCTTCTTTCCTGTATATGTATATACATGAAATAATTGTAATGGTTTTGTCGTCAGCGGGCGAAATGCGCACTTATTGGCGCCCCCCGGTGACAAAAGCCACGAATTTCGGTTAAACGCGCGTTGTTTTTCTTTCTCGTCGAAAGATCGCGATCGTTATCTTTTTCCGGCTCACGGCTCTTTTGCGCGTCACACATAAGCGGTGACGTGTGACCTCCCGTTCGTTGGACCTCAACGAAAAATGGATACGCTTGAATTTTCCTCGTGTTTTCCGAAAAATGGGGGATTCTTTAGGCGTTTATTCGGCGTAATCGTCTCGCAATCGATCCTCTCTGACGCAACGATTGACACGACGACGACGACAGCGCGACTGACGTGTGTGTGTGTGTGTGTGTGTGTGTGTACGTTGGGGACAAGCGAGAGTTGCTTCGAAATAGTTGCTGCCGCCGCCGCCGCCGCCGCAAAATCCAGAGGGACGTTTAATCAGCGAGCGTTGCGACGAGTCCCGTGGGCCCTGAAAAACTTTTTGGCGTTTGACGCTTCGCTGAATACTCGAGGAGTGACGCGGGTACGTCGAGGCGCCTGTACACATGTGCTGCTCTCGTCGGATGGCTGTTGTACCTACCACTCGCTGCCACGAGTGTGCAGTTTCACACGGCGCCCGAACCTCCCTCACGACAGTCCCGAAAGCGGGACTTTGGTAAATTGTTCGTGACGCGGTGGTCGAGTGTGTGTGCGTGTCGAACAGAAGTCAAGTAGCAAACTTTAATCTCGCGTTATCCAACGAGAATTTCGGCAGCTTCACCACAAAAATACCATGTTTTTTGCCGTTATTTCATCTTCAATTTTGCAATCTCTATTTATTATCGTCATTTTTGCCGTGCTGTACCGCAGCACCGGCCGATCGTAGAACGCGGATGCTGCGAAAAATGCTTGCAATGATCGCTATCGCAAATGCGCTGAAATTTCCCAACTTTTCGTAACGATTTCCTTGAAAAGAAATCGTCGTCACCCGTGTAGAAATTTTGATCGGGAACAAGTCAGGCCCAGTACTGGCTTTCCCGATTTGATATCGGGGCATAGCCAGGCTAGCCAGGCCGGGATCCGGCTAGCAATGTAACGGGTAATAAGTCAGGGCCTGGTTTGATTTCCATACACCGGGAAATAATCGGGAAATGACCAGGGCCTGATCAGCACCCGCTCAGAACAGTAAGCCGGGAAATAGCCATGCCCAGCCATGGCCCTTGCTTGGTTTTCAAATGTCATTCCATGCCACAGCCCGGTTAGAATCCGACCTGAGACTCAATATGAAATCATACACATTTGTGTAGGGAAATAAGGAAGTAGAGCACACGGAATAAGTTGAAACATAAAATTCAAATGTAAGCGAGATAATATTTTAAATTCTATTTTTCCCTTGTCGCACTGCCTTACCAACGAATGTTGCGCGTTAGGCGCAACGAAGGCGAGCATATCGGGAGTATATGTATATAACTCGGAACTCGGAATTGTATTCATGGAAATCCCGACCAGGCCATGAGCATTTTCTGACATGGAAATATTGACGAGAATAGCCCGATTTTCCCAATTTGCCCCTTACCAGGCCCCTACCTAAAAACTAAGACCAGGCCAAACCAAGGAAATCCAGAGCAGGGCCCGGTCTAAAGTCGGGACGTCCAGATCAAATTTCTACACGGGACGCGATACAAAAAAATGTCCAAGTTCTCCGCGTGCGACTCGCGAAACAAATAAAAATCATCGTTTCTCAAGAGCATACATATATTTCACGGGTATATTTGAGAATCGACGTGAATTCGTCGTGTGACGCTTATAACTTATAAAACGAAAGGATCGCCCAGTCGTTGGTAAAGATACAGCGGCGGCGGCCGCGGCGAACCAATCGGCTCTCTATACACGCATTCCACGATCCAGTTGCCCGTCAACAAGCCAAAGATCTCCTTAATGGCCTGAAGCAGCTGTTGAAACAGCGACTGGATGACACCTCTCAGCGTGTAACTCGTGTACTGCTCCCGGGGGAAAGAGAAAAAAGCGCGGAGAAACGCGACATTGAGAATCGTGCGAGAAATTGCGAAAAATCATGAAAACGCCGGGTTTTCCGCATTTCTCGGAATTATTCGGCGAAAACGCCGAGCGGGCTCACCTTTATCAAGCACGTGACGAGAGATATCGGAGCGACGATGCCGTTCGTCTCGATGCAGTCGAGAATACCGTCGATGAAGGCTCGCGCGTGAGCGTACAGGAAAATCACCGCCCCGAGCACGGATTTCACCGGTTTTATGATCGACGAGACTAACGTCCGGGAGCAATCGACAACCGGCCCGACGATGGGTGTCGTCGAGATCCAACTGCCGCCGCCGCCGTCGCCCCTATCGATGCTCAATATACCATCCAGCTGCGTGTACGAATTAACGAATTAACCAATTAACCAATTAACCCAAGGGACCAACGACATTCGCTCATTATGGATAATTACGCGATGTACGTATGCTGATTACCGTTTCCTCGATCGGTTTCAAGACGTCCGCTAATTGACGGGCATACGCGCCGACGCTCGAGCGGAACTTGTACGAGAGGTCGGGTTCGACGTGGTAAACGGTAAGCCCCGGCTGGCGGACATTGAGTTGGCCGCGAACGACGCTCAGCGTCTGAAAAATATCCACGAGAATCGAGTGACCGACAATGATTTAAATATTTCAATTCGATAAATATACAACGCGAGACGACTCACCGTAACGCCGAGAACGAGGCACACCGCGACTGTGACTCTGACCATTTTGCTCCCTGTTGGCTGATTCGACCGGATTCGACCGGATTCGACTGTTCGCTGATCGCAACGCGCCTTATATATATCTCGGATCCTCCTCGCGCATCGATGATTTGATTCTCGAGCGAAACTCGGAGAGAGTCACTCGGCTGTGTATAATACACGCGTCTATTCCGTACGTTAGTCAAATATTTGGCCACTTGTCTCGATCGAAACGATTTCGTACTAGGTGCGTCGTGCGAGGTACAATCCCAACGAAAACGACGCTCCGGGCTGATCCGCGTTTCTTCCGCGCTTCTTCCGCGCTTCTTCCGCGTTTCCCACCAACGAGCGAATTCATTCGCGATTCTTCCGACTGTTTTGAAAAAAATGACGAAAACTCACCAATAACAAGGTGTACCGACGGGGTAATGATCGCTTATCGAGAGAAGAGAAAGCTCTCCGCGGTAGCTCGGATATATGCGAAAATCGAGGAGGGAAAAAACGTCGATTTGCACGCTCGGTATACACGCATGACCGAAACGAAGAAAAGATGAATCGTATCGTATTAGTCGCATCGTCGAGCGGAATTGGCGAGACGTATCGAACGAAAAGCTTTGTCGCGTTGGTGCTCAATTGGGCGTAAACAGCCGCGATATATGCCTCGATATGCGAGATAACACGACGCCGTATCGTGCATAGAAACTTTCAAAACGCGTCTAAAAATAATATCGAGGCAAAGAGAGTGTACACATATGGATGTGTTTTTTTCCCCTACGACCTCGGAGAACGCGGAATGTACTCTTGCGGGGTGACCCTCGGTTGGCGGTCGCTCTTTGCGTCCAAATTTTTGTTATTCCTTCCATGATACAACACAGCACGACGTCCGACAGTTTACCGCACGCTTTTGCGAATAATCTCAATTTCGGATGGTACAAAACGTACGGAGAGTGGTAACGAAATATGCACAATCGTTTGGTTCGCTGCGATTTTTTTTTTTTTTCCCCCCCTTCGAATCGAATTCCACTTTCGTCCAACGTTCTTTTCGGCTGAACGAACCGTAAAGTGAAATGAGGCGCGAGAGCCGAGTTTGGCTGTTGTTTTTTTTTCTCTTTTTTTTGCGATCGCACGCACGCTCTTTACCCTCTCGCCGTGTGTCGCGCATTAATATTCTTCGGTGCGCCTCGCACCTCGAGCGTCGACGCTTCTTCCCCATTGAAAATCGCGCACGAATGATCATCAACGCCACGTTTCGCAGGCTCTCGAGGATTTTTCATCTTCCGCCTCAGGTATACGAATGAGACCAAGCGCAAAAAATCTCTCTTCTCATTACGATTTAAAGATACGTCGTTCCTGATCGCCTCATCGTCGCGGGCTTGTTTGTTTATTCTTGTTTTTTCGCCAAATAGCGTTTAAACGAGCGACGCTACGAGTGAAAAAGAAAAAAAAAATTGAACGACCTTGCACAGACCGCTGGCGCGCGCGACGCCTCCCTCGGTCTTCTCAGCTTCTTTCTCTCCCCGTCATTGTTTCTCTCGCCCTCTTTCCGCGTTTGCGGTCGTTGCTTTACGACCTCGGGAAATTTACATGACAACGCCGTTACCGTTTGATCCTATCGTGTGCGTTACGTACGTCGGGCTTCGAAGCGACTCGGTAGAGGTGGCCTCGCGGAGGTGGGTGCGGGTGACATTCTCTCGCGATATACCCGCGCTGCTCCGACGCGCGCTAATTAATCGTTTCGTAACGAGCTTGACGCCGCTCGAAACGACTCCCGTATCGCGTTACCGTATAAAGCGCCATAATTTCCAAGCGCCTGCTGCTGTACACGTAACCGCGGCGGGTTTCGCAATCAAAATTCTTTCGGCGTCGCCAAAATTCTCGTCATCGAGCGTCGACGTTTCTTCCGTTTGTGCTTTTGTCCCTTTGAAATACAATTTCAAGCCGAGAGTCGCTCGTCTCGAACAAAAGTATCCACTGTTTTTACTTTGCCGGCGATTTCACCGAATCTCGATGTCGATTCGGATGCACACACACACACACCCAGAGAAAAGATCTATTATGATTGAATAGATTCGTCTATTCAATCTTCATTTATTACAATTAAATACATTTTTTGTTGGATCAAATAAATGTTTATTTGATTTGATTTGCCCATGTATTCGCTTCTAACATATATATTTATTTAACATTGAGATATACTTAATCACTAAATTACACGAATATAAATGATACTATAAGAAATATTTTTCGTATAGTGCATGAATGCTGATATCAAGCATCGTTATTAATAACCGAAAGGCTATGGCGGTGGTAGTTACGATGCTGGCTACAATTCCTTGTGACGGTCCAGCATTACTGAGGTATAGACGATTCGAGTGAAAAAAATCACAAGTAGCCGTAGCGCAGTGGTTAGCGCTCATCGCTCTCATCGGGAGGACCCGGGTTCGAGACCATCCAGCGGCGGGGCCACCATTCCGTTCACTCATCGTCACTGGACCGTCCCCACCACTGCAAGACCGTTCGGGTCATCACATCCTATGCAACTACTTCCGATACTAACTCCAGGCTCGTTCCAATACTTTTTAAATAACACTAACAACACTGGTTGAATCAAATAAATTTATATGTTGAATTTGAATAAAAGTCTATTCTGCCAGGAGCCAAGCAAAAAATCTATTCAAATTAAATAGGTTTTATTTGAAGATAATAAATTTTTTTCTGGGTGCACACACACTCACACGCAGCGATGTTTGTTACAAACCTCTCGTAGGACGGTTGATGCACAAATTCTCGTAGATTCCGTACGAATCTCGGCAGTGCGAGTGTCCCTCGTGCGTCCAACTCGCGAAACTCTCTGTGCGGGGGACGTTGTCCCTAGCGGTGTACGCGATCGCGTCCCCTCTCGCCTCCGTCGGTGTGTTTCTCGAGCGCGCGCGCGCGGTAAATGAGACTTCCCAAGGCCAAGGCAATGATGACGAAACGAGAAGGAAGCAAAGAAACGAAAAAGCTGTCAACGCAGCGCCGAGTAGTTTCGAGGTCGTCCGTGTTGGTTGCCGGGATGAGAATACGAGCAGAGTGACGCGCGGGCGAAACGTTCCGCGTCCTTGAGCAATTCCCCTGTACGAGAAAACATTGAAAACTCTCGCGCGGGTGATATTGCATGCCTTTTTCCGCGATCCTCCCGCCACGCTGTGAGCCGTATTGTGAACCGTATTGTGAACCGTATATTCGAGACGATCAGCTCGAAGACGATCCTCGAATTTCCAGCGTTGAAATTCAACGGTATTTTCGCGCGCGTGCCGGGACGGTCCATTTTTTGTTTGTTCAAACGGAGGAGAAGACACGGGAACCGCCTGCTGGCAAAATCGAGTATAAAATAAACTAGGGATAAGAGACCGAGACCGAGACCGAGACTGGCTGCATCTTCGCGCTGCAGCGCTCTATCTTGAATTAAGTATAGACCCCTACAGAACACATTATAATTCGGCACAAGTAGCAAATGGTGAAAAGCAAGCAATTTTTAGATTCGAAAATAAATCACGGATTACGTTGTGTTTGAGTATTTTCGCATTTCTTTACAACGTCGTATTTCGATATTTCGATCATTTCGATCGATATCTCCTCATAAACTTTCTATTGGAAAAATAAAAAAAAACTGATTCCAAAATCAGCGTATTTTCCGCGAAAACTCAATATTTCGGCCGGAAATCGCAAAAAACGATTTTTATCGAAAATCCCTGTTTTCTCCTTGAAATAATGAGTTTTCAGGAATAAAACCATGAGATTCGTGCTCAGCGAGAGATTTCCTATGCAATAAACACAGGAGGAATAATAATTTTTCAGAAATCAAGATTGATCCGAAAATCAGCGTATTTTCCGCCTAAACTCAATATTTTGGCCGGAAAACGCAAAAAACGATTTTTATCGAAAATCCCTGTTTTCTCCTTGAAATATCTGGTTTTCGGGAATAAAACCATGAGATTCGTGCTCAGCGGGAGATTTCCCATGCAATAAACACAGGAGGAATATTAATTATTCAATTTTATCGAAAATCCCTGTTTTCTCTTTGAAATATCTAGTTTTCTGGAATAAAACCATGAGATTCGTGCTCAGCGGGAGATTTCCAATCCAATAAACACAGAAACAATGAAAATTATTCAGAAATCAAAATTGATGCCAAAACCAGCGTATTTTCCGCCTAAACTCAATATTTAAGCCGTAAAACGCAAAAAACGATTTTTATCGAAAATCCCTGTTTTCTCCTCGAAATATCTAGTTTTCGGGAATAAAACCATGAGATTCGTGCTCAGCGGGAGATTTTCTATCCAATAAACACTCCTGGAATATTAAAAACTAAAGATAAGAGACGCGCGCTCACCACTACAGCGGCTGTCACTACTTTGAAGGAAAACGCTTCTCGGGAGATCCACTGATCAAAGAGTCATTTCTTGTAAATTTTATAAAGCATTAATGTGCAAGGGAGAAAGGGATAAAGGGAGAAAGAAGGTAGAAAAATTTTCGGTCGAAAAATCGTGCAAGAAAAGCTAGTGTAGTTTATTTACTCTTATTCTCCCGGACACTCTCATATTCTCAGAGTACAATATAAATTCAACTGTGAAATACAGCACTCCTCCGTCGTTGACGGATCATTTTTTCTCTTCTTCTTCTTCAAGTCTACTTTTTGCACACGGTATTATACTCGTCACACCAGCCGCAGCAGTGCTGCTGATTCAGAGCCCCGGAATCGTCGTGGCGAGTCCTCCGGGGAATATCGCTTTTTTCGCACGGACGTTGCGATCGTATACAGCGCAGCTGAGAACTTTACGTTCGTTCGTTTGACCTCTGCTCGGACCTGTGACCGTCACGCGCATGGCATGCGTCGAAATACTTTGCGCGACGATTTTCAAAATTTTCGCGAGTCACTCGCGGATTTCGAGAGTTAATACTCGCGATCGCACGCACACCCGTGCTCGGCCAGCCCGGTTTACGCGTCATAAAGGGCCAAACTGCGTGTAGCGGCACACCGCAAAGCAGTGCGCCAGAGTTTCGCGGCTCGCGATGCGATTATGCGTGCTGTGTGCTCTTTCTCTCGCTCTCTTGCTCTCTTGCTCTCTTGCTGCTGCTGCTGCTGGTATTAAACGCGCTCGCAAAACCGATGACGGCGCAGCACCAGTCCACATACAGAGAGAAACGGTACGCCGCGTGGCATCGCATCGTTAAATTCTCGCGTATCGACGATCGTCAAACGGAACGACGACGCCCGCAGCCTCGCGACGCTCTGCATACATATAGCAGTGTGCGCGCGCGCGCGTGTGTGTGTGTGGGTCCACAGATTGTACAAATATAAATATATCCTCGCGGTTCGATCCGCGTCCGCGTTCGCTCGGCGCCTCTGTGTGCGGCCGAATCTCTCGCGCGCTTGCGGACGAATTTTCGGATGACGCAAGAGCTCATCTCGCGCGACCATCGATCAACGATGCATCCATGCAGGCACACGTGGCTCGAAACTTTTGTATATACTTACATGGAATTGATATCTCTCCGGAAAGACGCGATGCGATCGCTGTTCGATCAAACGAAACTGCTCGGGAATTTTCCTACTCCTTCGCGCCTCGTATTCGGCAGAGACGCTTTGCTTCCCGATGATTTTTGTTTCCATCAAAGATTCCGAGCTCTCTGCCGTGTGCGCGCGATGTTCCGCGTAAAGTTATCTCATCCTCGCGTTTTTCCTCGCGAATCTTTGCCTCTCCGCTCGCTCCTTTCCAGCGGATGAACAAATCGCCCGATGCATTCCATCGTGCTTGCATCAGCGCTGATCGATAGGAGCGCTACGCTCCAACGTACGTATACGCAGAGGCGAGCGTCAAACAGTGCATCGCTCTGTTTTTCTATCCCTTGTGAACATCCGCCTCTGCGCCGCGCGTGCATGTGTATACGAGCGCGCATTGCGCGTATTGCACGTATATTCCACGAGGGCCCTCAATTCTCCGCGCTACAAGGAAAGAGGAATGATTTTTCGTTGTTGTCTCGAAAGCAGATTCCCTCTTCTGCGTGGCCTCTGCTGTTCGCGCTGCTCCGCTCCGCGCTCGCCACACGCGAGAGACGTCCGTCTCTGCTCTCGTCGCTGATGCTGACCCGTCGTTGCCAGCGGCACAAGGCCCTCCTCTTTGCGCGATATTCATGCCGCTTCTTTCCTCTCGTTCCTCATCGTACGGAGGAGAGTCGGACGGGCGCGAGAGCTCGCGAGAGCCCATCGCATTCCTCTCAACTATCCACTTTGAGTCTCAATTGCTCCCCGCCGCCGCCGCCGCCGTTGCTTATCTTCGTCTGCCGGCTGCGGAGCTCCGCTTCTCCGCCTCGTGCATGCCGCCGACTCTTTCGCCGCTCTATACAGTACCATCCGCGAGTACTTTTCGAGGCTTTTATAGTTGATGCCCTCTGGCTCGTTGACTCCAGGGGCGTGTTCGAGTGCACGAGAGCTTTTTCCCTCTTTTTCCCCTCTTTTTCCTCTCTTTTTCCTCCTGCTGTGAAAGAAAAGACGAAATCTTTGCTGCTCTATGCGCGGAGAGGAAGGAGCGCGAGAGAGAAACGCCGTGTGCAGATGCTGGAAGAAGAAAAAAAAACATTTCCTTCGTGGTTTTTGCAGTTTATTGCTTTTTATTCCCTCTCGCGTTGTACGTCGAGCGGATACGGGGTATCTACCGAAACGATCCTGATTTTCCGATACTCGGCGCGTTATCCGTATAGCCGATTTCTCGTTTATCGACGTTGCCTCATGCTGACCATTCACCGAAAATCACTTTTTCGTGCTTATCTATTTATCACCGTTTATCCCTTTGTATATCTCGGCCATCACCGAGGTTACTATTGAAAACAACAAAAAAACCTTTCTACAGCTTTTTTTAATCCGCAAAATTAAAAAAAAACCTATCCGGCGGGACTCGCTACGTGTAACGTGTTTGAAAGACGCAAAGCCAACGATGAAATTGTCATTTGCCGCGGGAAATTACCGTTTTTTCGATCGAAAAAAGGGGGAATTTTCCTTCTCCACGGCATGTATACACGGATTGAAACCGTTAAAGCAGAGAGGTAAATATGCCCGTCAAGAAGCGAGCGGCGAACTTTTGGCTGCGTTTCAATATCGATCAACCGGTCGGTTGGACATGAATGAACGAGGGGAACAAAAAAAAAAGAAAAAATGCCAAAAAAATTCGCAAACGATGGAACGAGATGGACGAGAGGGAAAATAAAAATATGCATCCAGGCGCGGATATGTACTTTGGTGAATTCTCGTTTGGCTCTTGCGGTCATTTACGTACTCGAACGTGCACATGCGCGTATAAAGCCGCTCCTTCCGGTTGGTTTAACCGCAGCTGATGGCTCAACGCAGTGGCAAATTTTGAGTCTGTCGTTCGTCAACGTGTTTTTCATCACAGACACTTACAGACGAGGAGAACGATGAGTCGCGCAAAGACGATACGCGTGCTATTTGTACAGTAGGACCTCTCTAAGAGAGAGGTTTAGGGCGGTTAGGGGAAGAAAAGTTAGAGAAATTCGTCGCCGAAGCCTTCCCCCACCACTAGGTTAGAGCGCTCGAGAATTGCGCATGTGGTGGCGTGTTCGTGTTTCTCCACTCGACCTCGACAAGAGGACACGAGCCATCGTGAGCAAAATTGACAACAAGTTGCGGAAAGTATTGTGTTTCGCGTCGTTTCACGGGTAAGTACATATATATCTCATTGAATATCGATGTGTACATGAATTTTATAAATAAATTTTGATTTTTTTTTTGCAACATTGCAAGAAATATAAAGCGAAACTTTGTAAGACTTTCAATAATTGTTCAATAATTTTTTTGTCCGCCAAAATATACGTAAAATATTCGTTATCGAAACTCGGACATATATAATGTATAATAAAATATGTACATCACAATTTATCTTGCATATGTACTTCAAGTTGAAATATATAATGTATATATATATATTTCATTATTTCATTATATTTCAGTATCTATGAGGATTTTAAGTAAGAATCGATAAACATTGTGATTTAAACACGTGCGATTGGCTAAAATCGTTCGTGACCTCTTATCGAGGTGTCGGGTACATTGCAAGCGCTCGAGCGAGGTGGGGGAAGCCCTAAAAACCGCTCAAGCGGAACGGCGGAGAAATTCTCTCTTACCGAGGGCTCTCTTAGAGAGGTACTACTGTATCTCGCGTTGTCTCACGATTCGTATATATTCATCGTTTTTTCAAGTCCGGATCGAGAGATAATGCGATTTTCTATACAATGTTCACGCAGATTCGTACGATTGAAAAGTGGCGATGGAAAAATATTGCGCGCGATACGTGTATCGGTTGATTGAAAATACCCAGCAGCACGTTGCGCCTTTCAGCGATGGAAGCAGCGATGGAAGCAGCGATGGAAGCAGCTCGAGCGTCGCGCACGTGTAAACATACGGTTGAGCGTTGATTCTCGCGATCGGAATAATCTCACGAGCGCGTATACGTACAGAGTCGCGACCGTTAAATCCGTAATCCCCCCGCGGGCTTTCATATTCGATAATGCCGTCTCGGCTACAGCTACGCAGCTACGTACACATGTATACACGTGACTTTGCCACTGCTTTATTCATTATTGGATAGCAGCAGCACGTGGTAATACTCGGGGAAAGTATAATCGCGGTGACTTTGAGAGAGAGACGATCCGCTCATCCGGGCCCCGCTGTACCACCGGGTGCACGGTTCACAGAGCGAGAACAAGCTCGAGCTCGGGAGAATTTCGCCTCGTCGCGGATTATACCCTCGTCGTGTTTGCGCGTCGCGATACATCAGATAAATTCGCCAACTTTGTGAATTTTCCCTTCGAGATCGAACGCAACGCGCAATTTTTTTCAACATCGGAACGAAATTACGCTTCCGGTTGAGATTCGCGCGTATACGTGGCGCCAAACGCGCCCCAAAGTTCCAAAATGAAGCATCCATCCGAGTCTAAGAGCAGCTTTTCTTACCTCGGTAGGCCCTCGGGTGCTATAAAACGGTCCGAGCCAGCCCGCGGACATCTCCAGCCACTTGTAATCTCTTATTCCCGCAGTTTTGTCTCGCTAAATATATGTATATATTATATTATATGGTATATTGGAAAGCCATCGTCACCTCTCGCTCCTCAACGTCGAGAGCTGTATTCGAGCGCCCTCCCCCCGCTCCCCGCTTCGATTCTCGACTTTGAAGCTGCTCGTCGACGGAACCGACTTTGTTCGAACGTCTTTTGTTTCCGCGACCTTGCGCTCGAGAGCGCTTGGAAGAATAGACGAAACGCGGAAATGAAAAAAATCTCTCGTCTTCTCTTCGCGCGCGATTTCAAAAGGAAAATATACGATTTTATCGTTCGCGCGATTTACACACCCGAGGGGAAAATGAAACAAAGTTCATTTGCAATTCGATCGAGCGCGGAAGAATCCTACAATCATCCGCAGCGCGCGCAGTTTGTTTGCTTTTTAACTGGGAGAACACCCACGCCTAAACGACAGTTATGGGCGTAAACAAGCGTGTATGACGTTGGCTCTGAACGAGAGTCGTTAAAATCCGACCTCCCGCGGGGCAGGCGCGAGCGATGGGCCTCTTTTGCGAGTGTACGCCCGCGTATACATATACACACGCATGCGGATGAAAAAAAGAGCATCCGTGCTATAAACCGAGAGAGAGAGAGAGAGAGAGTCCCGTGCTGGAACGAGTTTCGCTGTAACATGTGCCGACGAAGCGCGATTTTCGCCAGTTTTCGAGCATCAGTCGCCGATCCCGTGACGATCGCGAAAATATACGCAAACGATATCGCGTTGATCGATCGGTCGAAAATCGATCGATCGGTTTTGTTCTTCGCGGCTCGCGATGTATCAAACAGCCCGGCAACTTTGGTACAATGTCGCTGCGCGCAAAAGGGCTCTCTCGAAAACTATACGACGACCCTTTATCCTCGATGGATTTCCTTCGAGAGAGGAGAGGCTCGCGAGCTCCCTCTCGCGCGATCCTTGCGCGTTCCGTCCGCCGCATTATCTCGAGAACTCGTCGCAACACACGTTGTATACCGTCGCTCGTCGCTGTGTGAGAAAACGACGAAGAATCCTCGACGCAGAATCCTCGGGCAAGTTTCTCCCCCGTCGACTATTATCGCAAAAGTCCTTTGATGTACACACAATATGTCGAGCGAGCGCGGAGCAGGCTTCCGCTCTTGTTGGCTTCCTGCTGGCAATTATATTCTCATCGTGCTGCAAACGCGAAACAAAACGAGAGGCGAGACGGGAAGAGACGGGACGAGGGGAGGACAGGCGCGAGGAGGAAAAACGGGGCCTACGTGCCTCGCATTATTCTCCCCCTCGACTATCCATGTACTAGTCTTTTCTTACGGCAACATCAGCAGAGTGTCGCGTTCGAGTTTTTTACCGCGAATTTTCATTGCGCGAAAACGGTGCAAGAGGACGAGTTTTCCCGTCTTATTTTCCCTCTGCTTGTTCGTTTTTGACGTCATCGCGACGCGCGGCTCTTATCCCGCGCGGAACGCCTTGCCGCTGTGATAAGCCTGATGCCGTGGCGAGCCGAGCACGAGCACACGAGCATGGAACAAGATCCTCTCTGTACCGGAGGGAACTTATCTCGAATCTGTTTAACTTGTGTGTACGCTGCTGTATGCGGGAGGGGGTGTCGCCTCGTTGCCCCAACAACAGCAGCTTCGTGTCCCAATTTACCGAGTCGCTCTCTCACTCTCTCTCTCTCTCTCTCTCTCTGCTTCGGTCACCCGAGAGAAGATTGGATACGTCGCGTCAAAATTTGTAGAAGCCCCTCCCGCATCTGTGCCGAGGAAAGTTTATTCACCCTTTGAATCTCATGCGCAAATTGACGGACGAAATTTGTTGAAGAAAATTCGGGCATCCCGTTGATTTTCGTTGATTTTTTAAACGTCGCTTCAACGACGATAGTCGCGAGTCGAAGTGCGTCATATCGAAACATGGAGTGTTTACCGTTTACGTGAAAATCGGGAACAGTCGGGAAATTTACCGGTTTCTTCCTCTCGTTGAGGGGAAGACGCGTCGGCTGACGTACGAGCCACGTGAGAAACGCGCCGACAAAAGACTCCCTCTCCTTTATACCCCGTTTTTCATTTTCAACTTGAAATTAAACGAGTCTAAACGACAGAGAGAGAGAGAGAGAGCTCCGTGTGCGCGTACGGAGGCTCATCGTCTGAGCATCCGCACTAATAACCCCGGCCGCGCCGATCAACCAAGCTCGGCGACGGGGGCATGCGAAATTAATTACGTCGAGAACGGTCTCTCTGTGCCGGCGAGCGAGCGAGCGAGCCAGCGTCATTACACATCGCTCGAGATCCGATTTTTCAATAGTAATCAGCGTGAAATGGCGCGAGCATTTGTTTCGCTCTTGGAATCGGCATGAGGAATTAAGTCGGACAAAATCGGACGGAGAAAGGCAGGAAAAAATGCAGATTTTTTCGTACTTTGCGTAAAAAAAGGCACGCCTGTAGCGCCTAAATGTTTTCTGCAATTTAATTTGTCAAAATTCGGCAAGTATGAAAATCAAGCAAAAACACAACATACGCGCGCATCAGAGAGCAAACGGAATCTCGCGACGAAATTCATTCTTTTTTCACCGCCCAATCAGAGGACGAATAAGACGACGACAATCGCGCGATACTTGCGATTAAACGCATAGAGCATTGACGGCAAAAAAAGGAAAAAAAAAGATGAGCAAGAAATCGATGGAATCGGGACTCACGCGGCGATTCGGCGGCCGTGATTAACGGACTCGTCTGTTCTTCGCAATCCGGCACGTTAAATAACTCGCTTCCGTTCCCCTCCTCCCGCTCGTTTTGTTCGCCTCGCCTCGAGCACACCCGACTAATTTACGACATCGACCAACCAACTTTCCGTCTCTCTTCTCTTGCTTCTTTTTCCTCTCTTATTTCACATTTTTTCAACGTTTTTTTCCGTCATTTGTTTTTTCAGGTGGGTTTCACTCTGGTCGGTTCGGTTTTTCACGCAACGGCCCTCGTCCGCTTGCCAGTGTTTTCATAGTGCTATACGGCCAGGTAAACGGCGCACGCTGCTTTTTGACCCTCGCCCGCTCGTGCAAACGTTATCACAAACACACGAGGAGAGAGAAATACATAATTAAAGAATATATCGCGTGAGTATGACATTTATTCGATAGACGAAAAGATTTGTTATTCGATCGTTTCGGACGACACTTTAGCCACCGAGAAAAGCAAAAAAGAGGGGATTACGTATTACGTATTACGACATGATCTTGAAGTTTGCATCGTTTGACTTGAACGAAAATCTGCATTTTTTCGATCTTTTATATTGAAATCTTCCGAGTTTTTATTTCATCATCCTTCCTCCTTTCACGAGTGTCATAATATCGAAAAATTCATGAAAAATATCGGGCGAATCGAAGAATATTAAAAACAAAAAAGAAGCTTATTCTACACTTCGTTGAATTCCAACGATGCAAACTTCAAATTCATATTACGACGAGAATGACGCGAAAGAAAAATATGGAACATGAAGGGAATAAGCTCGAGCTCCTTGGCTGCGACTGGCTCGTCGCGGAGCGTATCGCGAGCAGACTGCGCTGGCCTTATACGCGTCTCCCAATATAATTAACCGTCCGTTTCGCGTTGAATGCCCGCGCGGCAGTCGGCAGTTACCGTATCGTCGCGCACATTCGCGCATAGTTGCACGTACGGCGTTATCCCGCTTCCTCTCGCGCTCTCCTCGGCACGAAGACAATCTCGATTAGCCCTCGAGCTTCCAGCGATCTCGCGCGTGTGTATCGTCGCACTGCCGTCGTCCCTCATTCGCGTGTACGCGGGACGTGCGCCGAGCTCCGCGATTGAATTTACGAAGCGTTGAAAATAGATAACTACGTGATGCTGTATTTGATCGCGCGCGCCGGAGGAAAATTACGTCGAGGGAAAGAGAGGAGGAAAATCTTTTTATCCCCGTTGGGTTTTGTACGCCCGCGCGTTAATTGAGCATCATGTTGCGCTCGTGCAATCCCGACTCGTTAACGAGTAGGGTATGAAAAATTGATTTAAAAAAAATTGATAAAACGCCGAGTTATTATTGCGCGTTATTTTCGTATTTGGATCAGCGAAACAAATCCCTCCTGCGAGACAGAGTCTGTCGCGTATTTGTGTATACATATATCACTTCGAGCTTTTTAATTCCGCGAGTATATCGCCGGATAACTTTCCCGCTGTCTTATTAAATTTCACGACTGTTATTTACGGACGTATTTATGCCCGGCCCGACCGGCGGGGAAAAAACGAACGGGCAAAAAACCATATAAATTAGCGGCGCGCCACTCGCCCATAGATCCCGCGCTGCCCAAGGAAAAACCCGTTGCGCAAGACACGATGCTGCCGCATATGCGCACACCCAGAGAAAAGATCTATTATGATTGAATAGATTCGTCTATTCAATCTTCATTTATTACAATTAAATAAATTTTTTGTTGGATCAAATAAATTTTTATTTGATTTGATTTGCCCATGTATTCGCTTCTAACATATATATTTATTTAACATTGAGATATACTTAATCACTAAATTACGCGAATATAAATGATACTATAAGAAATATTTTTCGTATAGTGCATGAATGCTGATATCAAGCATCGTTATTAATAACCGAAAGGCTATGGCGGTGGTAGTTACGATGGTGGCTACAATTCCTTGTGACGGTCCAGCATTACTGAGGTATAGACGATTCGAGTGAAAAAAATCACAAGTAGCCGTAGCGCAGTGGTTAGCGCTCATCGCTCTCATCGGGAGGACCCGGGTCCGAGACCATCCAGCGGCGGGGCCACCATTCCGTTCACTCATCGTCACTGGACCGTCCCTACCACTGCAAGACCGTTCGGGTCATCACATCCTATACAACTACTTCCAATACTAACTCCAGGCTCATTCCAATATTTTTTAAATAACACTAATAACACTAGTTGAATCAAATAAATTTATATGTTGAATTTGAATAAAAGTCTATTCTGCCAGGAGCCAAGCAAAAAATCTATTCAAATTAAATAGGTTTTATTTGAAGATAATATATTTTTTTCTGGGTGCAGCGACTCGACGCGGCGGTGTACAGTGCCAAGGAGCGCGCGTTGCGAGCGGATTTTCCCTCGAATATTCGGAACCGTCCGGAGAGCGATTGCAACGACTAAATCGCCAATCGCGGCTCTCGTCGATGCGCTCCGACATTTCCATTCCTTCCCCTACACGTGTGCGCTCCCAAGGAGAGACGACGGTCAAAGGGACTTGTTTTGGAAAAAAGTTGCTCGCGCGTTTGTTTTTCTTGTCCCTCCGATCGAAATCGGTCGACGCATCGGAACTTTCTTTTTTCTTTCCTCACCAAAAACCGAAGAGTTGTCCCGGCGGTACTCGTCGTTATTTTTCATTTTTCACAGTTACACATTGCATCCGTGGGTGCGAAAACGCGTCAAAACCGTTCTCTCTCTCTCTCTCTCTCGCCCGTTTGGTCGTGATTCGGTACAGTCCGGAGTGAAATCCGAGGACGTTGCGAGACTCTCGTAACGTCCGTCGTAATTAATTCCGAGACGCAAACGTATGCCCGTACAGTCGGCGAAATATTCCGTCTGGCTCTCTGCGATATAGTATATATCGTCGTCGCCATTGAGCAAAACATAAGTGCATCAAGTATATATAGACGACGACGCGTTCAAGAGGCGTATACCTGCGTATAGGATCGTTCGAGTCGACGACGACGACGGCTGAGCCATAAAAAACGCTCTCTCTCTCTCTCTCTCTCTCTCTCTCTCTCTCGCCCTCCCTCCTGGCAACCTCGGAGGCACTCGTCAAACCAGTTTTATCGACGGTGCCCCGCGGGACCAACACAAGCCACGAGAGTCTCATGCGCGCCGCTGCTGCTATACGCTACTTATTGTACTCTGTACCATTGAGAGAAGAGTTCCTTCGAGAGAACGAACGAGAGGAGAGAAACAGAGAGAAACAGGTAGGCCGGCGTGTGCGGTGCGCGTTCGTACAGCCATTTTCCTGCAGCGATATAATATCTGCAAATTTCGTCACACCGTTCGATACAAACAGCCGAAAAATCGCGTCTCGAATAATCGTCGAAAAGACGAGAAAAAGTCTGCGTAAACTCGCTGCGTCGAATAACAACAACAAAGAGCCGGTAGCGACTCTGCTGAAAAGAGACGAAAAGAAAACAAGGGAGGGCTTCTCGGACTCGCAACGGACGGCGGCAGCCGCGGACGCGTGAAATTTCAGCGAGCCTCTGTCGTGCGCAATCGCCGGGTCAAGAGCTTTCGATCTCGCGAAGTTCGTCTCCGTCAATCGACTCGCGTGTGGATCATTCTCGAGGATCCAAACCTCTCGTACATCGAATAATTTGAATTTCGTGCCGATGGAACGCGACGAGAGTGCGTTTTTCTTTACATCCTTCGATTGTCGCATTTTCAAATTTTACTTCATTCTCGTTTTCTCGACGATTTTCGCGTTCAAAATTTCACAATTTCGACGACGATACGTGCTGTATTATCGTGGGGGGTATACGCGCGAGTCAAGTGTGCGCATTTCGGTAGAGAGAGACGATGATGCCGCGTGTCGAACCGCGTGGGATGTACACCCTGTGTCGCGAAATTCCGTCTTGAAAATCGTTTAAACCTGGATTCAACGTGAAATTACGAATTCGCAGGCGTATTTCGGTATTTTTTCGTCGATGAAAAGAGTGCCCAACGTGCGCTCTTGGACTCGGAGTAATAGGACTTTAGTAATGCCGATATAGCATGAAATTGCCCGTGTAGAAATTTTGATCGGGAACAAGTCAGGCCCAGTACTGGCTTTCCCGATTTGATATCGGGGCATAGCCAGGCTAGCCAGGCCGGGATCCGGCTAGCAATGTAACGGGTAATAAGTCAGGGCCTGGTTTGATTTCCATACACCGGGAAATAATCGGGAAATGACCAGGGCCTGATCAGCACCCGCTCAGAACAGTAAGCCGGGAAATAGCCATGCCCAGCCAGGGCCCTTACTTGGTTTTCAAATGTCATTCCATGCCACAGCCCGGTTGGAATCCGAACTGAGACTCAATATGAAATCATACACATTTGTGTAGGGAAATAAGGAAGTAGAGCACACGGAATAAATTGAAACATAAAATTCAAATGTAAGCGAGATAATATTTTAAATTCTATTTTTCCCTTGTCGCACTGCCTTACCGACGAATGTTGCGCGTTAGGCGCAACGAAGGCGAGCATATCGGGAGTATATGTATATAACTCGGAACTCGGAATTGTATTCATGGAAATCCCGACCAGGCCATGAGCATTTTCTGACATGGAAATATTGACGAGAATAGCCCGATTTTCCCTATTTGCCCCTTACCAGGCCCCTACCTAAAAACTAAGACCAGGCCAAACCAAGGAAATCCAGACCAGGGCCCGGTCTAAAGTCGGGATGTCCAGATCAAATTTCTACACGGGTGATCAGCGACCGGTTTTGCGGCAGCCTCTACTATCGCCGCTTCGTCTTTTGTGTTTATTCGTTGCTCGCTCCTCGGCGTGTACAAGCACACATGTGGGATAAACATTCGCGCAAGCACGTCGTGTCCTTCAACGCCCGTATGCGGAGAATACACGTGTCAACATTAGGGTGGTTGAAGGAAAATATCGCGAAAAGCGAATCTACCGCGAGGCCCGCGGGATAAAAGTATGGAAAAATACGGTTTTTCGAAATAAGAAAAAAAAAAAAAGAAACTTTATGCCGAGCAAGCCTGATATTCAGACTCTCTTTTCTCGTTCTCATTTTACCTCGATCGTTCGTTATTCGCGGTCCGTCTTGCCCCCCTTCTCCTCCTCCGCTCTGCCTCTGATTATTACTCAGCCTTCCCGGGCGCAGACTCATTTTCTCGCGCTGGCTCACTCGTCCCTGTCCTGGGGATCAAACACGGCACAGCCTCCCGTATATTCGCGACGAGAGCGGCAGTCTCATCGCGCGTCTTTGCCCGTCGTCTCTCGCTCGCTCGCTGAGTCATTGTCAATGACCGAAACGATTTCAGCCAGCCCGGCAGACCGGTTTTGCCTCGCTCCGCACTCTGCTTTCTCGTTGCCGCGTGTATACACGCGCGTACACAAAAATAATCATATACGCGCACACAGCACGTGTATGTCTCTGCCGCCAACGAAATTCGCTCGAACGAACGGTTTCAATGTTGGCGTTTCCGACGAAAGCTCGTTTGCCAAATACGTCGCAATTCGTTTTTTCACATTTAATTTGACGAATTAACCGATAAACTCACTCACTTTCGATTTGGCGCGGTTTGCGCGACTGTCGAATCGCCCAGCGCGCACCAAGAGGGAAATGCGCGAGTGACGCGAGCGCAAAAACACACTCTCTCGCGAAATGTGTGTCGGGGAAGAGACTAGTTGGCGTTGACAATGCCGCTCCGGCATTGTTTGCGAGACAACGTCGAGCGATGCAGGCCAGCGAGCTTTCCGCCATCCTGGACCTGTGTCCTAAAGAGCTTTAATTGGAGCCTCGCCGCTTCGAATTACCGTCGCTGTATAGAGGCGGTTATTCCTCTCCTCTCCTCTCCTCGCTCCTTTCTTTCGCATTGTAATATCGTGCAATCTCGTATTTTTTTTGTTTCCCCCACAATACCGCCTGTGCATCCTCTCGTCGCGTTCTTATATTTATCGTAGGCATCGCCTGTGTGTGTGTGTGTTTTTGTACCCAAAGCCCAAACGCACTCGAGAGATTCTTCTCTCGGATTGTTTCCATCACGAAAGTGGGTTTGTTAAATTATAGAGAGAGAGAGAGAGAGAGATGACATTTTTAACGTGATCGTTAAAAACATCATGCTCCTTGTGTTTCCCGTCGAGATTTTTATTTTCTCATTTTTGTCCCTCGACACTCGTCCGCTGCTCATTATCCCCGTAACGCGCAAACAGGCCAATTTGCGATGAAACGCGGGAATATTTCACCAAGATTACTCTCATCGATGACCAAGCGCGGGCTGCTCGTTCAAACCATTTTTCAACGACGTTAAATTCCTCATCGTAGTATCGACACATGGTATGGTATATTTGAGAAAATTATTGAAAATATCAGAGTGACGAAAAAATGACGAATAAACGGGCTTCTTCGCGAGTCCATTTGCGCGCTCGGAGCAAAACTGCATCCGTACGCACTTGTGCATTTCGAGGTTTCGAGTTACGCGCGTCTTCCACTTTGGACAAACGATGCAATCGGAAAAATTCGGTCGCAGCCGCGTATCGCGCTCATCGTCACAGCGAGGCTTCCTCTCCGTTTTTCTTCCGCTCTTCATCTCTACATTCTTATCGCCGCTCAGTTTCGAGCCGAGGAAATTATCTTTTTATCATCTCCGGTAAATATAGTTGATCAAAGGGGGGGGGGGGGGGGCACGAGGTTCATACCCTCTGTGTCGAGTGAATTATTATCTTCCTCGTGACTGCAGCCCTTTTATCTACCGTCCCGCGGCATATAGATATCCAACGAGGAGTTTGCCTCGTGAAAAAAAACCGTTAAAGGGAAAATATACAATACCGTCCGTGAAATTTCGTACGAGGAAGCGATACGCCATTGTACGTCCGCGGTTCGCTTTCTCCCCTGCCGCGCAACTAACTCGACGGATATACTTGGCGATATGCCCGCGTACGCTACCGCGGTAAACGCGTATAGCACAGAAAATCTTACGCGAGTGTGGGGTTCCATATCCTCTCTCGTAATGGGGCAATTCTTCCGTGTTTTTATAGTTACGAACCACGCTCGTAAACCATCGGGATTTTCTCTGCGGCAGAGACGCGGGGGAGAATCGCGTCCCGGTACGAGACACGCGATGGGAAACGCGATTGCAGTGGTCGAACGCATCACCTGATTTTTCGTTCGCCCCCCACACCGAGAAAAATAGTTTGGTTCCATCAACCAAATAGCGTATAGTAGCATAATTTTCTCTTTGAAACTATCAAATTTTTGTGTATTTCAACAAGTACATTTGTTCGACTTGATAAAACAGTTATAATTGATTCGCCTTAGTTATTTCAAACAAATTCTTTTTTAAGTGTAAATTGCAAAGAAACATTTTATTAGATTCAAACAAAAGTGATATTTCTATTCACAAGTTTTGCAAGTATCATCTACTGAACTACCTGTTTCATTTAAATAAATGCTTTATTAGACTATGTAGTACTCCATTCATCGAGGATTTCGTTGTGTCAAAGAATTATTCATTTGTTTCAAATAAATCGTTTGGTAGGAGAAAAAACGCGTCATGGACAGTGTCATAGCGACACTTTCTCAATAACGACATAGCAACGCGGTATTAGTAACGACATAGCGAGACACAGCAATCGAAAAAGTGTCGTTAAATAGAATTTTATTCAAGTCAAGTAGGTCTCTTTTTTTATAAATGAATTGCGGTCGATGAAAACATTTATTTGGCGTAAAGAAACAGTTTCATTAAAAATCATTCAAACGTTTAGTATCGTCGAGTTATAATGAATTTATTTGTTGGAAGCAAACAAATTATTTCACTGAAAGTCTAACAAAAGTTTGGTATGCCAAGATACAACCAAATCTTTTTTCTCAGTGCAGCGAATCCATTCAATTATTATCTCTCCAGTATTCACGTATGTAACGTCGCCTTTTGTCAATGATTTTCGAGTCTGCATAATCGACGTGGAAAACAACGAGAATATCTGATTTTTCGTCGTATTTCGGTTGTAGGGCTTGAAATTGCGATTCGCCGCAGTTTCCGTCGTATACAGTTTTTCCATAGCTCGTCAACGTTCAACGTAGCCTCCGTGCGGATGACGGACGCGGTCTGAACGGTTATGGAAACGGTCGCGTGGGTGTCTCCGCTATGCCGAGAGAGAAAGTCTTTTCGGTTGATATCGCACGCGACTGTACGGGCTCCCCGGGGCTGTCAAGCGCGCGCGCGCTTTTTATTTGCTTCGATCGACTCGCTAGTTGCGAGAAATCTCGTTAATTTACGTAACGCCGATTCGCACTCGGATTCTCACCTATAACGCGAGACACGCGTGCGTTTATTCGTTAGGGTGGTTAAAAAACCGGTGAGATCATCATTCCTCTTCAGTCGTGAATCTTTATCGCGGTTTCGTGATAAACGTCGAATTTGACGGTGTGAAAAAAAGATTTCTTTTACATACGGAAAAACAGAGAGATATTTGGAAAATAACGGAGAAAAAAAGATGCGACATCCTCGGGGATGGAAAAAAAAAACGGTTTTTTTTGGCAACGCTGCGTATTGCTCTCTGGATTTTTCCGAATCTCGTTAATTAACGAAAACACAAGGGTCGTCCCACTCGCGTTAAATCCAGCATGTATCATCGGGTCCAATCAACCTCCCGTTACCGTTTTTCGCGTCGCGTACAACGTCGACATACGCGTACACTCGACAGCGTGGGGTGACGACTGCGATTCCCACTCGCAATATCACGGACCAAGTGAAATCCTTTTGAAATTATTCACACGGTGTTGCGTTCGTTTTAGAAACGAACAACTTGCCGCGATAATTGAACAATTGCACGAATATACCGCACCAGAGGAGACGAATCTATCGTACCTGTGCGAGAGTTACGGAAATGCCACGTTTTTCCTCACCATCTTTCGTTTTGTGCAATTGCTTTTTGAAGCTTTATTCCTATTTTTCTGCCATTCCGGGATTGCAAATTTCACAAACGCGGAAATACGTGCAATTATGCCGTTGAGGCGAAAAAAATCGATCGTATTTCCGGTTCGGTGAAACGCTGGTTATTTCAGCGAGTAGATTGCGCAGAGAGAGAGAGAGAGAGAGAGTCTGTGGCGAGTTATACCGAAAGCGTGTGGAGCGCGGTGTGGAGCGCGGTGTGCACTCCTCTCGCCTAGTATACTATAGTATCGTACGTGGCGAAACGGCGTTGGGATCAGTTGGGATCGTCGCTGCTGGCGTATACAAGATCCATTCACCGTGAATACAGGGAGAAACAAAGATTCGGTGCACCTGCCGGTCTTGCGGATGCTCGCGCTCTCTGGTGTGTGTGCGGAGAAACAGGCTCTCGCGGCTGCAAATTCCCTTTCCAAGAGCACAAGCGCAGCCGATCTCGTCTGATCCTCGGAGCCTCGCTCCGAGGACGGCGATACCTTTCCCTGCTTCTTCTTCGTCTTGGACTCTACTGTATTCTCTCTCTCTCTCGCTCTCTCTCTCTGTTTCTCTTTGCGTCTTTGCGCTGACCAGCATCCTGCCCATCTTCATATTGTATATTCAAACACCGCGTCTCTCTCACTCTCTGGCCCTTTTGGCTCCTTATACTCGTCGATTAACCCCTTCCTGCTGCGTGTCTCTATACTTGCTTCCCTTCCCCCCTTATTTTTGTATTTTTCTCTCTCTCTCTCTCTCTCTCTCTCGGCCTGGCACGACGCTCCTCCGTGACGCTAGAACGAATGTGAGACGAGCAGGAGAGATTGCCGCGGTCCATCCCTCTCGCATCCTCCTCGAGGCAATGGACTTGGTAAGAGCGCATTGACCCCGATCTCTCTCTCTCTCTCTCTCTCACTTGGCTGCCATTTTTTCCTCTCCTTTCTTTTCATCATCAACGTGTTTCTTCTTCTCCATATTATATACACACACGCGCGCGCTACACGTTTGTCTCCGCGATTGCCCCTTGACTCGCGCTTTGTTTGTTTTGTATATTCTCGTATAATGTCCAAACAACCATGTCTAGGCTCTCGCGCGGACTTTCACGGGAAACGAAACGCTCGCGAAAATCCTCACGCGTATTTCTCATCGTCGAATGTTTTATTCCGCATTCGTCAAATTTCATTTGTTTTTCCGTCCATGTTTTTCAGCGACGAACAATGTCATATTTTCCCCATCGATCGTATAATTTCTTTTGTCTCGATAAAACCGTCAACCGTCCGGATTACAGCAGGGAACCGTGTGCCCGCGCGAGAAACTTTGCGCATAATAATTCCTCGTCGCTCAGTCGTCTTTCGCCAAGGGACAAATCCCGTTTGCCTTTTCAGCAGCGCGGCCAAGCTTCTTCGTCGTCGTTGTCGTCGTCACCGTCAGTATCTCCGCGGAGATTCGCTTCCACGATGAGGAGACACGCGGAGCGATGGGGTTAATCGCTACTTGACCCAATTTTATTCACGCGGCTTAATGCTCATCGCCCGACGACCGATGGAACAATGGACGACAACTCCCGCGCGGGTGTCGCAGTCGCTTTCGTCACTCGAATTCGCATGGTATATTCCGCGACCCGTCGTTGCTCATCCTCTTCCGTTCTCTCTCTTCTCTCCTTTTTGCTCGCGCTTCGTCGCGTCCGTCTACCGCCGCGTTCTATTCGCCATTTCCGAGAGAGGGTTCGCACAAATTCGTCTTGAAAAATGGTACAATCTTATTCGCAGCGTTCGATCCGTTCGCGTCGTTGTCGATACCGGAGCCATAAATAATAATCGATACCGCGATGGACGATGCCCTCCTTTTTCTTCCTTCCTCGTCCATCCGTCGACGTATGCGACAAAGCCGAGTAATCTGTCGAGTCTCCGTATGACTGTAGTTGACTCGCCGTCAGTTTCTTCCATTGAATGATGAAAAAAAAAAAAAAACGTTTGATCGATCGAACCACGATAAAGGCGAATTTCCGTCAAGATTGATTCGTCTCTCGGCGTTGAATGACACATCGACTTTGTAACTTTGCACGCCGAGACCCGCCCCAGCAGCGCGAAAGACGATGCAAAAAGAGGAGACGACGGAGATGGCAATAAACGTACGGAATACGTTTCTCCGGCAATGAACGAAAATATGGTGATTTCAATCATTTTTTCGTTCCACGTTTGTTTCATTTTCGGCTTTGTTTTTTTTTCATCATTCGGCTCTTGTGAATTTCACTATGGCTGAAATATATACAGTATAGTATAGTACAGTGTATATATACGATACTACAAATTTGTGACAAAGTTTCGCGCAGCTTCTCGAGTGCCGAACTCGGTGTTTTATGCCGGATTACACGAAAGCATCGTCGCCCTTTCACCATCGAACTTGTATCCTCCTAATGACTAATTCGTGCGGATAAGGCGTATCCAGCTCGAGCCTCGTTCCTCGTTAAAACTCGGTGACTCTCGTTTCTTTTTCCTTTTTCCGACCTTGGCGCTTTGACCGACAAGCGCGGCAGGATGCATTAATCGGCTTACGCGCGAGAGAACGGCTTTTTCGGCGAAAAGTTGGCCTCAATGAATTTCGCCTCATGAATTTCCCATCCCTCACCACCCCCCTCAACTTTGAAGTTACAATCAAGATTGATTGCCCGCGCGAGACGTCGAAATGGAATTGGACTCGTCGGATGCCGCTCTTTAGACTCTTTTCGAGCCGCGATGAGGACTGTGATTCTCCCGCTGCTGTTCCTCGCAGTCGCTCGCGGTTTTCCAACTCTAAACGTCATTTTGCTCGTTCCGTTCGCCGCGATGCAAAAAACGCCCGAGATCAGTCGCACACAGAGTCGTTCGCTTCTTGTTTATTTCGCACTTTTTTCTCTTTTACTTTTCACTTCCGTACACCGTCGATGCTTTTCGAGCTATTTTCGCTTTGAATGGCCAATTTTAGCTGTGATAACAATCAGTGCCCGTAACGTACGACAAATTATTCGGCATGTTTGTCGATTGATAATCTCGCCAACGAAGATAATTAACGTTTCGCCGGAGTTTCGTATTGCGGTAGATCGGTAAACATCATTGGTGACCAAGCTCCAGCCAAGAACGCGTATACGGACACGCGTGTGCTGTTTGTTCTCGGCTGCTGCTGCTGCTGCTGCGTGGGCATTCGTTTCAGCAGCACCTATACACGCGTCACGGTCAAACGCGATTAATCGGCGAATGGCTTTTTGGCATGTTCTATTCATCGTGAAATTTCCCAGAATTCATGCGTACGGAGGGGAGGGAGGAGACGAATGGACCGAGCCTCCAAACACGGAAGCTGCTGTGCAGGCGAGAGACAAACACACGGGGGCTATTCGTTTATCGTCCCGCTTTTCGATCATTAATTGTACATAATGACGAATTCGTCGAAACGTCAGTGTATATACATGTGGACACAATGGCGGTTGAATTGGCAAACCAAGCGGCTAAATTTTCGGTAAACCGCGCTCATACACGGGTCGGTCGGTGCGCTTGTACACACGGCCGATTTTGGCAGAGCTGCGAAAATCCGCTCTTTTTTTTCAACCCACAAATCCCGCTGTTTGCCTCGCGAGTTTAACGACCGACATGCACTTGGCAAACGGAAGACGGTAAATTACCGCGTCGCAGCCTTTTTTCTCTTTAATAATGATGATAATATTATTAAATACCGGAAAATACGTTTTTCGCGAACCGCCGCGATCGTGAAAACATTTCCTCGACGCAAACTCTCAGAGACCTCTGCTCGTTCTCGTTTGTCGCAATTATACGCGCCTCTCTCTCTCTCTCTCTCTCGTAGTCATTTGCTCTTGATTGGACACTCGATGAAACGCGAGTTGGGAACTATCAACGTTATTACATTACGAGTTTACATTGCGTTCGAGGGTTTACGATCCTCGCAATAGACTCGCGGAGAACAATAGGGAGAGACTCGCGTAGCTATCGTTCCAGCTCGATTGGCTCTAGTCACACACGCAATTACGCGTACCTATATGCGAAATGCAGGTACACTCTATTGCAGACTGAAATGCTACGCTGTAGCTACAGCAGCAGCAGCAGCAGCATGGTTGTTTATTCTCCTTTCTCGAAGGTATCAGCATCGAAAGACGTCGGGAATAATAAACATTCGGCAAAGCTTTGAACAACGATGCGGATGTGTAGAATGGGATATTTGGTGAAGGGAAAATAAGCGATCAACGCGACGTACATTGATAAAACATAGATTTACTGAAAATATAAAAACGTCCCGAAGAGATGTTTCTCGTGCGAAGCACCAACGGCCACTCCTTTTATTTCTCCCAAATTCACGCGTCGTACTTCGCCACGAAAATCCCCTCTCTTTTTCCAGCTTGTTTACATTTCGCTCGCTCGACAAAGGTACGACCTCGCGCATAGAAAAACGCAAAACACAAAAACGCCGCTCACGCCGCAGAGAGCTTTCGTAGAAGCAGAACTGCTGTATTTATATGTAGCAGTAAAATTCGACACTACAGATGCGCGCGTTGAAAGTAGTTTCGGTAATGACAAAAACCGAGACTCGATTTGTATACAGTACAGTTTTTTTCGTGCACTCATTTATCGAAATTTTTTTCAAAATTCCAATAAATCCAATAAATATTGAAATTTTTTTCAAAATTCCAATAAATCCAATAAATATTGAAATTTTTTTCAAAATTCCAATAAATTCCGACACGGAGTGAAGCTGCCTGAAATCCATCAGCCTCGTTCGTAACATTCGTAACATTCGTCAAACACACGCGTGAGTCTGCTCGTTATCGTTGTGAAAAAAGCAGCAAATATCTCGCGCATATTTACCGCGGCATTCGTGCTCTCCGTGCTGTATTTCAACATTGCGACGCCGGCAAACTCTGCGGGCAAAATATCCGTCGAGCGATCTCAGTCGATGCATCTATGAATTTATGTGTACACGGCCAACATTTCCGGACATGGACTGTGTATTTACGAGCGCCCAAAGGTGAGACAGGTGAGGAAGAGAGGCTGCGGCGTTTCCATATCCCCAACGTGTGTCCTCGACGTGTCGAAATGCCCGCACGCGTGTGGATATACGTGTATGTAGTGTTATTAAGTATGTGCTGCGCTCTCAAAAGACGGCAAAGCAAACGTCGCGCGCAGGAGTTTCCACGTAATGGACATGTTTGCCCCGGTGTGTAACCCAGTTTACACGCGATAACGTTGGCCACGCACGACTCCCACATGACGGCTCGTCGGTGCAACTCGTGCTTCTCCCTCTGTGTATATGCGCGTACGTGTATACTATACGCGCCATGGAGTGAACACCGCACACTCCTCCAACGCGTTGGGCATTTTTCAAAGGCGCATTTTTCAAAAAACTGGAACTCGTGCCTATCAAATAATTTTTTAACCAATTTCCTGTAAAACACCGGTGGTCGTTGAGGCGCATTGTAACACTTATTGCAAAAATTTCGTGTGAATGTGAGAAGCTTGTGGAAGGCGATTTATGTATTTTTTTTTGATTTTTTTAAATATCAATTTTTTATAAAAGCTGAATTTGACTAATTATATTTCGAGGCAGTCGGAGCTTGTTACAAATATGCTTCAATTGGTAGAATAAAGTTTTTCGGTACCAGGATCTTGAGAATATCTTTGTGTACATCGAAACCCCTTAAAAATTGAAGCGCACAATAACGAAAGGTCTACATGCCCGGCATTTTATCCAAAGTTACCCCTTTTAGGACAGAGTATTTTCGTTCATTTTGGATTTGAATGCGAGGATGTAGCAGAGTGGCGCTATTCATAAAGGCGCAATGTATATCGCCGCTGAAATTCGCTGAAGGCCATTCCGCGAGTCGATCCTTGATCAAAAAACTATCGGTTAAACGATGACGAATTTCGTGGCAAAATTGCGACTGTTTTTTTGCGTTTTCGCACTCAAAAAAACATTTTCGACCCATTTTTCGCCACTTTTTCAGAATCGTCGGAAAGTCGAAATTTCAAATGGTCATAACATACGTTTCCATTTGCGCTGCATACACTTGTCGGGGTGTTTTGGATAGCCCTGGAGTAGACTTGAGAAAACGGCGAAAGTTGAACGTTGAATTCTGGTAAACTCGCTAAATTCCTTCACCCTCAAAAACGATGTTGAAAATTCGCGAAAATCGATGGTCCGACTTGTAAAATCTGCCAAAAATCGAAAAATCAGAATACGTCGATGAACCGAACGGCATTTGGAGGCCTCGAAAATCGCAAAGAGGACAAGCACAAGTTGGGCTATCTGTGTAAAACGAAAAAAAAATGGCAACAATTTTAACGAACCGACTCAATCTTGCAAAAAATGGCGAAATATTTTGCATTTCATCGAAAATCCGATATTTCAATGCGAAATTCCAAAAAAAACCAATCCAAACAAACATAGCTACTTTTCTCATTGAAATTTCATTCGCACTCGAAATCAAAACCGGGCGTTTCGCAATCTTTTGATTTTTGATTTTTGATTTTTCTTGGCGCTAATTGCGATATTTGGCCAATTCTTACATCGCACGCGTATGTAAGAATCAGCCGTCCAAATTGAATCTCGAGGCGCACATACACGGCGGGCTTTCGCGTAATCGGAGCTTTGAACGCGATCGCGTGTGAACGCCCGCGCGCATTCACCTCGCCGGCGTTTCGGATCAGCGGCGGAAATGCAATTAAAGAGCGAGCTGCTCTGTTCATTCGCTGCGGAAAGCACACGGAGGAGAGAGCACATTTCCTTGGATGTCCCCGACTCCTCTGGTGGATTCCCCCCGTGCGGTGTTCCCTATATAATTAAACACTCGATCGGCGGGGCTTTATTGCCCGTATCTTTATACCGCTGGCACTTTGTTCAGACGCTTTGCAAGTGCCGATACCGAGTGCAGCAGCAGCCTCCGGAGGCAATTGAACGACGTTGAAATTAGCCTCGTCCTTCCTTCTCTCAATTTTCACGTTCGAGGACGACATGAAAAAGTAAAAATATTACAAATATACGTATAACAAATATATATTATAAATATACGTATAACAAATATATATTACAAATATACGTATAACAAATATATATTACAAATATACGTATAACAAATATATATTATAAATATTAACGCCGTCGCGATATTGCGCAACGACGGCAGCCCGCCGTTCCGCAACTCTCCTCCTCGCCGGCAGCAACTTTCGCAAATATTGAGGACAATCTTGGACCTGGGCGCGAGTTTCCCCCCCGTCAAACTTTGTGATTTTCCAACGCCGCCGTCGGTAGCACACAATATGTATGGACGAAAACTTTGTCGGCAATTGTAAAACTTTGCTCCTCCTTGTATACGAAACATCGGGTCGATATACACGTATACAGGGTACGGTATACGGACGAGGAAGAATAAACTCGTTGGACGAGGCACGTGCGATGAAAATAAAAAAAGTATTATATTTTTCGCGATATTCAAGAAAAAAACGAGCATTTTGCCGAAACGGACTTCCAACGTCGTCCTAGAAGGATTTTCTCTTCTCAATTATTCGGTATTTCAGAGTTGCCGACTGCATTACGTGTGAGAAAGATTGACGCGAAAAAATATAGAGGAACCTTCGTTCCTTCTCATTTGCTGGACGAATCGCGGATATAATTGTCCGCGTCTCGGACGTATATCCACAGGTATATCCATGGAGGAATGCAAATGAAAGAAAAAAAAGAGTTTATCACGGCATGTGCACCGAGCGTAAAATCGCTACGTTTAATTGAGCTCGCTGCACGCTGCTGGACCTCGGGGAGAACGTAAACCCTCCTGCAAGCTCTCTGCTGGGGGGAGAAATCGATCGCAATTTTTATGTCAATATTGTACATTCGCAATCGGCTGGCGAATTCAGAGGAAGGGCACGATCGTGGAGAAAATCTCGCAGATTCATCGAATCGTATAGCATTGTGTACGCTGCAACGGAAGCGTACATCGTAAAATCCAGCGAAAAATGAGAAGAACACGGGGTGGGTGGAAAAGAGAGGAAAAAAGCGCGCCAAGTGATGAAAAAAATCTCCGGCGTTCCACTTTTTTTTTTTTTTTTCATGCCGTCATAATTACGAATCCCGCCGTGTACAGCTTCGGTGCGCGAGTTACACATTTCGCAAACGGAAAAGTTTCTCCTCTGCTTTTCTCTCTCGCCTCTCTGTGATATACGCCGAGAGATTTTCGCGATTATCTCGTCGTTTTTATTTTTATGAAAATACTCGGCGCCGTTAACGAGGATCGCGCACACACGCTCGGCCAAGAGCTCAGGATCATCGCGATGTTTCACGCGCGAGCCATAATTCCATCAGCAAAAACGATTTTTCTCATGACGAATAATACGAGTAATGGTCTGGGAAAAAAAAAATAGCAACGACGAATCTCGCCTCAATATCGTATCGTATATCTTGGCGTATCTTCTTCACCGCCCAGGCATCTGTCGTCGATATTAAAAACGCCGCGTTAAAACGACTCGTCATTAAAGCAAAAAGGACAATCGGCTTGGCTCTCTCGCTCGCCCCGGGGGAGCTCCACTAGGGCCGCGCGGGCACTGAAATTCCCCCCGAGTGCGGAATCACTGCTGCGGTGATTATCCGCGTGGGGTATATCGCAAAGTTCCGATGGTCGTATCGAAAGCGCAGAGCGCGCGGACGAACAAGCCTCATCGCGCGAGCGTCGCCAAGTTATTCATTCGAGAACTCGTCGAAAAGTTTAACCGTCGATAAAATATCTCGGGTATCGTATATCTGCCATTGATTTTCCGTTCTCATCTCTCGTGTGCCGTTCCGCGCTTCTCGATCTTATACACCCAGAAAAAAATCTATTATCTTCAAATAAAACCTATTTAATTTGAATAGATTTTTTGCTTGGCTCCTGGCAGAATAGACTTTTATTCAAATTCAACATATAAATTTATTTGATTCAACTAGTGTTATTAGTGTTATTTAAAAAGTATTGGAACGAGCCTGGAGTTAGTATTGGAAGTAGTTGTATAGGATGTGACGACCCGAAGGGTCTTGCAGTGGTGGGGACGGTCCAGTGACGATGAGTGAACGGAATGGTGGCCCCGCCGCTGGATGGTCTCGAACCCGGGTCCTCCCGATGAGAGCGATGAGCGCTAATCACTGCGCTACGGCTACTTGTGATTTTTTTCACTCGAATCGTCTATACCTCAGTAATGCTGGACCGTCACAAGGAATTGCAGCCACCATCGTAACTACCACCGCCATAGCCTTTCGGTTATTAATAACGATGCTTGATATCAGCATTCATGCACTATACGAAAAATATTTCTTATAGTATCATTTATATTCGTGTAATTTAGTGATTAAGTATATCTCAATGTTAAATAAATATATATGTTAGAAGCGAATACATGGGCAAATCAAATCAAATAAAAATTTATTTGATCCAACAAAAAATTTATTTAATTGTAATAAATGAAGATTGAATTGACGAATCTATTCAATCATAATAGATCTTTTCTCTGGGTGTACCCCCGGCGGCATCGCTGCGCGACATTTCCAGCAGTTTTATCATACAGCACCGGCGGCGCGATTAACGTTGGCACGTAAACGTCGAATCGGTTTTCCCCTCGCAATTCTGTCCGTTTTCGCGCAATTCTCCCTGGGCTTGTGTTCACGGCGACAAATCCTAAAATGAAAACCTTCGAGGGCGAAAAGAGGTTTTTTTCGACACCGTGAATATCACACGCGAAATCAAAATTTAGCCTTCCGACGATGAAGGAAATATCGATAACGCAACGTTGGAACGTCGGGTCTTTGGGGCTCGAGATGTTCAAACGATAACACGCTCCTCGAGTCCGAGGTGTATACGCATGTATTCAGACGGAGATTTGATCCTGTCGGTGAAATTCGTCGCTCTCTCGAGCTCTTTGACGCATCACGCGATGCTCGCGTGAGTCAAAGTTCCTCGGCGGTCGGCATCGCGTGAAATACGCCATCACGCGATTATTCGATGATGGGAGCTCGTGAGGCCGGAACGCGGAAGCTTTTCAAGTCCGCGTCGATGGAAAACGATGAAAATAACGTTGCACCTTTTTCCCAACTTTCGTAACTCGCGACATGTAACGTATTCCGTTCGCGCTCCCCGTATTCCTCGACGAAAATGCCGTTTTTCCGAAATCAATACTATTTTTTTGCAAACGCGTGTAAAAAACAAAAAAAAAACGGACAAAATCGTGATGCTACGTGATTGGTGTGCTCGACGAAGAGCGTCGTCGACATCGCCCCTCGAACTTCTCCCCTGCGTTCGAAGATAAGTACCGCGATGTACGAAAAATACGAGGGGTCCGTATAATCTCCGTCATCGCGCGGAGAGATCGACGAATTTGTTAAGGCTCCCCCGTTCTCTTTTATAACCGCACGCACTTTTCTCCAGCAGTGGACGCTCTCTGCACCCTCAATTCCGTTTCCACCCTCTACAAATTTCACCCTGGACCGTTGTATCCACGCCGCCTCCCTCGGGTAGGATTGGGGTGTTTCATTGGGCTCAATTATTCAAAATCGTTTTTGCGGACGACGATGAGATATTTTTCTTCGAGCGGATCCCCCGGTCGCCTTCGAGCCGCCCCTTCTCGCGAAACCGATTTTTCCATTTCGTAAAATCACGCTCCGGCTCTGAAATTCCACTGGGTGACGCAAAGCGCTCTCTATAGCGCGTTGAACACGACGACTATTTTTCCGGCTATTTTCGGGAATTTTCCTCAAATTTCTCGCGCCATCCGCATTTTTTTCTATCCATTGCATCGTTTCGAAAAATATCTTTGAAAATATATCGGGGCTGACGGACGAAAATCCCGACGAAGAAATTCGGTGAGACGTCGTCCGAGAAATCGTGAAAAACGCGCTCAAAACGACTCGAAATATACAAACGGAAGAAATTCGAGCTCATGCGGGACGATGAGCTCGAGGAACGTCGTTTTGTTTCTTCCCTCGCGGAATGCAAAAGAGCGCTCGAGAGGACAAAATTGCCACGGCGAAAAAACAAAATCACTTGTCCGACGTTATCCGCTATAATTTAACGTGTATTTATCTCTCTTTGTATCTCGTTTGGCTCGAGCGACTCTCGAAATCGTTATTCCGCCATACGATATGTGCACACGGAGTATATACCGCTTGTACGTAAAATGAAAGAGAGCCCGCGTGTGCACGTGTGCGCGAAAGAAAAACGAATCAACATTTCCCTCAGGCGGTCCAGCGATTGTTTTTGTATCACCGCCACGGGATCAGCGGTGAAATTGCCAAAAAATGGCACATTGATTTCTCGTGAGAACGCCGGAGAGATCAGCGCTGTTGTTTCGCTTCTCGCTCTCGCAAAATTTACATTTACCGTATAAGAGCGTCTGGCGCGAAATGAGTTTGTATCGCCTCTCGTATTTCGATGAGAGGAGAAAGGAGGACGAAATCTCGCGCGTATCGAGAATCAAAAGTCGCTTTTCGCGCGGGCTTTCGACTCTATCCTCTCTCGTTCTTTGTGTACTTACACACGAGCACAGTTCTATTGTACGACTCTAATTATTTATTCCAAATTTATTTGAAATTTCCATCACTATTTTCGGACTTTACCGGTGATTCCGAGACTTCATAAGCATCGAGCGATATACGCGAGCGTGTTTCCCTAGTATACGAGTGCGCACGTGTGCTGCTTCTACGGTAGGAAGATTTAGAGAGGCAGTGCGGAATGATAGCCGATGTTATACACCAGAGAAGCAGATGCTGCTTTATACGCAAACACACACGCGAGCGTGTGTGCGAATATCGTAAATCTTTCCATGTCCGGTCGTTCGTCTCGATTGAGGCGAAGGAAAAACGAGAGAAGCGCTATCGGGCGGGAAGGAAAAAGGCACGAAAAAAACGAAAAGTTTCGCAAGTTATAATCGTATACGAGAGAGAAATGGAGAAATGGAGAAATTGACGATTCGCCACGTCGAGAAACACCGATTTCAAAAATGACCCTTTCAGCCTCTCGTTTTCTTTTTTATTTTTTTATTCTTTTTTGCGAACATGCCCAATTTTTTTCAACGCACTGTCGGGGGGGGGGGGGGGGGGGGGAGAAAAATTCAAGATTTTTTCGAGCGCTTCTTCGCTACGACTCTTATTTATTTCGACAAATGGATCTCGCCGCACGCCCTTCGATCTTCCTCGGACTTCCTCGGAGAAAAGATGGCGCGAGCAGTCAACAGGTGCCCGTGTCGCCCTTTTGTTTTCAAATTTATTTATTACTCTTATTGCATCGTCGTGTTTTATATCGTAACGTATCGTATTGAGGCTCGTGACGCTCATTTCGTGGCGAGGGAAAAAAGAAAAAACACGCAGCCGTGTGTCGTTATCATACATCGATAACTTAATAAATTCCCATGTTGCATTGGCCACGATGAAAAGGTCCATTGTTCTCGCGTTGCCCGCACTATGCATGTATGTATGGATATGTATGTGTGTACCTGCGAATAGCAGCAAAACACAATGGGACCGCGAACTTTATTGAACGTGAAATAGAGGGCGCGACGATAAATAACTCGATAAAAATGAAAAACCGACGAGGGAGGAGGCTGCTGGCGAGCGCCGCAACGCGCTATACGAGCCGGTAATCTCACAGTGAAAATTCCTAATGGTCGGTCAATTTATTTATCCATACTCGGATGCTCGTTACGGTGCTGGGTTTCAACGAATAATCCTCGAAGAACGTTGTTGATCAATTTGGCCAAAAGCGAAAGTTGATTTTGAGAAAATTTTGAAAAAATCTCTCGCATAAACACGTTTGTAGATGAGATACAGAGTATTCATTCGTAATGATATCGTCGTGACCGGTGGGTTATTCCGCATCGTACGATTTAATTGCGCGAATAAGCCACTGCGGAAAAGAGGATACTTTTCGCACGGAATGCGAACTGTACAACGCTTCGTGGACAAATGCCAACATTGATACACACACACACACACACACACACACATATATGTACCGAGACAAAGGGTGCTGGTGGGTGAGAGAGAAAGACGACGGGACAAAGTACAAGCTTGAGGCACTCTCCATCGACCTGTCGTAACTTGCGAGAGAGCCGAGTCGATTTACGCTAAAAGGCAGCGAATTACCGCGAGAGGCACGTCCCCCTCGGTAGCCCCCCCGTGTGTTTCTAGCCACATACGCTGTTCTATATTTTATGTATAGTATACAAACGCTGTTATCCCGCTGCTGCTTCGATTCTCGGATATACCTCGCGAGATCGCAATTTTTCCGCTTGCGTCAGTCCGCGTCCGCCCGGAAGGCTTCTTTTCGCCGTCACGAGCGCACACAGAGCCCCAAACTATGCGTATGCTTTATGTCGAAACGTCGGCGCGCCTCTCTCGTTGACTCTTTGTTTAAAAATAAATAATAAATGAAGAATAAATATTCATCATCTGTGTATCTTTTGAAAAAAAACGGGCAAAACGGGACGCGCATTGAATAATTTGCGAGTGACGGTACGTGTGACGCAGCCAGACAGGCTCGAGTGCCAGACGGTGTGCGACGAAAGCAGGGAAGAAGCCTTTTCGGTGTATGCCCTTCGACTCTCCTGCGGGCCTCCATCTTGAATACGACTCTTCCCACGCTGAGATTTCTCATTGACGTGTGCGTCGGTGAAAATGGATCAATTTATATCTCTTGTGGATACTCACCACCGCAAGGGAGAGACACAACTTTTGGAAATTTGTCTCGTAACGTTCGTCGCGTTGTTTGTGACATTTAATCGAGATTAATCGAGGCTCGTTGGGGAAGCACGGCGGGGTGATTATTGAGGAAAAAAAACACGCAATTAACTCGCCATCGGCGGCGTCGAGTCTCCCGTACCTCCGTCGATCTCTCGGAGCGTCTGTCGGTGACAATTTCCGCTCGAAAAACTTGCGCTTCTAAAAATGAATCTTGCGTGCCAAGCGTGGGCAAGAAATGAATGAAATCCCTCGATCGAAAAGTACATTTTTATCACACATGCGGGATAAGCACTATCTTAGAGCACACTTTTGCGGTTAGTAAGTAGCTCTTTTCTCACTATCCAATCAAACGCTTATTTGCGTGCGACAAGTATACTTATCGCACGCAATTTTTACTTATCGCACGCAAACCGATGACAAAACACTGCTAAAAAAAACAGAATCCAAGTATCAGTATCAAAAACGTGACGTTGAAGTGACAGATATAAATATTGGTACATCATAGGATTTAAATGAAAATATAAACAAAATTTAAAAATGAGTTTTAATCCTCATTTTATTTCCGAAACTGAAGAAAGAACTGACGGTGAGTTCAAATATTTTAATACATCTAAGCGAAAATTTAAAAAAATAATTAATTAATGAATTAATTAATTATTTTTGGTTCGTCTCATATTATGGTTATTCGAAAAAAAGATGTTGATTTTACTTTTAATTTCGTTTTTTATTCTGATTTTTACTCGAGCGATTGAGCGCACTCACTTCGTTCGTGCGCCCAACTTTGCGCTCGTGGGCAATCGACAACGTACCGCACTTGTTTCACAATATACTATTTCACAGAGAAAAAGCAAACGAGACAGAGGTGTGTTTCGTCTATTCTTTTTTTCATACAAACTTTGCGGCTTCGAGACAAGACGCACCCAGCTTTGACCTCTCCCTCTCTCTCTACACAGTATCATCTTTGCACTCGTTTGTTGACTCTGGGTGAGTGATTGGATTACTCGGAAGAGCGAGGCATTCCGTCGGGAGATAGCGAGAGATAACATAATGTCGATAAAATGTAGCTTATCGTGATAGTCGACTCGCGCGTTTGTCCGTCCACCGTTTTTCGACAATATTAAAAATACGACTATCGCAGCGGCGGTATACCTCGTCGATCACCGCGATTGATCGTTCTGTCCGCGAGAGGCATATACCGTAATAACATTACGGTAGGTCCAAAATAGCAATAGGATATTATTTTGCTCGAGACAGCGAAGGAGATTGGCTCCTCCATGAGCCAAAACTTTGAGAAACTAAGATTTGAGAGTCTCTTTGCCGCCCACCGAACGTTCTTTACGACCTTCCGCCTTCTCCGATAAACGAAAAGACGTAGTTTTCCCCACAGCTGTTTTACGACGTTGATGCGCAGAGTGCCGCTGCTGAGGAAAAAAAGGCACCTCGGCCGGCGGGAACCGCATCCACGCTCTCGCTTACTTTCTCTTTATCCCGGCAATGACGCGATAATTACCGGAGGTTTTTATTCAAAGCCCGCTGGACCGTAACAGCAGAGCCTCGCCGGAAAGGCGGCTCCCGGTGATTGCCTCGACTCTTGATCATTAAAAACCGGCGCGTAACGCGTCGAGGTAGTTTTTCACGCGTCACTCTCTGTTATCGTCGCTCATTGAAGGGAGAGAGCTTCCCGTGTAGAAATTTTAATCGGGAACAAGTCAGGCCCAGTACTGGCTTTCCCGATTTGATATCGGGGCATAGCCAGGCTAGCCAGGCCGGGATCCGGCTAGCAATGTAACGGGTAATAAGTCAGGGCCTGGTTTGATTTCCATACACCGGGAAATAATCGGGAAATGACCAGGGCCTGATCAGCACCCGCTCGGAACAGTAAGCCGGGAAATAGCCATGCCCAGCCATGGCCCTTACTTGGTTTTCAAATGTCATTCCATGCCACAGCCCGGTTGGAATCCGACCTGAGACTTAATATGAAATCATACACATTTGTGTAGGGAAATAAGGAAGTAGAGCACACGGAATAAATTGAAACATAAAATTCAAATGTAAGCAAGATCATATTTTAAATTGTATTTTTCCCTTGTCGCACTGCCTTACCAACGAATGTTGCGCGTCAGGCGCAACGAAGGCGAGCATATCGGGAGTATATGTATATAACTCGGAACTCGGAATTGTATTCATGGAAATCCCGACCAGGCCATGAGCATTTTCTGACATGGAAATATTGACGAGAATAGCCCGATTTTCCCAATTTGCCCCTTACCAGGCCCCTACCTAAAAACTAAGACCAGGCCAAACCAAGGAAATCCAGACCAGGGCCCGGTCTAAAGTCGGGACGTCCAGATCAAATTTCTACACGGGTTGTTCCGATGATAAATTGTATAACGGGATTTTTCGAACTTGATGATGGAAAATCGTTTTCCGTTGCAGGTCGTTGCGTCGATCGGCGTAGCTCCGTACGATGAGCTAGCGAAATGCGCCGGAGGATGAAGAGGCGCGAGTTGCCGGTGTGGGCCTGGTTGTGGCTGTGGTTCGTCGCAGCCACGACCGGCTCACCCTCACCAGCCGGTACCGAGGCAGCAGCAGCAGCAGCAGCATCTTCGACGATCGAACAATCGTCGAGATACGTCGTTCCGCCGACGACGACGACGACGACGACGACGATGATGCCGGTGGAAAGCACCACCACCGGGGCAAACGGTCCGTCGCCGATGTTGAATTTCCGCTTCACGAGTGCCCGATACAACGTCTCGATCGCCGAAAATTCCATAGGGAAGACGTACGTCTCGCCGGAGGAAAAAATGGGCATCGACCTGTCGAATCTCGACTCGGACGTCGAGATGAAATACCGGATAGCCGGCGGAGATCGGGACAAGTTTTTCAAGGCCGAGGATCGTACCGTCGGTGATTTTTCCTTTCTCCTGATAAGAACCCGCACGGGCAACGTTGACGTGTTGAATCGCGAGCGCAAGGACCGCTACGTGCTGGAGGTGAGAGCGACGGGCACGAGGCGAGCAGCGAGAAACAAGCTCGTCGTCCTGGACGCGGAGACGACGGTCGTCGTGACGATCCTCGACACGAACGACCTCAATCCCCTCTTCTATCCGACCGAGTACAGGGAGACCGTCGACGAGGACACGCCCCTGCATCGGGGTATCCTCAGGGTGTCCGCGGAGGACGCCGATCTCGGGCGAAACGGCGAGATTTACTACAGCTTCGCCGAGGAGACGGATCAGTTCGCGGTGCATCCGGTCAGCGGCGTCATCAGCCTGACGAGGCCGCTGCGCTACGCCGAGAGGCCGATTTACGAGTTGATCGTCCTGGCGGAGGACCGCGGCGCGATTTTTCCTCGCGCGGGCACGATCCGCGCCAGCACCGCCAGAGTCGAGATCCGAGTGCGCCAGGTCAACCTCTACGCCCCCGAGATTTACGTAAACCACCTGCCGGAGATCGTGGAGAACTCCAACGCGGACATTTACGCGATAGTCCGGGTGCTGGACAGGGACGAGGGTGCGCACGGCCGGATCGCCAGTCTGGACATCGTCGGCGGCGACCCGGACGGCCACTTCCGGGTGAAGCCGAGCGGCCAGCAGCCCGGCGAGTACAACATCGAGGTGCTTCATCTCCTCGATCGCGAGACCGCCCGCCGGGGCTACAATCTGACGTTGCGCGCCGTCGACCGCGGCATACCCCAGCGTTTCAGCCACAAAATCGTCCCGGTCCATCTGGCCGACGTGAACGACAACGCGCCGGTCTTCAGTCGCGAGATCTACGACGTGCGAGTGTCGGAAACAGCCCCGCCGTACACGCCGGTGATGCGGCTCAAGGTCACCGACGCCGACGAGGGCAAAAACGCCCTGGTCTCGCTGGAGATCGTCGGCGGCAACAAGGGCGGTGAGTTTTACGTAAACGCCAACACGGGCATGCTCCACACCGCCGTGGGGCTCGACGCCGAGGAGAAGGCCCTGTACACGCTGACGGTGTCGGCGATCGATCAGGGCAACGCCGGCACGAGGAAGCAGTCCTCGGCCAAGGTCACGATAAACGTCATCGACGCGAACGACAACGACCCGAGCTTCGAGCAAGCGGAGCGGACCGTTTGGCTCGACGAGAACGAGCCCGCCGGCACCTCGGTCACCAAGGTCACGGCGAAGGACCGCGACTCGGGGGAAAACTCGTACATCTCCTACTCGATCGACAACATCGAGAAGGTGCCCTTCGAGATCGATCCGTTCACGGGCGTCGTCAGGACCAAGGAGGTCCTGAATTACGAGACGATGAGGCGCGACTACTCGCTGGCGATAAGGGCGAGCGACTGGGGTCAGCCGTTTCGCCGTCAAACGGAGATGCGCCTGAGGATCGGACTGCGCGACGTCAACGACAATCGTCCGCAGTTCGAGAAGGTCGAGTGCAGCGGTCACGTGCCGCGGTACGTCCCGATCGGCACGGAGATCATCACGATATCGGCCATTGACTTCGACGCCGGCAACATCATCAGCTACAGGATCGTCTCCGGCAACGAGGACAACTGCTTCTCCCTCGACTCGTCGAGCGGCGTCCTCTCCGTCTCGTGTGACCTTGGCGACGTCAAGGTCGCCGAGAGGATCGTCAACGTGACGGCGACCGACGGCACGCACTTTGCCGACGTGAATCCCGTGCGGGTGAACCTCGTGAACGCCAAGAGGAATCTCGGCTCGCGGGCGCGAATCCTCAACGACGAGGACGGCGCCTTCGAGTGTCGAGAGACGGGCGTCGCCGGACGTTTGACCGACGCCATCGCCGAAGCGGAGAGAAACAACGCCCGGGCGGAGAGAAACAACGCCGAGGACGCCCTCGCGTTGCCCCGTCGTTACGGCGGCAACGTTCACGCCCCGGAGTTTATCGATTTTCCCAACGAGATCAGAGTCAACGAGTCGACGAAAATCGGCACTGTCCTCCTGAGGATACGGGCCCGGGACCGCGACCTTGACTACAACGGCAAGCTCGTTTACGGCATTTCCGGCGGCGACGACGACGACGTCTTCGGGATCGACCTGGAGACGGGCGATCTCAGCGTCGTCGGCCAGCTGGATCGCGAGAAGGAGGCCGAGTATTTCTTGAACGTGAGCGTGTACGATCTCGGCAGGCCGCGGAAGTCGGCGTCGCGCATGCTGCCCGTGACGATCCTCGACGTCAACGACAACCCGCCGAGGTTCGAAAAGCCCCTGGCCAGCTTCAGGATATCGGAGAACGCCCTCAACGGCACCAGCGTCTTTCGGGCGAACGCCACCGATGCCGACCTCGGGGACAACGCCAAGATCGCGTATTTCCTCGTTACGGAGACTCGCGACTTCAAGGTCGACCCGGTCACCGGTGTTCTCAGCGTTTTCGGCAAGCTCGATCGCGAGAGACGCGAGATTTACGAGCTCAAGATCCAGGCGCGCGACAACGCCGGCGGTCTCGGCATCGCCGACGCCCCGCCGCCGGTGCCGTTTCTCCACTCGGACGCGTTGGTCCGCGTGACGGTCGACGACGTCAATGACAATCCGCCGAAATTCGCCCTGGCGAGTTACACGGTCAAGGCCCGCGAGGACGTGCCCGTCTGGAGCGTCGTCGCCGTCGTCGACGCCATCGATCCGGACGAGGGCACCGGCGGCGAGGTCGAGTACTTTCTCTCCGACGCCATGGAGAGCGAGGGCTACTTCAAGGTCGATCGCGTCTCCGGCACCATCAGAACCGCCCGGCACTTGGACTTTGAGGAACGCCAGGTTCACACTCTGACGATCGTCGCGAGAGACCGCGGCGAGCCCTCGCTGTCCTCGGAAACGATCGTCGTCATCGACATCGTCGACGTCAATGAGAATCTTCATCCGCCGATTTTCGATGATTTCGTCACGTCGGCCAGTGTCTCTGAGAATCAGCCGAGAGGCACTCTCGTGACGACCGTGCGCGCCAGGGATCAAGATCCACCGGGCGGCGATTCCAGAGTCGGTTACAGCATACGCGGCGGTGACGGCGTTGGACTTTTCAACATCGACGACGAAGGTAAGAGGCATTTTTTTTTTGACAGAGTCTCTCAAACCGTCAAGACGGATGAGGTTCCGTAGCCAGCTTCAGCTCGCATTCGCACAAAACGATAAATCGCTCGCGAGACGGTCAAGTAAGGTAGTTCCATCGTTTTATCGTTTTCTTAAGATTTTGTTGAAAATTTGAATACGTATTCTTTGATGTCATATATACGTGTGTAATAAATTTTGGAAGGTTTTACCACGTGGAAGTTGAGATATTTATTGGTAAAAATCACAATTTTCTGTAGTCTCTCGTAAGAGCGCGTGTTAAAAGTTGCATTTTCATCAATGAATATCTTGGCTTCTACGTGGTGAAGCCTTCGAAAACTTTGCATACATTTTTATGCAACATCAAAGAAGATTTCTTGAGTTTTCCAAACAAATCTTGAGAAAATTTTTTTCGCAATTTTTGTAATTATACAGCAAGCACATATCACCTGGGATGACCGTGCATTTGGAGTATGCTGTTCTTTAGTCGATTTGCAACAACTTTTCTTATTTAACTGAAGCCCGCGAACCATTTTGTATGTGAGAAAAACTGCAAAACAATTTCTCGATTTGAATCTAACGATAGAACTACCTTAAGGTAGTTCTATCGTTTTATCGTTTTCTTAAGATTTTGTTGAAAATTTGAATACGTATTCTTTGATGTCATATATACGTGTGTAATAAATTTTGGAAGGTTTTACCACGTGGAGGTTGAGATATTTATTGGTAAAAATCACAATTTTCGGTAGTCTCTCGTAAGAGCGCGTGTTAAAAGTTGCATTTTCATCAATGAATATCTTGGCTTCTACGTGGTGAAGCCTTCGGAAACTTTGCATACATTTTTATGCAACATCAAAGAAGATTTCTTGAGTTTTCCAAAAAAATCTTAAGAACATTTTTTTCGCAATTTTTGTAATTATACAGCAAGCACATATCACCTGGGATGACCGTGCATTTGGAGTATGCTGTTCTTTAGTCGATTTGCAACAACTTTTCTTATTTAACTGAAGCCCGCGAACCATTTTGTATGTGAGAAAAACTGCAAAACAATTTCTCGATTTGAATCTAACGATAGAACTACCTTAAGGTAGTTCTATCGTTTTATCGTTTTCTTAAGATTTTGTTGAAAATTTGAATACGTATTCTTTGATGTCATATATACGTGTGTATTAAATTTTGGAAGGTTTTACCACGTGGAAGTTGAGATATTTATTAGTAAAAATCACAATTTTCGGTAGTCTCTCGTAAGAGCGCGTGTTAAAAGTTGCATTTTCATCAATGAATATCTTGGCTTCTACGTGGTGAAGCCTTCGAAAACTTTGCATACATTTTTATGCAACATCAAAGAAGATTTCTTGAGTTTTCCAAACAAATCTTGAGAAAATTTTTTTCGCAATTTTTGTAATTATACAGCAAGCACATATCACCTGGGATGACCGTGCATTTGGAGTATGCTGTTCTTTAGTCGATTTGCAACAACTTTTCTTATTTAACCGAAGCCCGCGAACCATTTTGTATGTGAGAAAAACTGCAAAACAATTTCTCGATTTGAATCTAACGATAGAACTACCTTAAGCGCGATGCGCCGCGCCGAGGCACTGAAAGACCGAGACTATACTCGTGCTTCCGTGAAAGAGCATTTTTTTGTTTTCTTCTTCTTTCTACTGTGAAACCAAACGCACGAGCAAGCACGGTTCGATCGATGCCCGCGGCAAGAGAGTTTGCTCAACGCCCGAGCCTCGACGATTCTCCTCTCCTCCTTTTTCCCCGTTTGGATTTTTACAAACGATTTTATTGCACATTTATTTATGGGGCCATTTCCATCACGACTCATCGCTCCGACGACGCTGATGCTGATACATTTTTGTCCCCATCGGGAAAGGTCTCCCGCGTCATTTTTGTTTTTCGCATCCTTTTCCCCCGTAAATTACGATCGTCTTGGCTCAATGGCCGAGGTCCATCGCGCGAGAGTTTCTCTCGGTGGCGCGAGGAAAAAAACCATGCGTATGCGTGCATGGTTACATGTACGCAAATGGAGAATTAAAGGAACGACTCCTCGCGGGCGCTTCATGAATCTTCGTTGAGCGTACATTTGCAAAACGCTTTATAATCGCCGAGCCAAAAGCTCGCCAGCCTCCGCCGGAGGAAGCGGAATCCCGCGTTTTCCCGTCAATTAACCCGATGATTCACGAGGTAATTTTACCCGGCGGTTACCCGTCGCGCACCTGCGTGCCCCCCCAGCATTCTCTGCTCAAAACATGATTTTTCGTTTCGTCAAATCGGCGCGACACACTCTATTCACGCTTTCGTACGTTTTATTTACTTGATTTTTCAACCTCGAGAATTTATACTCGATCCGTCATGTTTTTCATTGCGTCCGTGAGTCGAGATTATTTCGTACGCGTAACGACGCTGCAAGTTGAGAAAAGTCACGCCAAATGCTGGGTGTGATTATATGGCTGCAGAGATGTCGCGAAAAAAACGGATGACGAGGAAAATCACGGGAGGAAAACGAAGCGCAACGATATTATATAAAAACGATGTTCCAATGGTCTTTGGGGAAATAACGGTTCTTCGCCGGGCACCGCGCGCGGCCATTAATCGCAACTGGGCCGACGCCTCTCGATCTCGAGAGCGAGAGGCAAACAAAAAATTGCGAGCGACAGAGGTACGAGATTGGGACCGCGAGGGTATATGACTTTCGGAGGGAAGAGAAACGACGGAGATTTCGAACAAAGTGACGGCGGAAGAGCGTAGCGGGAGAGAGAGAGAGAGAGCTTGTACATTAGGGTGTCGGTTATCCCCCAGGTTGACCTCGGTTGCGACTCGGATGTTATCCCCAAATCGTCGCTTCGCGGCGGCGCAAAAAACGTTGGAAAAAATAAACGATAAACTTCACGCTCCCTCTATGTCCGAGTGACGATAATACGCGTAATTCCTATTTTCATGACACTTTTTTTTCTCGCTTATTCGCATTGACTAAAAATTGAAGGAAAAAAACCCTCGGGGCTGCCTCCGGTTGTAAATTTCACCGTTGGAAAAATATGTGTAACGAAAGACGTGTGGGATATTGTTGTTTTGAACGAATTTTCATGGCATTTTTCGTTGATTTTCAACGATGGGCGCCGCCGTGCTCACCCTAATGCATTTGGACGTATTCGCGTAATATACAGTGGATGGCGGACGATTCGGTCACGTCCGAAGGGTTGCCCATCGTTCACCGGAAACTCGGTAACGCGCGGCGTCCGTGTTCTCCGCGTATGCGTGCGTATATGCAGTCGACGAAATCGTCCATGGAGCTCCGCAGACACTGCGGATACGCTGAATTCTGACCAACACAGAGGCGCTGGAAAATTTGGCTGAAATATTGAAAAAAATGCTTTCACCCCCGCGAAAGTTTTGTCCATTTGTCGAAAAACCCTCTGCGGTGTTCGTACCACTTTTGACGAGCACCCTCGCAGTTTCACGCGAATATATCGATCCTCCCTCCTCGGGGAGGAAAAATAATACATTGTCCGACATTTGTGTTTATGCATATTCAGGTAAATGCATATAGAGGCTTATGCAACGTCGAGGGCTAAATATTCATAAGGTTATCACCGTGGTATACATGTACCCGGGGGGGCTAAAACGTTTTCGATGTTTCGGCCAACCAGAGGGCGCTCGAGCTCGAGGGTTTGGCCATCGTGAAAATCTCACATCGCTCTCACGGTTATTTAAAAAATTGTCGCGAAAAATTAACGCGATCGAGACACACAACGAGGGATTAATCGCGCCCCGACGACGCGTGTGTTACGACGTTGTTCGTAAAGATGAAAATACTTTGCGCGAAAAGTATTACAAAGGTAGTGACAATTTTTGCTTTTCGTTGGAGGAAAATGGAAATTTCATCCGGTTGCTCGAGCTTCCGTGTCGAGAGGAAAAAAAGCGAGAAAATCCCTCATCGTTGTAAACGACATTGGCTCCCGTCAACGAGATTTTTCATATTCTCTCGGGCTGCGTATATTAGAATCACAAAGAATTCAGCATATTCAATCTCTCCTCTCCGTGAGAGCGGATGCAATATTCCCGTAGATTTTTGCTTGACAAAAAACAAAAAAAACGTCCATGTAAAGTATACGGCGAGGTATTCTCCGCCCCTCCCTCCGTCTCCCGTCGTCGGGAGAGAGGGACGAGGAGAAAAAATCCGATTTTCGCGTCTCTCGCTTTTTTTCTTTCTTTTTTCTTCTATTACCCAAGGGTTTTTCTATGCATTATCTCGTACCTTTGGCTTTGAAAACGCTACTTTGTTTGAAAGCTCTTCGACGACTCCTTTCTCTCGCTGTTTTTTCTCATCTCCTCTCTTTCCCCGCGTATTCCCGCTGGCTATTACGTCGTCGGGCGTAAGCGAGTCGCGAAACGAGCCAAAAATTCAGACAGACGTGAAAAACGGGTCAGCCATGTAGGAGAAGACCGCGCGCGTCGCTGAGTTGTCTCCGCGCGAGTCTATGCTGGTACGGACCGGTATGGACGTCGAGAACGAGAAACTTATTACGTCTCTGATGCGCGGATGTACACCACGGAAGCCGCAGACGCGATATAAAACATGTATTACCGCGGGACTATCGCCTCGATTTTTCTCTCGTATACACTTTCTCCGTTTGTCTTTGTCGCGACTCGCGAGGGAATCATCGATCGTGGAAATCGCGGATTCGGCGAAAAAATAATCGATAAATTTCACGCTCCCTCTATGTACGATTTTTTCCTATTTTCATGACACTTTTTTTTCTCGCTTATTCGCATTGACTAAAAATTGAAAAAAAAAAACCGTCGGGCCTGCGCGTCGCGAGGGAATCATCGATCGTGGAAATCGCGGATTCGGCGAAAAAATAAACGATAAATTTCACGCTCCCTCTATGTACGATTTTTTCCTATTTTCATGACACTTTTTTTTCTCGCTGATTCGCATTGACTAAAAATTGAAAAAAAACCGCCGGGGCTGCGCGTCGCGAGGCAATCATCGATCGTGGAAATCGCGGATTCGGCGAAAAAATAAACGATAAATTTCACGCTCCCTCTATGTACGATTTTTTCCTATTTTCATGACACTTTTTTTTCTCGCTTATTCGCATTGACTAAAAATTGCAAAAAAAACCGTCGGGGCTGCGCGTCGCGAGGCAATCATCGATCGTGGAAATCGCGGACTCGCACGTGGATCGGAACACGACGAAATATACGATTTTTTCCGGAATTTTTCAATCGTAAGAAAATAAAGAAAATCGCTCGGTCGATTGATTAATTAATTGACAATCTTGTTGTAAAACACTCGGCGATTATTGCTCACGAGAGTGCGATTTACGATTGAATAACGGACAATAATATATACACGAGTATGTGTGTACGACGGCGCATCGGAACCGCGGGAATATCGCGAAATTAATTTTAATAAACGTTGGACGAGGAGGCTGAAGCCACGGAAGCGTATTTTAAACCAATTTTCATTTCGAAGCGAGATCCCTCTCCAGCACGGTCATAACCGAGTCTTTTCGTACTGCAAAGGGAGAAGAAATTAATTCCGGCGGTAGTTTTGCGCACCGTCCGAGAAAACGACGACGACGACGACGTCGACGTCGAGAGAGAAATCTCGCTCGGCGAGAAATAATTCACAATTTGCGATTAGAGCATCTTTCGCGCGCTGCCTTCCGTGTATTTTTGTGTACGCGTAACGAAGATGAGGAAAAGTTACGACGCAAACGTCACAAAGTTACGACAAGATCGTTTTATTTTCTCCCCCCCCCCCCCCCCCCCGGCACAAGGCTGACGACGACGACAAGGGCGCGGTTAATAGAAAACGGCCGGTACAGCGGTTGACTCGAATGAAAGTTAAATATTATCCAACGATCAAACAAACGAAGCGAAATGTTTGACGTCAAGGTGAAACGGTCGGAGAACAAGTAAAACCGTGAGTTTATACAGCAGTCCCGGCTCTCGCCGGTGCGCGGAATTTACTCACCGACTCTGCGTTAATTATTCGAGTGCGTAAGAAAAAAAAACAACACGGAATTATCCATCGTCGAGTATGCGCGCTCGCGTCGTCGTTGTCGTCGGCTCTTTCGTCTCACGAGTTTCGTAGAGCGATTTTTTTCGTCGAATATTATTCAGCGTCCTCCGAGCATCGATACAAATTTTTTTCGTCGCGCGACACGCACCTTTCTCGAGGTTGATTATACGTCAAAATTAATTACGAAATTCAATTTAAAAAATTGAGAATTAATCTCCTGTTTTTTCCCCTCTCACTCATTGCACGTACGAAACAATAGCTCGATAGTCCCGGCGAGAGGGAGATTGGAAATTAATTCAAACGAGAGCCCTCTGCGTAAATAAATAACGCTATTGCCGCTGGCTGTACATACGATACTCCGCGCTGGTGTTTATGCATATTCCAACGCAAACACACACGCGACACGGGAAATTACCCACCGATAGACTCCTCCGCTCATCGAAAAACAACTCGAGAGAGGTGTCGTCGACTCGCGCAGCGAAACGTACGTATTTTATTCTCCCTCTGTTGTGTTTGTATACTTGATGCCCGAGAGGGCTAAATGTGTGTCACCCGATCTTCTCTCGACGGTCCGTGCACGCCGAGACTAAACAGAAACGCGTTTGAAAGTCTCGAGTCGCGCGGCGTTGTATATGCACTGCTGGCATCAGCCCGAGACTCGCGAGAGAGCGCCGAGACTTTTGTTCGTTGCGACGCACAGCAGCGCACGATGAAGCAGCAACGATGCGGCAATTATCTCGCTTGGAAAAACATCCCGTGTAGAAATTTTGACCCCGACCAGATTTCCCTACTTTATATCGGGTCATGATCAGGCCACCCCGGTCTGGACCCGAGTAGAAATGTAACGGGTTTGGAATCCGGGCCAGGCTATACATTCCTGGTCAGGAAATGATCGGGCCCTTCTCGGTGCCTGGATAAATATTAAATCGAGAATCGAGAAATAGCCATGCCCAGGGGGTCCAAGTCTCAGCGGAAAAATTGTACCCCAAAGTCGCCGATCTCGTCTACTAGAGGCGCTAGTGTGCCCAAGTTTCTCTCTCGCACACTCTCTCTATCTCACTCGCACATTGCCCCCACCTGTTTTATGATAAAAGCGGGACAAGCAAAGCCAAAACCATAATGAAACCCGAAAGTCCGCGAACTCAAGTATACGAAGTATCGGTTTAAATGCGTGTTTAGACTGAAGAGAATTATTCTCAGGCTTGTAGAATGAGAAAATCGAGCTCCCCATATAAATAAATAAAGCGTGCGTAAAAGGCAATCAAATAAACAGTAGGAACATACATAAAAAGATTAATGAGAAATCTACAAATAATTCTCTACTGCGTGAGAATCTCTAAGTGAAAACTGGGATTTTCGATTAAAATGAATAATTAATATTCTTCCAGTGTTTATTGGATGGAAAATCTCCCGCTGATGACGAATCGCATGGTTTTTTACTCGAAAACTAATTATTTCAAGAAGAAACCAGGGATTTTCGATAAAAATCGTTTTTTGCGTTTTCCGGCCTTAATAATGAGTTTACGCGGAAAATACGCTTATTTTGGGATCAATTTTGATTTCTGAATAATTATTATTCCTCCTGTGGTCATTGGATAGGAAATCTCCCGCTGATCACGTATCTGATGGTTTTATTCCCGAAAAGTAATTATTTCAAGGAGAAAACAGGGATTTTCGATAAAAATCGTTTTTTGCGTTTTCCGGCCTTAATAATGAGTTTACGCGGAAAATACGCTTATTTTGGAATCAATTTTAATTGTTTAATAATTTATATTCCTCGTGTGTATATTTGATAGGAAATCGCCCGCTGATAACGAATCGCATGGTTTTTTACCCGACAACTAATTATTTCAAGGAGAAAACTGTGATTTTCGATAAAAATGAATAATTAATATTCCTCCAGTGTTTAGTGGATAGAAAATCTCCCGCTGATCACGAATCTCATGGTTTTAATCCCGAAAACTAATTATTTCAAGGACAAAACAGGGATTTTCGATAAAAATGAATAATTAATATTCCTCCTGTGTATATTGGATAGGAAGTCTCCCCCTGATAACGAATCGCATGGTTTTTTACCGATAACTTGACCGTCAATAACGATCAAATTATCGGTCGCACCGCTGCTCTTATCAGATATCTTATGTTTACTATTTTCAATCAATTTTTTTATTGCTCTTAAGCGTTATTGCTCCTCAAGCGTTCACCGTGAAAAGGACGCTATTCTGCGCTATCCGACGCTATTGCTTGACCGCCTACGTGACAGCGGAAGCGTCGGAAAATTTGCGTAAATAGGGGGTAAAAAATTCGATTGGTTGTCAAAAAATTTTGACCGTGCGTATACACTTGTCCTCGCAGATTGAAAAAGAGTGGGGGGAGTGCGAGTGAGACAGAAAGAGTGTGCGAGCGAGAAAGTTGGGAACACTAGCGCCTCTAGTAGACGAGTTCGGCGAAGTTGAGGTGCAACTTCGATGCCTAGCTTATACATTGGGCTTGGACCCCCTGGCCATGCCCTGATGGTATGCGCAAAAACAAATAAAGTATACGGTCTCCCTCGTTAATTTAATGAGGACCGAGTGACTTAAAAAATACCATGATCTGTCGTTGTTTTTCTCTTATATGTTCGCCATACGTGGTATGTGTTCGCGGGAAACGGCTGTTAGCGCGCCGCGCTGCGGTCAGTGTGTGTACCTCGCGACGTTCGCCTTAAAAAAAAGGCCGGGATTTCCCTATTTGGTCCCTGACAGGCCCCTATCAGGAAACGCTAACCCAGGGAAAGCCTAGCCAGGGCCAGATGTAAAGTCGTGCCTTCCCGACCACATTTCTACACGGGATGTTGCACGTGTGGTGAGGAAAATTCCGTCGATCGCCGTGTTTTCTCTCGTCTCGGGTGAAAATCGTTATTCTTCGCGAATTATTCGCGTTTAATAGCATAGTTTCGCGCGGGCAACGCTTTTTCGCGCTCTCAAAGTGAAAATACTCGGCGAGTATCGAATGATTTCTCCATTCGTTATACCGATCGAGAATCCACATAATACAGTCTCGTCTTTGTCGCGTGACGACAAAATTCGACTGCATTTTTTTCACCCACGCGTGTTCGAAATCTCGACGATGCGCCGCCGCTCTCCGTACCGTGCATCGAAAAGAGGTCCCCCTTTCGCTCTCGTAGCTGTATAAACATTTCGACAACGCGAGAGGCTCGCTCGTGGCATGAATTATTCGAAAATCGTGAATACGCGCTCGGTCGGGCTGCGGGGTCATCGCGTTTGGCGCACTCACACACACACACACACACACACACACACAGCCACGCTTACACCGAAATTCGTAGTACCGTTGTGTGAATTGTGCAGATGCTGGAGGCTGGAGGATGTAGTTTCGCTTTTAGCATGCCATTACCAGTCACGTAACGCCGCGCGCGTTATACCGCTTCGGCGAAAGATTCCTCGCGCATCGGGATTCGTGCTCGCTTCTGTAAAACACGTTTTCGGCTCTACCGAGGCGAGCCCGCTTCGAGCTTGTATACAGAGCGTGTCCCGGAATTCAGTGTCAATCATTCGGACCGAAGCGGAGGATGAAATTCCAGCAAGTCGAAGAGTCTATGAGCGATCCGACTCGATGCGATGAATTCCCACGGGACCTCTCGCGGTTAATGCGGTCCGAGTCCCCGACAGGGACAGTGCCAAACTCGCAACTCGTCGTCGGGAAACGAATGAGCAAAAATACGTTTTCGTCACTCGGAACGTGCGGCTTTAATAAATTGTCGTATAATCCCGAGTTTGCCGTAATAAATGCCTTACTCTTGTCAGCCTCTTTGGCCTCTCCCGAGACGCATATAAATTGCATTCATGAATCCTTCATGACGGTAGAACGGTCGAATCAAACGGTGAAAATTAACCACGCTGAAATTCCCAGCATCGTTCTCGGGCGACGAAAGTACGCTTTGATTTTACGCTCAAATATTTTTTCTCACAGGATCGCGCGATACTTTTCCACTCGTAAAATCGTGGCGAAAAATTGGGAAAAAGTGCATTTGTAAACGAGACAAGCAAGGGTAAAAGATTCTTCGCGGAGAGACGAGGAAAATGCGTATCTCGAACGAGATGAAAAATTAACGAAATTCAGAGCAACGGAGGAAGGGAACGTCGTTCAAGCTCGACCGAGCTTTCACCCGAGCCTCTCTTTTATTCCCTCTCTGCGTGCGATCTTTATTTTTTACCGAACCACGCGGGTCAATCCTCGTACGTAAAGAGAAGCTGAAAAACCGGCTACGATTTTAAAAAATCGCAAATGCGATGAGTAATAAAATAAAAGCGGTCGAGAAGAGCAGACAAAGAGAGAGACTGCTTTTTGACATTCACCGAACATGGAGAAAAAAAACAGAAATGCTCAAAGCTCGAGGCTACCTTGGCCGCTTTCTTCTCTCTCTGCTGTGTATATACAAAGTTTCTTGATGATTTTTCTGTACGAGTAGAGGGCCAAATTTGACCCCCGTGTGTCCCTCGGTTCGGCCGGCGAGCTCCGTCGGACCGCGAACGAACGTTCGTTCCGATGAGAATAAGAAGCTTTCGCGAATGTGCAGTTTCGGTGGTGCGTATCGTATACGTATATCGTATTATCGTATACATCGTTTTACACACTACATACATACACGTGAAAAAGAAAACACGGTATGCATGTAATATACTGGGATTTTCCATTATCTTCTCAAATCGAAAAGTGAAAAAAAAAAAAAATCAATCGATCTTCGCCTCCCTCCACCGTCCTCTCTCGGAGACGCATAATCATCTTATAATCACCCCTCAAGGATGTCGGCGCTTCATCATTCCCGTCAGACAAAGAGAGACTGCTTTTTGACATTCACCGAACATGGAGAAAAAAAACAAAAATGCTCAAAGCTCGAGCGGACCTTGGCCGCTTTCTTCTCTCTCTGCTGTGTATATACAAAGTTTCTTGATGATTTTTCTGTACGAGTAGAGGGCCAAATTTGACCCCCGTGTGTCCCTCGGTTCGGCCGGCGAGCTCCGTCGGACCGCGAACGAACGTTCGTTCCGATGAGAATAAGAAGCTTTCGCGAATGTGCAGTTTCGGTGGTGCGTATCGTATACGTATATCGTATTATCGTATACATCGTTTTACACACTACATACATACACGTGAAAAAGAAAACACGGTATACATGTAATATACTGGGATTTTCCATTATCTTCTCAAATCGAAAAGTGAAAAAAATAAATAAATAAATCGATCTTCGCCTCCCTCCACCGTCCTCTCTCGGAGACGCATAATCATCTTATCATCACCCCTCAAGGATGTCGGCGCTTCATCATTCCCGTCAGACAAAGAGAGACTACTTTTTGACATTCACCGAACATGGAGAAAAAAAACAAAAATGCTCAAAGCTCGAGCGGACCTTGGCCGCTTTCTTCTCTCTCTGCTGTGTATATACAAAGTTTCTTGATGATTTTTCTGTACGAGTAGAGGGCCAAATTTGACCCCCGTGTGTCCCTCGGTTCGGCCGGCGAGCTCCGTCGGACCGCGAACGAACGTTCGTTCCGATGAGAATAAGAAGCTTTCGCGAATGTGCAGTTTCGGTGGTGCGTATCGTATACGTATATCGTATTATCGTATACATCGTTTTACACACTACATACATACACGTGAAAAAGAAAACACGGTATACATGTAATATACTGGGATTTTCCATTATCTTCTCAAATCGAAAAGTGAAAAAAATAAATAAATAAATCGATCTTCGCCTCCCTCCACCGTCCTCTCTCGGAGACGCATAATCATCTTATCATCACCCCTCAAGGATGTCGGCGCTTCATCATTCCCGTCAGACAAAGAGAGACTACTTTTTGACATTCACCGAACATGGAGAAAAAAAACAAAAATGCTCAAAGCTCGAGCGGACCTTGGCCGCTTTCTTCTCTCTCTGCTGTGTATATACAAAGTTTCTTGATGATTTTTCTGTACGAGTAGAGGGCCAAATTTGACCCCCGTGTGTCCCTCGGTTCGGCCGGCGAGCTCCGTCGGACCGCGAACGAACGTTCGTTCCGATGAGAAGAAGCTTTCGCGAATATGTGCAGTTTCGGTGGTGCGTGGAGAAAGAGCGTTCGTGCGCGAGGCATCGACCTCGCGGAGGATTATCGTATACATCGTTTTACACACTACATACATACACGTGAAAAAGAAAACACGGTATACATGTAATATACTGGGATTTTCCATTATCTTCTCAAATCGAAAAGTGAAAAAAAAAAAAATAATAAATCGATCTTCTAATCATCTTATAATCACCCCTCAAGGATGTCTGCGCTTCATCATTCCCGTTTTTCTCATTCACCCGCGCGGTCGTCACTCCCGTGTCGCTAAACAAGTCGTTATCCAACGATTCGAAGCGCTAAAAATTTCAGGGTGAAATTCCGAGTGGAATTATTTTTCTGCGACCAATCGCGGAATGTTTTTCACTCGATACACGGGATTAAAAGTGTTTCGAGAATAGAAGAAGCAATAAAATATACAATTATGATTATCGGATTAAGATACTCTTGGAGGATCCTCGTCCGAAATGTTCGATTCGACACACGACGTACATACCGTATGAAGGGTGTATTGTCATTGGATATACAGCATCCTCCTTACGGTCTATTGGAATTATCGCTCATTGTTCGAAAATAATGTGCCGAAACTCGCGTGCGCCTCTCTGAAAAGCAGCAGCGATGGCGCGACTTTCATTCCCACAGCACGTCGGTGCATTCTCGGTCCGTTCGATCGTGAGAATGTGCCGACTTTTTTTCATCCGCTACCTCGAAAAGTCGGGAAAGAAATAGAGTCCCGCGAGGGCGAACAAAGTTTCCCGCGATCCACATCCGGTGAGTCGTCGAGTATCGGAAGTTCCAAGGAAATCAACCCCGTTTGTACCTACCGTTTAATGCAGGCAAAAGTGCAAGGACATGATAAAAGTGGCGAGAATCACAGGCAGGCGGGAGGAAAAAAACACGATGCTTACGACGCTCTTAGCGGAGTTGATACCGCGGGCGTTTCGTGCAAAAAGAGGGAATAAAGAAAAACGAGAGGAGGGGGGAAAGAGCCGGTGAGAGTGAGCAGCGCTCTCGTCGAGCCTCTGTGCTGTGTGTCCATTAAATTTTTTCCACAACGCGTCTACCCGGATCCGATACTGTAAATACACGGGCGAATATATGTCGCGCGTGTAATGAATATACGTCGCAGCACTCGACAGACGCACGGACTGCTCGGAGAACCGCGATCGGGTTTAAAAAACCGGTTTTACGCGACGAGCGAATTCACCGCCGTGTGTGTGTGTGTGTGTGTGTGTGTGTGTGTGTGTGTGTGTGTGTGTGTGTGCTCGCTGCACGGATTATACGAGGGGCACGCACATGCCGAGGAGCGCGATAACCCTGCGGCTCGCAGAGGCGCTCGGAGAGAGGACGAACGAGCGCGGCGGGGGCATAAATCGTACTTTGCGGAATCTCTCATTCGAAAAACCTGCACTCGACCGGGACTGTCCTCTCACGGCTGACGATTCAGCAACCGCTGCAACAAACCCCGAAATTTCCTTCGATCTTTCCACCGAGTCGTCGTACATACCCAAATACCCAAAACCTATGCCCGAATTCGTTTTTCTCACATTTTGTGCCCGCAGCATCCTCTTTAAGCGTCGGACGCAGAGCCTCGCGCGGCTCGACGAGTCGCAATAATGGCTCGCGGTCATCTTCCTTCCGGTGTAACTTTGCGATTATCTTATATGCTCGCGATATAAAATACACGTAACGATACGTTACGTCGTCCTCCAAACAGGTCTCGCACGTAACGTTACAGCGAAAGAAATGCAGAGAGAACGGGAGTCGTTACCGCGCGCGTCGGTCTTGCCGTATTTTCCGCGCACGAACGCGAACGCGAACGAACGAGAAAAGAGTCCGCACACCCAGAAAAAAATCTATTATCTTCAAATAAAACCTATTTAATTTGAATAGATTTTTTGCTTGGCTCCTGGCAGAATAGACTTTTATTCAAATTCAACATATACATTTATTTGATTCAACCAGTGTTATTAGTGTTATTTAAAAAGTATTGGAACGAGCCTGGAGTTAGTATTGGAAGTAGTTGTATAGGATGTGATGACCCGAAGGGTCTTGCAGTGGTGGGGACGGTCCAGTGACGATGAGTGAACGGAATGGTGGCCCCGCCGCTGGATGGTCTCGAACCCGGGTCCTCCCGATGAGAGCGATGAGCGCTAACCACTGCGCTACGGCTACTTATGATTCTTTTCACTCGAATCGTCTATACCTCAGTAATGCTGGACCGTCACAAGGAATTGTAGCCACCATCGTAACTACCACCGCCATAGCCTTTCGGTTATTAATAACGATGCTTGATATCAGCATTCATGCACTATACGAAAAATATTTCTTATAGTATCATTTATATTCGCGTAATTTAGTGATTAAGTATATCTCAATGTTAAATAAATATATATGTTAGAAGCGAATACATAGGCAAATCAAATCAAATAAAAATTTATTTAATCCAACAAAAAATTTATTTAATTGTAATAAATGAAGATTGAATAGATGAATCTATTCAATCATAATAGATCTTTTCTCTGGGTGTAGCCACCATCGTAACTACCACCGCCATAGCCTTTCGGTTATTAATAACGATGCTTGATATCAGCATTCATGCACTATACGAAAAATATTTCTTATAGTATCATTTATATTCGCGTAATTTAGTGATTAAGTATATCTCAATGTTAAATAAATATATATGTTAGAAGCGAATACATGGGCAAATCAAATCAAATAAAAATTTATTTGATCCAACAAAAAATTTATTTAATTGTAATAAATGAAGATTGAATAGACGAATCTATTCAATCATAATAGATCTTTTCTCTGGGTGTACACACAGTCGTGGTGCGTCAAAGTTTCTCCATATGGATTTCCACGTAAATTTATCGCACGAGTATGTACAGAGAGGTCCGAAAAAGCGAATGCCGACGAAAAACCGAACCCCCCCCGTAGATGAGTTGTATCGATCGATCAAGTTGGACAAACGGGAGGGCGCGCGTCCGCGACTTTGACGACCAACGGCTCACGAGGTTTTGGTTTTTACGGTTTTTTACGTTTTACGTTTACGTTTTTCCGACACCCCGTATACCAAGACGGACTATCGTGGTCCATCGTGATTCGGAGGAAGCGTGCATACGCGGAATTCTCCGCGGCTCTTGATATTTCTCTCACTGGGTTGTACATCATCCGCGTATGAAGGCGCAGAACTACGGGACGATGTCCCGCTGTGAAAGCCATTCGTTTCAATGCCGTAGACTATTCACACACCGGCTCTTTTGCGCGCGGAACTAAAAGCTTCGGGGATGTACGTATAAAAGCAGGTATCGCCTCCTACGGCTTTTCCGTGTGCCCCGAGCTTCGAATACGCGCGCCTCTATGGTGAGCATTTTTTTCCAACTTTGCGCGAGTCTCTATATGGTATACACATCTTTTTATTCGCATGCACGCAAATGTCAGTGTGTGTGTGTGTGTGTGCATGCTATTGGTGAAAACAGAGTGAGCGAAAGAGGTCTATATTGCCAAAGATTGCAATATTTTTCAATTTTTCGTCGCGGCCGAGTCTTATCTTCGCAACGTCGTGTGCATGGCGCGCGAAAAGAATGGCCCAAGAAAGCGTATCGCGGAAACACACGTTACCTACAGTATGCGGCACTCGAAGCGACACTCGAAGCGACATTGCACCCAGAGAAAAGATCTATTATGATTGAATAGATTCGTCTATTCAATCTTCATTTATTACAATTAAATAAATTTTTTGTTGGATCAAATAAATTTTTATTTGATTTGATTTGCCCATGTATTCGCTTCTAACATATATATTTATTTAACATTGAGATATACTTAATCACTAAATTACGCGAATATAAATGATACTATAAGAAATATTTTTCGTATAGTGCATGAATGCTGATATCAAGCATCGTTATTAATAACCGAAAGGCTATGGCGGTGGTAGTTACGATGCTGGCTACAATTCCTTGTGACGGTCCAGCATTACTGAGGTACAGACGATTCGAGTGAAAAAAATCATAAGTAGCCGTGGCGCAGTGGTTAGCGCTCATCGCTCTCATCGGGAGGACCCGGGTTCGAGACCATCCAGCGGCGGGGCCACCATTCCGTTCACTCATCGTCACTGGACCGTCCCCACCACTGCAAGACCGTTCGGGTCATCACATCCTATACAACTACTTCCAATACTAACTCCAGGCTCGTTCCAATACTTTTTAAATAACACTAACAACACTGGTTGAATCAAATAAATTTATATGTTGAATTTGAATAAAAGTCTATTCTGCCAGGAGCCAAGCAAAAAATCTATTCAAATTAAATAGGTTTTATTTGAAGATAATAGATTTTTTTCTGGGTGTGATCGACATTTAGCGATTTTCCGAAATGCCTCGTGCTCGAGAGACGACGAAACTTTCGGGAAATTACTTTTGTTTCGCTTGTTCAGAGTCCCCTCGCGCTTCTCGTTGAAGAAAAAAGGCACACTCTGGATCTCACTTCGAGTGGCGCGTACCGTAAAATCTCGACCGCGATAAATTCGTACGTCAGTCTCTTCCGAGATACATTCCGCTGTTGAAAAGTCTGTGGAAATCAGACGGTCCTCTCTGCTCTCGACTCCCCTTAAATCGCTCGCTGTTTATGAATTTTCCAACGATTTTTCGACTCTCCCCAGAGTATGCGCGTGTCTGTGTGTGTGCGTGTGTGTGACAGATTTGAAACTTTCATTTCCTCGTTCTCGCTCGACAGTGGAATATCGCATATCGAAGGAAATAACCCAATAACATCGTGTTTTCATTCCGATTTTATTCCTATATTTATAGACGCGCTATAGGCACTCTGTGCGGAGAGATAAACTTCTACAAATGACGCAAACGACCAATCGGATCGTTTAATTTTTCGCATCGTGGAAAAAGATGAAAAATAAAATGTTTTAATTGGCGAAACTGGTGCGGAATATACGGTTGATGCTTTTTATTCTGTTTCAACGGGATACTTTTATTCAACAATTTCGACATTGAATTTACGCTTTTTTGAAAACGCATATTTACCAACCTTCGTCTCTGTTTTTCGCATCGCTCGTTGTCGTATCGTTAAATTCGCGAATTTTCGCGGTTTTCCCTCTTGTTCTCTCGAAAAACACGATTATTACCGTATCATAAAGAACCACAAACGCGCGAGTGTATTAATCCAGGCTTGTGCAATACACACGCACGTGTACGCATTTGCTCGCGGGCGGAGAACAATATTACGCGTCGTTATCACAGGAATTTATGCGCAATTACACGCAGCTATGTCAGCCATAACGGAGGGCAAAAGGGTCCTTTGAAAATTCATATTCGCACAATTATTAGTTTTGCGGAACATACGCGCGTTTGCGGCCGGCCCCGGCGTTTTGTCTTTATACGAAAATTACAGTGCAGCGAAATTTTGGCAAACACGCATAAATGCAATGCTGTTCGAAAAATGACGATCGGGATTTTCGACATTTCGAGCAATTACGGGGGGGGGGTTTCATTATCGGGATACCGCTTTTTGCATTGTACATTACATCGCCTCTCTGTGCATCGAATAGTTCGAGTTCATACTTGAAATTCTCATTTGATTTCTTTCACGCTGCGATAATTCCTGTCCTACAATAATATCGGATCGCGATGTCTTTCGTTCGTCGAGTCAAAATTGGCGTTTGTCGCGTAAATCATCGAGAGTGGCGCCCTCTTTGTTTATTTTCATGCTGCGAAGCGGGCTTAATGACGTACTCTCGGTGTCGGGGGTGGGCGAATGACGACGACGTGTGTATCCAGCTCCGACCGCTGCCAGGGCGCGTCGCACACGCACCGCGAAATTGCATCGCGAATTGTTTTCCGAGGAAACTTTAGAATCGGCATTGATTGGGTCATCGGTTGGCTCGGATGACGGGGAGCGGTATCGAGGCGGTATCACTCTTTGTGCACTCTCCCTCTCATGCAGGACCATCGCGCTTCGAACCTTTTCCATGTTCGCGCGTACATCGGTAATGTCCGTCACGAGAAAAACGACGGAAAACGACGGCCCTCCCGATGACTCAATTTCAATAAAAAGTGTACATTATCGCGATAAATAAACAGCCGACGATGGGCGAGTATGAGATGAACAAAAAACAGAGGGAGAAGGGGAAACTATCTCTCGAGGAAATTCCGTGCGAAAATCGGTGCTGCAAATATATACGATCGCCGCGAATAATAAGCGGTATCGGAATTTGTCGGAAAATAACTACAAACGACAAACACGTTGATGCGAAACGTTTCCGGCGGAAATATCATTCGCGTGTTACTCTGTTTATTTTTAAAAAAATCCCTGTTTATATCGCCTGTAGCTTTTTAAAGCTACGAGAGTCAATGTGCTCGGGCGAATGAGGCAGAGCTCTGCGATGGTGAAACTCTCGTGAAACTCTCTCGTGAACGAACGGCAAGGGAAACGGTGGATTTGCGGCTGAAGCAGCAGTCGTCGCTGGCAACGGTGCTGATGATGACGATGATTGGAACTCGAGTTGTACATGGTCCATTGGTCCACCGAGCTCTGATGCTGCAGCTCTCCCCCCCGCTCTGGTGCAGTGAATCTCTTTTGAGAGCCGCACACTCGCTCGCCTCCTCGAACTCCGTGATAACCCGAGCTGCCGTCATGTCGAATCGCGTATAGAGAATTCCGTTGGCTTTCAGTCGATATTGAATAAGCCAAAAGTATATATACATATACAATCGAGGACCGCCTCGCTTCTATTATGCACGATTTTATATAAATATTCACATTCACATTTCACATTCACTCGACTCGTGTGCAGCTTGCGAAATTAGTGGCGACGATAATGTCACATCGCTGAATCTATACACGTTTGTGGATTCATCGAGATTCCTCTGATGGATATTCTCGAAAAATAATTCGAGTCTTTGAATCTTTGGACGAAATTGACGACGAAGAAAGTCGGAATGATTTATATATCTTCGGATTTTCCTTCTTCGACGATTCGCTGATGATTTCTCGATGGCGTTTTGTTGTTTGGAACTACCGTTGAAAACGGCCAAGGAGGCGGGGAGGTTAGGGGCGAGCGAATAAATATTTTCAAGCTCCGCCGATGAGTCTCGCTCTGTGTTTTATTCATCGAGCGTTTACTCCCGTCTCTCGCCCCTCTCGTCCTACACATGGGACGAGAACTCGCGGCATTTTTCCGTATCCAAAGCTCATTTTCTTTACCTCTTTTGTCGTCAATTGGGATTTTTTGCTCAACTCGCAAATTGGAAGATTTATATCTCTCGTTCGTTGCTCGTTATAAATGTGTAAATTCTTTCGGGCAGGGGCAGGAAAGATCGCGAAATTCCCTGCGGCAATTTGCACGAGAGATCGCAATTTTTCGAGGAAAATTCTCAGATGTCTCGCGGTTACGGTCGATCGATGCAAACTTTGTACGCCTTTGTATACGAGCGTCATCTATGCTCACGAAGGCTCGATCGGTTTTGTGCACTTTTCGCAATTGCCGCTGAAAGATTTATTCCGCGATTCGAATCCTGCGGAAAAATAAGTATCGCAAGATCGAGGCGCGTGTATGGAATGATGCGGGACACGGATGACGTTCCGTAATCTTCTTACGGAATGATAGAGTCGACAATAACTCCTTCGATCGCATTATTCGCGGTAAGCCGATTCCGACATGGAACGCGCGAGTCGCGTTCCCCGCAAAACGTTACGCGACTCGGGAGAAACATTTTTTCACTCGCCTTTTTCCGCTTCTGCCCTCCCGAGTACCGAGTAAACTTTTCGCGGCTCGAGGCCTCGCGTTTGCGTAGGTTTTCGCGCGCTAAATTTCTATGGGAATGTCAAACGAACGCGCATACACGCGCAAATGTATTTTTCCCTCCGCTGCTGGCTGCTCTCGTACGGTGGAAAATAGCGGTGGTGGTGGTGGCTGCTTTTCCTCGAGCAACGAGCGAGGAAAAGCGGCCACCACCGAGCACACGTGAGATTAAAGTTGCCAACTTTCTGTGCAAAAGTTTCCGACGAAGAGGAGGGCGGCTCTCGAAAAGCTGCGGCGATTGCGCGGAGGAGCAAAATGCAACAGACTTTTCCCAAGGTATATACACGGCGAAAAGTACTCTGCCTCGGTGCGCGAAAATATGGTCGTACTCGTCCTTCTTCCGTCGAATTGATGATGCATTTCACGTTGAAGATGTACTGCAGGCGTTGCATCGACCCGTGTAGAAATTTGATCTGGACGTCCCGACTTTAGACCGGGCCCTGGTCTGGATTTCCTTGGTTTGGCCTGGTCTTAGTTTTTAGGTAGGGGCCTGGTAAGGGGCAAATAGGGAAAATTGGGCTATTCTCGTCAATATTTCCATGTCGGAAAATGCTCATGGCCTGGTCGGGATTTCCATGAATACAATTCCGAGTTCCGAGTTATATACATATACTCCCGATATGCTCGCCTTCGTTGCGCCTAACGCGCAACATTCGTTGGTAAGGCAGTGCGACAAGGGAAAAATACAATTTAAAATATTATCTCGCTTACATTTGAATTTTATGTTTCAATTTATTCCGTGTGCTCTACTTCCTTATTTCCCTACACAAATGTGTATGATTTCATATTGAGTCTCAGGTCGGATTCCAACCGGGCTGTGGCATGGAATGACATTTGAAAACCAAGTAAGGGCCATGGCTGGGCATGGCTATTTCCCGGCTTACTGTTCTGAGCGGGTGCTGATCAGGCCCTGGTCATTTCCCGATTATTTCCCGGTGTATGGAAATCAAATCAGGCCCTGACTTATTACCCGTTACATTGCTAGCCGGACCCCGGCCTGGCTAGCCTGGCTATGCCCCGATATCAAATCGGGAAAGCCAGTACTGGGCCTGACTTGTTCCCGATCAAAATTTCTACACGGGGGGGAGCGACGATCAAGTGGAATGAGCATTTCTTGGCTAAACAAATCGAATAAAAGAATATGGCAATCATACGTGTGATGCGAAAGATATCAGAGAAGAAAAAAGAAACTCGGAAAATGAAAAAGTCTCGTTTCTCGTTTCGCGAATATACTCAGCGAGGGTGTAACGACGCTTTGACATCGTTGCATCACCGAGCTTCCTCTTTCGTTTTTATCGAAGCAGGTCGTATCGGATATTTCCGATATTTCCGGAGAATCATCGTTTGCTCGTATTTACTCTCGGAGTTTGGATAAATTTACGTTTCTTTTTATTCCCGATGATGAATCCCTCGACCGCGTGGGTCCAATTTAAATCCTCATTAAGCCTTCGTTGCGGTTCGTTTTCTCTCATCTCGTGCAGTGCAGTGCGGGGATAAGAAAAATGCTCGCGCGCAAAAAAAACAAACGGGGGAAAACTTGCGCGAAGAGCGGTTATCGTCGGGGCGGCGAAAACTCTGCGTGTATTAACAAGTCTGGCGCATCTTTCCCGTTGTTTCAAAGCCAATTTCAACTTGTTCCCAAATACTTTGCCGTATATATAGTAGCGTATGAGCTTCGTCCGTTTTCGCCTGCCCCCTTCCCCTCCCCCCCCCCTCCTCTTTTTCATCTCGCAACCATAGTTCTCCTTCTCTCTCGCATCATCCCTGCTGCGAGTACCGCTCGCGTATCATTTTCGCCCGAGTTTCTTTTCTCGAAAATTCAGCTCAAAGTCCACGATGTATATCACATCTCTGAGGAAAGTTTGCAAGTTTACCGCGTATTATACGCGGCGATCGTATATATTTGCAGCACCGATTTTCGCACGGAATTTCCTCGAGAGATAGTTTCCCCTTCTCCCTCTGTTTTTTGTTCATCTCATACTCGCCCATCGTCGGCTGTTTATTTATCACGATAATGTACACTTTTTATTGAAATTGAGTCATCGGGAGGGCCGTCGTTTTCCGTCGTTTTTCTCGTGACGTACATTACCGATGTACGCGCGAACATGGAAAAGGTTCGAAGCGCGATGGTCCTGCATGAGAGGGAGAGTGCACAAAGGGTGAACATTTTCGGGAGGAAATTCAGCACGGTTAATTTCCCAGCACGCTTCTCTGCCTCTCTCGTCACGGCCCGTCACCGGCGAGTACCAAAGTGCCCGCGCGCCTCGGTGAAGAGTGCGGAAAAAGAGGGTCAGATTGGGTCAGACGCGCTGCAACGATGAGTGTGACGGTGTGATGAAAAACGGCGCGGGAGGAGGGAAACATTTTTCGCGTTTTTATCCGAAAGGAAAATCGCGCGAGGGCGGAATCGTCTTCTTCCGGGCTTTTGACGTTGAATTCGCCGTTGCTTCTTTTATCCGTCAAAAGCAATTCGAGTCGCAACTTTTCGTCCAACTTTTTTCTCAATTTCATTTCAACTCGTAGTGTTTTTCACACTCGTCTCGTTACGATACTCTACATGTGGGTGTACTCGTAACGTTGGAATCGATCCGATCGACATCGTTCAGATCCAGAAATTCGAGATAAACATCTCCTACGAGATGTCGTTATTCATCAGAGTGGTTCAAGCAGGTTTTCCGAGCGATTCGAAAACTGTGAGAATTTGAAATTTCCCACCGTCGTTACAAAGGTTCACCAACGATCGCGAACGATTTATCGCCGAGCCTCTGCAAATACGAAAAGCGCGAGTCCAAGTTGGACCGAACGGGAGACGAATCGCTCCCTCGAGTCTGCAAAACGACGCAACACGTTCATCGAACGTATCCAACGCCTTCCGCGCGTACAGACACCGCGTGCGGTTGAAAAAGAACAAAAAGAAAAACGAAAGACTCCATACGGGCGCTAAATTCACGAAACTACGCTCTTTCGCCGCTCGCCATTGCGAAATAACGCAAGGACCGATGTAATCTTTCTTTTTTCCCTCCTCTGGGAGAATAACGAAAAAAAAAAAAAAATGTACACCCATACCCGTGCACGTTCATTTCGACTCGATCGAACACTTTTAATGCACAACGGCGGCAGAGGGCGCGATTTTTTTTTTATGCCTCCGAATCGCGCTCAGCTCTCTCAGAGTTATGGAGCCGTAGATCAAGAGCCGCTCGTATACGTACGCGGAGAGACACGCGCACACACGCGCACACGGCCGAATGGGAATCGCAGCGGCCCTCCGCGAGTCCGTCGAACCAAGGGGGTGTGCGCGGCGTGTTTTCAAATGTGTAATCAGCGGCCGTGATTTACAGCATGTTCCGATTGCCATCCGTGCGCTCACCCTGTTCCGTAGCGTGCAGAGGAAAATATATACCGTTCGGATGTGTGGCAGAGCAGTTTGTTGGTCGTTTTCGTACGGCATGTCGATGATGCATGCGCTTTTGTCAATCTCGCCTCTGCGTTTTTCTCCCTTCTGCGCGTCTTTGCGCAAACATTCGCTCGTTTATTCCCCGAGGATCGTTGTTTCGATGGATTTTTACCGCCGACGCACCCAACGCATCGACTCACTCCGCGCATGAGCCTCCGGTGCGTGTGATAGACTCGATTTATTTATTCGAAGGTTCAACGACGATAACTTTTTATCGCTAATTCGGATGCGCAAAATGATGGATTGTACCATAAAGATGAGTGATATTCCGGGTGCTACGTTTTTATTGACCGTTTCAGACCGCGAGAGCCAAGACTTTTTTATTCGTTTCGTTGCATCGCGAGCGCGCATCATCGACGTATCCGTGCGCTTTCGTTCGTCGCGCGACGATACGCAGCGGCGTTTGGCCAATTTAAGTGGACGAAGAGAGCGAGAGAGAAATAAAGATTGGGAGCAGCATTTACGTGGTCCATAACGACGAGAGCGCAGCCTCGATCGATATAAAGGCCAGGGATGCCGATGCGAGTTCATTCGCTGGGTGTGGTAGCACCGAGCGATCCTCGTACGCGGTGTATGCAAAAACGGACAGAGAATTGTACAGATTTTTTTGAAAATCCTCTTAAAAACAGCGTGCTTTTTTTTGTACGAGTCTGCAAACGGTGAGAGCCGGTCCGGGACGCGGTCTACGGCGGAAGAGAGCGCGTAGGAGCTTTTTCTTCTCCCTGCCGGATATTAGCGCGTAAGAAAAGGGGGGAAAAAAGGGAAAAAAGTGACTGGGAAGAGCTCTCTCGACTTTTGCTCTCGAAATCCGCGCACACAGCGTCGAGAGATGTATATCCCCCCCCCCGGTACGGATTGTTTCTCAAGGCACGTACCGAACACGGAGAGCTCTGCCCCGTGCGCGTTTTGCTTCCGTTATCGCGCGATTCATCCGACTCGCAACTTTACATCCATTCGCTTTTCTTTCCGAACCTTCCGCCCTCTGGCCTCTCTCGTATGCTCTCTCGTATGCTCTCTCGAACGAGGAAACAAATTCCTTCATTCGTCCGAGATTCCTCATCGTTGTGAAATTTCCTATCGCGGAATCCCGTTTGATCTTTCGCGGCCTCTCTCGCGAGAGGAGATGATGAAAATCTCACACGGCATGTATCAATCATGAAAGCGAATGCCGCTCCAGCCTCGCGCGATTTCGTCGAGTCTCTCAACGTCATCGATACACAGGATGTCATGGAATGAAATTTCCGATTTCGAATGGAATCCAGTTTCGGGAGAGCCTGTATAATTCACGAGAGACGGTGAATTCTCTCGCGCGTTTATTCTCGCTATTCTTTCGAGGGGCATACGTCGAACAAGTCGTATACGCGAGTTTCGTATATAGACCTCGAATTTACACGCTTTATTTCTGCTCAAACTTTCCCCGGTGGGTCCTGGTGGGCCCTGCTGCTCTCGTCTACCGTGCTCCTTTCTCTTCTGCGGCTCTCAACCAGCACTCCTCCCCCTGCACTTTTTTTCTTTCACGTTCATTCACGTGTATATATCACGAATATACATGTATATACTATACACATCGGATTTTGCATCTCGTAATATTTCATTTCACGTGCTTCGGATAATCTGCACGAGAACGTCTTGTACGTGCACTCTCCGTCGAGCTGATCTCGCGGATAGCGCAACTTGGAAAAAAAAGAGATCCTCCGGGGGAAAACGGGAATGTGTATTGTGTGTATACATGCGCGTGTGCTGTGTGTGAGGTTTTTTTCGTAATAAATACACGCACGAGTACGCCGGGTCTAGTCCCCGTTTCACCACGCAATAATGAACGCTCGCGGGCTCGTTCAATTAACGCAAAACGCGAATGGCAAAAGGACAAACTTACGAGAGGTTTGTATGTGAATTTGAGAGAGCTCTTACGTATGTGTAGGTGACTCTGCGTAAACTGCCCAATGAAAAATCAGGGCTCGTTCGGGGGGTCTCTACACCCAGAGAAAAGATCTATTATGATTGAATAGATTCGTCTATTCAATCTTCATTTATTGCAATTAAATACATTTTTTGTTGGATCAAATAAATTTTTATTTGATTTGATTTGCCTATGTATTCGCTTCTAACATATATATTTATTTAACATTGAGATATACTTAATCACTAAATTACACGAATATAAATGATACTATAAGAAATATTTTTCGTATAGTGCATGAATGCTGATATCAAGCATCGTTATTAATAACCGAAAGGCTATGGCGGTGGTAGTTACGATGGTGGCTACAATTCCTTGTGACGGTCCAGCATTACTGAGCTATAGACGATTCGAGTGAAAAAAATCACAAGTAGCCGTAGCGCAGTGGTTAGCGCTCATGGCTCTCATCGGGAGGACCCGGGTTCGAGACCATCCAGCGGCGGAGCCACCATTCCGTTCACTCATCGTCACTGGACCGTCCCCACCACTGCAAGACCCTTCGGGTCATCACATCCTATACAACTACTTCCAATACTAACTCCAGGCTCGTTCCAATACTTTTTAAATAACACTAATAACACTAGTTGAATCAAATCAATTTATATGTTGAATTTGAATAAAAGTCAGTGAATTTGAAAAAAAATTAAATAGGTTTTATTTGAAAATAATAGATTTTTTTCTGGGTGTATGCTTCTTTCGCGTCTCAAACGTGTATTAAATAACGAGCTTGAAGTTTGCATCGTTGGAGTCCAACAAAACGTACAACAAATGTCATCTTTATCGTCAATATTCTACGATTTGCCAAATATTTTTCAGCAATTTTTCAAAACTATGACACTCCTGAAAAAGGATAGAAAATATCATGAAAATTCCGGAAAGTTGAGTGCAAAACTTGAGGAAATTCGATTTTTCGTCGACGGCCAACGATGCAAACTTCAAGTTCATTAAATACGACGCTGAATCTGCAAGTTTCCAGCAGCCTCGGAGAGCAACGATCTTGGAGAAAAGTCTGACGTCAGCAGAGTCCGAAGCGGGAGCGAAAACGCTCCGCTGGACGTTCGTTTGTCCTGTGGCATTTTTATTTTTGCGGCGATGCATGCTACAACGTTGGTCATTTTTAACGTGTGGTTTTCAGGAGTTGCCAGTGCCAGAAAAAACATGTCATCCGTAGCGGGAGAGCCGCAAACCAGCTGCGAAAACTCGTCGTCGTCGTCGTCGTCGTCGTCACTCTTTATTTTTCATTCGCGGTTTTCCAAAACCACACACACACACACACATACACACCGTCGACGACGATCGCTCGTAGGAGAAAAGTGACATGCTCGTTCGACCGCCCTTTGTCTCCTCGAATATCGTTGACCGCGAATTTTCAACCCCCCGTACCGTAAATAAACCCGAGACAAATTTGTTTATCCCATCAGGATGAATAACGACGTGCACAACGGGATTAAAAGCGCAAACGCAGTCGCAGAGGCCAACGGAACGCGAAAATAAAACGTTCAAGATCCATGCGGGGATGAGGGAAATAAGAGCGTGTCTGCTGGTATATACAGCGTCGTTGTTTTCGTTTCGAAGGCAAAAAGGTGCAAGGACAGACTTTTGAGTAATTCGTGAGATTGTCTAATATGCTTTGTGAAATATTGACGAATTTGTCGGAAATTCGTGAGCCTTGCGCTGAAAATCAAAGTTAGCCATCGCGTATATTTCTCGAGCTTTCGCGCGAAAACCTTCTGAAATACATACCGCATACACCGAGAAAAATAGTTTGGTTCCATCAACCAAATAGCGTATAGTAGCATAATTTTCTCTTTGAAACTATCAAATTTTTGTGTATTTCAACAAGTACATTTGTTCGACTTGATAAAACAGTTATAATTCATTCGCCTTAGTTATTTCAAACAAATTCTTTTTTGAGTGTAAATTGCAAAGAAACATTTTATTAGATTCAAACAAAAGTGATATTTCTATTCACAAGTTTTGCAAGTATCATCTACCGAACTACCTGTTTCGTTTAAATAAATGCTTTATTGGACTATGTAGTACTCCATTCATCAAGGATTTCGTTGTGTCAAAGAATTATTCATTTGTTTCAAATAAATCGCTTGGTAGGACAGTGTCATAGCAACACTTTCTCAATAACGACATAGCAACGCAGTATTAGTAACGACATAGCGAGACATAGCAATCCAAAAAGTGTCGTTAAATAGAATTTTATTTAAGTCAAGTAGGTCTCTTTTTTTATAAATGAATTGCGGTCGATGAAAACATTTATTTGGCGTAAAGAAACAGTTTCATTAAAAATCATTCAAACGTTTAGTATCGTCGAGATACAATGAATTTATTTGTTGGAAGCAAACAAATTATTTCACTGAAAGTCTAACAAAAGTTTGGCATGCCAAGATACAACCAAATCTTTTTTCTCAGTGTATACGACAAGTATATTCACACGTGATGAAAAAAAAAGTGTCGGCAAGAGCAGAAATAACGTAGCGCTCGTTGAGAGAAGCGTTGACGCGTGTTACGATGACACGTCGAGCAGCAGCGGGGGGAGATGCGAAGCCCACCTGCAGCAGGCATGATTAAGCGGCGCGAAGGAAACGCTATTAATTTAATGCTCCAACAGCCTGCTGGCACGGACCATCCACATGGCCACCCGTGTCTGTCTTCCGCTGTATATATTCGTCGAAGAACCTCGCGCTCGGAGCAACCGAGGGCGGCGAAGCAGCGGTATATTACGGCCCTTGAAGTTTTGCGCTTTTTCATCCCCCCTCGACGCACCTCCGAGTGTAGGAAAAAGCCGTGTGGGGGTTGCGCAAGAGGCGACCGCCGAAAAAAGCTTTACGATCAGGAACATTTCGCTATTCGCGTTAATTTCACATTCTCTAGTCGAAAAATCGCGAAATTTCAGCGTGTAATAACGAGCCACGCGTTTGATTTTTCGTCTTGATCGTTTATCAAGATTCCCTCGCGACGATGAATTCTCGGCGGATGCGTCGATTGGTTTAACGCGACGCGCGAGTTGTGCTGGCAATACCGGAAGTCATTAATACGGCAGCTCCTCCGCGTCGTAAATCCCAAGAAGCAAATGTCGCGAGTGTATACACGTTGAACAGCGGAGCGGACGCGGCGGAGATATTCCGCGAGGAACGCAATTAGGACGACTTGTCAACGCCCGTGGGTGGCCCTTGGTTATTCACCAGGGTGCACCGATGACTGTATCCGCTCTTGTTGAACTTAATAATGCGCGCATTCTCCTCAAAAGCTCAAAAGCTGCGCGGATACAGCGCGTGATGGATGACGTTGGCGCGATCCGATACTCGATCCCTCATCGGACTATTAATGAAATTTCAGTGACGCGGTACACTGCCCTCTGTGAATACGATGCCGAGAATCGCGCGCTGGCATTTTCTCAGTTCTCAGTAAGAATGAAACATTTTTCAAGAGCGCTTGAAAATTCGAAAGAAAAGTCGACGTAGACGTTGGACTCGGACGCAGAGTTGGTCAATTTCTTGGCTCGTTAGAGCGTCTCGCTTTGTTCCACGAGCTTCGCGACACCTCTGACCCGCCCACACGCGTACGACACGTTGTTAAATATGACAGCATCGAGGTCATCGCGTCTCGCCCTGCACGACGGATCACCGTGTGTCTTATATACACGCGGTTGCCTCCGTCACGCTCGTCGTTGATTAAAAAAAAAAAGAAAGAAAAAAAAGCCGGTTCCCATTAAAAATTCCGCGGAATGACGTCGTGCTTTGGCGATCCGCGTTCGACGAGCATTTTTTTTTGCGCCTCACGGATTTATATTCTCACGCCTCGGCCGTTGGGTCTCGGTGCGCGTCGAATCGTCAACGGTTGCGACGCGACGACGGTGCGAAGAGGAAAAAATAATCGAGGTCGATGCAATTTTTTCCGCTGTTTTTGTCGATACACGCTCGCGCCCCGCTGTCGCCGCGTCATTGTTAATCGCGACAATTAACCTCGTTGCGTCGCTGCGAAAAGTTTACGAGGATTTGAAAGGAAAAAAAGACGATTACATTTCCGATAATTCACACCGTATATACGCGCGGGAAAACTGGCAGAATTATGGAATATATATTGCCGTGAAATGCCTCGAGAAGAAAAAGTTTATCGATCGCTTGGTTATTGATGTTATTATCATCGCGGTTGAAATTTCAAAGCGTATGCGATGCCGAGGATATTCGAGAAAAGCAGCAGTGGACAACCGCTGGATTTAAACCTCGCGATGACTCCGAATGGCCTAATGTACGCGTCTCGTAAATTAACATAAAAGCCCGATTAGCATTTGCACTTGTACAGTCGCTGGTATAATTGGGGATGCCGAGCGACCATGCTCTAATAAACGACGAAACTTCATCTAATTAGCGTTCTATAACGCGACTGCAATGGGCGGGCGTTTAAGGCCCATCATTGACGCCTCGGTATGTTCTCATTCATCAAAGGACGCGAGAGCTAATTATATTCCTGCTTCTTCCTTCTCAAGTAGGCACTATTTTAGACTCTCTCTCTCTTTCTCTCTCTCTCTCTCTCTCTCTCTCTCTCTCTCTCTCTAGAATCTATTCAAACTTGCGTTATTAATACAGCACACACACCGCCTATGCGACTTTAGTACAATTTCCGCAATTTATTTAGCAAACAATCGTCGTATTCTTGTTTACCATTATACCGCTGTTATTTGCAAAACGTAATCAAAACGAGTATGCATGCGTAGGGGCGAGGCGCGTATGGACATGGCGGGAGTAGCCGAAAATTCCAACGGACAAAGTTTTCGTCCGAAAATGATTGGAAATCAATTTTTCATATCCGCTCTCGCAATTCGGGCAAGTTTGCCGACTCGCGTTGGCAGCGACGCGAAAGTTGCCAAACCCAGGCGGTAATGTGCGGTGTTGTACGCGCGAGCCCGTAAAAGTATACACCACCGTGCTTGCAATAATGAGCCACACCGCGCTGACGAGTCAATTGGACCGAGAGAATTACCAGCAGACGTGTACTTATACAGTTTGAGGAAGAGGGAAGAGGCTGCGGCGGGGAGGGGCGAGGGGGGAGCAACGCGCGATGTCAATTGAAAGCGGACTAGCAGCAGAAATTGTAATCAAGCACCCAACGGTGCAGCTGCGCGCTCGATGGCGTTCGCTGTGCCGCTCCGCGTGTGCGTGTGTGCATACGGGCGAGGCGGTTTGCACTCGCAGCAGTGATAATTAGACGATAGTTTGCGAGAGAGACTCGAGAAATTGCAAAACAAACGCGAGCATGTGGTTTTCTTTCGCGTCTCTCTCTCTCTCTCTCTCTCTCTCTCTCTCTCTCTCTCTCTCTCTCTCTCTCTCTCTCTTTCGACTCGAGCGTTTCCTCTCGCGGAGCGTACATGTAAATTGATTTTCTCACAACTCGCGAAAGCCGAATCTTGCGAAATCTTCTTGCTTCTTGCGAAGCATACGAGGCTGGAAAATCGTCGCCTCGATTGTCGAAAACAGTGCGCGTTTTGCCTTACGCACGTTCGCCCATAGCCCGTCGGGTGCGTCCGTTGAAAACCTCTGGATTTTCGTACGTTTTCCAATCGCGATAATCAGCGGAGAAACCCTCTCACAGGAGCGCTATTCGCCGCGAACAGGGTGGAAATAATTGAAACTCGAGGGAAAATCGTGCCGTGCGGCAGAGCCCGGCTCGCAGCCGAGATCGCACAAAGAGGGAAAACAACATTCGCGCGGCTGTGCAATCGCGTTCAAAAAACACACACGTATATACACACGCGCGTATACAAATCGGCTTGCACCGTGAATTTCGTGACCCTTTAACGCCCAGCGAGCGAAATCACAGCCCACATACGTTCTCTCCGCGTGGATGAAATATCGGCGAATAAAAATTCCATTTTCACATACATACGTCGTGAAAACGACGAGTCGTTATCGCGAAATTTTCTAAAGAACCGCTCGAAATTCTGAAATTCGTAAATCCGTTTACGGTGCGTTTATTCTTTCGCCGAAAGGCTCCGCAACGGTATTATCCTCACTGTCGAATGAACGCATCGAAAGTTACAGCGGCTCGCGTTTATTCTTGCCGATTTTCGTGGCAAGTTTCAATGCGCAGCTTCCATCCCGATGGAATCGCGAATTCGAGTCACCCCAATTTTCACGCGGCACGTTCAATAGCATCGGCAATCACACGTTTGTTCCGCACATTGCGTACAGTCATTTTACGGTGTGTATAAATTAGATTTTAGAGCGAATGTCACTGATTGTCCGAGCAACAATTGGTCAATGTTTTACCGCGCGATTAATCGACGATCTTTTCAGTTACTCCTCTGCCATTAATCGACTTTCAACGATCGAGTTTTAATTGAAACGCTAATGGGTTTGACCGTTCTGTCGGTACGGATTTTTGAAAGAATTCAAATACAAAATCGCGCCCTTTTCGAATTTCGAGGGATCAAGAACAAAAGCTGGACACAGTCGCATCAGTTGATACTCGTCCGTGTTTCCGTGCAACGCGTTTCACAAAGCATGCCTCGTAATTACACGCAAAACTCGATTTTTAATCAATTATCGTCGATTGTTCGAGGAACGGAATAGGTCATTGCTTTTCTCCACGACATTCCCTACGGTCGTTTGAATTAACCTTTTGTTGGTTGCCGTCTTGTTGCGGGGATGTAAATTGCTCGATCGCACGAAATGCGCACACAAATACCATGCTGAGATGGACAACGTCGGTGTACTTCGAAAGAATTCAGATATACAAAACCGCAGGCTCGTTTGGAAGAACAAGCAGCTGCAAACATTGGAAAATGGCATCCTTTTTGCGATGAAATTTGGAGAATCGAGGTGAATTGCGATTGTTCGACGTTTGGATAGTTTGGCAGGCTGCGAACGAACGTGTTGAGAATGCGGAATCTCCCTTCGGGCTTTACGATCGTGGGCAAGTAAATGAGAGGCATCGCGTTGTTTCTCTCGTCGTTTTCTTCGCTCTCACCAAAGTACATGCAGCAGAGCTTTTCTCTCATCGTGGTCCAGTGCTGCTCGCTCTTCGCCATGCTGACAATGAAACCCTGTCTCTCTCTCTCTCTCTCTCTGTGGATCTCTAGATCGAGTCTGGAGAGAATCTCAGGTCCGTTGAAAAAACATGGTAAAAGGAGGAAAAAAAAAACGTTATGCAGCATCGTATGTGCAAGCAAGTTTGCTTTTACCAGCGCGTATAGCGTAAAAGAGAAGAAATCTGCCTGCCACCTCGAGTATCTTTTCGTTCGGTTCATCCTACCGGAATCGCGGAAGCCCGTTCGTTTATTCAGCGTCGGCTGTGCGGCCCCGCGAGTACATTTCCACCCGGCGGGCGGCCGATGGATTTTTTTCTCGGCTTCGCTCCAAAGGGGAATGCTGGAGCTCCGGCGTTTTACGGTCTTCCTTTTCTCTCGTCATTTTCGAGAAACGCTTTCCTCTCCGACATCAGCTTCGATCTCGTTCGAAACAAACATTTGTGTTTTTTTTTTCGTGCCTGCAAACATTTTTGCAGAGAAATTCATTTGGTTCGAACAGTAACATTTTCGAAACTACTTTTTTTTTGCATCCACACCCAGAGAAAAGATCTATTATGATTGAATAGATTCGTCTATTCAATCTTCATTTATTACAATTAAATAGATTTTTTGTTGGATCAAATAAATTTTTATTTGATTTGATTTGCCCATGTATTCGCTTCTAACATATATATTTATTTAACATTGAGATATACTTAATCACTAAATTACGCGAATATAAATGATGCTATAAGAAATATTTTTCGTATAGTGCATGAATGCTGATATCAAGCATCGTTATTAATAACCGAAAGGCTATGGCGGTGGTAGTTACGATGGTGGCTACAATTCCTTGTGACGGTCCAGCATTACTGAGGTATAGACGATTCGAGTGAAAAAAATCACAAGTAGCCGTAGCGCAGTGGTTAGCGCTCATCGCTCTCATCGGGAGGACCCGGGTTCGAGACCATCCAGCGGCGGGGCCACCATTCCGTTCACTCATCGTCACTGGACCGTCCCCACCACTGCAAGACCGTTCGGGTCATCACATCCTATACAACTACTTCCAATACTAACTCCAGGCTCATTCCAATACTTTTTAAATAACACTAATAACACTGGTTGAATCAAATAAATTTATATGTTGAATTTGAATAAAAGTCTATTCTGCCAGGAGCCAAGCAAAAAATCTATTCAAATTAAATAGGTTTTATTTGAAGATAATAGATTTTTTTCTGGGTGCAAAGCGTATAAATCCGAGATGGTGCTTTTATTTTTGTATTTACAAATTTGCACGAATCTTCCATCGCTTCGAGTTGCTGCGCATACCGTAAGCGGATAAGCATACGCAGAGAGAGGTGAGAGACGGCGCGCGACTTTTGTGCCCGTTTTAAAATACGGGTAGACTACCTCCACTACCTACGTCCGCGCGTGTTTCGACGGCCCGTTCAACAGAGGAGTGCGTACACGAGAGCGAGCGCGTTTTCATTCACTCTGCTCTCACGCGAGTGCCTCTCGCGCACAGCAGCACGGCGCGGTCCATTCACGGATAAACGCCCGTGAGAGACTCCCGTGGGCGGACGTACAGTCCGAGAGCAACCGCGCGCTCTCTCTCTCTCTCGGACGCCCCACCGAAGAACGGTCCGGCGTGTTCCTCCTCATTTTTCCTCGTCTCTCATTCGCGTGAATGAATTTTACACACATTCCGCTGTGCACGAGTCGCACAGCGGAATATACACACACACACGTTCCGTTTTATAGAAAAACCGGGGTTGTCGTCGTTATTCTGAGTTTTTTTGGTCATTTTTGAAATTCGACAGTGTCCTCGGAGCCGATAATTTCGGCAAGATGTTTGTCAATTTTAATGCCGATTTCGTTAAACGACGAGCGTTTAATTTCGTTACGGGAAATTAATCCTCGAAGCGTCCTACGCCGCTGATCCCTCCAGCTACTTTTCTCCCCAGCCGCATGCGGTAATAACGATCTACGTCGGTGGGGTTCCAAAGAACGCGAATAAGACGAGTTTTATGGAGAGTTTTATGGAACCCAAGCGGCGATTATTTCCGCAGTGAAGACGTTCGCCCTCCACCGAGATCTCCCTCGATATCCCGAGTGTTATCTCGATGGGCAACGCGAGATCGTGCTCGAGAGGATATCGCCCATTGTACGCGATGGGCGTTCATCCAGGGCTCTCCGGGTGCCTCGAAATATTCAACTTGAGGGTAATCCAACGTTACATGTAATTCGCACGAACGCGCGCGAGGGAGCGAAGAGGAATTTCCTCGATAGCCTATACTTAACGAGCCTCCCCCCTTGGATCTGCAATATACGTATATACACGGAAATATACGCTCTTATTTTTGCTCCAACCGACACGTTAAAACGAAGAATATGCCGCGTGCGTAATTCCTCCTTTTTTCCACAAGCAGAAACACAGCCTCGTATCGTGGAATTAATTTGCGGTATATACGCGGGAATAGACCCGGTGTGTTTCATCTTGCCAGCGTGGCAAGCGCGCACGAAGCGCCCACCCTCCTTTGTGCTTTGACCAAGATGCTGCCGTGTAGACGCCAAACATTTCGTCGCTCCTTCCCTCTCGCTCGGTCCAACGAGGCAAGACTGTCGACTCGCGATACGAGTCCCGTTTGTCCCGTGAAACCAGCCGTGTAATGAAATCTCAGGGGAAACATCGTAGGACGTTGAAACTGGTCGAAACGCGTCGTGCCAACATCGGCCTCCCAACACGGCAATGCGGTATGCGAGTCTCGCCCTCTCGATCTTTCTCTCGTCCGTCTGTGCGATGCGCGCATTCCGAGGGATGCTGAGAGTCGTCGGCACTGGTCGGCACGACCAGGCACGACCAGGCACGACCGTTCTTGTCGCGTACAGCAGCTACCGATCGCGCTCTGCTGCGGCGGTACACCGAAATATCCCATTGTAAGAGACATACGCTATAGGACAAATTTGTATACAGGAAGCCCAAAGTGAAACGTGTGGTCGGCCACTGATAGCCGCGTCGGTCCACTCCGACGGTCTCTCGGGGCGGTAGACCGACGACGCTTCCCGCCGATCCGCCTGCATATGCGCACCGTCGTTTATTATTCCGGATTCACAATTTGCACATCCGATGCGTTATGGATTTTGTCAATGCTGCACTGAGAAAAAAGATTTGGTTGTATCTTGGCATACCAAACTTTTGTTAGACTTTCAGTGAAATAATTTGTTTGCTTCCAACAAATAAATTCATTATATCTCGACGATACTAAACGTTTGAATGATTTTTAATGAAACTGTTTCTTTACGCCAAATAAATGTTTTCATCGACCGCAATTCATTTATAAAAAAAGAGACCTACTTGACTTGAATAAAATTCTATTTAACGACACTTTTTGGATTGCTGTGTCTCGCTATGTCGTTACTAATACTGCGTTGCTATGTCGTTATTGAGAAAGTGTCGCTATGACACTGTCCATGACGCGTTTTTTCTCCTACCAAACGATTTATTTGAAACAAATGAATAATTCTTTGACACAACGAAATCCTTGATGAATGGAGTACTACATAGTCTAATAAAGCATTTATTTAAATGAAATAGGTAGTTCAGTAGATGATACTTGCAAAACTTGTGAATAGAAATATCACTTTGGTTTGAATCTAATAAAATGTTTCTTTGCAATTTACACTTGAAAAAGAATTTGTTTGATATAACTAAGGCGAATCAATTATAACTGTTTTATCAAGTCGAACAAATGTACTTGTTGAAATACACAAAAATTTGATAGTTTCAAAGAGAAAATTATGCTACTATACGCTATTTGGTTGATGGAACCAAACTATTTTTCTCGGTGTGTCCATGTGAAATACAGAGAAGCGCTCGTGTATCATGCATCTCCATTTTGTTACATCGAATTTCTCTCTTTTTTTCTCTTAGTTCGTCATCTTTGAATTATTTTCGTTTCGAATTCGTAATTTTTATGATTGATAATTACCATCGCGAAATATAAAGCGCATTTTCCCATACTCTCCATCCTCTCTTTATCGTGAATTTTCACGATAATATTGCGCGCATTATCGGTGCAGAATTTTCATCGCAATTTGCAACGCTGTAGTGAAAAACAAGAGCATTTTGTGACCTCGCGCGTTTATCGGACACATTTGCTCGCTCGCGCCTGTCTCCGCGACGACGAGGGTTTATCGATAATTCAGTTATCCCAAATGGGATTATTTAATATACGCCTGGCGAGGCTGTTCTTTGATTGATCGGTGATTTGTGCGCGCGAATCCATCATCGGTATATACGCGATAATCCGAGTGTTTGCGTGCGAACTTTTGAAAAACAACGCGCTAAACCGTTTGATACAGATATTCGCCAATCATTCGCCATTCGCATTGATATGCAAAATGCTGACGTTTATTTCGCACGAAAACCCGCTCGCGATATCCGATGCCTCGTTTTTCCAGCAGCAGTTTTCGGGTTTGCGAAACTGCCGTGGAATAACCTCCTCCCCCCCGCGGCTATCGTTATTTTCGCAGCCTCCGCACATACGCGAACAACAAATTTCCATAATTTGTAGATCCTCGACGTCAAATGTGCGATATTGACTTTGATTCACGGCGGACTTTCGGATTTTCGCGATGTGAAAAATGTTTTAAGCCTGTCCGAATATAATATGCTTGAGTTCGAAGGAGAATTGTCAAAAGAAACTGCGATACATGTGTGTATAGATATGTATTAGTAGCTTTTGACAAATTTCATTCGACCGCGACTCTGGGAAGAAGGTGAAAAATAAAAGTCACAGAGGGTTTTCATTTGGCAAAATTGATTTTTCTCCACTAGAAATGGCTCGCGCGGGACGAATCTCTGTGCTCTTCCCTTTGCTTCTCCTTTGACACGGGCTCCATTGCCAGCGCGAGGTCAAAAGAGCGCGATTGCGAAAAAGCGTATTTCCATCGCGTTTTCCACATTCGCACACGTGCACGAGAATCCTCTGTGTGCACATACGGCTTGATGGAACCTACTATTCTCGTACCACTGCGCGCCCGCGTATCCGAGCACGTATATCATGTAATCACGCGCATGCACATGTATGTACATTTGCGCGATTTTCCGATCTTTCATTTTATTGATTTCCCTTTGCCGTACACGCTGCAAACCCAAACACACTCGGCGATGATGGATTTCAAGATTCGGAATATCGACGTATTTCTCTGTGAAATGAAAAAAAATGAAACTTTTTCCCTGTGCGTACACGGGTAGACAAAAAGTGTCCTCTTTGATCATCAACGAAAGCCATCAATTTGGAAGAATTATTAAACGACTTTTCGCAAATTGGAGGTCACGCGTTTCGCAATGTCACTCTGTTGCGTCGAAAGTACAAAAGGTTCGTCGTCGATGTAGAAGCGTGTGGCTCGTTCGTGCACGGCAGAGAGTCGCGATAAATAGCATTGATTCTCGTCATATTCCGTGCGGCGCAGAGGCCCTAAAAAGGTGCTTGAAAAAGAGAAGAGAATGTCGCTTTTTTCGTCTCCGAGCCGTACCCCCGTGCGTCCGCATTTCGTACACAATGTATACAATATACACCGAGGCGTTGGGCATTGTTTAAATATACTCTCGAGTACTTGATTAAAGATTTCGCGATGAGTAATACTCGTCGTGACGAATGAGCCTGTCCGCTGCTGGGCCATGGGATGAAACAATGAGAAGCGTCGTTACAATGACGGTAACGAGAGGAAAAAAGGTGATGGAATTAAGGGAGAAACGGCAACGCGAGTGCGTGATGAAACGTTGGCAAGTGGCGACCCCAACCCCTGCGGGCTTTTCAACGACACTTTATTCTCTCTCTCTCTCTTTCTGGTATTTGTCCCGCTGCGCTATCAAAAGCAATACAGCAACGCCGCTATACCCACTGTATACGACGTCACGGCCGAGAGGGAAAGCAGTCTTTTGCGAGAACGAGGCGCGCGCGCTATTGTGCTTTGAAATTGAATGAAAATCCATGAGCTTTTTTTTTTTCTCTATCCCTCATTGTCCGTATCTGACGTTGGCTACCTTTGATAATACATATACACATCCGAGTGTTGGGTTTTCCACAGTCTTTGCAATAATTGAGAGAATGAAAAAAACCAAAGGACTACGCGAAAATACCATTTTTCAACACCATTCCGTTCCGTTATTCACCGCGCCGTTCAATGCGCAGGCACATTTTAGAGAGACGTCTGCTTTTTTTCCTTTCTCCCTTTTTCAACCTCAATTCCATGCGGATTTTGCTCGTACTATAGTACACCGAAATGCCATGTGCGCGACGTGCAGCAGACCGTTCGGAGTACATATACTCGTTTGCAGCTTCTCCGCGACTCTCCCGCTGCTGCGGTATGCAGATCTCGTGTTCGCGGATGGATTTAAGTGCCGCGTAATTCAGACCCGGGACCAGGGTCCCGCGCGAGACCCTCGACCGCGAAAGGTCGCGTCTGTGTCGCCTCGCTGCCTCTCTTTATCTCTTTACGGGTCTCGAGGCACGCTCTCCGCGGACTCTCCGTCTTCCCCTCGAGATTCACCCACGACCCTCTCTTATTCGTTGACTATAAAAAAAAAATATCCAAAGCTCGACAAAAAAAGTTCGCGTGCATTCGATGTTGGACCCGATGAGTCCCGCTCGAGACAAAATTGGTTGCCGCACTTTCATTATCCGTCTCGCGAAATGCAAAGATTCCAGGCTGACTTTTTGATTTGAATAAACACTCACCCCGCTGCGCCGCACTGTGTCTATTTGACGCTCGAAGCTCTGTTGCGCACGCGGGCGAATATCGCGAATAAGCATTGTATATATGTACATTGAACCGCAGAAATGGAGTCTACATAGACGTCTTATATACATGTACAATGTATACATATATATATGCCTGTAAGGATCGTCGTTGCTCGCGGGCAAGCCGGAACAAGTTCTCGCGGGTAAACTATCCTTGGCTGCTGTATTTTCGTGACTAAGTACTCGGCTCTCTCTCTCTCTCTCTCTCTCTCTCTCTCTCTCTATATAGTCGTTCCTCTCTTGATAACTCTCCGCGTTCGTTGATGCAAGTTTTTGAACGCTAAAGTTGTTTGAGAGGGAGCTGGCGGCGGGTTGAGGGTGTACAGAAGACGAGCAAGATATTTGATACGACGCCGGAGGCTGTAAAACATTGTTAGAGTCCTCCGAGTGTCAGGACGGGAGTTTAATACGTCGAAAAGTCAGCTGCGGACGACAAACATTGGCAAGACTCGAGAAATCGATACGATATTTCGATTTCAAGAGAGTATCGTCGCGAGCGCTTTAATTCCGACGTCAAACGGTTTTGCTGCTGGAAAGAGGCAGTGAATAAAGTTATCGGGTTGGAAAATGTCCTTTTTTTATGCTTCTTTTTTTATTTTCCGCTTCTCTCCATTCGCGTAATACTCGAGATGAGAATCACGTGATCCGATAATAACCGGGATAACGTCCCGAGCGAACGTGCGAAGAGAGAAAAAATGTGAAATTCCCCTCGCAAGTTGCGCGTCTGCTGCTGTGCGATCGTCGAAAGTGCAACGTCAGTCGAACGTACGACGTTACGTTTCCTGGCGGGATAAAGAGCGGCGGCCCGCTGGTGCGCGGTATAATAGAAAAAAAAAGCTCCACGACGAAAGACGAAGGTTCAGCCGCGATACGACGAGGGGGGGGCGTCTTTCGGGGGTTGCGACGGCGCGGCTGTGTGGCGATACGGATTTTTCCGGCTCCGCGAAATATCGTTTGCGGGCGTCGTGCAGCAGCGATGTAGGATTTTATTACTGGGCCATGACCCGATTCGAGGATGCCGACGGCAGCAAAGACGAGGGGACGTCGGACGACGGACGTTCCCCTCTTGGCTCTCTCCGCGACTCCGGCAAGTCGCGGAGATTTTGTACAATTTTTCGGCTGGGTATATCCAAAAACGACGTTCGAACAAACGAGCCCTTGACATTCGCGTTAAATTCTTCGAATGAATTTTACATTTTTATGACGTACTTATTCGCCGTAATTTGAAAAATTTTGATATCGACGTAAAATAAGCTTCGGCGGAGATTGCATCCAACGGACACTTTTGTCTATTCTAGATACGGTAGAGCTGTGATGAATCGCGATGAAGGCCCTCTTTGTAATTGAATCGGTGCTGTCTTTTCTTTTTTTCGAGTTTTTTTTCAAAGTCCTTTTTTCAGCCACCCTAATGTACGATGTAACGTACGAGTATAGTACATAACGGCATATTTCACAAGCTCGGCCTTATCCGGCTTTGTCCCCATCGCGGAACTCCCTGGCACACTGGCGCGTCACTCGACATCTTTTCGTGGCTTTTACCGACAAAATGCTCTGCTCCTCGCACGGTTCAACGATCGAAATCAAAGCTTTTCACTCGCGAGCAACGACCCGTGTATTAAAACGCCATATGACGGTGTCCTGCTGCTGCTGCTGCTGCTGTCTCGCGAGATACGTCGCCAATAAACGCAAGACGCGGAAAAACGCAGTTACGATCAAAGATCCTCTCTCTCACTCAGCATCCTGCTGCTCTCACATGATTATCGATGAAGAAAAAAAAAAAAATTATTATCATTATTATCTGAAAAGAGCGGGCGTTCGGTATTTTTCCAAATCCTCGTTATTCGAAGGATACACCGAATTCTCAAAGGAATATATTTGTAGTGTCGAATTTTACTGCTATTTATAAATATAGCAGTTCTGCTTCTACGAAAGCTCTCTTTTGTTTTTTGTGTTTTGTGTTTTTCTATGCGTGAGGTCGTACCTTTGTCGAGCGAGCGAAATGTAAACAAGCTGGAAAAAGAGAGGGGATTTTCGTGGCGAAGTACGACGCGTGAACTTGGGAGAAATAGAAGGAGTGGCCGTTGGTGCTTCACACGAGAAACATCTCTTCGGGATGTTTTTATATTTTCAGTAAATCTATGTTTTATCAATGTACGTCGCGTTAATCGCTTATTTTCCCTTCACCGAATATCCCATTCTACATATTTTTAAATTGAACGAAAAAACAAATTTCCGGTGTGTATCGAACATTGTTTTTTTTATCCGTCGTTTATGGGAAAGGAGAATTGGTTTTCGTTCGTTCGTTCGTCCTAAATAGTGGAAAGCGGTCTGTCGATCGCTGTTGGATGACATTTCAGATACATCGCGCGTACAGAAATTGCTCTCATCGCAGAAGGGGAGCGTAATGTCGCGCGAGCGAGCAAAGAGCACACGTTGCATCGGAGCTTCAACTCCGTGCACTTCCCTCTGCTGTGTGTATCGGGGACAGCATTCGTTGAATTCGAGAGCTTTGCGTCGCTCTGCATCGCTTCACGGTCACTATTCTCGTCGAATCGGGGCGAGATCGCGGAGCGGAGAAACGGCAGAGAGAATCGATCGGATGCTGGGTAGATTGGATTTCGAGCCAAGAGGATATTCTTCCCTCCAACCCCGCGATATCTCTCGTATCGATTCGCCACTTTGGCATCAAGCTCAAGTTCGCTTCTCCGTTTTCACGCGCTGTGTGAGGTCGCGCGTCGGTAATCGCACGATGGACCACAGCCTCCGTGCTCGAATAATCGCGAGAAAGGTGTGATTTTCCGTGAAAACATTCGGTGAATATTGATTTTTATAAACGCACGATTTTTCAACGTTAAGAAAGAGGCGAAAAACGTCGAATCGTTTGATCAAACAAGTTCGTCGAGAGACGCAGGCTCGCGCGATGATCCGCCCGATATATCCCATGCACCCAGAGAAAAGATCTATTATGATTGAATAGATTCGTCTATTCAATCTTCATTTATTACAATTAAATAGATTTTTTGTTGGATTAAATAAATTTTTATTTGATTTGATTTGCCCATGTATTCGCTTCTAACATATATATTTATTTAACATTGAGATATACTTAATCACTAAATTACACGAATATAAATGATACTATAAGAAATATTTTTCGTATAGTGCATGAATGCTGATATCAAGCATCGTTATTAATAACCGAAAGGCTATGGCGGTGGTAGTTACGAGGCTGGCTACAATTCCTCGTGACGGTCCAGCATTACTGAGGTATAGACGATTCGAGTGAAAAAAATCACAAGTAGCCGTAGCGCAGTGGTTAGCGCTCATGGCTCTCATCAGGAGGACCCGGGTTCGAGACCATCCAGCGGCGGGACCACCATTCCGTTCACTCATCGTCACTGGACCGTCCCCACCACTGCAAGACCGTTCGGGTCGTCACATCCTATACAACTACTTCCAATACTAACTCCAGGCTCATTCCAATACTTTTTAAATAACACTAATAACACTGGTTGAATCAAATAAATGTATATGTTGAATTTGAATAAAAGTCTATTCTGCCAGGAGCCAAGCAAAAAATCTATTCAAATTAAATAGGTTTTATTTGAAGATAATAGATTTTTTTCTGGGTGTGGATCATCGCAGCAACGAAAGAAAAACAAATGGTCGTTCTATTTTTGCTTGTAAAAACGAGGCAAACTTTCCTCGTTGTCTCCTCGCTCGGTCTCTTCATCGAGTCGAGCGATTTCATAACGGTTCCTCCTCCGACGAGACGATATTCTCTGCGAAAAACCCGTGTCGCCGAACGAGCTTTTATTCGTGCCACCTCGACGACGATTCTTTTCCCGAATACGCGACTTTTATTCATCCAGGAGCAAAGACCGAGTGTGAAATATACTGTATATGCATATGTTTCACACATTGGCGAATGAAATTCGCGATTCGACGTGCGTCCGCACTCCGGAGCCCGAGATATTACCGCTAGCGCGAGTTCGAGCGTCTACCCGGTTCTTTTTTCTCGTTTTCTCGTGCTACTTGCTTTTTTTTTCTCTCAAACACGCCGTATTGGCGAGAATGTCGACAGGTGGACTCTGACCGCTCGGAGAGAGAGAGAGAGAGAGAGAGAGAGAGAGTGCCGATGCTGCTGCATAATGCAGAGACGCCGGCGCTCCGCTGTAATTCGCGGTTCGCCGTTGTCGCATTGGGAATCGACTGGTTGCCTTCGTACATTGTAACGGTGACGACAATTTATTCGAAAATGTTGTTTTTGCCTCGTCATTCGTAGACGGGCGTTGATGACGTCGTCCACCCTCTCATGTACGTGTATACTCATAAATGTGTACTGCATTTCATCCCTCCACACGTGGATGGTGATATTCCCGTCCACTGATTTCCGGTCGGTACATAAAGTCTCGCGAGAGCGCCGCTACGGGACTTTTGGCGTTTCTCGACTCGTCGAGGCGATTCGATGGCACACGAATGGGTGCGATGGCACACCGCGGTGCATGGGTGGAACGAAAACTAGTTGGCAATGTTTGACCACGAAATCCCAGCTTTACCACGGGGGGGAACGGCGGTGAACCCGGTGACCTCTCGGCTCCGGAGAAGGTCGAGAAAAGTGGACACATTTTGTCTCGCCGGGACCCCGGGACACACGGGATGCAACGTGGAAATGTTTTGCAACTTTTTCTTTTTCACGCATGAATTTTGAGGATGCTCCGAGGTACGATCCTCGACGCAACCTAAATAGCACGCGAGCTTCAAGCACTTTGGTTAAAGTATAAAAGAACGAGCATTATTTACTCATTTTTTCAACTTTGCGACCGTCCGATGCGAGCGGACGGTTCATCATGCGCGAGAGGATGAGTTAATTACGCGTCTACTTGTAGATAACGCTGGTCCGGTTGTGTGTGTGCGTGTGTGTGTGTGTGCGACGAAACTTTGTGTGTCAAGAGTCTCTCGTCCCTCCCAGCATCACGTTGGCAAGAAAAGATGTCATCATCCCACTCGACTATTTCATCTTTTCTCCCTCTTGCTCTTTTCATCGTTATATCCGACCTGTGCAAAAGAATCGCTAATTAGCTCTGGAGCAGGGGGTCTCCTCCGTTGCGCCGCTTTTTTTTCTTAATTTTTCTTCGATTCGCCCAAAGAGGACTCTGCGTCTTTTTAGACTGTATTTCTTTAACTCAAACTCGAAAATCATTCGTGAAACTTTTTTCTTGGCGATTTTTTGGGGAATCGGAGTGGAAATGGATTTTGAAAAATTGGAGCCCGGTGTTTCGAAGAAAAATAGTTATTCGCTCGAAGAGGCCGCCCCGGCCGGGTCTCTCCTTTTTTTTTCGGAGAGTGACCGACCGCATGGAACAAACCGACGGTCTCCAATAATGTACGGCTCTTTGGAGTTTCCTTGTTCTCCATGAACTCGCGTGCAACACCGCCGACAGAGTCGCGGAGAATCGAATAAATTTTTCCTCCCAACTCGGAGAATATTCTTAGCTGTCGTATAAAATATGTATACACGTATGGGGCATTTCTCGCCGAATCGGACAATTGCGGAACTTTGATTCGTCGATTCGAAGAAAATTTGCGGATTTTTTTCCCAAATGGTATCCTCAAAACGTGATTTCCTTCTTGTTTTCCTGAATATCCTCAAATTCAAAAAAAAAAACGTGGGTTCTCTGTGAAAAGGTGCAGAACTGGTCAACCGTCCAGTTTGACGTGGAACAGCCCTTGTACGCGAGTATCACGGTGGCTGTGGATGAATTAACGATCCGACGGTTGAGAATGAGATAAAGTTTTAATTTATACGGGCTGCAGTGGACGAGCGTGCGAAGCTACAGAAGGAGTCGAGTTTCGCGAGGGATGAGGATAAAGTCCGCGAGTACCAACTTGAGCGATATCACCGCGCGCGCGACCTCCTGTTCCTCGTCTCTCTTTCAGCTCTTTCCTTTTTTTCCATTATTCTTCTTTTTCTCAACGCCCTTGCTCCTCGAGCGTGTGTCTCTTTTCCGCGTCTCTCTCCCTCTCTCCGTTTGACGTCCTTCCGACACACACTCGTCGCGAACGATACATAAAGAGCTTTGTGTCCTTGGAAACGCTTCCGTCTTTCGCCATCCGGCTTTCTTCTTCTTTGTGGCTCGAAATAAAAAAAAATAAAAAAAAAATAAAAAAAGTCCCCGCGAGCTTGGAAAACCCCGAAAGAAAGAGGAAATCTGTTAGGCGGAGTTCATCGAAGCGCACAGCCGTCAGGATTTCCCGTGGCGACTACGAAAGCTTTTGTCACGGTATACACACACACACACACACACACTATCGCCATTTCCTCGCCTCGAGAAGCGTAGAGAAATAAAAAAGAAGAGCACCAAACGGTTCTGCTTCCTTTCGCCTCCATCCCGGTCAAACTCTCGTAGTATAATCGTTAATTGTTCTCTCATTTTACCGGTAATCTCGCTCGACGAAAAAAAGGCACTTGAAACGCGAGCTTTTTTCAATTCTCTCATACAGTGTATAATTATATTCGGAAATTAACTGGTTTATCTTTCGACATTTTTTGTTTTCGTTCGGAAGCTTCCTTCGCGACTCTGAAGGAGGCTTTGTTTTTTCGTCCGCGCACCAAAGAGCTATTTCCCTCTCGTCAATGTCGCAAAAGCCCGCTACTAGGCTATTATTTCCGTCTTGATAATAATATATTCACGTCATATCGGCGGAGCAATATTTCAATGAGCGAACCGTACGATAGCGAGCGCCGCAATATATATATATATATATATATACAGAAAGGAGGGAATGTCGGCTACCGTCGAGACCCACAGAACTGCTCATTGACCCCGCAAAGCCCACACACTATATACCACTCCTCCTCCTCCTGTTCCTCATCGTTTCTTAAACGTTCATTCATAGTTAAACACAGAGGACGTAAAACGTTATATGCAGAGAGAGAGAGAGAGAGAGAGAGAGAGCACTCTGGGCGGGCGCTGCGTCTAAATAAATCATGTTTCGTCATAGATAAACATACGGCTACAGAGTCGTGTGCACACATGCTACTATAGCCTACCTTTTATAAACCCAAGTTCCTCGCTTCGTCCACAACTTTGAATAACATTATTACTGCAAGTTTTATCATCATATTTCGGTATTGATATTATTACTCGCGTGGGCGTTTCAAAGATCGAGCTTGAGACAGACACGACAGCGCGCTCACCGAGTGCACGCAGATATGTATAAATATAATATGTGTACATACGTACAGATGGCGCGTACTTTCACCAATGCCCGTGTATATACCGCGCGTGGAAAAGAGAAACGTTTGAATAGCGGTAGAGCGCGAGCCGAGTCGGATCGATTCATCCGTTTTTTCCAAATACAAAAAATACAAAAATACAAAAAAGAAATGTATTTTGAAACCGCATTTTGAAACACCCTGTAGATGCACCGGCGGAAAATGCGTGCATGGGAGGGTATGCGGAAGATAGTACCGCCGTCAGGTGCGATCTCATATAATTAATGCGCAAAATTAACCCTCGGGTTAATGATTAGCATTATAACGACTAATAGGTCACACCGTATACGGCGATCTCACTCGATTGTTCCTCCTCCTCCTCCTCCTTCTCCTCCTCTCCGCGTCGTGCAGCATACACGCGCGGAATTCTATGCCAACTGCTTCGAGATTGTCATCCCCCGGGGCGTATAGACTCTGTGTGTACGCCGAGGCTCATTAGCGGAGACGCGAGTCGAGCTCGTTACAAGACGAAAGACGTTGATTAAGTTGACCCCCCCTCCCTCGCCCGCCCTCCCGCCGATTAACGCGTCCGTCGCGCGTTATTAAAAATTCGTAATAAAACACAGCGTGACGGACGTTTACGAAGAAAATGTTTTTAATATAAGGCGAAAGGAAAATCGCGTAAGCCTATATATATAGTATACAGACGCGAGGAGAAAAACTCCGAGGGGACAGCGTCGAGTGAAACAGATGCGAAAAACAAAGCCCGACGCTCGGAAACGTCGCGTGCACTCGACGGAAATCTGGAAAAAAAACCCTCGAAACCCCAAAGTCATCGTAAAACGATATAAAAAAGACCGCATCTCTCGGCTGAGGTAAAATAAAAAGTGGGGCTAAAAATTGAGTGGAAATGGGGGGAGAACAAGGCGGTGAAAAATTGCGCTCGTACCGTGTGTAACAGCTCTGGACCGGTGAGCAAACGCCAGAGTCGAGAAAACCAGCGCCGTGTTCTTCATTTTTTTTTTTTTTTTTTTTTTTTTTTTCCTGACGAGGAGGATTTTCCGGCGCATTGTTCGAGTGCGCCTGTGGATAATACTCGACGCTGCTCGTTGTGTCTGTTACTCTGAAACGTCTTGTGCACTTTCCCATTATATTTACTCCTTCTCTCTTGTGTTTATTAACAAAATGAGACTTTCTCCCCCGGTATTTGTTCTGGCATTCGCGTTAATTCCAGCCACTCTCGCGGTACAACTTGATCTCGCGAATATACTCGTGCCCTCGTTCGAGTTCTTCTCGCGTTGTACGTGACTTTTTCTCGCAACCTTGATGCCACTCGCGCGAGGGCCACGCCGTCTTGAATTAAACTCGGAATGTTGCCCTCGAATGTTGCAAAATATTGTCCTTCATATTCACGTAGCTTTGACATTATTGACATTGACAATTTCTAAAACTTCAGTCACTGAACGTTTCGATTTCTGTTCTGATTTCAGGTAAGAATCCTCGATTCCATGCCGATCCGAGACTAGCCTGCCTGCGTGAGTAAAATTCACATCGAAAAAATGGGAAATTCGCGGTTTATACAGGGTGGTCCGTTTTAATCGACAGTTTAAGATCACAGAAGATACTCACATGCTATTTGCTTGAAATTTTCCGACCTTGTAACGTCTGAACGGAAAATTTCAAGCAAATAGCATGTGAGTATCTTCTGTGATCTTCGACTGTGATACTTGCTTTGACCTCTAAATGACCTAGAAAAGTAATGTCAACTTTACTCTGAAGTATCTTCCCATGAAAAAATAATCAACAGCAACTGCATTAACTACATCATTTGATGTTTATGTGATCTTTTGAAGGTCAAGCGAAGGTCAAAATGAAAAATCATTGGATACTAATTGAACGTAAAATTTTCCGTACTTTAAGAATCTGAAACAAAAAATAGGGCTTCCCATTAAAAAAATCATCATGACCTTCGAGTGACCTTCAAGACAGATCTCAAAGTCGAGATCAGCGATACAGGAAGGTTACCTCCTTAATCCTGTACAACTTTTGTTTCGACCATTTTTTTATATCTATCGTTGTTGAGAACATATTTGTATCCGTCGATTAAAACGGACCACCCTGTATATGCAAAATTGTTGTCGCTGGAGTGAACGAGGTGGATAAATAAGGGAGACGGTGAAAAAGGCGTCGTTTGTGTATTTTTTCGCAAAGTCGAGCCATTGTCGAATTGACAATTCGTATATAGTTACATTCGTTGCGACTCGCGCTCGGTTCTGTTGCATCCTTTTAGGAAAAAACAAGCACGCGCGTGTATATATATACAGCGGATGAAAGGGTGGAAAATGAAGAGGGTGGTGTTTTGTGCGCGATGATTCCGCCTCAATCTCATGGCAATTATTCGCCGCTGCGCGTGTCGCGTGCTGGGAAAGCACCCGCGGGTGCGTTTTCGCCTATTGATCAACCGTCGTCGTAACGAATGTGCGCGCGCTGTACGTGCCCGACTTTATTGTTTTTGCAAATCCCTCGCGTACATCATTGTTTTTTTATCGCTCGCTATGAAACGAAAACATTCGCAAATTTCCTTTACCGTCGCGGCAACCAGGCGGGTGTGCGTCGGTCGTATTCCAGAGGTTGGCTTTTTTTTCACTCGTGCCTGCTCCGAGTCATTGAGGTTTACGAGCGAAAAACGCTCGTGCACGAGTTATTTTGACTATTCAATTTTTCAACAAATTTTCATATCGCTAAGGGGAATAACTTTTTTTGCTAATGTTTTTTTCTTCAAAATCCCAGAGAAACGCATACGTTCGTCACCAAAGGCAACATTCGTGAGCAAAATTTCGACGTTTTCTCTTGAAAAATCCACGGGAATTAATGAAAACTTGCGGGCATCGTTCTTCTCCCTCGTGCTTGAATTTGTCAAAGCGCCTCTGTGTTTGAAACGTCGGTGAATACAAGATAACATGTTCCTGGTACGAATTAATGTTATCCTCGATCGCACTCGAACGAGAGGTAAAATTTAAATTCATAGACGAGCTCAGATACGAATGACATTATGAATACACACTTTGGACGATCAAGTGGCGGACGGGTTTTCTTCGAATGAATGAAATCTCGGCTGTTTTTCTTCCTCGTCTCTCCGGCGAGAGCTGCTATTTCACTCGCGAAACCTTCCTTTTCCCTACGTGTATTTTCCTACCACTCCAGTCGCAAATTATGACGAGTATATAAGGTACAAAGTTGACGGAGGTCGACAATAATTTGATTGAAACACGGTAAATTCGCTCTCATTTTCTCGAGGATCCTCGGTACGTACTCGTGCGATATTTGCAATATTAATTTGGCGAGTTATTCCCGTCTTCTCGCTTTTATTTTCGGTTCTTCCTCATCGCTCTTTTCCAGCTCTGCGATTTCGTCATTGTCTTTGAAAATGAAGGACGATGGGGTGGGTTTTAGCCGTCGGGACGAGAGAGAGCCTCGCGAATGTGCGAATTTCACAAATAATTCTCTCGTCGTGTCCCGGCGGTCGCGGTCATTGACCCAACGTCGCGTCTAGTGGCTCTATCGACACTGTACATAATGGCATACCGTCATCGACGATCGAGTCTCGCCTTCCGACTTCTTCCTCGGGTAAACATTAATTCTCCAGAGACGCCGATTCGTCTCTTTTTCTTCGTCCTTCGTCGCTCGATATACGAGAGCGGAGAAGCCTCTCTCCTGCACAGAGTCGCGGCGGATGAGTGCGTCTTCGGGGATTACACACGGCGTAATATCGCCTTACCGCGGCTATATTCGTTACTTTTTATCCTCCGCGGCTTTGCTTACTTTCAAGCGAGCTTATTTTATTACCGCAAAAATCCCGTTGAATGCGAAATCCCCTTTATCGCAATCGAATTCACGTACATATCGGTGGAACATTTTTCGCTCTTCTCCGACATCTTCCGTGCGTCGTGGTACACACATTTTGCAGAAAAACGATATGGGATTTCGTCAATTTTCTCATAGAGATTCGCGCCTGTCGCCATTTTCTTGGCGTTTGTTTTATTCTTTTATATTTATTGTTTTATGTTTAAGAGGTATATGAAATTGAAGGTCTGCACGAAAACACAGTTTTTGTCGATAAAACGGCGAGTTTCATCGCGATATCGGGCGAGAAATGAAAAAGATTAAAGTGGTCATAAGACGAAACGAGATACGTCTGCTCTCGTAATAATCCCAGAAGTCGACCCGACGCTATCCGGTCTGGACCGTCCTTCGAGATTGCCCGGTCTAACCAGATTGCGCGGGACATCCTTTTTAATTTCCGACCGAGACACTATCGGCTTCGAGAACAAGACGGGAATTTATTTTCATTTTTACATCAAGATTGAAAATCCCATTTGTTGGGAAATTTACCGATGATAGCCAATCACCTTTCGTCGATCGACTGGGCGTGTGCAATCTTACCATTCTTTTTCTCTCCCGCGAGAGCGTATATCCGCGATGATTTCCGTTTAATGAACAAATAAATTGATTTCCCGGGGAGAGAAGCTGCGTTTCGTAGCTTCTCAAATCTCTATTTTACACACGACTTTTTCTCACATTGTCTCTCATTTCTCATTTGTCGCATAAATATACGCGACAAATCACGTCACGTTTGCCTCGTTCATTTTTTAAGTCGAATATCGAACGGTTTCTGTCGATCCAACTCGGATTTGACCTTTCGTTTGTACACCAGGGGCTAGTATGCTAATGTCCTCAAGTTTATTGAAAGTCTCGTTTGATGACGTTATCCGCAGTCTTTTACGATGAATCGCGCTGCTGCTGCTGCCGCTGTGCTGTAGCCGTATGTAGGTCTCTGAAATGTCGGGTTGACGAACTCGGACGCACTGCTGTTCACCCTCGGACTTGCTCAGATAGACGCTGGTGTTGCAAGATGAGACGCCCACCTCCGTTACGATAATTTTTCTAATTGACTTTCTCGTTAAAGAACTCTCGCTGTACAAAGGTCTGGATTCGTGCGAGCTCGAAAAACTTTTTCCCACGATTTTGCGCAAAGATTTTTCTATTCATCGCGAACACATCGTTGAAAGTCACTCGAAATTTCGATGAATTCTCTCGCGTCTCTTTGGGAAAATAATTGAAAAACGATTTGCCAGAGACGAACTAAATTGTGTCGAAAAGTGTGTGTGTGGGTTTCCGATGGGATGCTGTGGAAAAAATCGTTCTCGTCAGAGAGCGGAACGCGTTTCATTCGTGCGGAAAATCCAGAACAATCCGCCCAAACGAATCGGTGAATATCATCGTTGATTCGTGATGGAAATTAATAAGCTATCGGAGCGCGTATTTCCCGTCAATTCGACGATACGTGTCGCTTGATTTCGATAATTCATCGAATTCACGGGAATTATAATACAGCATCGGTTTTGCATTTGATTCAGCGGTGATTTTGGCATTTTCCCAAGACCCGTGTATTTGTGAATATGTATGCACAGCTGCGGGCCAGTTGGTCATCAAATTGTCAAATGCTAGCGGGAAAAAAAGTAAATTGAAAAAAACTCGTCATCGGGATAAGCTTTTTTGATAAACATTCTTTTTTCTCCACTAGCCGCCGTCACGGGAGAGCTATCTATCTTATCGAAGGAAAGAGTAAAAAAAAAAACGAAAAGATGCATAAAAAATAAATGTACGTAGCCCCACGTGCGGTAGATTCCTCTCCCGGTAATTGAAATAAATACTGTGTCGAACTCTGTGTCGAATAGTCTTTGGCGAATAGCTCGATCTTAAAGTCAATTAAAAGTACGAGCAATCTCGACCGAAGGGAAAGAGTCTCGAGTGCTGGTTACAAACAACGGTGTGCAGCATCCGGCGGGCGCGTACGAAAAGCGTCGAGTACAGCAGCAGAGCGAGTGTTGGCGTTCTTTACATTCGTAGAAGAAACACGAGCGGATCGTAAGAAAAAGAGCCGCCGAGAGAGAGAGAGAGAGAAAATAGAGAAGCGAGGATAGTCGAGAGAAGACACAGGCTCCGTGGAGTAAAGGCCTCTCGAGAAGTTTTCCACCGCGATCAGGTACAAATTGACTCTTCCGGATTGCGCCAGCAGCAGCTCCTTTCCCAACTCACCCAATTTCGCACATCCTCGCATCAGAGGACGAAAATGTCCGTTGCACGACTGTACCATCTCGTGTTTCCACAGCGGCATCTCGACCGAGTGTAGTCTACGGTACATTAGGGTGGCTCGAAATAGTCGACAATTTGTTATTTTTTCATCCGTTTTGACATGATCGGAAAAAAACGATCTCTCGCGAGTCTCGAATCGACGACAGACCATCGCTGCTGATGCTTCACTCGTATTTTTGATACTCGATCTGTGTGCCAATCAATTTTTCAGTGCATCGACGAACAAAATGATCAATTATTTCGAGCCACCCTAATGTATACGTATACGTATCAGAGAGGCCAGTGGGAAAGCCACTTTCCCACATCCTGATGTTTTCCGTATTTCCTCTTATTCTCGCTGTATCTCTCCTCCTCTTCTCCTTTTTGTTTCGTGCTGTTTCTCTCGTTTATTCTTGTCCCATTCGACTCGGTCCTCGAAGATGGTGCTGCTGCCGCATCGGTACGAGACCGTTTCTCCCAAACTAACCGGATTCGAGTCAAGCTCGTGTCGAATTGGTACGAACCGCGACAAAAAAAAACACACACACACACACACAAAAAGAAAATCTTCCTCCGTATTTCTCTGCGGTTTCACTCTCGATCGTTCCTCTCTTTCCTAATTGGATTCCTCCTTCCTTTCAGTGTGTCAGCGTGTGTGTGTGTGTGTGTATGAGATAAATAAGCTACCTCTGCAGTGCATTTCCGGTTCGAAACACACGAGCTCTCCTCCGATTTGTATTGTTGTCAAAAGTGCGAGAGACGAGGGCCTCGAAAGTACGAAATAATTTCGCTGATTTCGATTATTCCGGTCGATAATTATCGCGATACGTGTATTTCGTGAAAAAACATACGACTCTCCGATCGAGTACATCTTTGACCTTTCCGTGGCATTTCGAAGGAGCGCTCGCCGCGAAAACCGCGACGATGTAATCGAGCGGATGCTGCGGTGGAACGAGATTTCATCCGTCAATGTCTCGAGCTGTTGGAGAATCAACGGGGATGCGTGTGTTGCTGGTAAAAATGCGTCTGGCGTTGCTGGCTCGGCGCGCGCGCCTACGCGTCAAAAGTGCAGACTGAAAATCACATCCTGGTGCAGAGGATTTTTTTCCTTTTTATACGCCAGACGAGACGTCGTAGTGGCGATAAAAAAAAGAAGAGGAGGAAAGACAAAAACGGTGGAGATTCACTATATACACTCCCACCTGTCTACGGTTATTTTCGGGTTGTCCTCGACCCTGCAAGAAAATTTGGCCTCGCTCCAGAGTAACGGGACGCGTGTGCCGCAAAACCGGGATGTGGGATGTGCGGGACTCGGCCCGCGGCGGTGTTCCCTCGACGCTCGCCAGCGCCGGATAACTTTATAGTCCGACATCAGCCAGCGTATCTCATATCGCTCGGATGTTCCGGTGGGATTAACACTTTTTGTTTCCACCGGGCTTCCGTTGACGCGAGAAACTCGTCGTATGAATCTAAGCGTAAATCGTTTGAAAATGATTTAAAAAAAAAAAACGTCGATTTTTCTCATTTTCGCGAAGTTTATTCCGTTCTAAAGAGCGGGGGATGATCGGGTACGGGGGATGTTTTCACGCGTCGCCGTGATAGCCATTTTGCCCGAAGAGGAAAAGGATGTACGGTCACAGCGATGATTTACGAGAATTCGTCGCGTCACCCTTCTTCTCGGGCAACCCTCTTTTTCCCCCTTCTCTTTTTCTTATTCGCTTCCCGGTGAAGGCAGTACGCGGGTTCTCATTAAGGGTTGGACGCTGCCACACACAGCCCGGAGGCGCGAGATAATGAGTCGCCGGGCGAGAGCACGATGAAAGTGGTCCAGGGACAAAAGGCGCGCACCGCGACTTTTCTCGAGTCGACTTTTCTCGCCGCGTAAGCAGCGAGAAAAGTCGACTCGCCTCGAAGAAAAACGTGCCGAGTGACGCCGAGCAACGCCGAGCCAGCGACGCGCTCTCCCCTTTTCGTTGTCGCGTACTTTTCATTTTCCCCCGTGATTCTCAGTTTATTAAAAATAATGCGAGGATCCGATTGACTCGACGCGCTCTAAAATAAAAACGGTAAAAAATAAAAAAAATAAAAAAAATAAATAAAACGGTAGAGCGCGCCTATAGGCTTCATTTCGCAAATTCATTTTCTTCCTCATTTTATAAATCTATCGATGAATTGACCGGATTTTCATACGGCATTTATGGGGGTGGAAAAAACTTGGCAAACGAGACTATATCGGAGGGTTGTTTTCGAAGCTGAATATCGCCGCGCGATTTGTTCCAGAGTGAGACAAAGTCCGAGAGGCTCTTTAATCGCTCGGAGGACCAAGTGCGTGACCAAGTTTCAAAGTCGTTTGTAGAAAAGTAAAAGAGCAAGAAATTGAAAAGGACAGCGCCGCGACACTGTCCCATACTCTTGTGCGTCTTTTTTAGCGCCGGGTTCTTCCTCTTCTCTCGCGCACACGCGAGATATATCCGGCAGAAGCAGGTTGCAGACGCTTTCGAGTTCCGCGCGTTGTTTAGCGAATAAAGTTGGTATTACGCGAGTGCTCCGCTGGCAACTTTAATGCTCTTATTTCCCTTTCGGCTCTCCTTTCCACCCTCGCTGCCTTGTTATTCCCCTCGCCCCTCGCCCTCTCACAACCCGCGGCAGCATTCACATGGGCCAACTTTCGCGCGAGTTACGGCTGAACCATGAATAGCGCGACCCTTACGTCGACCCTCTGGCCGAGTCGCGCATCTCCGAGGAAAATCTCGCCACCGCGAGAGAGACATCTCTCTCCCGTTTGCGCCGCACACCGCATATGCGGAATATGCGGATGCGCTCACCCTTCCGCAACCTCGACCTCGCTACCATCATCGTTCTTGTCCCGACGGCACGGAAATACACTTGCTCGCTGAAAAAAAAAAGGAAAAAACGTGTAATACACGAATTTTTAAATTTCTCCAACTTTTCGTATTACGGAGGACAATAAATTCGCCGCTGTCGCGCGGGGATGAGCGACGAATCGAACAGCATTGTTTTCTGTTTTTTCTTCGTCAAAAGTACACTTTATTCGAGAGGATTTTTGGATGGACCGATTTTGATATCGATGAAAAAGATGGTATTTTTGTTTTTTCGTAGGTTGACCGCGTGTAACGCGAGTGTGAGAAGAAAATGATCTTTTTCTTTCCAACGACAGAGGAAAAAGTCGAGTCGGGAGGTTATTGACACCCTAATATACCCAGCACGTATACACACGTACATGTATGTCCAGTGTAATAAAGCCTTTGGATCGATACTCTCGCCTCGGTAATGTCTTATCGAGTGCCACCGTAATTTCCACGAGCCTTTTCTCTCAGAGGCGTACGCGAATAACGGCGATTTATACGAGAAAAGACGCCGATGTATAGACTTTCATCTCTTACCCGTCTCTTCCTCCTTCGTACTCTCGTTTTTTTCTCCTCTGGAGCCACTCTCCCTGTCTCACTCTTGCTTTTTTGCCTTCTATTCCCTCGGAGTATACAACGGCGAAAGACCGAGCGTGCGAACGCGCTATTGGCGCTTTCATTATCGAAAGAGAAATTCCTCCGCGCACTTCCGCTCCCGAGTTCGCCGCCTGTTTTTTTCACACCCTTCTCTCGTGTATACGTCGGCAATGGCAGAGAGAGAGAGAGAGAGAGAGAGAGAGAGAGAGAGAGAGAGAGAGAGAGAGAGAGAGAGAGAGAGAGAGAGAGAACAAAAGTCCGTAACGAGATTCGACGCGTAAACAAAAATGAAGCAGGATGAGCCTCTGATCGTTCCTCGCCGGCTTCGCGAAAAAATAACAATCTTTCGGAGAGCGATTTATGAATTTACCAATATTTACATGACACGTTTAACGGCAAATTCAGCACTTTTGCGAAAGCAAAAAGAAACGAAAAAAACGCGACAAAAATGTTTTTCTTTGTTCTCTCAAAGTGTGGATGCGGCAAAAAAAACACAATGGCGAAACGTTTCGTCGCTCAAAGGCGAACGTGCAATTCATCGCATTTTCATAAACGATCGAATTTATTTGAAAAATAAGCCGCATTGTGTCGTGTTCCTCCGGTTGAGAAACTTCTGGATCTCAAATTGTGCACCAGAAAATTTGAATAAATCGAGTTTCAAATTTTCGTCGCGTTTCGTCAATGCGACTTTCAAAAAACGCTGGAATGCTTATCACGCGAAATATACGAATTACATAGGTTTGGGAGGACGATGTGATTGAAAAAAAAATTGTACCCGATGCGAATGAATTCGCCGGTGTAATTTGTCGAAAAGTTCGAGGGGCGCGCGCACGAGGGGTTTGACTGCAAATTCATCGCTTTGTACGTCGAGTATGCAATTATACGGCCGATATGAGAAAAAAGCTGACCCGCGAAATAGGACCGTCGTTCATGCAGGTCGCGTGTGTGGTCGATAAAAAACAAATCGCCTCGACTTCCGGAAGAAACATGGGAGTCTGCCGAGCAGAGGGTTTATATGGGACACGAAGAGGGCAGAAATGCAGATAAATATATACATAGCGAGAGAGAGAGAGAGGGAGGGAGAAGGGCTTTGAAAACGGTTCCACTAATTTGAATTATTACTCGGTGGTGGCGTATATATATGAAACGACGATTTGCGACAAAAGAGGAGCAGCGACTGGCCAAGAGCCATTGCTTCCAGCAGCAGCGGCGAGCACCGAGAGAAGCCGCAAGAAAAGAGATTACCTCGGAGAGACGAACGCTGAATACACGCTCGAGTCGACGATTTTCTTGCCTCTGTGTGTTTAACTCGTTGCACGTATGCGTAGACAGTGTACGCAGGAGCGCAAACTGGGACGACGGGTGAAGAAAAAAAGAGCCGAATCTTTGATAGAATCTCGCGGAGGACGTTTCGTTTTTTTGCAATGAATTTTCGAATGAAAGTGACCAAATGAACGCATCAAAGTCGCCATAGCTTTATGGTCCTTTCGACGATGAGAGCGCGATACGCGCGCCCGTGTATTACGGTGCCAATTTCTCGCGATGACGAAGGGTCAACGCGAACGTCGTCCTCGCGGCGGTCAATGCGGAGAGGAGGGTTCCGTCGTCATCGCTATAAATCACGATTATGCAGGACAGCGGCAGCTGTCCGCGACCAGCGTTTGTTCATGCCTCGATCCCATGAAGGATATCAGCAGCCCTATACGTGTGCTGTACAAACGCAGCACCCGTGCTGGAACACCGGATAAGCGGAGCGATCGATCCCCCGCGGTATTCGTGAAACACATACCACATCACAGCACGTTTCCTCATGTGCGATCTTACACCTACCCTTATCGCGCATTTTTATCGTCAATTAATATACGATAATTATATCGTACAATAATCATTATTTTTGAGGCGCTTCGTTCGACGCGTTTCTCACACGTTTCTCGAGTCTAGCTTTTTTGTTGCCTCTTGCATCCTCGCATCGAGAAAAATAGTTTGGTTCCATCAACCAAATAGCGTATAGTAGCATCATTTTCTCTTTGAAACTATCAAATTTTTGTGTATTTCAACAAGTACATTTGTTCGACTTGATAAAACAGTTATAATTCATTCGCCTTAGTTATTTCAAACAAATTCTTTTTTAAGTGTAAATTGCAAAGAAACATTTTATTAGATTCAAACAAAAGTGATATTTCTATTCACAAGTTTTGCAAGTATCATCTACTGAACTACCTATTTCATTTAAATAAATGCTTTATTAGACTATGTAGTACTCCATTCATCAAAGATTTCGTTGTGTCAAAGAATTATTCATTTGTTTCAAATAAATCGTTTGGTAGGAGAAAAAACGCGTCATGGACAGTGTCATAGCGACACTTTCTCAATAACGACATAGCAACGCAGTATTAGTAACGACATAGCGAGACATAGCAATCCAAAAAGTGTCGTTAAATAGAATTTTATTTAAGTCAAGTAGGTCTCTTTTTTTATAAATGAATTGCGGTCGATGAAAACATTTATTTGGCGTAAAGAAACAGTTTCATTAAAAATCATTCAAACGTTTAGTATCGTCGAGATATAATGAATTTATTTGTTGGAAGCAAACAAATTATTTCACTGAAAGTCTAACAAAAGTTTGGTATGCCAAGATACAACCAAATCTTTTTTCTCAGTGCGGTGCTGGACAAACGGTGGAATACCACGGGTGAGTCCGAAGCTTCCGTGTAAACGTCGAGTCGCGGAATCGAGCGTCTTCTTTTGCACAATCTATGAACGCATCTGTGAAGATGGCCAAGTTTATTTTATTCGCCTCCTCCGTTGTTTTTGGGAGATATCGGATGGAAGAATCGCGAATGACTCTTGCTTTCCTTTTTCCCTTTGGGAATTTCTTTACGACTGCGAGCTATACATGAACGATCAACATCGAGTTCCGGATCAGCCTGTACAAGTTCGTGCGAGCGGGGGTCTCTTATATTCTCATATATATTTCAGAGCTTTTAGCTTCGTTATCCCTCGCGGTGGAATGCGTCCGGCGGTCCGAGGCGGCGGCGGACTCTCGCGCCGCGGGGGTACGTCGCGCGACAACATTGCAACTTGTTGATCCGGCGTTGGGGTTCCGGCGACTCGCAGTAACGATTACATGCACGAGCACATTATGTCTGTATCCACCGTATAAAGTTGGCTATATCGTAATGGCAGATGTCACGGCAAATCGAGCCAGAGTTCTATTACAAAGCCTGCCGCACGTGCATTTGTATGGCCAGAATTGTAGAATGGGATATTTGGTGAAGGGAAAATAAGCGATCAACACGAGGTACATTGATAAAACATAGATTCACTGAAAATATAAAAACATCCCGAAGAGATGTTTCTTGTGCGAAGCACCAACGGCCACTCCTTTTATTTCTCCCAAGTTCACGCGTCGTACTTCGCCACGAAAATCCCCTCTCTTTTTCCAGCTTGTTTACATTTCGCTCGCTCGACAAAGGTACGACCTCACGCATAGAAAAACACAAAACACAAAAACGCCGCAGAGAGCTTTTGTAGAAGCAGAACTGCTATATTTATATGTAGCCGTAAAATTCGACACTACAGAATGAATTACCGAATTATCGATAAATATTTTCAATCCATGCTTCAATCTCCGCCAATGTCCAAACGAGTCCCGACGAGTCTCGCCTTTCGAATTATCCGTTTGGCGATGTACCACGGTGCGATTTGTGCATGTGTATCAAGGGTTCAGACTGTAACTGGATGTAAAAAAAATAGCTCTCGAGACGCCCGGAATTATTCGATTTCGTCCATTCGCGTTATACACACGTATAAAGACGGATATTTATCGAGCAGTCGAGTATTTATCGCATGTTGTATACAGGCGCACCTTTGTCGCGATCTATATAGGCATGTATAATATTATATTCCGAGGACGCTGAGCAAAAGTTTTCTCGATGAATTCCACGATCGTCTGACTTGTTTGCCTCGATCTTGTCTCGGAAATGTCAAAATGACGTTTTTTTCAATCGCGTTTGCGTCACAAGTCGCGGCTCAAACCGAGCGCAATTTACCGCAGGTTTCGTTTTCAAAAAAAAATGATGTTGCGCAGGATCAATACGAAACGTGTAATCTCACTGGCTCGCTGATTGTCTCATGCACACGTAAAGCGTTTTTCATATACATTCATAAACAACAAGGCAACGCTTCGATTTATTGAATTTAGAGAGCGAGCATCACCCATTGGCAGCATCCTGCTGGCTGGCTCCTGGATGCTGCGGATAGGCGCAGCGGGCGCGCACGATCTCGTCTTTTGTACACACACGGCATTAGGGTGTCCGTTGTTTCAAAACTCGTATTTCCACTCTGTATACGCTCCGAATAATCGGGATTCATGGCAGATTCTTTTCGGTTTTTTGGATTTTATTTATTTTCACGCTCGTAGTATTCGGCAATTTTTTCCGATCATTCCGTTCTTCGGGAAATAACGAGACACATTCTTATAGCGATGAAAAAACGTTTGCCAGGAAACGTCCGTGTAAAAATGATGAATTTTTTGTTGAAAATTCAATCACAGGAACCGAGATACATGGCGGACACCCTAAAATAGCATACAGATCTCGCGCCTACGTTATTTTCATCGCGATATCGTGCTGCATACGTTTCTCGTGCCACGCGAGATCGTCTTGTATCTACATTTGTATAACAATCGTCTGAGAAGCATAGTGGCGTTACCCGAATGATTTTACATCGGGAATAACGCTCGTTGGCATCGTTCGAGTCGCAAAGCCCAAACGGGCAATCGCAAATGCAGCTGTACACGATATTATACGCCTTATCCTCAGCGGGGATCTGCTCGAATCAATTGGCGCAATGTTTTCCAACTCATTATCCGTGTATACGATACACGGACTCTCGGATGACTCTCTTGCAAACAATCTCCGACTTTGGAACGCGAACGTATGTTTATCTGCAAATATATTCATGCATCGTACATACGTATAGTATGTATACCACACGTGTGCACGTATGTATGTACGAGCCCATTTATTTTTGTCACTCGCGCGGGAATGGCAAAAGTGTTGATTCGATCGATCACGAAGTATCGATTTATAACGTACGTACGAAAGACCACCTGCGAGAATATAGCGTATATAGTATACATACATACATACAGGTCCGATTGGAATGAAATTCATTGGCTGCTGATGACGATGTATCTCACGAGTCTTTGAAGATTAAACTGTATCGTAAAAACTCTGGACGTGGTTTGGAATGGAAAAAAAGATGGTCGCAAAATGAAAAAGCTCCGAGGGCGGGTTTCTAGGGGACAAAAACGTAAAAGATGTGTTTTCGGCTGTTGTGCGACAAATTTGGGGAGCAATTTTGCAAATTTGCTTTGTACCGCGATACCGCATGTGCGTTTCTCGTGCAGGAGGACAATTATCCGAGGTGCAACCTGTCGACCTGTTTTGCTTTATTTTTCACACCCGCAACCGGTGATTAAATGCTCGGGTGACGAAACAAGCGTCGAGCGTTTGACGAGATTGCACAGGATTTTAGATATACGTTTCCTCCTGCGCGCGTTTTGTCGCTCTTCTTCGCTAAAAATTGAGGATAAAAAAAATCAACGAAATTCGTCGACGAAACAAATTCCTCTCGCGATTTCAATGATCAAGTCCAAAGCCCTTTTGTGGTTCAGAGATGCTGGAAAGTATACCCGGCGATGAGACTCGCGAGTTGACATTTTATCCTTAACCCTCCGCGGTCCCACTATATTTTGACTGGCTCGGCGGTCCCACAGGGTCGTTTGTGACCACGTGCAATTTTCAACGGGTTGAAACGCCTTAAAAAATCTAAAAAAATTCCTGAGTACTCCTCAATGTTTATACAATAAGAACCAATAGTTATCAAAACCCAAAAGTTATTATTTTTTACGCTGTAAATAGCTATTTGAGCGAAAATGTGAGCAAGTGAAATTACGCTCTGGTCACAAACGACCCAGTGGGACCGCGCAGGGTTAAACTCGCTGTTTCTCTCTCCCTCTCGAGTTTATCGCGGTCTCCGTCCTCTTTTGTGCTCCGCGCCAACTTGCATCGCGTTCTTTCGATAGTTTTCTTTTTTCTCGATACCAAGAGCCGTTTTCCCGCCAGAGGCGTCGCGGCATCTCGCCCGAATGCAATTCTCCAACAGGAATTGCTTCGCAAATAACTCCTCTTGGCCTCTCCTCCATCCTCTTGGAGAGGAAACGACAGTGAAAGAGAGAGAGAGAGAGAGAGTGACTGAGACTGAGAGAGAATTTCTGTATTGATGTGCATTACACCTTTCTATATATTCTTCTCTTGATCGCTTCTAACCGCAATCCCGCCTTCGCCTTCCTCGCCGATGAACTCTGAACAGCTTTGTCGGCTTTTACACGCGAGAAAGCACATGGCATACATCCGCGTTTACAGTTGAATCGATCTTGCACAAACGCATCTGCGGATACACAAAAAGACCGGAGTGAAAAGCGGTGTGTTTCGACGTGGTTTCCGCCGGGTACAACCTCTCCATTGCGAGAGAATCGTTTGTGCAACATGGGAAAAACCCGGAAAATGGAGGAAAAAAATGAAAAGCTTTCGTCGTCAATTTCAGCCCCGCTCGAGGGTCACTTTCGTCGACTCTTTTTTTATTGAAAAAATAAAAAAAAGTGTCTCACACCGCTCAACTTTTATTGCAATTGGATATGCGCTTGGGTGATACATATTTTTTGTATTTTTTCAACACCATTATAACGTTGAAAATTCGTTTTTTCATCGCGTTTCAACGACGCAAACTTCCGTCTCGTTATCGTTACGCTATGTTCGATACCGTGCGACACGTTTGAACAAGCGAACAAGCAAATTGGATAAGTAATTGGACGAATATAACTCATCCGAGTAAATAAACGAGGAGAAATTTATTCTCGACGAATCATGCGCGCGAGTCTCGAATATTTCAATTCGAGGCTTTTAATTGGGGAACAAATCGAGTTGAATAATCGTCGATCAATTAAATTCAGTCAATTAAAATGAGAGTAATAATTGGATTTTGCTAAACCCATCGCTCTCGCTGCGAATTTTCGAGAAAGCTCTCATCGTCGCTGCGGAGCAACGTTGGTCCAACAGTGGAGCTTTACGAAGGCGAGATGGATGGAAAAAAATGAAAAACCCGTAGGCGTATACGAGAAACGTCTTGTTTGTACATCCTCCGCGCGCATCCTCCGTCGGACGTATTTTATTTACGCGGACTTTCGCGCGTATCATCAGCGAACATGAGATTTTTTCTTTTCGTCCCGCTGATGCTGGGCGCGTCCGTCGTCGGTATATTTAATCTCGCCAGCGACACACGGCGTGTGTCGCACTCACTCGCGCACCGTGTCTCGCGTTAAAAGCAATTAAATCGCAGAGAGCCGCTGCTTAAACACGGGATAAATCTCGCGCGTCCGCCTCTAGGCTGATGATTTTTCCGTTCGCGTTTATACTCGTTCGGCTTTTTTCAAAATCATCCGTCCAGCATCCGCCGCCGTTTCTCCTTCATAAAGTTTGAAAAATCGAGCTAATCCGCATCCGCCGCCGTTTCAATCATCGTTCGTTCCCTCTCGCGTTTTCGACGGAGATATATCGTGATTCGACTCAGAAGTCTCGGAGAGTTTATGTTTTTTTTCGCAAAGAACCAGGATGGATCGTTGAAAAAAAGATTGTTTCAAGCGGCAGAGAGAGAGAGAGAGAGCCGGAGAACGTACATACGAGGAGAATAAGGCTCACGTGACGACCTGGAAAATCGCGTGTGCCCCTGGCGGATCGCGGGCCGACTTTAGTCTCCCCCGTACGGCTGCGTAAGCTGCGCGAGTTTTCGTACTTGTGATATTTGAGATTCGCGCACGAGGGAACGAGGGCGATGATGAAACGAGAGAGAAGGAGAGAAAAAACTGCATACGATTGGCGTAAAACCATCGGTGAAATTTTATTCACGTGTATGCAGCGCACGATGTGCCGCAAAGAGGCAAACGCGAATGCAACCCCCTCCCCCGCTGGTATATATACCGGAGTTTAAATGTCAGACGTTTCCCGGCATTCGATGGGTTTGCATTTAACACGCTACCAGCGCAAAAGTCAACTCCCGCGTGACGTTAAAAAAAAAAACGCAGCGTAACCGTTTTAAAGTTTTCCCCTTTGTTTTTCATCGATGCGTGCGTGTAATTTTAATGAAGAAAACAGCCTTCTTCTTTTCGAGAAACAAATAAATTCTTTTCGTATTATTAAAGACGATCGCGACGGGCAATTTGGAAAAGTCTCGACGCTGAAGAAGTAACCGTTTTAAAGTTTTCCCCTTTGTTTTTCATCGATGCGTGCGTGTAATTTTGATGAAGAAAACAGCCTTCTTCTTTTCGAGAAACAAATAAATTCTTTTCGTATTATTAAAGACGATCGCGACGGGCAATTTGGAAAAGTCTCGACACTGAAGAAGTAACCGTTTTAAAGTTTTCCCCTTTGTTTTTCATCGATGCGTGCGTGTAATTTTAATGAAGAAAACAGCCTTCTTCTTTTCGAGAAACAAATAAATTCTTTTCGTATTATTAAAGACGATTGCGACGGGCAATTTGGAAAAGTCTCGACGCTGAAGAAGTAACCGTTTTAAAGTTTTCCCCTTTGTTTTTCATCGATGCGCGCGTGTAATTTTGATGAAGAAAACAGCCTTCTTCTTTTCGAGAAACAAATAAATTCTTTTCGTATTATTAAAGACGATCGCGACGGGCAATTTGGAAAAGTCTCGACGCTGAAGAAGTAACCGTTTTAAAGTTTTCCCCTTCGTTTTTCATCGATGCGTGCGTGTAATTTTGAGGAAGAAAACAGCCTTCTTCTTTTCGAGAAACAAATAAATTCTTTTCGTATTATTAAAGACGATTGCGACGGGCAATTTGGAAAAGTCTCGACGCTGAAGAAGTAACCGTTTTAAAGTTTTCCCCTTTGTTTTTCATCGATGCGTGCGTGTAATTTTAATGAAGAAAACAGCCTTCTTCTTTTCGAGAAACAAATAAATTCTTTTCGTATTATTAAAGACGATCGCGACGGGCAATTTGGAAAAGTCTCGACGCTGAAGAAGTAACCGTTTTAAAGTTTTCCCCTTTGTTTTTCATCGATGCGTGCGTGTAATTTTGATGAAGAAAACAGCCTTCTTCTTTTCGAGAAACAAATAAATTCTTTTCGTATTATTAAAGACGATCGCGACGGCCAATTTGGAAAAGTCTCGACGCTGAAGAAGTAACCGTTTTAAAGTTTTCCCCTTTGTTTTTCATCGATGCGTGCGTGTAATTTTGATGAAGAAAACAGCCTTCTTCTTTTCGAGAAACAAATAAATTCTTTTCGTATTATTAAAGACGATTGCGACGGGCAATTTGGAAAAGTCTCGACGCTGAAGAAGTAACCGTTTTAAAGTTTTCCCCTTTGTTTTTCATCGATGCGTGCGTGTAATTTTGATGAAGAAAACAGCCTTCTTCTTGTCGAGAAACAAATAAATTCTTTTCGTATTATTAAAGACGATCGCGACGGGCAATTTGGAAAAGTCTCGACGCTGAAGAAGTTGGCATTAATTCTCATCATCGTTGTTTCTCCCGTCTGTTCTTCGTGCATAATATTCTCGTACTCCGAAACCCGACTACTTATGCTTTAATGAAGATTCTCGTCATGTTGAACCTTCGTATATATCCTTAATTATTCAAATTATATCCTCCCCGTCGTTTTCTTTCCTTCTTGTACGCCGCGCGCGAGTCTCGAAACTGCCGTCTTCGGGACCAAGTTCACCGCGCGTCACGCCCGTAAACTCTCGTTATGTACGTGTACGTGTACCGAGAACAGTTTGATCAAGAGAGTCGAGAGATGCCGTACGCGTGACGGTGAAGAGGGTATAAAAGAGACGAGATAAGAAGCAAAAGACAGCAGACAGCGAGAGAGAGAGAGAGAGGGAGATGGAGAGCGTGGATGCTGCGCCTCTCTGATGATCCCTGCGGTGGCTCATCCCTTTCTCTCATTCCGCACTCTTTATCCTCACATGGCGTACCTATATTACTGTTATTTCTTCACAATTCTCGTCTCTCTTCCTCCGCATCCCCACCGCATTTCCTACGCTTCCAGCTCGGATAAACGTTGTCTCGTCTCGCGGTCTGTGACGTTGCAATTTAGGCATTTGACCCACGGGTCTCCGGGGTTCGTCTGTTTAACCTCCGCGTGGCCAATGTCTCTGTCCGACGAGAGAGGGACGCAGCTAGAGATTATACACGGTGTGTCATGCATGCATTAGGGTGTAACGGAAACAACTTCTTTTATCGACAACCGTACGCTCTACAAAACCACGAAATATTTCATTTTCCGTCAGAATGGAAACCCGTGTGGAAATTGAAGCTCGCCTCTACCTAGCGAGTAGCTACTTTTCATGGGTACTATCTAGCGACAAGTCCGGAAAAATACCTAGTGGCGAGCTCTATGTGTCACCTCATAATATCTCGCGCCTAGATAATAAAACTAGTCATCTGCTAACTAGCGCTTTTTCAGTTTCTGGCTAGTTCTTAGCTACTTTGCTAGGCAGAAACTCAAAAAGTATGTATATACTCGCGCCGAGATAGTGATCTCGGCGCCGGGATAGAATAGAATATTAAATCAAGAAATATGTCCATGCCCTGGTATGCGCCCGTTACTAAACTCCCCTATTTCATCAAACCTTGATCGGGGTCCGACCAATAATGGCAACGCTTTGCATTTGAGGTATAGTCTACATTTTTATTATCGTGAAATACTTGCAGACCAAATTCTGTACTGATTAAATTGAATTATTGATAATTTCAATGGACATTCCAATTTTTACAAAAAAATTGATCCTTGTTAAAAAAAATAGAGTATGCGGTCTGCCTCGTTAATTTAACGAGGACCGGGTGACTTAAAAAAAGTACTACGATCTGTCATTAGTTTTCTGTTATATGGTCGCCATACGTGCTATGTGTTCGCGAGAAACGGCTGTTACTGCGCCGCGCTGCGGCCAGTACGTGTACCTCGCGTCGCTCCATCTATAACGGGGAAGGTGTGCAATAGTGTGCTATATACGTATCTTTAAAGATGAAAACTTAGCGGTTACCACCTAGTGCTTAGATAGCTAAACTGACGCTACTCTGAACTGGCTAATGTAGCTAGCGCCCATCTAGCTTCTACCTAATTATGGGTTATAGCGAAAACTCGGTAAAAACTAGTACCAATCTCGTTCGGCTATGAAGAATATGTCTAGCGCTTACCTAGATATTCTACCTAGTGAAACTTAGCTAGGGGCTAGTACAAAAACAGTTATGCTAGAATGAATTTCCACACGGGAAACCATCTTTTGCCCGTGTTGTTGATCTCGCGTAACGGATCACGTGATTTTTGCCGTCATCTCGGACGGAACAAAGGGAGAAAAACTCGCCTTGATGCAAAACACCCTAATGTATACGCGCATGTAACGTGTGTGTATATACAAAGAAATATATCTGCGCATTCGTCTCGACTTTCCAGCCCGCCAGCCGGCTCGCGAGTCTCGGATCTTCCCGGCGGATACCCCCTTGCGTCTCTCGGCGCTCGGTCCATCCGAGCGCGCCCACACGCTCCCGCGGTTCTTCTCCCGACATTCCACCTCATTTTCTCGATGGTGGAGCAACTTTATGTATGCATATACCTCGTGTATAAAGCGCGATAGTCTACCTTGTTGGAGCATTATTGTACTCGTTCGGATTGCGTGTATAAGCCCGGCGCGCGCAAAGGTTGAGACGCTTTCGATTTTTCGGTTCAGCGGGTCGGACGAATATTCGAAAGGTTGCGCGAGGCGTTGAAACGACAATCTCGTTCTATATAATAGAGAGGAATTTCGGTATATGGTTCATTGCGCGATGTCGAAGGTAAATCCGCAAAATTTTCATGAAATTAAACGTTTCTCCACACACCTCGCTAGTCCGATCGAAGAAAAACGGTTCGAGCCGCGTTGGAACGCGGGTAAAAGTTGAAAAATCGCCTCTCGCGCGTCGCAGCATTGTTTTTGCGTTGTTCCTGCACGTTCGACTCGAAAAGAGCGTGCGAAGAGGGCAAATTGCGGGGAAGGGATATTGCGTCGTGGAACACTGTGATTCTCGTAGTTTCATAGCGGTGCTGGAAAGTTCAGCCATATGCTGGGATTAACTGGAGCGAGGAAAATAATGGAAACAAAAGAGGCCAAAGTGGCCCGCCCCCTTCGATCGCAATGACTCGCGCGAGCCTCGGTGTATACCGCACCGGCGTCAAGGAGTAGTAAAGGTGATGCCAGGGCAGGCGAGAAGCCTCGGGGCTCCCTTTTGCTTTATTCGCCTTTTTTCTTCCGTGCATATATATATATATATATATACACATGAATATAATACATCCGTATTATACACCGATACAACGGACGGTAGGCGCGGTTTTCGAAACGTTACACCGTGTTTTCCGCGACGCTGGAGGAGACTCCATCATTGAAAAGCCACGAAAATATCGTGTACCGCTACAGAAAAATATGAGAAATTCGCTTCGAGATGAAGAGAAGATTAATAGAACGGAACTTGATCATCCTGTTTCTTGCTTTCACTATTTTTCCGTTTCGTTTTTTTTTTTTTCTCTCTTCGCGTTGGATAGTGAGTTTCGTTGTAGCGAAACTTGACGTTTAAGAATACAAGGTAATTCGTGGGAATGAAAAGCAACGAGAACCCTCCTTGCTTATAATTCTCTCTCTCTCTCTCTCTCTCTTTTTCTCTGGCGGAGATTCCGTTAAGACCGTGATTGTTTCTTGACTCGTACATCACACGCCACTCTCGCGAGCGAGAGTCAAGAGAGAGAGAGAGAGAGAGAGAGACTCGAGAGTCCTGCTCGTAATAACCCTCGTTGCATAAATTATCTTCGATGTAGGTACGTAATACCTCAGCGAGATAACACTCGAGTGCATGCCAAAGTGGCGATTTACCGCGGTTGTATTACCGCTCGAACAATGGAAAGTTCGCCTCGTTTTTTTTTTTTTCAAATTAACAAAATACATTTATCGTCGGAATTTTTCACGTCACTCTCGTCGACGGGCGTGAACCGGCGTCGTTCGAGGCTCACACGCGGCGGTCGGAAAACGCACCGGCACACGTAGTTTGGCAGATGCGATTTTCAACGGATCGAATTCCCGTTGTGCGAGCCGACGTCGCTTTCGGGCAGCGAAACGCAGGGTCAAAGGTGCACGGGAAGTCGCCCGTCACAGCCACGAAACGTCCAACATTATCGTGCGTGTATCGATTCGCGCTTCATACATCGGTCGTTTGAAATCGAAAATAAGTTATTACCCGCGTTTTTTTTTTCTTTGCAATTCAAAGAGTATACATTGAGATCGATAAGAATTGAGCACTTTTGTCGTCGTGAAACGTCTCGTCTCTCGAGGTGCCGAGTGCCATCAATTTCCCAGTGTCTCGAGAAAAAAACAACCTCCCATTATTTCGACAACCCACCCTGGTACTCGGCATGTCTACGTGAGTCGTAGATGGATAACGACTTTCTATTCTTATGACTTATCCTTGGCGTGCCGAAACGATCAGCAGCGAGAGCAACGCGATGCGGAAACGTGTACATCGATTCGTGTTTCCCTTCTGCCCGCGACCCCCGTCAATATTGGTGGTTCCCGTGTAGAAATTTGATCTGGACGTCCCGACTTTAGACCGGGCCCTGGTCTGGATTTCCTTGGTTTGGCCTGGTCTTAGTTTTTAGGTAGGGGCCTGGTAAGGGGCAAATAGGGAAAATTGGGCTATTCTCGTCAATATTTCCATATCAGAAAATGCTCATGGCCTGGTCGGGATTTCCATGAATACAATTCCGAGTTCCGAGTTATATACATATACTCCCGATATGCTCGCCTTCGTTGCGCCTGACGCGCAACATTCGTTGGTAAGGCAGTGCGACAAGGGAAAAATACAATTTAAAATATTATCTCGCTTACATTTGAATTTTATGTTTCAATTTATTCCGTGTGCTCTACTTCCTTATTTCCCTACACAAATGTGTATGATTTCATATTAAGTCTCAGGTCGGATTCCAACCGGGCTGTGGCATGGAATGACATTTGAAAACCAAGTAAGGGCCATGGCTGGGCATGGCTATTTCCCGGCTTACTGTTCCGAGCGGGTGCTGATCAGGCCCTGGTCATTTCCCGATTATTTCCCGGTGTATGGAAATCAAACCAGGCCCTGACTTATTACCCGTTACATTGCTAGCCGGATCCCGGCCTGGCTAGCCTGGCTATGCCCCGATATCAAATCGGGAAAGCCAGTACTGGGCCTGACTTGTTCCCGATTAAAATTTCTACACGGGTTGTACCCATTTTCGTGCGGTGTATAAATGAGCAAACGGACAACGCCGTGTGTGTACGTTTCGCGAGCTTCGAGTCCTGTCGTACAAAATGATGGACGGAGAAAGATGGATGAAAGAAACAAAAGCTCGCGCGGGAAGAGTGGGAAGATTCGGTGGACGGTAAATCAATATATGGCTCTTGCCCTCCTTTCGCCAACGGTCGACGACGTCGTATCTGCGCTGGTGCTGCTAAATCGTTTTCCCCCGTGGCTCCCCATGCGGCTCGCTGCTAGTTACCGAAGAAAGCCACGTGGATTATAGACGCGAGGAACACAACGCGATTTATCAATTCTTTGCGAAACGACGGTATGCGATACAAGTCGAGAGAGAGAGAGAGAGAGAGAGCGGGCAAAGTCTCGCGGGTACGCGGCGGAGCTGTTCGTGAGTTTCGAACGAGATACCACCTTGCACGCCGCTCGTCCCTTCAAACTCTCGCAGTTTCCTCGTGCATGCTCCGCCGTCCTCGTACTTTCCGGAATATCTATATTTGCCGAAGAGTAGCCGCAATTCTCCGTGAAATATAAGTATCTGATGGTCGTTAGTGTTTCGTATGATTTACGTATGTAGGACATGTGTCCGAGTGTGTTATTCCCGAGAGTCGTGAGATATGTTTATTGCTTTATTATTTTTTCGATTCGATATCTCGGCTCGGTTCTCGAGTCTTTTTTTTTCATATCTCGTACCAAATATCGACGTTGAATTTCATATTGAATTCAATATTGATCTCCTCGACCGCTCTCTGAATAACGAGGATTTATACGCTTGGCACGAATCAAGCGACTTTATCCTCGACTTCCGGTGTGTTTTACGTTTAGAGACGGTCGCCGCGGAATGAAGCAACAGGACATGCAATAATACCGATCCGATATGTAGTGTCGAATTTTCTGCCTCTACGAAACTCCTCTGCGGCGTAAGCGGCGTTTTTGTGTTTTGCGTTTTTCTATGCGCGAGGTCGTACCTTTGTCGAGCGAGCGAAATGTAAACAAGCTGAGAAAAGAGAGGGGATTTTCGTGGCGAAGTACGACGCGTGAACTTGAGAGAAAGAAGTGGTAGTAGCCGTTGGTGCTTCGCACGAGAAACGTCTCTTCGGGATGTTTTTATATTTTCAGTAAATCTGTGTTTTATCAATGTACGTCGCGTTAATCGCTTATTTTCCCTTCACCAAATATCCCATTCTACAGATATTTCAATTTTTCCTTCCTCTTGCCGTGAATATCGTATTTAAATTTTAATATCGATGAAACATGTATATCCGACGTGTACTTGCAATTCATCCGTCGAATCAAGGCGTTTACTTGACGCAAATCGAGTGTCCCGAGGGGCGAAAGTTATCCTGGAATTCCGGCGTGTCGTGTACCACCGACTGTTCCACGAGTGGATGCTGACTGAAAATACTCAAGTACACATTTTCATCCAAAATTTCACCCCTGATCTGTTGATTTACCTGTATTTGCTCATTTTTTTAATACATTTTTGTTCATTTCAACATCTTTCGGTTCGATTTCTCGTATACCAGAGTGAAGTGTACTGAATTTCGGCTTTGAATTTCAATATCAACGAGATGAATGTAGACCAGCGTGTATTTGCAATTCAACCCTTAAATATGAAGCATTTACTCGACGCAAATCAAGTGACTTTGGAGACAAAAGTTATCCTCGAATTTTCCACCGTGTATACAGAGATATTCCCTGGGATAAAGACGACAGAGTACCGCGCCAGGTAAACTCTATCGTGTGTCTAAACCTCTGCACTTTACTCCCTCTCTCTCTCTCCGGCTCTCTTTATTCTTACCCGGTTGAACGTTGAATAATGCATGACCGCGAGAGTCGAGCCAATAATTCAGTAGTACGTCCTCTCTCTCCCATGGAGACTCGCTCGGATTTTCCTCGCCGATGTACGAAAGATTCGACGAAGGGAAATTTCTTGAGCCATCTGCTCTTCCATCGGTCCTTCCGCTCGGATTGGAAAACAGTTTTTTCGCGTCGTTCTCGAGAGACGAACGTTGAGAGTAAAAAGCCCCTCGATCTGTCGTCGTCGCGGTGGATAAAAATACAAAACGCGACGGTAAATTTATACTTTGAACGAAAGAGTTTAATGATTCGCGAGAAAATTTGTCAAACCACGGGCTCTTTGGGAAAATTAAATCTCGCGAGAACGAAAGATTTTCCTCTCTTTGAATTTGACATTTCAGAGAGGAATCCCTCATCCCGCTTCGTCTCTGATATTCCGTCTATGATTACAGCATGCTCGCTGTACACGTACACTAGGCCAGTCCGATTAGAGCGACACATGGTTTTTCTTGAAATGTCCGGCGCGAGTCGCGTCGTTTAACGAAAAAAACGATCGACGAGTGCGCTATCGATAAAACCCGGCATTCACCCCGTGAAAATGGGTCAATCATCTCGAAAAAACTAGAGGGGTAAATTGCTCGAGAGACGGAGAAGGAAAGGGCAAAGGGGGAGAGAGAGAAGAGAGAGAGAGGGAGAGAGGATGGGTTGACTCTCGAGCGTTGGCATTCTTTTGAAATTGTCGGCGGCGATTCTTTTTTCTCCATAATATATATATATATATATATATATGCAGTGCTCCGCGATCGAGCCGATCCTAAAATCGTAAATGATATATATATACGCCGGAAACGCCGCTGGAATTCCATCGCCCTTTGGAATAAAAAGGGACTTTTGAGAAGGCTCATTGGCGCGGCTCGAATCGACGAGGCCGGCAGCCCCTCACGGTCGGTTATCGTACACGAGCCATGTCCCTCGGGGCTCTTTCCGCGCGAGTGACGTCACTTGGACCAATTTTCTTTTCTCTCGCTCCTTCCCTCGTGATACGAAAGCCATGTACCGGGTTTTGTCTTTTAATTCAATTTGCGTACACGCCCGTGTATTTTCCTTTTTTTTTTTCATATTCATCATATCCATTGGGAATAACGCGAAATCCGAGTCCACCGTGAGAGACAGGGAGGGAATGTATTTAATCAACGCACGCATTTCCGCGCTAAAATCATCATGAGCGACTCGTCCATTAATTACAATCGCGTTATTCGCCATGGCATATCGGCCATTTTTCATAATCGAAAATACAACCGCGAGAATTGAATATTCCGGAGAGCGCTTCGCGAATCAACGCGGGTTTCAAACGTTTATTTACCTTTTACCATAAAATATCCGCGTGAAACGTTACCATCGAGGCTGCGGAGATACAATCCCGGGGAAGCTGAAATAAAATGCGAATTTATCGATCCCGAATACGTCGATTTCCGGTACCAACGAGTTGTTGAAAAACAATTATAAATCCGCAATAAAACAATTCGACAAATGACCTATCGCACTCGGAATTGTCATTGCGTCATGATTCTTTTTAAATCATGAAAAAATATGAAAAAAAAGAGACTAACGCATCGACAATATAATCGTCCAATGAGTCATTTTCCGCTCGGTCCAGATCGACAGATTCAGTTTTTTTTATCCCCCGGCACCGTGCATGTACGTCCACGATATTGTACATGGGATTTCCGTGTGTGCACGTGGAGTCTGTATACCGAGCCATTAGTCCGTCAGCAGGAGTAATATCAAAGGGGGCGTTGTTAGCTAGTGGGATAACACGCGTATTATACACCGGGCACGCACCTTCAACCTCTCTCGAGAGCAGCTTCGACGTCGTACAATCACGTCTATATACGGAATATGGGTAATGCAACAACCGTTTGCGTACATACGTCGTCCACACCCTTCTCTCTCTCTCTCTCTCTCTCTTTCTCTGCCCGCACAAATATATGTACACAGGGTTTCGTACCTCGCGAGAGAAACATGCATATCTTCAACACGGACGCATCGCTAATGCGTTCGGTATCTAATAATTATCATCAACATACACACGGTAGCGACAACTTCATCACATGCTTTCTCGCCTATACATCCACATTCGGCTCGATCGCGATAATTGACGACTTTATTTGAGGTGATTTTTTTTGTTTGCCTTGACCGTACAACTACTTTTGCGCAGTTTATATCCGTACATGCGGTTGTACGACGAGGCACTGATGGAGTCCGTTTAATCGATAGTACCTATGGTACAAGCGACGTCTTTTTCGACTTGATTCTTATCAATTATTATTCTTTTCCGTTTCAGGTGAGTCAAATTCCTGCCGATTGGAGGATTTTCAGAGTCAATGGAAGCGGCAGTCGACGACGTACGCGAGCCTACATACGTGATGTACAATTTGACAATGTTTTTAATTACACCACATTCGTATTTCGTCAAGAAAAAATAGTAAATTTTCGTATTCATAAGATTTCTATCATTCGCCGAAGAATCCGCCTCGGGTGTCTCAAAACTCGATGGTGACGATTCGTAGTTGGATTCAGGATGAAATTCAGAGTCGAAATGTATTTTAGTATTTTTCCGTGCGACCAAAACCCCGCGAGTTATTAATCGACAAAGTTTATCGGCTGATATACAATTGATGTACAATTTGACAATGTTTTTAATTACACCACATTCGTATTTCGTCAAGAAAAAATAGTAAATTTTCGTATTCATAAGATTTCTATCATTCGCCGAAGAATCCGCCTCGGGTGTCTCAAAACTCGATGGTGACGATTCGTAGTTGGATTCAGGATGAAATTCAGAGTCGAAATGTATTTTAGTATTTTTCCGCGCGACCAAAACCCCGCGAGTTATTAATCGACAAAGTTTCAGCCAATCGGACGCGCGCGCGTCCTGCTGGTCCAACTTGATCGTACAATAACTAAACGGGGATTCGTCGGGTCGAAAAGTGCTCAGATTTAGGGTGAAATTTTCAGCGTGTACTTTTGGAACACTCCGTGTATCGCGGATATACAGAAATCCAGTAGTTTCCTCGAGCTCTTAGAGTCACGATTGGCCCGCGATAAATTTCAATTCAAACGAGGCACTCTTGCGTTCCATGCCACACATTTTCCTCACTCACTCTGCCGAGCGTTCCGCCACCGCTATAGTATACATATAGTATAGCACACGTCTTACAATGCAAAAGCAAAATGAAGAGTACAAAGTGTACGAGCCACAGCGGAGTTTCGTGCGAGAAAACCAAGGTGGAATTGGCGGGAGAATTTTCAAAAGCTCCCGTACGAGATATACCATGATAACCGCGGGAGTCTATCCGGCATCGCAATTTTCATACTCCACATTGTCATAATTCCTCCTTAGCTCCGAGCTCCAGTCACGTTCTCCAACTTCCGTTTTTCCCGAACGAAAAAAGAGCGAACCGTCTTCCCCTCAATTTTTGTTCTCAACGATAAAACGTCAACGAAATACGCGAAGGCTTTGACTTTTTCCGTACCTCCTTTGTCATTTCCGACTTTTTTCGTGACGTGTCCTGAATAAAAACAAAAGAAAGAACGAGAGAGAGAGAGGGAGAGAAGGAACGTCAAGACAGTTTTCACGTGGAAAGTAGGAAAGTTTAAATTTCTGAATAATAAAACAAACTCGAGTGATGTCGTGTAACGAAGACGAGGGTTTATAGCGAGGGTGCGCGACGAGTGACGAGGAAATTGAATTACAGCCACTGCGGAAACTCGCAACAAAATTCTATCGAGCCATCGCAAAGAGTCTGATTTTTTTTGCAGGCTCTCACACCCAGAAAAAAATCTATTATCTTCAAATAAAACCTATTTAATTTGAATAGATTTTTTGCTTGGCTCCTGGCAGAATAGACTTTTATTCAAATTTCAACATATACATTTATTTGATTCAACTAGTGTTATTAGTGTTATTTAAAAAGTATTGGAACGAGCCTGGAGTTAGTATTGGAAGTAGTTGTATAGGATGTGATGACCCGAACGTCTTGCAGTGGTGGGGACGGTCCAGTGACGATGAGTGAACGGAATGGTGGCCCCGCCGCTGGATGGTCTCGAACCCGGGTCCTCCCGATGAGAGCGATGAGCGCTAACCACTGCGCTACGGCTACTTGTGATTTTTTTCACTCGAATCGTCTATACCTCAGTAATGCTGGACCGTCACAAGGAATTGTAGCCAGCATCGTAACTACCACCGCCATAGCCTTTCGGTTATTAATAACGATGCTTGATATCAGCATTCATGCACTATACGAAAAATATTTCTTATAGTATCATTTATATTCGCGTAATTGAGTGATTAAGTATATCTCAATGTTAAATAAATATATATGTTAGAAGCGAATACATGGGCAAATCAAATCAAATAAAAATTTATTTGATCCAACAAAAAATTTATTTAATTGTAATAAATGAAGATTGAATAGACGAATCTATTCAATCATAATAGATCTTTTCTCTGGGTGCAGAGATTTAGCAAAACAGCAAAAAAACAGGATTGTCGACGAATAGCAACGCGATCGAAGCACCGTTTTATTCCGTTTTCATTTCACGTAATTTCGTATTGATTACCGTACGACACGTAGATTCGTATCTCGAGATGGTCTTGAACTTTGCGCGGGCTATAGAGGGTATATATCCTCTAATTCCGCATATAATGTGTCTCTTATCCGGAAACACGACGCTCGCACGAAAATCCCGCAATCTCGTTGAAAATATGCATATTCGCGCACATGTATGTATGCATACGGTATACACACTATATACGGTGGTGAACCATCTGTCGTTCTCTTCGCACGGATGCTCGTGGATGCTGCAATGGGATTTTCATGCACAATGCCGGATTAGTCGCGGAGGGGTACCGCATCTAGACTCGTGGGTCCAGTCTCGGTGCAATGTTCCACTCTCTATTGTACATATTACGCTATACATCTCTCTCTCTCTCTCTCTCTCTCTCTCTCTATGAAACTATACACTCGTATATGTATATATACATATGCATTTCACTATCTGGCAGTTATTTGGAGCAACTGCGCCGGTAAATTGACGCGTGATCGCGGTATTGTCCGGCCTCGTCCATTTACCGGCTCTAAATGTACGCGTACCTCCTCGTGCATTTATTAGGGTGGTTGAAAAAAAAAACGAATATTTTCCTTCTCGATAAAGTAGAGAACGCGTACGGAGGGAAGATTTTGAAGAACCGTTGGAAAATGCTCGGCATTCGGGTGGCCTTGAACCGCGGTGTTCTCGGGCGATTCTTTCGGAACCCGTCTGGCCCGGGCGATCCTCCTGGACGATCGAACGTATACATACTCGAATGCCTCTTGGGGCTGCTGAAAAAAAAGGATCGCAATCTATTCAAACGATTCACTTTTCTTCGAGTCTCCGCACTGAGAAAAACGATTTGGTTGTATCTTGGCATACCAAACTTTTGTTAGACTTTCAGTGAAATAATTTGTTTGCTTCCAACAAATAAATTCATTATATCTCGACGATACTAAACGTTTGAATGATTTTTAATGAAACTGTTTCTTTACGCCAAATAAATGTTTTCATCGACCGCAATTCATTTATAAAAAAAGAGACCTACTTGACTTAAATAAAATTCTATTTAACGACACTTTTTGGATTGCTATGTCTTGCTATGTCGTTACTAATACTGCGTTGCTATGTCGTTATTGAGAAAGTGTTGCTATGACACTGTCTATGACGCGTTTTTTCTCCTACCAAGCGATTTATTTGAAACAAATGAATAATTCTTTGACACAACGAAATCCTTGATGAATGGAGTACTACATAGTCTAATAAAGCATTTATTTAAATGAAATAGGTAGTTCAGTAGATGATACTTGCAAAACTTGTGAATAGAAATATCACTTTTGTTTGAATCTAATAAAATGTTTCTTTGCAATTTACACTTAAAAAAGAATTTGTTTGAAATAACTAAGGCGAATCAATTATAACTGTTGTATTAAGTCGAACAAATGTACTTGTTGAAATACACAAAAATTTGATAGTTTCAAAGAGAAAATTATGCTACTATACGCTATTTGGTTGATGGAACCAAACTATTTTTCTCGGTGCGTAAACGTCTCGAATAATGAATAAACAAATCGTCCGTTTCGCCTGAAAATGAAGATATTTATTTCGCAGTTTGGTTGTTTTACATACATCAATGGTAAATCCTATACATCAATAATCGTAGCGAAATTAATTGGGGAAACCCGGAGAAATGCTCGTCAATCAAATTTATGACGATATTAATCGCAATGGTTGTCATACGGAAGCCCTACACAGGCTACACACTACATTTTACATCAATATTTTCTCTTGCTCGCTTTCGTTACATCGCGCGCCATTCATCCATCCGTCAACTCCTCAAACGGCGCGAGTCTCATGATGAGTTATGTATACATTTTAATAACATTTTTCACGTCTCTGCGCTCGCCCTCCCTCGATCCAAGTGTTCCATCTTCCGGAATCTCTCGATTCCGGAAGTGCGCGTGAAGAACATGAACAAATTGATTCGAAACGGAAGAAAAATCAGTCTTCCCCTCGTTCCTTTTTCTTTTCGATTTTAATGATCGTGTTTCAGGGTTAATTCGCCCGTGAGTAGCGTAGGAGGATGCTGTTTTCCGTCGGAGATAAATATCTCGATGAAACGCCTCTCCCTCGTCCCTCGATATTTCCCTCTCATCATTCAAAGTAGCCCGAATTCCGTGAGTAACGAATAAAGCACGAACCGGTTCCGTCGAGTCACCCGAAATGCGGATGAATATACACGCCGCAGTCGGCCGGTGTGAAAAATCGTTTTTTTCAACAATGTTTCGCGACGGGCGGTACATTTTTCTCAATCAATACAGCGAGTTCTCGCGCGATGTTTCAAGCAACTTTGACGATAATTGACAAAAGCAGAAAAAGATAATCAATCCGGCCGTGCAACGGCTATTGATATACTTCTTCCGGTCGATCGTGCGGGATTAATTGAAAAAAAGAAAACATTCCCTTTTCCGCCTCTCTCGTCGCGACACATTAGCGCAAGTGCGTATCAAGTTGAACGTTGAATAAAGCCACCCGAGGTTCGTATACCTCATAGTTTATCCCCGGTACTCGCTCATGGCATAGCCAACGTGTAAATGTATCTAATATACACCTATGGGGTATTCCACGCCGAGCGAAAAAACCCCAAGCATTTTCGTGATTCGTAATTCCTCCAAAGTGTTTTTTCTCATCTTTTGCAGATTTATCCTTCGAACCGCTCTCAAATTGCGCATTTTTTCGTACGGAAGATTCGGAGATCTTTCAAAACGAATTCAAGTCGCGAGATATTGATTCAATCTTTTTTCAGTCGCGTTTATTTCATTTATTTCATTTATTTCATTTATTTCATTTATTTCATTTATTTCATTTATTTCATTTCTTTCATTTGTTTCATTTGTTTCATTTGTTTCATTTGTTTCATTTGTTTCATTTGTTTCATTTGTTTCATTTGTTTCATTTATTTCATTTATTTCATTTGTTTCATTTGTTTCATTTGTTTCATTTGTTTCATTTGTTTCATTTGTTTCATTTGTTTCATTTGTTTCATTTGTTTCATTTGTTTCATTTGTTTCATTTGTTTCATTTGTTTCATTTGTTTCATTTGTTTCATTTGTTTCATTTGTTTCATTTGTTTCATTTGTTTCATTTGTTTCATTTGTTTCATTTGTTTCATTTGTTTCATTTGTTTCATTTGTTTCATTTATTTCATTTATTTCAATTATTTCAATTATTTCATTTATTTCATTTATTTCATTTATTTCATTTATTTAAAAAGATAGGCTGCGAAAACGTACGACGCCGTAGCGGGAATTTCATCGGGGAAGCGGGATTCCGCGTGGAATACCCCGTGGATGTACGAGGACGCGAATAGTCCATTAATGGAATGCAGAAGAGCATAGCAAACGGGTGACTCGACGATTCGCAAGCTTCATTAATCTTTCTTGAAGCTGATGTACGTTATAGCCGAGCTCCGAGTGTGGTTTATAGGCTGCCTCGGTCTATTACTACATCAGAGGGATAAAAGTGTGTACGGAACCTTCTCGCTTTAATATAATGACTCTGTTCGCGGAGGGAAGAGAGATTTCAGAGCTGAAGAAAAACGTTTCTTCAGCATTTTTTTTCTCGATATTTACATCACCAAAAAAAAATTCATTTTATTTCTCCAAATTCGAATCATCGCCTTTATCGCGAATGATAAAGTCAACGACAAAATCAAAGAATTACCGACGCATCGTATAGTATACACAGGCGGGGAAAGATTCGTGTATCTCTTTCGTTGCTTTTTCTCCCCGGGATTCCACCCTCTCGATGTATTTCGCATCTGTCGCGCGCGGGGAGACGGAAATCACGATAACCGTCCCGCGGTGTCATCCGGTGTACAAGCTCGGGATGGTCCATGGCTGCGAGGATCGCTTCGCTTTTTTTCGACGTGAACTTTTGCCAATCTCCCGACAAGATTTTATGTAAATCCCCGCCCCCCGCGTGGTGGCGTACGTATACCAGTCGTTGTTAATTCCGGAGCAAGTCCCGCGTGTAGCGTCTCCGCCACAAAATTACGAAAAAAAGAGCCTCCGTCCCCTGTATACTCGGTTAACGTTATTGACTCTGCGTGTTCCGAATCCAACGACGCGGTCAAAGTTTGCCGTCGGTTTTTCGCACTTGTTTGTCTTTTTCGCGAAAATAAGACGGCGGGAGGAGGGGGGAAAAAGTCGAAAGTGGCGAAAGCAAAGGAGATTGAGCGTGGGAAGACGGTGCTGCGTGGCTCGAGATGGTTCAACTTTTCCGTATACACATTCGCGCTCTTTTGCCATAACCATGCTCGAAGAGCTGCTGCACAACGAGCTCGATGTTCCTTCCGCTGCGCTGCTGGGCCAATTTTATTCGCAATGTTTCAAAACAGCCGTAAAAGCCCAGCTAGGTGAGTACACACACGGGGGATGAGCGGTACATTGGCAGAGAGAGATTGCACGCTGTAATATCCAGCACACAGCTGTTGCTTACTTTCACGCTCCGGAATTTCGCTTCTCGCACGCAGAGGGCTGATACGAAGAGAGCCCCAAAAATGAGGCAAAGTTTACCGAGAGAAAGAGAAACGCGAAATTTGAATAGACTGAAAAAACAAATGGTGTTTTTCAAAATCAGCAACGTGAGCGCGTTTTCGTCAAATTTCCTCCCGTTTTGCGCATTGCGAAGAATGCCACACTTTTTGACGCTCTTTGATTTTTCGTTAAAACGACGAGCGTTCGAGAGGAAAATAATGACGTTATCAATTTCCGCTCCCGGAGCGTACCGTCATCGTATCACCAGTTTAGAAACGAGTTTTGTACATCAGGGATATACAGTAGTACCTCTCTAAGAGAGCCCTCGGTAAGAGAGAATTTCTCCGCCGTTTCGCTTGAGCGGTTTTTAGGGCTTCCCCCACCTCGCTCGAGCGCTTTCAATGTACCCGACACCTCGATAAGAGGTCACGAACGATTTTAGCCAATCGCACGTGTTTAAATCACAATGTTTATAGATTCTTACTTAAAATCCTCATAGATACTGAAATATAATGAAATAATGAAATATATATATATATACATTATATATTTCAACTTGAAGTACATATGCAAGATAAATTGTGATGTACATATTTTATTATACATTATATATGTCCGAGTTTCGATAACGAATATTTTACGTATATTTTGGCGGACAAAAAAATGATTGAACAATTATTGAAAGTCTTACAAAGTTTCGCTTTATATTTGTTACAATGTTGCAAAAAAAAAATCAAAATTTATTTATAAAATTCATGTACACATCGATATTCAATGAGATATATATGTACTTACCCGTGAAACGACGCGAAACACAATACTTTCCGCAACTTGTTGTCAATTTTGCTCACGATGGCTCGTGTCCTCTTGTCGAGGTCGAGTGGAGAAACACGAACACGCCACCACATGCGCAATTCTCGAGCGCTCTAACCTAGTGGTGGGGGAAGGCTTCGGCGACGAATTTCTCTAACTTTTCTTCCCCTAACCGCCCTACACCTCTCTCTTAGAGAGGTCCTACTGTATGACGAAGGAGGGACTTTTTCAACTACATACAAAATCAGCCCTCATTATTTTCCACAATGGCAGTTTGATGAATAAAAAAATGGCCCTTTTTTAATTCGCACAGGATCGCATCGATCGAGGATTTTATTTATAAGGGTACAATTTATCGTAGATACACAAGTATATAGCGAGGGATCAACGTTGAAGGTGTCTGAGAGATTTCGGAACGGTACCCGTAACACGGGGATGGAAAAAGCCGCGGCGGGCTCCTTTATTCCTGCACAGAAGAAAGCAAGATGCGTCAATGGGTGCTGGTTGATGCGCGATAAATCGAAATAGACGAGCGACGTGATTTTGTCAAATAAACCAGGCAAAAGTAATCGAGCGAGTGAAGAATGTTGGCTGCGGTGGCAGCAGAGGCCTTGAATATTAATTGACAATAACCGCGATCTCACACGGGTTTGATGCTGGATACGGAACTTACCACATTGCCACATGCCACGGCAGTTTGGTCCAGAGGATACCGTTGGCCGGGAGAACGCGCTGGATGAATCGCGATCGAACGATTGAATATCGTATACGGTGCATTTGGTAGTAATGACACATTATCGGAAAACACCTGGAGAGTCTTATTACTGTCCGAGTATGTTATCTCATCCAAATTGAGATGATAAAAGTTGCTACTGTAGCTCTTGATGAACACCTATCGAAACCGAAGCGTTATACAGCGTTTTGACGAGACGCACGTTTTTCCTAAATAACTATTGATCAATTTATCGGAAAAAGATGTTATCCTCTCATACCGGCGTAAATATGCTCTTATTGGACTGTCATTTGTTCGGGGATTATTCTTGTAACATCGCGATGAATTACTCTATACGCGAAAGTACTCACACCGGCGATATCGCGCAAGAAAGTTCCCAGCGAGTTGCAACCGTCGAGCATTGAATTTTTTTCGTGCAGAGTGATTGCATGTGGACCAATCGGAAGATGAGTAAGAAAAACGTCCATCCGAACGGATTCCGTTGGATGAGACTGGATAAACTCGATGCTTCCCGCGTGGTAATTTTTCGCCGCGCTGTTCAAGTACAACAACACCGTGGCGTACGATTCCTAGTTTTTTGAAAAATCATCAATACCACGTGCACTGAGAAAAAAGATTTGGTTGTATCTTGGCATACCAAACTTTTGTTGGACTTTCAGTGAAATAATTTGTTTGCTTTCAACAAATAAATTCATTATATCTCGACGATACTAAACGTTTGAATGATTTTTAATGAAACTGTTTCTTTACGCCAAATAAATGTTTTCATCGACCGCAATTCATTTATAAAAAAAGTGACCTACTTGACTTAAATAAAATTCTATTTAACGACACTTTTTGGATTGCTATGTCTCGCTATGTCGTTACTAATACTGCGTTGCTATGTCGTTATTGAGAAAGTGTTGCTATGACACTGTCCATGACGCGTTTTTTCTCCTACCAAACGATTTATTTGAAACAAATGAATAATTCTTTGACATAACGAAATCCTCGATGAATGGAGTACTACATAGTCTAATAAAGCATTTATTTAAATGAAACAGGTAGTTCAGTAGATGATACTTGCAAAACTTGTGAATAGAAATATCACTTTTGTTTGAATCTAATAAAATGTTTCTTTGCAATTTACACTTAAAAAAGAATTTGTTTGAAATAACTAAGGCGAATCAATTATAACTGTTTTATCAAGTCGAACAAATGTACTTGTTGAAATACACAAAAATTTGATAATTTCAAAGAGAAAATTATGCTACTATACGCTATTTGGTTGATGGAACCAAACTATTTTTCTCGGTGTGGTAAGATTATCATCATTGAAAATGGAAATATATTCGATAATATTCCGATAGATTTTCGTTTTCCGGAACATGCCGGAGAATACATTTCGATTCTCGCCGAATCATCCTTGATCGCCGCGGACGTTTTGAAAATCGAGTGAAAAACTTACCACGAAACCGTACGCTACCGCGTGAACCAAAAAATCGTCGTCATCTTGTTGAAATTTCGTAACAACGATCGCGCGACCAACGATGCTGTTTTCGGAATGCGGTATCAATGTCGGCTGCTGCTTTAGCAACAATTGCTCGACGTATGTTTCCCCCACTTTCCACACACACAGCGCAAAGTCGACATTCTGGTTGAGATCACCGCGAGCCGAGAATACGAAAAAAGTTGTTGACACATTCGAGGGATTAACCGATTTATCGTCGATAACTATTCGACGATGTTTATACCGAAAACCAGCTTGCATACAAATAGCTCAAAGCTTTCGAGCATCGGGAATGACGAGCGATATACTCACCAAATCGAATTGCATCTTTTTACCGATCGAGGCGAAGCCAAGCAGGCGTTTTTCGTAGTCGTACTCGTACACGGTTAATACGTATCGTCCAATTGGAAGTTTCACGTTCATTTGGTTCATTGAGATGCCCGTTGGGCTTGTCTGATCGAACATGAGAGTTCCCACGGAGGAATCGTCCAGGATGGAATATAAGAGCACACGAGCGTGCATCTCCCGACACTGTACCTTGGTTGGAGTATTTGATAAATACATACGTACGTATTGTATAATGAAAAATTTGAAAAATACGAACATTATACGTATATGCACGGAAAAAAATGGCCTGTGGATTTTACAGAAAAAAGTCTGTAAAATTTACAGAGTCCACTTACTGTAAAATTACAGATAAAATATGTATTTTTTACAGATGGAATTATGTAGAAACTACATATTTTTTCTGTAAATTTCGATTAATATTCCATGTAAAATTTACAGAGAAAATATGTATTTTTTACAGATGGGATTATGTAGAAAGTACATATTATTTCTGTACATTTCACATAATTTTATGAATATTTAATGATAAATTGTGTAAAATGTGTAAAAATTTTCTATCATTATTGTTGGATAACTTTTCAAATAAGAACAAATTATTAATAAAAATTACCGATAATTATCTGTTGGTTGTGCATTTTTTAATTTTATAATCATAATGCGTCAGTTCTCGGAAATTTTATCGATAATTATTTTATACTCTTGACTTTCTTTGTTCTTGTTCATCGGGACGGCCGTCTAATCAAACGTAATTTGACACCTCCATTCCCCTCCATTCCCCAATAACTATAATAATGAAGAGGGGTAATCAGGGGAATTTACATATGCTACATAGCGTTGCTCATACGTACGAAAAAGTGGCGTGACTGTCGATGATTATTATGAGAACCTTTTTCACTTTTCTTCATTACTTACGAATTTGATTTTCACATTAAATTTTCAGTAATAATGATAGGAGTTCATCTGTAATAATGACAGAGAACTTCTGTAATAATGACAGAGAACTTCTGTAATTTTAACAGAGTAAATTCTGTAATTATAACAGAGTGTATTCTGTAATTATTACAGAAGTGTATCTGTAATAATCACAGACTCAATATGTCAAATTTACAGATTTAGGTTTACAGATTTCAACATGTAAAAGTAACATGTACGGATTAGTAAATTTTACATAAAATGATTTACAGATAAGATTCTGCAAATTTCACAGACTTTTCTGTAAATTCCACAGGGCAGTTTTTTCCGTGTGTATAATGAAAAATTCACGCAACGTGAATTCTACGCGGTCTTGGACGATTTTCTCCAAATGTTTCTCATCCACGTACCTGCGCGATCGCGGAAACCGCGACGACCAGCAAAATCGCCAGAAGCACGTTCATCGCTCGATGTAATTTCATTCCGAACAGAGAATCCTGTGGAATAACGAAAATGTAAGGAACAAACCGTTCGATTTTCGGATATTTCTGTGAAGATTCTTTTGCCACGTCACGCGCCTTCAAATTTCGTCAAAATTGTTGTTTTTTCATGATTTATTGTCACACGCTATCGCAATTTTAACGTACCGAGAGAATCATGGCCTTGTCAGCGAATAGAGCAATGAAATATCAATTGACACGGTGGGAAAAAAGAATTGTCTCGTCGAAATGTTTGCAGCGGAAATGTTTCACTCGCGGTAGCCCAGAACGAAATGCCGCCGCCGCGTTGGCAACGGAGGCGCTTCGCTCGGTCGCGTTATACGTATTTCAGAAATAACGAATCTATCGGAGTTCAATTCGCCATATGTACCTTCGATTTCCATACTGCTCGTAAGACACATTTTATCGTCGCTCCCCCCACCAATTTTTTTGTCATTCTTTGCCAGCAGTTGTACAAAGTTTCCTCGTCACCAGAACTTTGTGCGACGAGTGACACGGCGATATCCCGCGACTCCAGCACAAAACGACTGTATTTTTTCCTGTTTTTCACAGTCGAAAATAAAAATTGAGAATCATCCGATTTCATCATGAAAATGATAGGTGCGCGTGTAGATGCGCGGTCTTTCAAATTCTTCGCTCACACCCAGAAAAAAATCTATTATCTTCAAATAAAACCTATTTAATTTGAATAGATTTTTTGCTTGGCTCCTGGCAGAATAGACTTTTATTCAAATTCAACATATAAATTTATTTGATTCAACCAGTGTTGTTAGTGTTATTTAAAAAGTATTGGAATGAGCCTGGAGTTAGTATTGGAAGTAGTTGTATAGGATGTGATGACGCGAACGGTCTTGCAGTGGTGGGGACGGTCCAGTGACGACGAGTGAACGGAATGGTGGCCCCGCCGCTGGATGGTCTCGAACCCGGGTCCTCCCGATGAGAGCGATGAGCGCTAACCACTGCGCTACGGCTACTTATGATTTTTTTCACTCGAATCGTCTATAGCTCAGTAATGCTGGACCGTCACAAGGAATTGTAGCCAGCATCGTAACTACCACCGCCATAGCCTTTCGGTTATTAATAACGATGCTTGATATCAGCATTCATGCACTATACGAAAAATATTTCTTATAGTATCATTTATATTCGTGTAATTTAGTGATTAAGTATATCTCAATGTTAAATAAATATATATGTTAGAAGCGAATACATGGGCAAATCAAATCAAATAAAAATTTATTTAATCCAACAAAAAATGTATTTAATTGTAATAAATGAAGATTGAATAGACGAATCTATTCAATCATAATAGATCTTTTTTCTGGGTGTGAAACAAATCGTGCGAAAGTTTGTATAAAATTCTTCCCTCGAGGCGCGGTATGCGCGCCACGTGTATAATTACAGTTTTTCGCATAAAACGAACGTGCCTTTGACACTCTGGCGCACCATGGGCCTACGCGGTCTCTTCTGACCTCCGGATTAACGAAATAATTCTCTTTTATTCGCTGAAAAACGAGACGAGCGTGCATGTGCGCACCCGTCGCTCATACGACTAATTATATTTTTGGCTAGACACGTCCGTCTCTGTCACGCGAAACGTACGCGCCGAACAAACCGCGCCGTGCGTCTCCTCCCGTCCGCTCTCTCTCTCTCTCTCTCTCTGTGAATGCAGAGTTTCGAGAGCTTGACGAAAAACCGAGAGACGAAAGGAAAGAAAAAAAAAAAAGTCAACCGTACTCGTTACGAGGTCAGTTTATGTGCGCGATTTTTGAAACACGCGACTGCGAAATCAAACGTACATCGCCAGTCGGACATGATTTTTCGTTTAATTCCCTCGTCGTCGCGAATAATTATCATTTTTTCCAAAATTTATCATCCTTCCTCTTTGCTGTTTCTTTCCGTTGTACGAGTGAAGAAGCCTCGGGCCTTCGTCGATCGTTTGCGCGAGCGAGAGTCGCGCGAGAATGATGAATAAAAAACACTCTGACGAATTTGTTAAGATCCAACCAAAAGTGAAATTGCCGCGGGGATAGAACGCGCAGCTTCGGCCTTTCATCCTCGAGGAGAGGGTACAAGGAGAAGAAAAAGCTGGGATAACGACGGGGATAAAGTTTGCCGGGCCATGTTCCCGCGCGTATGCCGAAATTTATCGCTGGACCGCGCGATGAGGAACCCCCCCCCCAAATCAAGGTAAAAGGTTCGTTTGCGAGAAATACCTCGAGCGGCGAGCATCGCAGGAGCGAAACGGTCCGCGAGAGATATTTCTACGGCTGCTGCCGTGTGCCCTTCTTCTTCTTCTTCCTCTTCGTCGCCGAAATCCGCTCTCCCCCTCTCTTTTTCTCCTCATTCTTGCGCTCTTTTCCCATAAGCATCCTCGAGGTTTTGTCTCTCGGTTGTAGAGTCCGCGACGTTTGCGCTCCCGTGCGTTTCGTCTCGTCTCGAGTTTCGCGGTCGCGCCGAGGCTTTTGCGGCTTTGTTTCGCGAATAACGCTCACGCGGAGCCCTCCGCGGGGCAAAAGTTCCCACGAAGCCTCCTTTTCGCGCGGTCGCCCCGTTTCAACGCTGCTGGCTCTCGTTCTTCCTTCAACATCTCAATGCCGGGGCCTTTTCTCTCCCCAAGTTGGTCCAAGCGTGACACGTTCTCGTCTCTCATCACGCGCCATCTTTTGTTCCTCGGCGGAAGTGCACAAATTGACGAGATTTCATTTCGCCGTTGCTTGACCCGCGAACCCGACATTTTATTTGTATCTCGTTTCCGCGACGAGAGAAATGACGCTTCTTTTTAATAACAAGTTTGTTGGATTTATCTCCTACGTGAGGAGCTTCGACAATGCGTCGACGCTTGTGCGCCCACACCCAGAGAAAAGATCTATTATGATTGAATAGATTCGTCTATTCAATCTTCATTTATTACAATTAAATAAATTTTTTGTTGGATCAAATAAATTTTTATTTGATTTGATTTGCCCATGTATTCGCTTCTAACATATATATTTATTTAACATTGAGATATACTTAATCACTAAATTACGCGAATATAAATGATACTATAAGAAATATTTTTCGTATAGTGCGTGAATGCTGATATCAAGCATCGTTATTAATAACCGAAAGGCTATGGCGGTGGTAGTTACGATGCTGGCTACAATTCCTTGTGACGGTCCAGCATTACTGAGGTATAGACGATTCGAGTGAAAAAATCATAAGTAGCCGTAGCGCAGTGGTTAGCGCTCATCGCTCTCATCGGGAGGACCCGGGTTCGAGACCATCCAGCGGCGGGGCCACCATTCTGTTCACTCATCGTCACTGGACCGTCCCCACCACTGCAAGACCGTTCGGGTCATCACATCCTATACAACTACTTCCAATACTAACTCCAGGCTCGTTCCAATACTTTTTAAATAACACTAATAACACTGGTTGAATCAAATAAATTTATATGTTGAATTTGAATAAAAGTCTATTCTGCCAGGAGCCAAGCAAAAAATCTATTCAAATTAAATAGGTTTTATTTGAAGATAATAGATTTTTTTCTGGGTGCATTTAAATCTCGAAAACAAGGCGCAGTTTATTGGGACAATAATTAAGCGGAAATCGAGTCGTATTTTTAAAAGTTTTCTTTTTTTTTTCAATACTCAACCACGCGGTTATTTTTGTGTTTTATCGTCCTTCTTCGTTATCGATGTTCGCGCGTTGATTCTTCGTTTGGAGAACATCGAGGATTTTCGTGCGATTGAATTTTCCGCCAAACTCGCGAAATCGTCGAGAATCTCGCGGCGTTGTACAGTCACCGCAATTACAATGAAACGTATATTAATACCGTCGATAAATTAAGCGTAATACGCGTTGGTATTACACGCGCGTGGTTAACGCTGGATCGCTGGTTGAACTAATACCCCGGATTAAACGTACCGCGCGCGACAGCAGCAGGGGTACAGCAGGTACGCGGATCGAGCGAGTAGCCTCCGCCGAAGCGGATAATCCTTGGATCGGCCATTACCGAACCATTACGGCGGGCGCGATCGCTCGTTTTCTCAAATTCCCAGCAGCTCGCTGTACCAATACGCGGGGTGTTTATTCTCCACCGCCCAAGTGCGCGGTACATACGACGAGAAGCATGTAAAACAAATATATCGATCGAAAGTGAGTATTACAAACATATTGTAAGGGACATCGAGAAGCCATGGGGATATTGGTCTGAAGAGGGAGTGAAAGGACAGGATAAAGAAATGTGGGCGAGAATGAGATGCGGGAACATAGGAAGAGCTGGAAAAAAAGGGGAAAAGAAATGGGCTTGTAGGATATGCGGACAAGAGAACGAGACTATGGAGCACTTAGTGTTATGTAAAAAAGGATGGGAACAAGTAAACGAAAAAACGAGAGACAATATAAAGGAATGGCTGGGGGACAAGGACAAAACGGCGATAAGAGGAGAAATTATAAATATGTTAAGAGGAAAAATTCAAAAAGACATGTGTGAATATTTTAGAGAAATAGAAAAGTTATGCAGAAACGGAAGTGAAGAAAATGGGAGGGGGAAAGGCGGGGAGAATGAAGGGGAATAGGGTATAAGAAAGAGTAAAAAGTTTAAGGATAGAGGAGTAGTGGTAAATGACACGAGTGATAGTGAAGAAAGGAAACAAATAAAATAAGTAAGATGATGAGAAGATGAATGTGTAAAAAATATTTTGTAAAAAACTGAAAAGTTGTACAAATAAAACTCATTATATATATATATATATCGATCGAAAATTCGAGATAAACTTTATTCGCAAGCGTCAAGAAGACGTCGACGATCGATACGATCGATACGATCGATACGATCGTCGACGTCCGTGGAGAGTAAGAAAAAACATCGAAAATATACAAAAGTGTGCACGTGTTTATTCGACAATATCGAAATATCGATACCGGCCTGTTTTTTCTCCTCGGAGAAATTTAATACATTTGACGAAAGCCCGCGACGCTTCGCCGGGGAATACTCGCCCCTAGAGGGCAACCTAAATGGAAAATTTAATACGGTATATTGCGTCAATCATGATTATTAATATTCGCGTGTATATAGAATGGTTCGTATATAGTTTCGCGATATAGAGAGTTTGGAGTTTGCATACCGGGAATAATTGGGGTTGGCCGGTAAAGCCTCCTCTCGCGCATCGGTGCGCACTACACACGCCGGTTTATTAGCTACCTCCACCCCCTCTGCCTTCTCCCACGTCGAATTCCGGAAGACCGAGGCGAATCTCGCTAATGAGATCCTCCGGTTTGCGCAGGAAACGTACCACCGGAAACACCGCACGCCTTATCAGAAACAGACTCGCGGAGTCTGATTGAGGCGCATCCCGTGTGTTTCCAAGGGAGGATGGGCTTTCATCATCTTATGTCGGACAAACCGAGGCCAACGAGTTTTGCGTGTATACAGTTTCATCTTCTCTCTCTCTCTCTCTCCATCTCTTTCTCTCCGTTTGGTCCAAAATCCGCTTCGTCCGTATACGAACCCGTGGAAACTCGATTCCCAGGGGAAACCACACTCTTGGAGGAGCTTTCGTCCTCGGTTGACTCACGGTCGTTCTGATAAGACTCACACCGAGTACTACTTGTGTACTCGGCTCGGTAAACTGCTTCTCTCCGGCGCGATTGAATCTCACTCCCGCTCGCTCTCTCTCTCTCTCTCTCTCTGATGGACACATCTCGGATGCTGGATTAATCGATTTTCAACAAACAATTATTGTCGAGGCTGTGCGAGTACGAATCGTATCAGGAATTGAATGATTCAATGTTGCTACACAAAGCGCGCATCCTGCTGGAAAATGTTTGAAATATTTCTCTGTTCCAATGATAATTATTATTACGACGATCGTCGTAAGAAAAAATGGCAACTTTACGAAATAATCGCGTATATTCGCTCTGTTTTTCTGTTTCATCGTTAAATATTGGTAATTCGAGGAGGAAAAAAAAAAAAGTGGACGAAGCGTATAGCGCCAATTTGTTTGCGTCCGGTCGGTCAATATATGACCGTCGTAAACATCCCCGAGCTTCTGAATATTTAAACACGAAACGTTTCGCTGTACGCGAGGTAAAAACTCGGGCTGAATTGCGAGGATTTTCCAGTTTCCATTTAATTGCTGGCTCGCGGAGTCTAATTTTCATCGCGAGGATATTCAGATTTCGCTCGCGTAAACAAGAAAACTCGACGAGCATCCACCGACGAAAATTACCGCGCTGGCACAAGCTGAAAAAGAGCCTGTACGACCTGTACACGAGCTGACAAAGTCGACGACGAGCGCGACGAGTCTCCTGAAAAAGAAGATGAAGAGATGAGAAACTGAGATGAGAAACAAATAGAAATACCGTCTCTTTTTTTTGCGCCTCTCTTCTCGCGGTTATAAACGCGAAAATGAGCGCAAACTCTCGGTTGCTCTTAGCGAGGAAGAAAATTAATTCGGCGGGTGTGCCGCCTTATTCGCGAGCCCGTCTTGGAGTTGCCGTGAAACCACGAGATGTCGCAGGGAAAACGCGGAAAAGAGGCGGGATGGAAAACCGCGAGGGTGCGAGGGGCGAGGTTTCGGTATATTAATTAAAAGTTCCGAAATGCCGTATATACACGAAGAGGGGGGGGACCGGCAACATTGCAGCGACACCTTTATGGTGCATGTATCTTTCCGCGTTCGACGGAGGCGGAGAGTTTTCTTCTCGCGCGGTTGATTATGATTCGTGCGATGCTGTAATGAGAGAGCAGACTCGCGGGCTTCCGAATGGACCAACTTTATTCCTCCTCCCTCTTTTTCCCCGCGCATCTGCTGACGAGTACGTAAAAGTTGAGAGAACCCTCCGAACGACGACGTTTGTTTTCCTCATTGTGAATTAATAATCATTGAAAAACATGACGAAAATTTGACAAATTTTTCGATTTTTATCGTAATTTATATCCTTTGTTCTTGATATTTTGTGTCATTCGTGTTGTTCTTACTTTTTCATAATTCAGGAAGAACAAGGGTTACATGTTAATCCGACGTACGATCGACGTTATGAAAAGAGCACCAAAATTCAAATTTCATTCTTCCTTATTCGTCCGATCGTTTCTTCTTTCTCCTTCCTCTGAACTCTCGTATTCGCATTTTTATCGTCGTTACAAATGTATATTTATATAGACGCGCGGCAGGCCGAGCGTAGCCACGATCGGCGTGCATTATCGATGCACGCTTGGCGCAAAAGTGAAACGCCAGGAAGGACAAAGAAGCGTTAAAAGGACTGCCGGACAATGCTCGCCGCCGGATCCATATATACACACACGTATACGGACGAATACACATGACGCGATGCATTTATTACGTTAATATACACACGAATAACGTATATACAGAGTCCAATCCGGGAGAAGAAGAAGAAGAAGAAGAGACGAGAGGGAAAGGCTGCGATGTATGGGGCATTCCGCGTCAAATCGAAAACGAGACCAAATTTTATCCTCGTTTTTCTCTCGAACCTCCGTCGTACGAAAAAGCAAACATTACGAACGGAGACAAACACATTTCACGGGCCAAACGGGGGAGTTTAATTTTTTTTCGTCACCGCGCAGAGCGAATTCGAATTAGTTTTCACAACGGACGACAGATTTTTCAAGTTTATCCGGTTTTCTCGTTTACTTTCCTACGCTTTTTTGATATTGAAAATGGATGAACAACGACGGTGGTGAGGTGGTGTTTCATTGGCCAATTTTGCGTGGACTGCCCTGTATGTGCACGTAGATGTTGCTCTCCAGCCTCCTCACCTGTGGGTCGACGAACCTGCGAGCGGCCAACGATCGCGTTGCAGCAGCCCGCAGAGAGGATTGCAGCACTCTTCTCGTGCACTCTCCGCTGTGTACACCATAATCCCCCGACCTCTTCGCTCCGAGAAACGTTCGACAAAAATAAGACCGCAATTGCGAGTACAGATTGTTTCAACGCGTGTATACAGTCCATACACACACAGGAACGAAAAAGTTCCTGCGATCCATGCAACAAAAGCTCGAAAGTTGCGTATAATAACTGCGATCTTTATTAAAATGACGATATTCTCGCGAGCATTTGGCGTACACTTCTTTTTGTCTTTCGCATCTGTGTACGCGCTCGTTTCGTTTTCCGTATACAAACGGTTATAAATGCGGAGCGTGAATAATCGATGTTTCTCTAAACGCCCGTCAGCGCGACGAGAGCCTCTGAGAGTCTTTTGTGTATTACCATTATAATTATTATCCCAGCATGAATCTTGAGAGCGAGACCGAGGGAAAAATACAATACGTGCACACGTGCGTTAAACGTACAGAGTGTTTCAAAACTCGATGTTGATCATTTGAAACTGAAAAAGACACAAAGTAGTTTACTATTTTTTCGTACAACCCGTGTAGAAATTTGATCTGGACGTCCCGACTTTAGACCGGGCCCTGGTCTGGATTTCCTTGGTTTGGCCTGGTCTTAGTTTTTAGGTAGGGGCCTGGTAAGGGGCAAATAGGGAAAATCGGGCTATTCTCGTCAATATTTCCATGTCAGAAAATGCTCATGGCCTGGTCGGGATTTCCATGAATACAATTCCGAGTTCCGAGTTATATACATATACTCCCGATATGCTCGCCTTCGTTGCGCCTAACGCGCAACATTCGTTGGTAAGGCAGTGCGACAAGGGAAAAATAGAATTTAAAATATTATCTCGCTTACATTTGAATTTTATGTTTCAATTTATTCCGTGTGCTCTACTTCCTTATTTCCCTACACAAATGTGTATGATTTCATATTGAGTCTCAGGTCGGATTCTAACCGGGCTGTGGCATGGAATGACATTTGAAAACCAAGCAAGGGCCATGGCTGGGCATGGCTATTTCCCGGCTTACTGTTCTGAGCGGGTGCTGATTAGGCCCTGGTCATTTCCCGATTATTTCCCGGTGTATGGAAATCAAACCAGGCCCTGACTTATTACCCGTTACATTGCTAGCCGGATCCCGGCCTGGCTAGCCTGGCTATGCCCCGATATCAAATCGGGAAAGCCAGTACTGGGCCTGACTTGTTCCCGATCAAAATTTCTACACGGGAACCAACATCTGACGAGTCATTGATCATCGAAATTTGAGCCAATCGAACGTGTCTGCATTTTCATCGCTAATGTGCTGTCAAATTTTCGGCATCCATTTCTGGAACACCCTGTACACGTGATACACATATTATACGCCAGGTTGAGGAGAATGAGATCAACGACGAGTTCATCGATGTAAAAGCTCACCTTTCATACTCACCCAACACCTCGACTCGGGCTTTCTCATCCCCCCCTACCCCTCTCCAGCCGCCAACCCTCCGTTGTGTAACGATACATTCAAAGGTGAGTATAAATCTGTACGACTTTGGAGTTGGGCTTATATTTCTCGCGAGTGTGCGTGCTCGCACGACGACGCCGATAAAGTGATATGTCGCTATAAATATAACTTTACGTCGAAATTGTGTACTATACGCGCGATATCTTGCATAATGTATGTATACATATGGATATTCTTTATATACGGAGAGCGATTCACGTCGAGCTATCGACACCAGCTGTTTATATTTCGCGAATGAACGATGAAAAGCGACGCGGAGAGCCAAGGGATTCCTCGATGAATTTTGTAATCGGCGGAAAATTTGCGACGCAACAGAGGCTGTTGAACGATGGAGAATTAAAAAAGAAAATTTCCTCGTCAATTTTTGGCCACTTTTAGAGAATCGTCGAAAAACCGAAATTCCGAGTGGCCGTATAATTACGTTTTGAATCACGCTACGTGGATCTGTCGGGGGTATTTCGGAAATGTCGATAGCTCGATTCCTTCGAAAACCGGTGGAAAAAAAGGCAACAGGCTTGTGTATGGGAAAATTGGCAAAAATCGACGGTCGGACTTGAAAAATCTGCCAAAAATCGAAAAATGATGATATCTCGATGAACCAAGCGGCATTTTGGAGCTTCAACGATTGCCCGGAGAACGAGCACGCGTTGTAGCGTCTACCCCAATCAGGAAAAACAGTGGCGAGCGTTTGAACGATTTAAACCAATTTGGCGAAGAATGTTGCGTCTTTTAAATCCAATTCTACAGTCTATATCGATGTATTTTTGCCCTCTAATTACGAAACGCACCGATATTTGAAAATTTCAAAAAAGAGGAAAAAAAAAAGATAATTTGGCTATTTGCGGATTTCCGGTTCGATGCTTGTCGTGAATCAGCCTGTACGTGTGTTGTATACTCATCGCGTAGTTTATATCGCTTTATCGACTGTACCGATCCCTCGCTCAAGGATGCTGGATACACACCCCATCTGCAACACTGTGAGAGAGAGAGAGAGAGAGAGAGAGAGAGAAAGAGAGAGAGAGAGAGAAAGAGAGAAAGAGAGAGAGAGAGAGAGAGAGAGAGAGAGCTTCGAACATTTTTCCGCGAGCGTATCTTCGACAAGTAGGTACGGCTGCCTCTCGCGAAGCCAGCACACTTTATAACTCTGCAGAGAAATAAGAAGTACATGATACGTACATTTATTTCGCATAGTTATTACTCGGAGAGCAGAATCCAAAGAATCCAAGAGGCCGAGAGAGAGAGAGAGAGAGAGCGAGAGGGCCGAGAAGTGTTTTCTTTTAATTCCCTTTTTGTTATTGCTTTTTTCAAATAATTCTCAAAGAATTCTCGGGCGATATCATCCTTTTTCAATGAATTTTTTACACTCCGCGCGAGTGTAACTTGGGGCGATTTGAGAGGAAAATCTTGATGCCTTCAAGAGAGGAGCGCAGGAGAGAAAGAGCCAGGCTGTTTTTTTCTTTGCTCATTTTTTTTGAATAATTCTCAAAGAATTCCTCGACAATATCGTTCTTTTTCAATTCATTTTCAACATACCCCACGGTAGTGTACGTCCGGAGGCAAGTGGATAATTAATTCAGGCGGAGAGCGGGAGCTTGCGACGCAATTTTTTTCTTCTTCCCTCTTTTTCACTTTTTTTCGGATGAGCGATCCGAGAGACAAATAATTCATCGTTTTTTCTCGAAACTTTTGAGGATTCACAGGGTAAATCAGCGTCGAAAGTACGGCACATTTTTCAACGTCACTCTCGTCTCTTTCGAGCGACTTTGAATATTATATTCGCACGCTCCTGCAATATGCAAATGATAAAAATGTCGCGTTTTGATAGAATCTTGACGAGCATAAAGAATAAATAAGAGAACGAAATAATAAAAGCGAGTTTCGCGGCTAATTTCATGAGCGCACATTTGCTGTTTATATGCTTGAGCAACCGCGAGTGGAGCGCAAAAAAAAGAATACAGAATTATTCGCCATCACACGCGCGGATTCGCCTTGTTGACTCGAAACGCTTCGGATAAAGAAGTCGACCAGCCGCGAGCGAACGTCCCAACATAACCACGATTTGGTTTTCAAAGAACTGCGTTTTATAAAAGAGGAAAGGAGAAAAAAAAAAATAGAGGATGCACGAAAATATTGGGAAAAGCAATTTTAATGCTGCATTTCTCTCGCGCGGTGGTTTGGCGACGAGCCATCCCCCTTCCCCCCAGGCCCCCCCAGGATACTCTGAGCGACGAAAAATATTGTTATTGGATCGAGAGAGAGAGAGAGAGAGAGAGAGAGAGAGAGAGAGAGAGAGAGAGAGAGAGAGAGAGAGAGAGAGCTATTGCCACATGGGGGTAGTTATTTTTATGTGCCAAAAAAATTGGCGAAATATTCGGAAAAGATTTGGCGATCGCGAAAAAGTGTGACTCCCAAATACAATTTTTTTTTCAGACGCAATACGATAAAATCGCGAAAGCTCCGTGACCTCGTTGGTTGATCGGGGCTGAACCACCCGTCCGAGTAAAAATTGTACACCAGAGGTAGCTTTTTCGTTGTATATTCATCCGCGTCAACGACTCTGGGAAAACGTCCTCCTCTCTGCGCGGTCAGAGTCGAAATTTTCTCAAGACACGCGTTTACGTGTAACGTGTATAAATATACATCGCGATGCCGGTATACTTTTAGAGGGTCTACCGCTGCTGCTGCTGCTGCTGCTGCTGCCGGTGAAAACGGGGGAAAACAGCTCGGACGTGGAACCGCAGGCCTGCGGAGGTCTCGCGCGCGGAGCGGAAAAACCTTTTGCCTCGTTCTCAATGAGAGCTCCGCCGCGGGCAAAAGCGAGAGGCGTTTCCGTCTATGACCGAGAGAAAAAGCGTCTAGTGCGCGCGAGTATATAAAGGTTTTAAGGTATATAGGCTTTATGATTAGAGGAGAAGCGAGCAGCTCGCTCGGTTGATCGTCGTTTTCCAGCACGGCGGTATACTCGCCGCAGCGATGCTCGCTGGTACAAAGACCGCTATTACACCGTCCACACACCGTCCACACACCGTCCAACCACCAAAGAGGCCATCTAATTTCATTAAAACCTTTGAGGCTCTCGCTCCGACCGTGTATTCATCCATCTTTTTCTCCCTTCTTCCTTCGCTCTGCTCGCTCCCTCCGCGATGTTTCTGCCTCGCGTGTTGGGGTGTTTCATTCTCACGAAACTTTGACATTTTTGCCAAATTTTCCAAAAATTCCAGCTCAATCACGCTCTCGGCTCGTCGTCTACCGCCTACCACCTCGCCGTAGCCTACTACCGCTTGCCATTGGTTTTGTTTTCTTACCTTGAGAAAAGCAACGTTGCCGAAAAATGAGACACCCTAATATGACCGCAATAGGGGAGAAGCAAGACGTGGGTGCAAGCTGCAAACAAAATCATGTCGGTTTCCCTCGTGCGAGCGGTAGCATGCATCAATGAACTCTGTTGAAAATCTTTTCGAGCTTCCCAGCACACACGCTGTCTCGTAATTAAGTTTATACCCGCGTACAAAATCGATGAAAGACATTTTTCAGAGTGCGCAGGATTTCCCAACGTTTCATTTGAATCAAGCGCTCGATGAGCTTCCGCATCTCTCGTATCGACCATTGTACTCTGCAAAAAGAGAGTGTAAACGTCAGAGTGCAATCGACTGCGCGAAAGCTGCGTGCTCGTACGAAAAGATCACTGAAACGCGTGTGTTTTTCCGACGCGAATCATCGTGGATCAATATTTTTTGCTTTTTCGCCTCGAATGATAATTCGAGATTAATTAATTGCCTGCGTTACTTTGCCGCGTGTAGGAGAATTCTCCCTCCGAGAATTTCGGTAAACGCGGTATGCTCGCGAGATAGCGTGAGGAAATGGCTCTAATCACGCCGTCTGCTGCCAAGACGGTAAATCTGTCACTTTAAGGAACGAGCGCGGCGTCTACGTGTACGGTCCTTTTGACCCTCTCGCGTACAACCGATCGTTGCTGCCCGCGGCTAGTTTTATCATCCACCGCACACACCGATAAGCCCCTATCGGAAGATCGCACATGCACTTATATACCGCAATAATTTTATTTCCTCGCGCTCGCACACCGCGAGGTACGTGTAAGTTATTCAACAAATTACACATCATATACCATACCATACGATCCTCCGGAGCGCACGATATTTTTCAAAATGAAAGCCCTCCGAGTTTGCGATCCGCTTTTTGTTTCTCAACCTTGTGTGCTTGCATATTTTCCATATACATGTCTGTATACATGTACGTATACGAATGGATACTTCAGCAGTGTACGTTGAAACACTTCTGATCTCCGAAGACGGGCGTGGAGATAATAGGGTAGATCGCGTGCTCGCGAAATCGGCACGCGAACGAAACACTTCCGTGGTAAGAGTCTTAACTACCGTAAGCAAGGATAGGCCCTGCTGCTGTAGCGTATAGCGTGTGTGTGGGCTATATAACCGACCGGGGTATTTGAACGACGGCAAAGATCCGCAGAGTCAAATGTGTGTGTGTGTTTAAGGGTGAATGTGTATACGTTCAACGTACAAACGCGACGCGCCTACTGGCTCCTCTTTGCACATGATCCATTGACGGAACGGATCGTGTTCATTAATTATCGGCCATTCGTGCATAAAGTCGCGCGCTGGCGGCCAGACGAGAGCACACACGGTGGCGATACAGCTTCTTCGATCGCAAGATGATTCAAGGCGGTCGTCTCGCGGCAGAGTCATCGTACGACAAGTTGCCTCGCCTTGTGCACCAACCATCAATGGATACATGGGCGCAACTTGTCCAACTTGCGCGGAATTTGAAAAATTCTGAGCGTGATAAATAACAAGGATAAATAGCGTGATCCCGTGTAGAAATTTTGATCGGGAACAAGTCAGGCCCAGTACTGGCTTTCCCGATTTGATATCGGGGCATAGCCAGGCTAGCCAGGCCGGGATCCGGCTAGCAATGTAACGGGTAATAAGTCAGGGCCTGGTTTGATTTCCATACACCGGGAAATAATCGGGAAATGACCAGGGTCTGATCAGCACCCGCTCAGAACAGTAAGCCGGGAAATAGCCATGCCCAGCCATGGCCCGTACTTGGTTTTCAAATGTCATTCCATGCCACAGCCCGGTTGGAATCCGACCTGAGACTCAATATGAAATCATACACATTTGTGTAGGGAAATAAGGAAGTAGAGCACACGGAATAAATTGAAACATAAAATTCAAATGTAAGCGAGATAATATTTTAAATTCTATTTTTCCCTCGTCGCACTGCCTTACCAACGAATGTTGCGCGTTAGGCGCAACGAAGGCAAGCATATCGGGAGTATATGTATATAACTCGGAACTCAGAATTGTATTCATGGAAATCCCGACCAGGCCATGAGCATTTTCTGATATGGAAATATTGACGAGAATAGCCCAATTTTCCCTATTTGCCCCTTACCAGGCCCCTACCTAAAAACTAAGACCAGGCCAAACCAAGGAAATCCAGACCAGGGCCCGGTCTAAAGTCAGGACGTCCAGATCAAATTTCTACACGGGATAAACGGCTCAAACTTTGACAATCGATGGCTCGCAAAGTTTCGGTCGTGCGGAAAAGTCCCCTAAAATCAGCTCGACTGGAAATTGTTATCGGATAATGACGATATATCGAAAAGTTATTTTTCAACGAATTTTCGTCAAGCTGTACGGTGCATCCTCCAGAGTGTTCGTGTCCCGATCCTGCGGGAATCCCCGCTAGTTTCTCTCGGTTTGGTGGCGGCCGCGCGGGTGTCGAGGTTTCGCGCCGAATGAAAAATGACTCGAACGCGTGAAATAAATCGTAACCGAGCCGAGACGCAACCAAACACGGGGGGGATGAAAAAAAGAAGGGTGAATGAATAAAATGATATTTTTCAGTAGTCGAGACGCGTTACGCGGTCGGCCGGTCCGTTATCACAGTTTTATTTCTACTTGTTCGCGGCGAAATCGATATGCAAAATCTCGTTGTAGCATAATTTTCATAATTTATCCCGTCCGGGATGATTAATCGTGCTCTAACGAGCCACGAGCGTTTTTCCATTGCCGCGCATACGCAAATAACGCAACAACTCGCCCATTTTGTTAATTATTCCAATGGCCGGTGAATTATTCCAGCAATTGAGAAAATTACTGTTATTCTTCGATATACGACAAATAATTATACGGTCAATGTGAAATTAATGTTTATTACGCAGAGAGAGAGCCGATGGAATATTACCGCACCGTAAAATTCTATCAATGTTCTAAAAGGCTCGTAAAATGTTTCTGGTTTAATTGATATACGGTGTCATTACCGATTTCATGCCAGTCGGGTCGTTCTTTTTATACCCGCGCGCACACACACACAATGAGGTATGTAATAAAAGAAACGCAAGGTACAACCCCCGACGTTTCCCGGACGGCGACGCGCGCGCCCTCTGGGGAGCGATAAATCGATGAGAGCGAAATGAAATCGTGATTTCGGAAATTTAGTTACGATCTCTCTCGGTGAAGCGTACGGTATTAATAGCAAGCTCGACATCGATGCCAGCGTCGTTCGCGACAAAGGCTCTCTGCCTCAATCTTTTTATAGCTCGTAATAAAGTTCAACCGTGAAAGTAGGGACGTTCGTTTGACGTGCGAAAAAACGAAAAAAATCTCTATTCCTTCCGCCGCATGCGCGTCGCTTCACCCGGAGTCATCCCCGAATGAACCTAAGGGAATCCTTATAATCGCCCCAATCCACCGGAAGTCGACTTTTTTGCCGCCGTTCAACAGCAGACTCGACGCCGTTGGGGGATGATTTTAGGTAATGAGATACGTCGGAGATTCGTGTGGCTTTCCAACTGTCTCTCTCGGTCATCGCTTCGGTGCGATCTTCTTCCGAGCGCTTCTATGGTACTTGATGAAAAAACAAATGTCCAAAACTTTATATAAAACATTCAATGCAAAACATTCAAACATAAAATCATTCAAGCTCGCAACTTATTCCGCAAAAAATCGTTACTGAATGTACGTTATACACGCCGTATTTTGAGGGTATATACGCGAAAGTAATTGCGGTTTCATCATTTTTCTGCACCACCGTTTGGTGGATAAACGTTAATCCCGCGAACCGGAACACCTTAACGCGTCCATAGAACGCGCGTGCTGCTGGTACGTTCATTAATGTTGGTTGTACCTCGCGGAATTGCAATTCCTGCGAGTTTGCCGCAATTGTTTCTCACTTTTATCAGAGCGGGTATGGGCCGGCGGCTTACAGGATACCCGCGAGCTCAATGCCGAAATTACTCGTTTTATACGCGGCGCGCTGTACATCACCGGGCGCTTGTACCATCGCTAATGTTCTTCCGCGGAAAATATATAGCACATCGCACTCGTCGTGCCTGATATTACGATCATCGTAAAAGAAAAAAAAAGCGTGCTCCTCCCTGCTGCTGGCGTTGGCCGGAAGTGGTATTCGGGTCTTTTACAATCAACGCTATCCGCTTATACGTCCCATGCCTCTTTTCTTTCTTTCCTCTCTTTCTGCGCTACACCTGTTTTATTTTTCTTGACAGCTGTCACATGTCGTACCGTCAATTTCACATATTCACTGCTGTGTACTTTACCTTTATCTGGCCCAGGTAAAGGCCAGGTAAAGGCCAGGTAAAGGCCCGGTCGAGAAAGAGATGGAGATTCAAGGACGCCGATCTCGACGATCCTTATTGGCCATCTGCCAAACATTTCGTTCGAGTTGTTATTCTTCTTCCTCTTTTTGTTGTATTCACTCGGTGACCGGCTTATTGTCCCCTTCTTGCGGTATGATCTTCCGACGCGGAGATGCTGGCGAAGCGCTGCACCGCACCAGCTGTGCCTGGCGAGTTTGAGCATCCTGTCGATTCTTTCTTTCTTCGCATTTTCCGCTTTTCGAACAACGGAAATATCTCGTCGCGCCGAATCTCGCGAACGAATAAACCGCCCGCTTGAAGGATATCTGGCGAGCATCCATCGGATGGTACTCGCGTACCGGTTTATCGGTTATATCGGGAGATTGTTTTCGGAAAATGGGGCGTATTTTTGCTGCCAATTTGTCGCAAATTTCAGCCGCGATATCGAAACGAAAAGTCGATTCATCGAGATAACCGAATCGCGAATATAAATCGCATTGAAATTCGGCATGTTTGTTCGATCCACGGACGTGCGCATCTCGCGGACGAAAAATGAAATTACCGCACACTTGGCGCCCGCCTCCGGCACTTTCCGCAGAGCCGTTCAACCGCGAGGCTCGCCCGCGCTCTTTGCCGCTCTAACTCCATAATATTTCCGCGTGCATTCTGCCCTCTCTGCGCGGCGTCTCTCTCACGCGGCATCCGAGCGTATTACAAAAAGGCATCTCTCTCGGTCGGTTTCCGGCCTCGCGTCGTTTGACATGCAAATATTCCGCCTCCGCGTCAGGTCCCGACGCGCATTCTCGAGCCTCTGTTCCCGACGTCCGAGAGCACTACGAAAATTCCTCGCGGATGGTGTTACCCACGTAATTATTTTACGAGCTGCTGGGATCTTTGCTCCTTCCTTCTCCCAGCACTCTCGCTCTCTTCTTCGTCCGTCGCTTTACCCTGTATTCCCATCAGAGTTTTATTCCGCACCGTATGGCGCACTCAAAGGACGCCCAAAGAACGAGGAGGCTCTTCCGACTCGACTTTCCCCACAAACGCCTCCTCGCGGAGGCGAATAATTCTTCATATCCAATTTTTTTTCTCACAATCGCGGTTATTTCCCCGGCTTTTCCTCGTCGATACAAGAGGTACAGCTAATGATAGATGCAGCTGTGAAATTAATCGCGGAATTTCATCGAACCAACCATAAATTGCGTTTATTGAAAAAAGGAAACAAATAATTATATGCCGAGTGAGTGTCGATACGCGAGATCGTGCAATAACGCTTACGCATCGATTATCGCGTTCGCCGGCAGAGGGAGCGTCACGAATTTCGATATTCCCACGCTAGCTCGTACCACGCTCGTGAAAATACATGAACACACGTACGTAATGCATGCTCGTCCGAAATAGCGGACGAGCTATTTCATCAACGGAATTAATCCGATTATAGCGCGTGGACATTGAAAATTTCGCCGTCGGGGATTATCGACTGTGATTCGCGGTACGCACAATGCGACCACGTTTGCGAGGGACAGCGGGAGAGAGAGAGAGAGAGCGAGAGAGGCCGCGGGGGGGGGGGGGGGTTGCGACGGTAAGAGAGTTTCTAATTAAGTGGAACCCTTCACGAGACCGCCGGGGGGTTGGCTGTGCTGGAACCGCAGGCGCAAGTTCATATCCTCTGACGCGTTGCGGGGCCATTATAATGCTCCCCCTGCTTCTGCCGGTCCCTTATATTCCCTCTCCGGAGAATTCCCATTTTGCGCGAGTCGAAGCTCAAGGCGCTCTACGACGCTGCAGAGGCGCGCGTGCACATGGAAATATAGTTTGCATTAATGAGGAGAAAGTGATGTGCCTCCTTGACGGATATTATCATTCCCGAGGGATGAGTGTCTCATCCGGTTTATTACCGCGTAACTTTTCGGCAAAGCGGCCAAACTTTTGCGCCAGGCTCGCGCGAAAAAGTCGTTGAAACACTGCTCTCCAGCGTGTGCACGATACTCCCACAGGGAACCGGAAGTTGCTGGACGTATCGCTTCGGTGTACGAGGTTTCATACGGCATTCGCGCGGTTATCAATTGTATCAATCATATAATCTGTGGTCCGAAGATACCGAAATAATCATTCATCTCCGTGTATAATCGCATGGAAAATATAACATAATATAATAATATTATAATAATATAATTATATATCATATATTATAATATAAATTATAATATATAATATAAATAATTATAATTATAAATATATATATAATATAATAATAATAATAATATAAATAATATAATATAAAATATAATATAATATACATAATAAGAATATAATACATGTATTCGTTACGAGCGTAATTCTCCCGAGGACTCGGCAAAAACCATATTTTCACGAACCCTCCTGTGGCTCTTGTAGTGTCGAATTTTACTGCTATATATATATGTATATATATATAGCAGTTCTGCTTGTACGAAACTCCTCTGCGGCGTAAGCGGCGTTTTTGTGTTTTGCGTTTTTCTATGCGTGAGGTCGTACCTTTGTCGAGCGAGCGAAATGTAAACAAACTGAGAAAAGAGAGGGGATTTTCGTGGCGAAGTACGACGCGTGAACTTGAGAGAAAGAAGTGGTAGTAGCCGTTGGTGCTTCACGCAAGAAACATCTATTCGGGATGTTTTCATATTTTCAGTAAATCTTTGTTTTATCAATGTACGTCGCGTTACTCGCTTATTTTCTCTTCACCAAATGTCCCATTCTACACTCTTGTGGAAAATAGAAAAGTGCGTTGAGGAAAACACGTCGACGTGCGTATATCTCGAAGCTCGGAGAAGGAAGAAGGTAAAGTTTTTGAAACACCCTAATACACGATATGTAAAAGTATCGTTGGTATATCGCGATGTCATCCCGTCGAGATTTATTCCCGGCACGCAAACGACTCGCTGCTGCATGCACCACCGATCCTGCATTACGTACATGTATACACGCGTGATCCTCTCTTCCGTCGGTATACCGTCGGTATTTCTTTTTTCTCCTTACTTTAGCACGTATTTCCCTGTGTAACACGTTGCCAACGACGCCATACCCGTCCGAGTACCTAGAGCAAAGTGTCTTCTATATTTGCTTCGTTTTATTTTTCTCTTTTATCGTCTCTCGCACCATTTTAACCCGTGTTCGCGCGAATCCTGACCAAAGTATACATATACAAACGCGCGCGAATAAGGCAGCAGCACTCTGACGTATCGCGTAAAATGCTTTACTCCGGCGGCATACTCGACGCGCGTGTTATACCGGCACAATGCGCCTCTCGTACTCTTCGAGACGTCTGTACGTACCGTAAACATACGTGTGTGTGTGTGTGTTTGTGTGTGTGTGTTTACAAACATTAGCATGTTGCACTTTCGTTACGAAACGTGACGGATTCTCGTGGATAAAAATAAATTACGATATATCGTTCTCCAATTTCATTCACGACGTGGCGACGTTCCGAGAGTCTCTCCGAGAGAGAGAGAGAGACTCTCGGAAATGTTTTTCATATATATCACCGCGAGGCAAAAGCTGAAAATCGTTTTTGATAATTACGGTACAATTGCGGAAATAAAAATCAATACCAAACTTTCGTGGCGAAAATAAGGCTGTCGTCGTCCTTCGTACTTGTACCTTGACACGTTCCGAGCGTGCTCCCTTCAGCGAGGCAACTACCTTAAGGGTTTTGAGTATAACACAATGTGGATAATCAAGTTTTACCACTCTCGGTGCATTCTGACGAGTTTTGTCATGCCGGCGAGATGTATAATCTCGTACGCGTTATTATTCATCGTCGTGCGGATATAGTTGGTACGGAAAATGCGAATGGATACGTATTCGAGTTTCCATTTTGGTGCTACACGGTAGCGCGGATTAAAGTTTCGGGGGTAACGAAAACCAATTAATAGTTGCTCCGCGTACGCCTCTCGCGCGACGTATCATAACGACGCTGCTGCTGCTGCTGCTGTGTCGTCGAAGGAAAGCTGCTGAGAGGAAGAGCACGTGCGCGCGATCTCAAAGTTTGCACCGTCCCCGTGTAGAAATTTTGATCGGGAACAAGTCAGGCCCAGTACTGGCTTTCCCGATTTGATATCGGGGCATAGCCAGGCTAGCCAGGCCGGGATCCGGCTAGCAATGTAACGGGTAATAAGTCAGGGCCTGGTTTGATTTCCATACACCGGGAAATAATCGGGAAATGACCAGGGCCTGATCAGCACCTGCTCAGAACAGTAAGCCGGGAAATAGCCATGCCCAGCCATGGCCCTTACTTGGTTTTCAAATGTCATTCCATGCCACAGCCCGGTTGGAATCCGACCTGAGACTCAATATGAAATCATACACATTTGTGTAGGGAAATAAGGAAGTAGAGCACACGGAATAAATTGAAACATAAAATTCAAATGTAAGCGAGATAATATTTTAAATTCTATTTTTCCCTTGTCGCACTGCCTTACCAACGAATGTTGCGCGTCAGGCGCAACGAAGGCGAGCATATCGGGAGTATATGTATATAACTCGGAACTCGGAATTGTATTCATGGAAATCCCGACCAGGCCATGAGCATTTTCTGACATGGAAACTAAGACCAGGCTAAACCAAGGAAATCCAGACCAGGGCCCGGTCTAAAGTCGGGACGTCCAGATCAAATTTCTACACGGGTCGGACCTCGACGACGAGCTATCGAAATTTCGGCAAATTATGCGGCACACATTGACGATAAAAAACAAGTTTATTTCGTTGGATTCCAACTACGATGCCAATTTGAAAATCTCGTAATCTCGCGCGAAACGCGGTCCAGCCGTACGGCTCTATGGCTCTTTGAGTGTACAATTTTAGACCGTAATCGATTCGACCGTTATTCCCTCGTTGTTTCAAAATGGAGTGTACACCGATGGGATTTTCGGTGGTGGGAAGATAGAAGCCACCGCGTATTTGCGTTATCTCACAAATGCTCCGAACGCGATAGCCGCGAGACGCCTCGCGCGAATACGCGCGTACGGATGGCATGTCCGCGATTGCGTGTCCCTTATTTTCTCGACCTCTGGCCCGGAAATAGATGAACCGCATCGACGCGTTCGACTCTCCCGTGAAAATCCAATGTAATCAACGTCAAACCGAGAAACACATCACGAGAGATTCGCCGATCGCTGTGTTTCCGGTTACCATATATATATATATATGATGCATGTGCCGAGCAATGTTTGCGATTGGTCAAAAGAGACTGCTGCACTCTGTTGGTAATTGGACGTATAAAATATGTGTATATATAATGGGAATTTTCTCCATCGCGGTTGTACATTAATGCGCGATGACCGATGAAATTGGCCAACTTCAATTTGCATGCAATATCGAATTGCCCGCGTATAGATGCACGCAAGATGTATATTTCAAATCCAATATGAGAAGTCGAATTATACATGCCAGACTCGGTTGGACTTGGTTTTTTAAATAATTCAATATTCTCCCTATACTTCCGGGAATAACGGAAGCGGGATTTCGTGCTCGGTAAGCACTTTTTTTGCAGTCGGTTAATTGGCATCGGAAAAAAGACATTTGTGGCCGCGCAGCGATGACGATTTTCGACGAAACACGTCACAACGTACGTTCGTCGTCGGAGCGATCGATTTTGCTTCGCGTTCTCTCGTCAATTACTAATTTCGCGAGTTTATGTAAAACGTCATTTCCAAGCGCCGTTTGCTCGACGGAATTCTCGAATCTCCTCTCTTTTTTTCAATTAATTACCGGAAAGGTCAATAGAATTTTCATGCCGTTTCTTTTTCTAGAAACGGCAGATACACGCGCTTGAATTTCGCGTAACGAAGTTGATGGCATTAACAAATTACATCGAATCTCTTTTTTTTTTTTCATTAACCATCCCGGAAACGCGAATGTAATTTTGATGCTACTTCCTCCTCGTTTCCCAAATGGCTGATACATGCATAAATTATTTTTCGTAATTACACCGTTATCAATTGGAGCGAATATTCGAGAGGGACGATATCGAGTGGGAAAATTGATTTTATCTGATGCACACACTCGCCACGTGGATGGCACACTTGAATAATATGCATATACGCACTTTCGGCAGAGTTCCCGTACGCTGCACACGTTGAATGATTGACGAGCGTCCTCTGTGGGCGCAGGACGAAATTACACGTCGATAAACGCACGCAGCACAGGAGGAGAATATTTCTCTCGTCCATCTGACGTTTCCTGCATTCTCTCTCTCTCTCTCTCTCTCTCTCTCTCTCTCTCTCTCTCTCTCTCTCTGTCCATATCTTCTCTCGCTATTATTCTCATGCGGCGTGTAATGCACGTGTCACGCAGTGCCGAGCCATCGATCACAATGAGACTTGGTACGTTCGTACGAGGGAATTCCTCCTGCTGGTCAGCAGAGTGCGTTTCCTGGCGAACCTGGCGAACACTGACGCTCGCTCGTCGTACATCGCGCGGCTCCTTCGCATTCGGGAGCAAAGCGGAGGGCTTGTGCATGTCCACAGTACGCCGACGATAAAGACAGCGGAAATGCTCATCCGAGATGCGTAAAAAAATCATCGCGCGGCGCTCCGAGATGCCGGAGACGTCGTTTTCGAGTTTATTCCAGCCTCAAAGGGCAAAGAAAACGTAATTTTCCTCGCGTACGACGCGACTGTGCCGATTAAAATGAATAGTAAATTTCGTCAGAGCGGCCAAATATATAGCTTCGCAACGTCGTCAATTTTAATATCAGAGACGGTGATTATTCGTTTGAAAAAAGAGTGCTGTTCGCTGCGCGATATTATAACATGTCGAACATGCCGTTTGGAGGAGGAAAATGAAGACTTCAAAGTTGTAATGAATATTTTCGAGTTTAACGCATCCTGCTTGCGTATAATGCACGCCGTGGGGGTCTCGTTCGGATCGATTACCTCGTTTTACGATCGACATGATAATGATGATGGCAAAGCAAAGATGATGCAGCTCCTCGCGCGCGCTCCGTCTTTAATATAATCCACGTTTCTAACGTCGTTTATTCATATCTACGCTGAGCCAGACGCGTATGCAGAATGCAACGGTTCTTAGTGCCTATAAACTCCCATATGCTTATAAACGTGGATACAGCCTTGGGCGTGTCATAAAGACGTGTTTCAGTGCCGATAGAGTGCATGCACGCCGTTCAAAAGTTTCCCCACGTCGAAATAAAGCAGCGCGAAAAAATGATTTCATCTCCGTGTATATTTCTAGATTGCGAAACTCGTAACACAGCGGAATTATTCGAGAAAATATGGTTAAAAAATTCATGGATGCAAACTTTCGATCTGCGCGTAAAATCCCCAAATCCTTGGCGATACCTCGATGCCATGCACGTGTAATCTTCATCGGTAGATGGTAGTTTACGGATGAGCGTAGACGAAATGTGCCGAAAATTGAATGGAAGGACTGCAATGAAAAGAGCGATCGGATCCTCGACTTTATGATATAAAATTGACAATACGGAATTCACTCTCTCTCTCTCCTTCTCCATTTATCTTTTCCCTTCTACCTCGTCGTTTAATCCGACACCATCCGAGGGAATTGAATTTCAAAGAGCGAGACTTTTCCACCGTCACTGTGCGCGAAAAGTCGTTCGAGCCGGTGTGCGACACAGCGGTAAGTAGCTGCTGCTGGGAAAGCCCGCAGGATATCGCGTGGAAAGATCACGAAAGTGGGTGGAAAGGAAGGAAGACGACACGGGGATGAGAGAGGAGTACACGACCAGGGCGGATCCGTGCGAAGCGGGTCCTTACCGTCAACGTAACTCCTCTCGGTTAACTGGCTTGCTCCAGCTTGCTCCAGCTTGATGCTCCAGCTTGCTCCAGCTTGCTCCTGGTTGCGCCTGCCATCGCCCATTTGGCAACCGTGTGCTCCGCTGTCGTACTCGGTACAGCCCGTGCACCCCTGCTCGAGTCGCAACCGCAGAGTCACTCCCTCTTGGAGCAAACTCCTTGGATTTTTCACCCGGCTGAATTTTCAAAAGATTCTTCCTCAATTTTCCCAAAGATCCGCAAATGTTGTCGAATAACGACCGAAACTTTCATATATTCACCGTGTGAATTTCAAGCGTGAATTTGTCCAACTCGAAAACCGAGTGATTTTTCATCTTTTTTTTCAAACTCGTACTTTTTTTCAACCCGGGTGAATTTTATACCGCAGCAGCTTGTCGCGAACGAGTCCAAAACCATTTTTCACCCGCGGCGCAGTACCGACGAGGCGTTCAAACTCGAGGAACGTGCGCGCGCGTATATTCGTTGATCAAGTGCGCTTGGATCTTGGATATCTTCCGCGCGCAACACACACACGGGACATGCAGAATTGAAAGAGAGCTTTACAACGCTGAAAGTTGCACTCGCGTGCAAAGTATCGCTCGATGCTGCTGCGGCGGTACGTGATATATTTATCACGCGAGATGAAGAAAAAGCTCTTTAGAAATAATAAAGAAAGGGGAGAGGAGAAGATAGGAAGGACGCGCAACTTTGCGTAAAATATCGCGTTCTAGTATAGCGATAATACGCCATTCGTGCGTTATTAATCAGTCGGATTCCGGGACGCAGAGATCGCGCAGAAGCTCGGATCGAATTGCTCATTCCGCGATTTCACGCTGCTGCGGTATCGCGTTATTATATACGAGAGCGAAAACGAACGAACGAGCAAACGAGGAAACTCGACGGGCGCATATAACGAGAGGGAATAATATATTCCCCGATTGAGAGAGCATATCGGTGTATGCTTTGGAGATTCGAGAGGCGCGCGCGGTTGCGTTACAAAACGAAAAGGTCGAGCGCGCGCGCGCTTATAACGCGTCAAGTGCATTCGCACGGCTGCTGCGAGAGATATCACCGGCTCCGCGCGCGAGCTCAGACGCGATAAATTCCTCATTGTACGCGTTATCGCGTGCCATCAATTTCAACCCGGTGTGAATAATGTGTAATTAGACTCGGGACGAAATTTCAAAGAGAAAAGTGCTCGAGTATTTTTTTCCACGACCGAAACGCGTCGAGCCATTAGTCGGTTCGAGTCCGAGCCGCGGCAATCGGCCGCGATAACTCCCCGCGGGAGTTTGTCGCTTTTGAGAGCGCCCGCGGACTTTTCGCCTTGGAATTTCATCCCGGATCCGCAGCTGAGAATTCCCGCGACGTGAACTTTTAGCGTTTCGACTTGTATACGTCTGTTGCTTTTTTTTCACACGGGTCTCGCGGGTACAGAGCCTCTTTGAGCGCTCTCGTGCCGAGGAGAATACCGCAGCACGGTGCATACGTTGGGTTTCCATGTAAATTGCAGCGATATCCACCGTACGCAGCTATATCGTTGTATAATACGGGATAACGATGAAATTTTAGATACAAGGTGAAAAAATACGAAAAACATTAGAGTTTAATTAATTTTTGTGTACGTAAAGTACCTCATGCATGCTCGCGGTTTGAGCTTTCCCTGCTCAGTTTCTCCCACGTCGACGATCGAAATCGCCTTTACCCGTTTTATTTACGTTCGAACGAGATCGTCAATACGACCACGGACTCGAACGAGCATTACGCGATAACCGTCATCAGCCATTAGTCGTAATTACAGAGAATAGCATCAGCGCTTTGGCAACTAACGAGGAAACGCGCTCTATTCCGTGAATACCAAAGGTTTTGCAGACTGTGTTGATCGAAAAATGAGACGAAAGAAAAATGCGTGAAGTGCCTGGAGGCTTTTTTTGATCCTGAATCAATCGCGTCGAATTTTCATCATTAATCAACACATTTAATCAAACGTTGAATAAATAAGAGCAAAATTCATCTAAATAAAATATTCTTACCGAGTATCAGTGTGGGAGAAAAAAATAGCTCGCCCGGCCATTTGGTCCAGAAAAAGTTTCGATAACTCGATCAGTCGATCATCGAGTGATGTTTGGCAATTTTTGTCGGCAATTGAATTTATGTTTTTTCCTCCCCCCTCTCTCGTGAGCAAGCAGAGTCCGCGTTTTTCATCCTCGTTCGGATTTTTCCTTCGAGCATGTGAGCAACCATCATCCAGGACCGGATCAAACCGTCGAAATCTGGGTTAACGACGGCGCAGAGTCTTTTTTCTCCTTCTTTGCGGCGACAAAAGAAAAGTACGAAATATACAGCTATACGGTTCGAAATTAAACGTTCGATCCAACTGCGAAAAGAAGGGGTCGTAAACGTTTATGGGACGAATCGGCAGAGACGTCAAAAATGGGACCGAGATATTGACAAGATTCGCGCGCGGGCTCTCGGATGCTGCGAGTGAAAAATTCCACAAAAGTCCTCGCGACAATGGCAAAATTCGAGGATTACGCGCACCTTTGAGAGCCTCGCAAAAATCAATTACCCTTGAAATTCATCTCGCAAATTTCGGAAAGAAAAAACGTTGAAAATACTCTCGTACATTCTTGCAAAGTGATTGTTCAACGAGAATCGATTCATTTTTCGTCGAAAAAAGCTGTAATCTGCACGTCCTTCGACCGAGGTAAAACGAATGGAGATCTAACGAGTCGGACGGCTCGGAAGAAATTTAGCTTGCCGTGTCAGTCCGCGGGGTTGGTTAATATCCAAATGGATCGAGCGAAGAAGCTGAAGCCCGTGAAATTCGCCAAGTTATTCGTCGAAGGAAAATCGAGGAGTAACGTTGACAGACCGGATACGGGCGATTCCACGGGCTGAGATTAATGCAAATGAGATTTTCACCAGTTCGTTTCCCGCGCCAAAGACGACCCAACGAGGAATCCTCCCAAAGTTGATCATCACATCCACTTTAGCGAAGGAGTTTCTTCTTCCGTCAAGGCTACCGCGATTTCCATGCGTTTTACTCAAAATTCATCTCGCACAAGCCACAATAAGAACGCGTATTTCAATTACGCTTACGATTACGCTTAGAGTCATTCGGGGTAACCGTGCGCAGTGGGTAAGTGTGCGCATCCCTTGTATTTATAAAGGGCAGAGGGGAAAGTCATAATATGCGTAGGGAACTAAAAGGTATGACAACAAGGACTTGATTTATCGACAAGATTGCGAGATCGCATCGTCCATTTATTTTTTAATAAAAATAAATGGATTTCGACGCTTAAACTATAACTTTTCTCATCTTGACAAAGATTGTCACATCTAACTGAATATTATCATCAAGGTAAATCATTTTTTTTTATGTCAGCGAGTTATTTGAGTTTATAATTCTGTATTAGATTTGAGGTTATGTTCAATATGAGTAAAGTTATCCAAGTATCCATCAAAAATCCCGCTCAGGGGCAAGTGTGCGCGGGTAAATGTGCGCGTTCGTAATAACACGTCGTACGAATCGAGTTGCTTTGAAATCGCAAATTATTATTTCTAGTCCTTATAAACAAGAATTGGAAGAAAAAAAGAAACTTGAAGAAGACAAAAAAAAACCTAAAAGTGTCAAAACTAAAAAATTGTACCGACAAAAAATAAGTTGGGAGAAAAACCGAAAGCTCCCAACTCTAACTCAAAAAAATATTTTTGTCCACTTTGATACAATGTATAAATGCATGGATCGGTGGCATGAACAATGTATCTTTTACGAACAAGGTAGTTTTGAATGTGATTGCTGCCACATAACTATTAAGAAGCAATGCGCACACTTACCCGCAAAGCGGGTCAAGTGTGCGCATTTTGAATTTTTCTCAATAACCATTTCTTTTTTTTTGGTGCCAAAGTTCTATATGTTATTACTTGATTCAATTATTAGTTCAATAAATACTTTATCATATGCATGGGTAGTTTTGAACGAGGTAGTTTTGAATGTGATTGCTGCCACATAACTATTAAGAAGCAATGCGCACACTTACCCGCAAAGCGGGTCAAGTGTGCGCATTTTGAATTTTTCTCAATAACCATTTCTTTTTTTTTGGTGCCAAAGTTCTATATGTTATTACTTGATTCCATTATTAGTTCAATAAATACTTTATCATATGCATGGGTAGTTTTGAACGAGGTAGTTTTGAATGTGATTGCTGCCACATAACTATTAAGAAGCAATGCGCACACTTACCCGCAAAGCGGGTCAAGTGTGCGCATTTTGAATTTTTCTCAATAACCATTTCTTTTTTTTTGGTGCCAAAGTTCTATATGTTATTACTTGATTCCATTATTAGTTCAATAAATACTTTATCATATGCATGGGTTCTTTTGTCCTTATTCCTTATTGTTTATTTTTAACACGACTTTAAATCCTTACGTGCGCACACTTGACCCGAACGACTCTACGATTACGCTTCAAATGGAATTTAAAATTCAACGTTCGACGTTTTTCGAAGCAACTAAGCAGGTTTTGCTTAATTTCAAACACGCATCGGACGCGAAAGAGGCTTAAAAACAATTTAACTATCGCGCGTAAACGGCGAACTCGTCGAGTAATTATCCGGCTGTGTGTTTAGCGGCCATGAAGCGTGCACGACCGTTCAATTTGTTTCAACTCCTTGAAAACGATTCGCCGATAAACATTTACTCTTTTTTTCCCCCTTGATCCTTATTACATACATTTGGATGTTGCACTTTACTGCCGAGAGCGTACAAACTTCCCTCGTATTAAAAGCACGGCAAGTCGAGAAACGACGGTAATCTTGCCGATCCTCCAGTTTTTTCTCTAATTCTGCTTTTCATTTCTCGTTTTTTCTCGCTTCACGGCTCGACTTGTTTGCAAATGGCGCGTCCGGTAGACATTCCGCAACATCGCGACGTTCTATGCGTGTATACGCGGATATAGACGCGACATACATATTCGCGACGATTTTAGCGATCGAAGTTGCGTCGAATGACGCAAGTTTCCAAGCGGATCTCCCAAGACGGACGTTTAAATCATATTTAACGATAATTTTGTGGCAAAAGGAAACGCGCGAGTAGGGGACCAAAGTATACGACGAGGAATTTCGGCAAAGGAGAGACAACCGCGAGAGCAATTACGAGGGAACGTGGAGCTGCTGCCGCCGAGGATGTCGGGCTTCGCGAGTCTGAAACCCATATGCGTTATCACGAGGAATATGTCATTTAATTTAACCGCATGCTCGTTTCAAGTTGGAAATTAATAGGAATAAGATGCTCGGCTGCTGTGGGACGCGTGTGCAGCTTGTAGAAGGCAAAAGGCGCCGTGATTCTACGGAATATCCCAATTGCAAAGTCGAACAATGACATCACTCGTCAAATTCGTGTATGCCCGCGCGTATTCGTCGCTTCGAAGCGATTATTCATCAGTATCACGAAAATATAAACAAAACTTTATCCACGACCATAAACTCATCCGAAAATCGCAGATGTACGTTCGAATCGCGTCCGATCGCCGCTCACACGTTCAGCGCACACAGCGGACGGTAAAATTATCGGCATCTCCGGAGCGTTTTACGCGTATGCTACACACACTGCAGGAGTGATAATGCGAAAGGGTGCATTTATAGCGCTTCCTCCGCTGATAAAATGCATTTATAAACACATATAATATACACGTCGTTACGCCGAGGTATATGTACATGAGCGGCAATAAGCCCCGCGTGTGTATACCGCGCGCGCGATTCGATAAGATTTTTCGAAATCGTGAGAGAACGAAGCGAGAATACGAGGCGCCGCGAGATTCCTCCGCGTATCTCCGCGCTCTGCTTCTATCGTTTCCTCTTCCTCTCGCTTCTTATTGGGCTTTTTATTATTTCTCATATCGCATCCACACGCGGATAACCTGTTACAAATTATTACTCCATCGCGGAATACCTATGGGGGGAAAACTCGAGCCAGCTGCGCGAGCGAATACCTCCGCGCGTATTGCTTGCTTTTTTCTCTCGTCCTTTCTCCGTTTACTCTTTTCGTTGCTTTTTTTTCGAAATTATTTTATCCTCTATTCAAAGGCGAGTATGAGAAAAGAGATTGCGTTATCGCAGAAGGAAGCATATCGAGCAGGGGGGACCACCAGAGGGGGGGATAGAAAATTCTCTCGGCATAGCTCTTAACAAGCATGGCGTCGGCCTCCAGTCTGAGAATGCAGTTTAATTCTCGCGCGATACACACACACACACACGCACATCTCGCGACGTCGCGGCCCTCCCGAACGAGCCAATGCGGCAATGCAAATTGCCGCGTAACTGCGCGCGCGAGCTACCTCGAGCTACAGAGTGTCGCAAAACTCGACGTCGATGTAGTTCAAAGTTGCGTTCGATTATTCGATATTATTATTGCGGATATTATTATGAGTATACGGCAGACAGTCCGAAAAAATTGATTAGACACTTGTCTCCCTCCATTCTCGTCTCGTTGGTCGACATTCAATTTTGGGACACCCTGTACTGTACGACACTATAGAGTACGTCGGAAAAGCTCCTCGCGCATTTGCGCGCTTTGAAAAAAGAGAGCTTTGCTCCGTTCGGAGCGGAGATGAAGAAGCGACGTATCCGGTGTGTTTAGCGATGAAAAAATTAACGATAAACGGGGGGGGGGGATGTTTAAGCGGTGGAATAAAGTCGTCTGCGTGTATCGTTGCAGGAAACGTAAGAACGAAGGCGGTGCTGGACGTCGAAACCAAGAGGGGCTATTGGCTCACCATATACGCTCAGGATCACGGAGTCGTACCGCTAAACTCGAAATTGCAGGTAACTATCTTTCATTTGTATATTTTCACCCAAGCTGTGCGGAAAATTCAAAAGGCCTCTTTTCATCGCGACAAAAAACATTATCAAGTTTGACAAAGTGTCGTGCGACACAAAAAAAAAGCGTTTAATCTCTCGAGAATTACGGAAAATCATTTGTATATTTTCACCCAAGCTGTGCGGAAAATTCAAAAGGCCTCTTTTCATCGCGACAAAAAACATTATCAAGTTTGACAAAGTGTCGTGCGACACAAAAAAAAAGCGTTTAATCTCTCGAGAATTACGGAAAATCATTTGTATATTTTCACCCAAGCTGTGCGGAAAATTCAAAAGGCCTCTTTTCATCGCGACAAAAAACATTATCAAGTTTGACAAAGTGTCGTGCGACACAAAAAAAAAGCGTTTAATCTCTCGAGAATTACGGAAAATCATTTGTATATTTTCACCCAAGCTGTGCGGAAAATTCAAAAGGCCTCTTTTCATCGCGACAAAAAACATTATCAAGTTTGACAAAGTGTCGTGCGACACAAAAAAAAAAGCGTTTAATCTCTCGAGAATTATGGAAAATCATTTGTATATTTTCACCCAAGCTGTGGGGAAAATTCAAAAGGCCTCTTTTCATCGCGACAAAAAACATTATCAAGTTTGACAAAGTGTCGTGCGACACAAAAAAAAAGCGTTTAATCTCTCGAGAATTACGGAAAATCATTTGTATATTTTCACCCAAGCTGTGGGGAAAATTCAAAAGGCCTCTTTTCATCGCGACAAAAAACATTATCAAGTTTGACAAAGTGTCGTGCGACACAAAAAAAAAGCGTTTAATCTCTCGAGAATTACGGAAAATCATTTGTATATTTTCACCCAAGCTGTGCGGAAAATTCAAAAGGCCTCTTTTCATCGCGACAAAAAACATTATCAAGTTTGACAAAGTGTCGTGCGACACAAAAAAAAAGCGTTTAATCTCTCGAGAATTACGGAAAATCATTTGTATATTTTCACCCAAGCTGTGCGGAAAATTCAAAAGGCCTCTTTTCATCGCGACAAAAAACATTATCAAGTTTGACAAAGTGTCGTGCGACACAAAAAAAAAGCGTTTAATCTCTCGAGAATTACGGAAAATCATTTGTATATTTTCACCCAAGCTGTGCGGAAAATTCAAAAGGCCTCTTTTCATCGCGACAAAAAACATTATCAAGTTTGACAAAGTGTCGTGCGACACAAAAAAAAAAGCGTTTAATCTCTCGAGAATTATGGAAAATCATTTGTATATTTTCACCCAAGCTGTGGGGAAAATTCAAAAGGCCTCTTTTCATCGCGACAAAAAACATTATCAAGTTTGACAAAGTGTCGTGCGACACAAAAAAAAAGCGTTTAATCTCTCGAGAATTACGGAAAATCATTTGTATATTTTCACCCAAGCTGTGGGGAAAATTCAAAAGGCCTCTTTTCATCGCGACAAAAAACATTATCAAGTTTGACAAAGTGTCGTGCGACACAAAAAAAAAGCGTTTAATCTCTCGAGAATTACGGAAAATCATTTGTATATTTTCACCCAAGCTGTGCGGAAAATTCAAAAGGCCTCTTTTCATCGCGACAAAAAACATTATCAAGTTTGACAAAGTGTCGTGCGACACAAAAAAAAAGCGTTTAATCTCTCGAGAATTACGGAAAATCATTTGTATATTTTCACCCAAGCTGTGGGGAAAATACAAAAGGCCTCTTTTCATCGCGACAAAAAACGTTATCAAGTTTGACAAAGTGTCGTGCGACACAAAAAAAAAAGCGTTTAATCTCTCGAGAATTACGGAAAATCATTTGTATATTTTCACCCAAGCTGTGCGGAAAATTCAAAAGGCCTCTTTTCATCGCGACAAAAAACATTATCAAGTTTGACAAAGTGTCGTGCGACACAAAAAAGAAGCGTTTAATCTCTCGAGAATGACGGAAAAATTGAAAATTCAATCGCGAAACAGATGTACGTCGAGGTGCTGGACGAGAACGACAATACGCCGCTGACCGAGGAGCCCGTTTATTATCCTTCGGTGGCGGAAAATTCGCCGGCCGGCGTCAGTGTCCTTCGCATTCCGGCGTTCGATCGCGACGTCACGCCGCAGGAATTTACGTACACGATAAGCAGCGGCAATCCAGAGGGTTATTTCCTCATCAATTCGACGACCGGTGAGTCATTTGCCTCGATCTACTCATTTTCTCACGACGCGACCGTTATTGCGACGCGTTGTCTCTGACTGATGCGAAAAAGGGCGAGCAAAGTTTCCACCGTCGGAAAGCAGGAAAACGTCGAAACGTGCGTGGACCGATGTTGGATCGAGCGACCAATGTTGATTTTCGAAAATCGAGAAACAATGGATAACGATAAAAATAACATCGATAAATTCGTAAATTCGCAAGTACCGTAAAGTGTATCATGTTCTTTTGATTCGGTAATTTTGAAAATGGTTAAAAAATCGACGGAGATTGAGAGGAATCGAAACGCGCGCGAAAAAAGTGCGCGTCTCCGCGGTGCTGTTTCGCTCGAAAATTTGAAACTGCTGAAAAAATCGAGTCACAACGAGCGAATGAGATCGCGTCGACTGTTCTTCCGCGCGTCGCGAATTCCGAATGCTTTCACGGCTCATTGAGCGTTTATTGATCTTTCGAAAACCGGAAATGTTTGTACGCCTTTGGGCTTATCGTAACAAAATAGCGGAACAAAATTGCGATATTTTCAATTCGCGTGATCGAAGTGATCAACCGAGTGATTTCGAAAATTCGTTATCGTTCGCTCCCGATTTATCGATACTCGCCATCTTTGATCGATTTTTGCGGCGATTTTGCCCGTCCCTCAATTTTTTCCGGTGCACCTCCGCGACTGCCGGATCCCGCAGTCTCGCCATCTTCATTCGTTTTCTGTAGCACTTGTGGCGTTCTCTCTCTATCCGTCTGTGCGTCTCCAAGGCTGCCGGGTCCTTCAGCCTCACCATTTTCAAACGGGGACGTCGGGGACAGATTTTTTTCAAACTGTTCATCCGCCGCGCCTCGGAAACCTCGACCGCCGGGTCGCTCAGTTCCGCCATCTCCAGTAGCTTGGCTCGAGGCACGTTGCATTTTTTCCATTTCTTCCGTAGCTTCTCCAGGACGTCCTCGTAATTTCGCTCTACCGGTAATCGCCGCTCTATTGACGCGACCGATCTTTCGCGCGCCCTCCTTTGATCGCGAGTCTCGATCTCCGGATCATCATCATCGGCCTGCGAATGTTTTCTCTCGTCCTTCTCCAATTCCTCTCGCACGAACTCTTCCGCCGTGATCCACATGATTTCCGTTAACGCCTCTTCCTCCTCCCCCGCCGTCCTCTCCGTATCGGTAATCCGCTCTGTCGCGTCCACGTCACTCGGAGAATCTCGCTCGGGTCGCTCGTCGCCGGAAGCGGCGGCCCGTGTCCGTCTTCCTACGCGGCCATTTAACGTTTCTCGAAAATCCCGACGGTAGGCCCGAATCGGCATCTGCGTTAGAACATTCGTCGACGTTTAACGAGGTTAGGCATCGGGCGACACCGCGAGAATCCGGCGGAAAATCAATCTCGACGAAATCTCGTCGAGATTCTTCGCAAAAACCAAAATCCCCCAAATATTCCTGCAAACTTCCCGCTCGCCCGAAACCTCATACTTTTCACGTGTTTTTTCGACATTTTCTTTCGCGTTTTCACGTTTTTATTCGCGCCTCGAGTGTCTCGACAAAAACTAACGATCGCGGAGCGAAAAAGTGCCTCGAGAGGAAACCAAGTTTCCGAAATATTTCTTGGTATACTCTCTCGGGCGATTCTCGTTCGATTTCCCGTTCCATCGAGATCGCGCCCCGTCCTCGAAGTCACGTGGTTTATTTCACAAGCATATTTACCCGCTGCTGTTCCGGTACGCGTTTTCCTCGCGACTCTCGGCCATTCCGCGCGTGCTCTCGCCTCCCCGAATGACCCACCGCGTTCCCAAGGACGATTAAGCACAGAACGACGATGGATCGACGCATTGTGCCTTTTCTACGATAATCGAGTATGAATTCGTGTGAGGAAACGAAACGAACAAGAGAAATGAGAAAAGCGTCAATGTCCCACCGAACGATTGCTTCCAACTGCGTGGATTTCGTCGTTCAGCTTCGACTATTTCTATACCTTAACCCCCCCCCCCCCCCGCATCCCTCCCCGTGCTCGATACTCTCGATCCGAAAATTTCTGATCGATAAATGTGGCAACAAACGAGATAAGAGGATGACGCGATAAAATTGTTCTGACGCGCATGTTGGGTTACTCGATGTTTGCTCTGGAAACGCCGAATTTTGGGGAATATTTCATTTTCCGTCCAATCTTACGTTCATCATCGGTTTCATCGTGGAATTGTGATGAATTTGAAAACAGATCGTCCATCCCTGCGACGATCGGCGAATGTATTCCAACGAGCTTGGGAGCAGAGTCGTCGAATCTCGAAGTTTTTGGAACTCGGAAAAAAATCACGAATCGATCGAGAGTTTCTCGTGAAAAGTCAAAAAGTTATCAAAGGATCGCTGAAGAATGAAAGAAAAGGAGGTCCGAGACACGTCGCTCGTGTCGGATGAATCCGTTCATTTTCCTCGATAGATTTTTATTTCGAAATTTGTTTTCGATGTTTCGAAGCTCCAAAAAATACTCTCGGTAAATAACAGACCGAAAATAATCATTTTCGACCGCCGCTTTTATTCTCATACGACGTCGCAGGCTGTTTTTTTCCACGTGTCGCGAATGTCGTACGATCAAACAGACATTAACGACGTTTTTATGGAAAATAAGAGAGAAGCTGATTAAACGAGCTCGAGGGAAAAGAATATTGCCGCGGAGAACAAACGCGATCGGTAAATGGCGGAGAAAAATGTGAAATATATAATAACCCAGTGCGAAATGAATACATGTATTATTCAACGAAAAAACACGCGACATAAAATTAAACGCATTTTAATTTAGACGACAGCCTGAATATAAATTTGAAAAAAACATACGAATAAAGGAAGAAGAAAAAAAGCTGTCGGGAGTACAAACGGCGAAACGTGAGATGCTTCGATCGCTGGTACAATGGCGAGGCGTGACTCGAGCGTGTACCGCGCGGGAGGGGGGGGGGGGGGGGGGGCGCTAAGCAAGCGTCTAGCGGCAGTCTGTTGAACAAGACGTTTTCCATTCTTTCGCCTCGAGCTTCGTAATTTCGATAGGGACCAAAAAAAAATTGTCGTATTTTTAGTTTCGTCTTCGGAAGAAGAAAAAAGAATGAAATCGATGCGAGTATACAAAAGTCCGTCGTGTAAACATTTATTTCCACCGCGCGGAGGGTCGCGGGCGGTGCGCGTGAATTTCGGTTTGAATTTATCGGGAATGAGAGAAAAAAAAGGAAAAAGCGCCCATCGGGCGGAGAGGAAAAACGTGTCATTGTCATCGCGAGAGAGCCGTCAAAATTGCAGGAATCGCGACGAATCAAAAATGAGAGTAACGCGAGGAAAATCGTGAGCGGCGGGAATGGAAAAGGGAAGAAAAATCGCGGCGAATCCCGTACAGGGACACGAGAATAGATCGGGATAATGGGGCGGTGAAAAATCTCTCTCGGTTCTCCGGCGATGGAAATTCGACGAGTATACAGAAACAACGTTGGAAAAGGAAAAAACAACGCGGCGTGTGACACTGACGAGGGGAAAAAACACTGAGCTTCCAGCGCGCCAAATAACACATTTAAATAATTGCTTTTCGCCGCCGGCGTATCGCCCGTCGCAGCATCCGCCGCGATCGGTCCGTCTGTAGTTTTTTTTTTTTTTTTTTTTTTTTTCATTTTTTGCAGCCCCGCGTGCATTCGAGCTGCCATACGCGAGGCTGTGAGAGTTTGCGACAAAAAAAATACACACACACACGCGCAAACACACCCGGATACGAGCGAAAAAAAGAAACGTAAAAATATGATATAGTTATAGCGCAGTAACGAATGGTAGGGTGAAAGGTGGGGAGAAAAAATAGAGTCGGACGGAAAACAAAAATGTTCACCGTTATTGGAAAATCAAAGCAGGGAGAATCCCCCCCGCAAAACTAATCACGATATTACGAAATTGTTCTCGTAGCCGCGCGCACTCTCAGCTGCTGCTCCTGACGCTGTTTGGCGAACAAATTCGCGGGGGACCCGCTCTCACGACCGCGGGATTAAAATTATACCCGAAACACCGGGAGAGTGCCGCGCTGAAAATAACGAATTCTCGCTATAAATGTAACGTATACGCAGCCAGCCTCCTCCCTCTCTCTCTCTCTCTCTCTCTCTCCTGTGACTTTTCCGCGTAGACGAGCCAACTTTTCCACGACTATATACCGATACATCGCCTCGGGTTTCAAGTTTGTTCTTTTTTTCCCGCGGTCGTACCCCAGTTGGGAATTCATTTTGATACGAAACCGGAAGCTCCCGCGCGGTACAGTTTTAATATTACCGCGTGTATCCCGATATTACGAAATCCTCGATTTTTCTTGTCCTCCGCGCGCAACTCGATTTTATTCCTTTTATCCTCCTTCTCGAGCGACAGAAATGACGAGCGAATATCGCGCCTTGCTGTTCCGATCGTTTCCCTCGCGTCCATCGACGAGAAACTCTCTTCGAGTCGCGAAAAATCGTTGCGAAAATGCCAGGCAACTTTGAAAATTCTCGAGAGGTTTCAGAGAGTCGCGCGGATGCACAAAATTTGAGAAACTCGCTCTTGAAATTGCATTCGCTGTGAAAGAACGTTGCACGACAATTCCGAGTGAAATAGCTTTACTCTCAATCCTACCTAAGGATTCCGCGAGTGTTACTCCGCGAGCCTACGTGACACACAGCGCCACACCGAACCACAGTGTACGCCCGTGGAAGCCACATCGGCAATTGGATTTTTTTTTCCATCAAAGTGGGTCGTGTCGCTACACGCGTAAATTGCCATCCATCGAGATCCAACGGCTTCCGTTGCTATGCACGAAAAAAAAAAAAAAAAAACCAAAGGGCCGCGAGGCTTCCCTTTTGCGCAACGATCATCGCCGGTCCATGCAAGATACAACGGTGCGGTTTCCGCCAGTTTCGTTTTCCGATTGTTTTTCGATAAATTTCATTTTCCACGCAAAAATATCACGTTGATCGCGTCGATGAAAAAAAAACGTCCGCCATCTCGGCTCTTTGAAAGTCCGACACGGTCGAGACGGTTTTTTTTTCGGGAAGAATTAAAATCGCCCTTTCGTTGCGTTCCAACGACGAAAACTGCCATACATTTCGATATTATTTATTACGGAATAAAATGTATACTTTTGTAGTGTCGAATTTTACTGCTATATATAAATATAGCAGTCCTGCTTCTACAAAAGCTCTCTGCGGCGTAAGCGGCGTTTTTGTGTTTTGTGTTTTTCTATGCGCGAGGTCGTACCTTTGTCGAGCGAGCAAAGTGTAAACAAGCTGGAAAAAGAGAGGGGATTTTCGTGGCGAAGTACGACGCGTGAACTTGGGAGAAATAGAAGGAGTGGCCGTTGGTGCTTCACACGAGAAACATCTCTTCGGGATGTTTTTATATTTTCAGTAAATCTATGTTTTATCAATGTACGTCGTGTTAATCGCTTATTTTCCCTTCACCAAATATCCCATTCTACACTTTTGTTTATTCGCTTCAACTCGCGTTTAAACGTTTCCACGTTTGGTTTTGACGCTTCTCTCGTTTCAGGATTAATAACAACGAGTGGCCGGAAGCTCGATCGTGAAAATCAAGCTGAGCACGTACTCGAGGTGAGTTGATTTTATATTTCCTGCTACGAATCGATGATAAACCGAGAAAAAGCGATTAATCCGATATAATCGATCGAAAAAAAAAAAAAAAAAAAAAACACGCGGATTCGATTAATCGAAGATGGACGAAGAATTATTATTCTTACATCGTGATTCACGTTCGATCGGCGTTCGAAAAAATAAAATAACTGCGACTCGATCGTGATGAAGAAAAAAAAACGACCCGGAATATCGTCGACGTCCCTCTTTCGGGTAGATTTAGAAAATTTTCACGATCTTTCGATCGAATCTTTCTCAACTTTCGTTTCGTCGTCCGATGAGCCGTTTTTTCAAGTGCCTGAATTTTGAAACCGACGACGAACGAGTTAAAAATGTTTAATTTTCGCGGAACGCCCCGTGTATGTGTACGAGAGAGCCTGCGCTGTCGGTTTCCGCTCCTCCGTGTACACACGGATCGGGGCAAAGCCTCGACAAACCCAGAGGGATGATAGGGGATCATCGTCGCGGCTCGCGAAGCCTCGACGCGCGTGTAAAAGGCGTTTGAACCAATTTGCGTTTGGCTCTCATTGCGGTTTCGAAAAAAAAGTTCAAACGGAAATCAAGCTTCGACAAAGATCGAGCGAAGGATAATTTTCAGGAAAATTGGAAAAAGTCATCGAGATAACGAAGCCTGGAGAGAGAACCAATTTTTCAGTATTTTTGGTATTGAAAAGTACGGTGTGATTATCGTCTCGCGTGAAATTCAAGTTTTTTTTATCCTCGTTGTCGTTCGAAAGTGTTATTCTCACGAATAAAAATGAAAAGGGGAAAAGATCGAACGCGAGTCTGAACGTCGTTTCGGGAGAGGACGAAAATTTCACTGAGAGTCCGAGTAATTACGAGCGGACGTCGGTTCGACTCGGCGAGATGAAAAGTTTCGTTGTATCGCCAAGGAGCGAGATCCCGCTCGCTCCTGCCCTGAAAAGTCCGCGTCGGCGTTGCTCCGAGCCTCATCGGCATACTCCGTGGTCCATTTGCTCTCGAAATGAGAGGGAAAATCGCATCTTCCCACGCGGCGAGGATCGAAGGGTAAAATGCAAAGACGGAAGAGAGAGAGAGAGCGAGAGAGAATGAGGAAGGAAGAAGTGGAAAAAGCTCTCGAGGGCGTTCGAGTGCTTCGTGCGTTTTAACAAGTTTAAAATGGAAACCTCGAGAGAGAGAGAGAGAGAGAGAGAGAGAGAGAGAGAGAGAGAGAGAGAGAAAAAGAGGTGACGGTATAAAAGTGGCATCGCAGATGTGTACGTTTCGGCCAGAGAAATAGAGGCTCTCTCGACAACAGGGATTGCCTCGTTGAATGGGACATGTATGGGGCGTTCGACGCGGAATCGAAGAACAAAACATTCCGAGTACAGCAACCAACGTTTGACGCGAAAAGACGCACAATTTGAAAATGGTCAGAAGGAACAATCCGAAGAGAGTGAGGAGTGCGTTTCGGAGGTCCAACGGAGATGTTGAGGATTTTTTCCTCGTCCACTTGACGCGGAATAGCCCATATACGTGTGCGGAGGGAAGTTTGCGACACTGTTGGGAATCCGGGGGATACGCGCAAATACGTCGTCTTGGGAAGCAGAGAGAGAGAGAGAGAGAACAGTGTCGAAGAGGATTTTGGGTTTTACTCAACCGGACATGCACACCGCAAGTTGTCCCGGAAGTATACGTCACTCCTGGGCAAATACCCCGGGTCCAATGCGCCCCCGGGCGTTAATCCGGGCGTTTCCGGTAGCTGTTTCACGATCTTCAGAGTATCCCTTGTGTTCTTCGAGAAATTGCAACGTTCGCGTTAACCGAACGCGAAACACACTCGAATCATCGTTCTCGCGAGCGACAGAATTTTTCCATTTGCAACGAAACTATCGATGGTAAATGCAAACGGCGTTTGTTTATTTCTTCAAATTGTTCCAAGTGTCCAAAGTCTCTTTTCTTGGAATTCTTGGTTTTAGCGTTCGTCGAGAGTCGTTTGATAAAATAATTTCAATAAAATCTTGATCCTCCTCGCCCGCGTGTTCCCCGCCAGAGAGGAACGGAAGCTCCGGGCCCTCGCGAGCGACAGAATTTTTTCATTTGCAACGAAACTATCGATGGCAAATGCAAACGGCGTTTGTTTATTTCTTCAAATTGTTCCAAGTGTCCAAAGTCTCCTTTCTCTCGCGTCACGTTTTTTTTGCATGGAATTCTTGGTTTTAACGTTCGTCGAGAGTCGTTTGATGAAATAATTTCAATAAAATCTTGATCCTCCTCGCCGGCGTGTTCCCCGCCAGAGAGGAACGGAAGCTCCGGGTGCTCGCAGCGACAGGATTTTTCCATTTGCAACGAAACTATCGATGGCAAATGCAAACGGAGTTTGTTTATTTCTTCAAATTGTTCCAAGTGTCCAAAGTCTCTTTTCTTGGAATTCTTGGTTTTAGCGTTCGTCGAGAGTCGTTTGATAAAATAATTTTAATAAAATCTTGATCCTCCTCGCCCGCGTGTTCCCCGCCAGAGAGGAACGGAAGCTCCGGGTCCTCGCGAGCGACAGAATTTTTCCATTTGCAACGAAACTATCGATGGCAAATGCAAACGGCGTTTGTTTATTTCTCCAAATTGTTCCAAGTGTCCAAAGTCTCTTTTCTCTCGCGTCAGGTTTTTTTTACATGGAATCCTTGGTTTTAGCGTTCGTCGAGAGTCGTTTGATGAAATAATTTTAATAAAATCTTGATCCTCCTCGCCGGCGTGTTCCCCGCCAGAGAGGAACGGAAGCTCCGGGTCCTCGCGAGCGACAGACTTTTTCCATTTGCAACGAAACTATCGATGGCAAATGCAAACGGCGTTTGTTTATTTCTTCAAATTGTTCCAAGTGTCCAAAGTCTCTTTTCTTGGAATTCTTGGTTTTAGCGTTCGTCGAGAGTCGTTTGATAAAATAATTTCAATAAAATCTTGATCCTCCTCGCCCGCGTGTTCCCCCCAGAGAGGAACGGAAGCTCCGGGTCCTCGCGAGCGACAGGATTTTTTCATTTGCAACGAAACTATCGATGGCAAATGCAAACGGCGTTTGTTTATTTCTTCAAATTGTTCCAAGTGTCCAAAGTCCCTTTTCTCTCGCGTCACGTTTTTTTTACATGGAATTCTTGGTTTTAGCGTTCGTCGAGAGTCGTTTGATAAAATAATTTTAATAAAATCTTGATCCTCCTCGCCCGCGTGTTCCCCGCCAGAGAGGAACGGAAGCTCCGGGTCCTCGGTCGAAAAATGATACGCGTGTGAGCCTCGCCGTGCTGCGCAGCGCCCTCTCTCGCTGGGGATAGAGTTTCGCGGGCGAAGCGCCACGAAACCTCGTCTCGCGTTTTCCTCTGACAATTTGCGAGAGAACGTTGACAAACGAGGAAAAAAATGAAGAAAAAGCAAGGAATTTGATATATAATATCGTACAGTCGAGATGCGCAACGGTAATACATTCGTTATTGTTTCGTCATTTTTTGGCACTCTGATCTCTCGATGAATTCAAACTCTCGCGCGCCATGTATCGTACAGAAGCGAGCACCGCCCGTTACGATACTTGTTTGTAGCTCCAACGCGATATCGGGACGCTCCGTTTACTCTCGAACAATACAAATTTGCATGAGGCAAAGTTTCCGTATCCTGCTCTCGCTCTCTCTGCCTCTCTCTCTCACTCTCTCCCTCTCCAGTCTTCTCCAGTCTTCTCCAAAGATGCTGGGAATGAATGCGGAGTAATATAATCTTGTGAATATAATGGTAATACAGTTCCTCGATGATATTATCGGTGTGTAAACACCGAGAGCCTCGAGATACATATTACGAGGCAGCTGCGTGCAGAGGAACGCGAGCTTTTAACGTACTTTTCTCTCGCAGAGGCTCTCCCCGATAGAGCGCAAAGGTGCACATTTGCGCGCAATCTCTTCCACGCGAATTGTCGAGTTTCCTTGCTTTCCTTTTATTTCCTTCTATGCCTTTTTCGTACAGGACGTAAAGTTTGCGCAGAACAGATGTAAAATATTTCTTATGAGAAACGTTCGATCTCTTCGGGAATGTTCCTCTCGTATCTCGCACGCGGTATCAGCGGATATTACGTGTACAGCACGCGCACATACGCGTTAGACGGCTCGAAAAATAATCGACGATTTTTGTATCCAAGATGGCCGTCGCTATGCAAGTTTATGCCGCATGAAACTTTCGGGCCAATAGCGTGGAAAGTTTTCTTCTCTTTTTTGAGTGAAATATGTACTCTGTAACGGTGTACTCGACGCGGAGAAAAAAAATGGTACGAACAAGCGTTTTTGTGGAAAATTTGGTGCTCCGCTGAATGACTCGGAAGCTCCGAGTCTCCGAGACCAACTTTGAACCCGTATAACTCTCGAACCTTTGGTCTCCGGGATTGGAGCGCCCGAGCAATTTTGCGGAACACAAAATTCCGTGCAAAAACGCTTGACGGTAAAATTTTTTTCCTCGCTTCGAGTAGCCATACGGAGGTTTTAATGAAAAAGAAAAAAAAACAATCTTTTCACGATACTGGCGTTGGTCTAGCTTCTCTTCGTGTATTTCACGATTGTAGCTGCGTCGTAAAAAACGAAACATATTTTTATCTCCGCCATTCGATATCGCTGGAGGATTCGTGTCGTTCGAAAGTTTAGTACGAAAGGTGATTTATCCCGGTAAGCGTTACGAAAAAAAGAGAGCGAACGGACGTGTAATGGAGAGTCGCGAAGGGAAGAGAAAGAGCGACGGAGAAGAGGGAAAAAGGGCAGAGTCTCGGTAGGAGATGATAGACGGAAGGGAAAATCCTCTCGAGAATACACGCGTGCATGCATACGCGTGTGCGAGCGTGCGAACATACGGGGTGTCAAAAAAAATCCGTGTTGATAATTCAAGGTCAGATCGAGGATGAAATTCAGAGTCGAAATGTCTTTTGGTATTTTTTCGTGCGACGAAAACCTGACGAGTTATCGGGTGCCAAAGTTTCGGGCGATCCCGTTGGTCCACTACTCAAAGAGGAGTCGTCGGATCGAAAAGTGCTCAAGGACTTTTCGACTCGAAACTTCATCCCCGATGCAGGGTTAAATTGTCTGCATCGATTTTTTTGGACACCCGGTATATCTCGTTTCAGCCGAGTTCGAGAAGTGGATGAAGCGAATTTTCCCCCGACGGAGTTTCGATCGAACCGAGGAAGAATCGAAGGGAAGATCGCGGAAGAGCCGAGAGGCACTCGATGCTGCAACGCGCGAGAAAAACAGAGAGAGAAACTTTTGTCATCGAGACTCTCCTGTACGAATTTGCATCTCTCTCGGTTAAAAATAATTTCTCAATTCCCTCCTCTGGCGAAAAACGTCATTTAACCCTGTGACTTTTTATCTCGAGATGCGAAATCTGTAATCGTCTTTTTTTTCTCGAAATTCGAAATTCGGAAACTTACTCTCGAAATTCTTCCACACGTTTATCTCCGTGCTTGCACGTGTATCGTCGATGTATTATTATCTCATCGTAATATAATGCAAAAGTTTCGGAGAGTGAAATTTGAAATTTGCCGTGTTGGGAATAACTCGACAGTAATTCCTTGCAATCGTTGAAGCGCAACTTTGGGAGACAAGAGTTCTTTCGTCCGTGCATAATTTAATTCGAGTCGAAAGGAAGAAAGTACCCGCAGAGTCGAGCCACGCGCCTTCGGGCAATTGTCATTGTCGTTGCTCCTCGTTATAATATTTCGTTCCTTTTTTTATTCTCACCGCGTATATAACAGGCAAACTTTCCCCATCGTACTTTATTTCATTTTTCCTCGAGCACCGCTCTATTTATTTCTCTTTGTCCTCTCGCTCTTGAATTTTCACCTCATTGAAAAATCAAAGTACATTATCCCCAACTTGGCGATGCAAAAAAAAACAGGGAGGAATTTTCATCTTCGATCTTCGTTGAAACTCGCGGACGAGCAAATAAAGACCGATGGGAAAAATAATGACCCGGCGACGGCGAGTCGAAGGGAACATCATTTTTTTTCCATTCGTCTCTTCTCGTATTTCCCCTCGATACCCCCCCTCTCGTGGTTCGATCGATATTGATCGAAGATCGCGAGCCATTCTCGAATTATTTTCACAATGTGCTCATCTACGCGGCACTCTACTGCCTCCGAGCGTACACTTTTTTTCAATCCTTTGTTCGAAAACAGCTCGAGCGTTGTTAATTATCGATACTTTTGTCTGGTATCATTATTCGATATTTATTCAATTTGCAACATCCATTGCTCGATCTTAGAGAAATTTCGGAAATTGTAACCGCTCGAAATCCGGACATATCGGTGGTGAAACAAAAAAAAACTCGACAATCTTCGTGAAACTTTAATGGAAACAATTTGGGGGCTTTTAAAAATCTGTAAAAAAATTCGGATGATTCGATTGGAGTTTCCAACAGAACGGTAAAATATTCTGTTCGAAGGCCGGCAAACACGGGCCAAGTGTATATAAATGAATGAAAAAGATCGCCAGTTTGAGGGACGACAGGGGAGAGATCGTCGTCTTGTCGAGTTTGCCCGCGGGCTTATATTTTTCGAATCACTCGTTTTGCTGTACCGCCTGTACCGCCGCTCTATTCTTTGATTTTCACGAGCACACACACACACGAAACGACACAAATTTCAAAGGCGTAACTTTGGCGATTTCACGATGTATTTTACGCCCGTTTCATTCCGCCCTCTCTCGATTCACGTGCGCACAACGCAGTTGACCCTGCGTGTAACACAGGCTCTGCAAACATTTACCAAAGAGGGACGTTTATCTTTAAAACCGAGGATGAACGACGCTATACATGCGCTTCTCCATGAACGTTTTCCAATGGCCATAGCCAGCAGCGGGTACTCTCCGCTCCAAAGTGACGAAAAATCACGTCATCTTTTCACACTCTATATTTGCCTTTTATGAGATAAAAAAAAAGGAAAAAAAATCTCACCCACAGCAGTGACACACGCGCGAATACACCGTCTCCATGTACAGGGTGTCCCGCGAATGAGGGTCGGAATTTCATACTTCAAACCTCAGAATTGCTTTTAACCTTCACGGTATTGAGACATTTATTTGTGAGACACCCTGCTGTGTACAAAAAAAACATTTTTTTCTTTGCGTGGAAAAGATTTTCGCAGTCGACTCGAAGCTCCTATTACGGATAATCGGCGGTTCGATCGAGCGTCGAATTTAAGAGTATTATCTTTCAATATTCGAGCTCGAATGCGGCAATCTCGCGATAATAGCCTCGCGTTCCGAGATGATCACCTTTTTTTCCCTCGAAATTACATTCCAATATTTTTCATTTCCGTTTGAAACTTTAGCTTCGCGAAGTATATGATACATTTTGTGTTTATGCTGTATGAGATTTTATCCTGATTCGTTCGTTTCCGAATGACACTCTAAGGCGTTTCGTCGCGATTCTTACCTCGCTGCGAGAATTCGAGACTCGCCCGTAGGTATATTTTTCGGGTCCAGTTTGAATTCGTTCGTCGTCATAGTGAAAAAAGGTTCCGAGGATAAGAGGAGAATAAACGCATCCTGGCGAATCGGCAATTTTCAGTTTTAATCGGTTTTTATCTTGCACTCTTCGTTATTTACGAGATTCTTCCTTCCGCGCGATGTACGTTTACAAATTTCTTTTTTTCTTTGCGGCAAATTGTTACAGCAGTTTTGCAACAAAGCTTTCTCTCTTCCGGGCATTCCGAAGAGTCTGAAGGCACTCTCTCTCTCTCTCATCCTGTTCTCTTGTCGAAAACAGTTGGTCTATAATGGGAATGGGAAAAAAAGAGGGCATCGAAACGATCGAACTCTGCGGTCTCGCGTGTACATCGACGTCCAAAACGTTTTTATAGACCATTGAAGTTTGCATCCGTGCGAAGGAAAATACGATTCTTCACCCTTTTTTCAAATCAATGGTCCTACGCCTTTTTTCATAATTTCGGAATAGTAAATTTCGCGATTAAATATAATATCGAAAAACGAAAAATCATTCTTCCTGAGCGTGTTTTTCGGCTTTGCGAGAGCTGCAGTTGGAAATTTGACAGAAACAGGGCCAAGCATATCGCGTGATTATTAATTTAATTAACTCGAGTGTCATTTTTCGTTCTCTTTTTTTTTTCTCTTCTCATGACGTTTGATCTTTTTTCGGGTGCTTTTGAAGGGCAGTGTACGCGTGCAGAGGCAAAACAGTAGGCGCATACGCACAAAAGCATTGCACACAAGCGGACGGAAGATAAAGCGCCATTATCGATTCCGTGTAACAATATTCCCGTGTTTCTTGCCCTATAATTTGATGGGGCAGGTGCCGATCCTCGTTCCTCGGTTATTTTTCAAAGTAGAAAAAAAAAAAAGACCCAAACACACGCATACGTACATGTAGAGATAATAAAAGAGAAGGGATGCTGCGGACGGTCGAACGAAATTATTACCCCGGAGGTTAAAACGTGTACCACGGCTGCCGATATTTCAGGAGTCTGACCGGACACGGAGTCGATCTACTTTTCGCAAGATGCATGCATGGGTGTACGTTTTTTTTTCCAATTCTCAATTTCCTTTTTTCATTTTTCAAACACAAAACTCAGGTCGTATTCAAATTCGCATGGGACGTGAAAAAAAAATGATTTTCCAAGTGAAAATGAGGGTTTATGATCATCATCGTTGCTTCGATCCGAGAAGCATATATTTTTACGGATAGCCCTCTCAGAGTGTAACGTCCTGTGTATCCTCGTGATAGACTTCGCTTCCAGCGAATCATCCGGCCTTGAGAGAACTCTCAGAGAGCCTCGGATAAACGGACAGCCTCTCCGTTCGAGGTGTATCGTGTCTATGGTATGTACGTGCGTATATAGAATTAAGCTCCGCTGCTGGACCCTGAAGATAAATGCCAGCAGCAGCAGCAGCATCTGTGAATTCTCCTCGGAGGGAATTTTTGCACGCCACGACCGGCAAAAATCGTATTCCGGAGCATCATTTTCGCGCCGTAAAAGCGTATCCGTATAAAGGTGCGGTGTTTGCGAGTCCCTTATTTCGGTCTGGTATTTCATAGCCCAAAGCCCAAAAAAAACATGTGTTTCTCTCGAAATGGGGATAATAGAGTAGAGCTTGTGCGGCAGGGCTGAGAGAAAAAAAACGCGTATAGAAAAAACTACATTTATCGAGGATGTTCCGGAGGCACCAGGGCTGTCGTTGAATACAGCGGAATACATTGAATTATTGAATTTTCGATGAAATATCGGTGTGTTTCGTAATCAGCGGGGAAAAATACATCGATATAGACCATTAAAAATCATTTTTGAAATCCAACATTTTTCGCCATTTTTTGCCGGATTGAGTCGGTTCACTAGAATGTTTGCCATTTTTTTTTTGTTTGAGATAGACGCCTCAACCTGCGCTTATTCTCTTTGCAATTGTCGAGGCTTCAAAATGCCGTTTGGTTCATCGAGATATCTTTATTTTTCGATTTTTGGCAGAATTTTAAAGACGGACCAGCGATTTTCGCCGATTTTCCCATACATACCCCTTTGCGTTTTTTTCGCCGATTTTCGACATCGATTTTGAGGGTGAAGCAATTTAGCTATCTACATTAAACTTTCACCATTGTCTAAGTCTACTCGAGGGCGTTTCAAAACACCCCCAAAAAATGTATGTAGCGTTATTAGGAACGTAGTTACGACCATTTGAAATTTTGACTTTTCGAGGTTTCGGGAAAAGTGGCGAAAAATGAGGCGAAATTTTTTTTTTCAAATTTTCAATATGTGAACCGCCTATGCGATCGGAAATTTTCCGCTGATTACGAAAACCATCGACTTTTTCCCGAAATTTCGATATTTCAATGAAAAATTGTAATTAATTGACAAAATTCGTTTTATTGCATTTTCGGACTGAAATATTGCGTTTTCGGAAAAAAATCGTCGTGTTTCGTAATGAGCGGGAAAAAATACATCGATATAAACCATCGAAAACAATTTTTGAGATCCAACATTTTTTGCCATTTTTTGCCGGATTGAGTTGATCTAGTAAAACGCTCGCCATTCCTTTCCCCTTCAAGATAGACTTCCCAACTTGTGCTTATTCTCTCCGCAATTGTCGAGGCTTCAAAATGCCGTTTGGTTCATCGAGATATCTTTATTTTTTTATTTTTGGCAGAATTTTAAAGACGGACCAGCGATTTTCGCCGATTTTCCCATACATACCCCTTTGCGTTTTTTTCGCCGATTTTCGACATCGAGTTTGAGGGCGAAGAAATTCAGCTATCGACATTTAACTTTCGCCGTTGTTTAAATCTACTCCAGGGCTATCCAAAACCCCCCCAATAAACCCATGTAGCACGATTCAGAAGGTAGTTATGGCCACTTGAAATTTAGGCTTTTCGACGATTCTGGAAAAGTGGCAAAAAATGGCGAAAATTTTTTTTTTCGATTTTTCGACGGTTCACCAGCCTGTTTCGTCGCAAATTTTCCTCCGATTCCAAAGCTGATCGAGTTTTTCGAGAAAACTCGAAATTTCAGTAAGATAACGCAAAAAAACGTTGTTATTCGAATCACAATAGTTTTTTTGAGTTTTCCGAGTGAGATACCGACTTTTCCACGAAACATCAGGCCCAGGGCCCGGTACGCTTCACCCGGCGACGAAAGAAGCCTTCCAACGGCATTTCCGTCGTTATTATTTGAAATCAATGCACCCGCCGGTACCCTCGACCCTCTTAATTTTCAGACATCAGCGCCATCGATAAATCATAGTGGCCGGTATAACAAAGACCAGCGAATAATCCCATCGAAAAACTACGCCAATTCAATTCAATTTCATTTCCGTTGGGATCGTGCTGTGGAGAAAATCCTCAAAAGCGAGATCAAGAGTCCGAAATCATGAAAACTTTTTTGTTTGAATTTAAATAACGCATTAGCATCGCGGGCTTCGTCGATGGGCGAACGGTCTATATTTATCCGTCGTTGATACAGTTTTAAGTATTTAAACCCACAGTGTATGCAACAAACTAGATTCAGGATCGTTCGAGTGAGTTATATAAACCCCCCTCGAACATTCAAACCAGCAGTTTAATCTCCGCGAAAGAGCCTGGCAAACACTCCGTTAGACAAGTGTCCATAAATACATACATATGCACATATGTGTATACACAGTATGTATATATATATATATATATATATAGAGAGAGAGAGAGAGAGAGAGAGAGAGAGAGTCCTTACGCGTATACATGTGTGTGAGTAAAAGTTTAAGCTACTCTCCTCTCGTATCGCGTTTCTAGCACCGGGCATCACTCTGCTCCTGTAGTACACTCTCGAGAAACTTTGCCCCATCGGGTATACCATATGTATATACAAACGTGAAGACTAATAGCGTTTTTGCTCAAAATTCACGTGTGTTTGTGTCCGAGTTGAGAGGCAAGCATAATTATATGTATATCAGGGTCGGTCGGAATAATCGACCAGCCAGCTCTTCCGTTCGTCGCATACGCAGGGTGAAAAAAGAAAAAAAGATTGGCTGGGCACCTGCGGAGATTGGCACCGAGAGAGAGGCCCCTCGGTCCAATCTTTCACTTCACAAATCCGAGTAATACGAGAAATAACGTAATACGAGAATTATTCATAGCGAGATTACTTTAATTCGAGAATTATTTTTTTAATAATTTCTCGTTTTATACGTTTACCCACCCTAATGTTTAATAAACCTGCTGTATATATGCTTGTATTCGCGCGACCAATGCTCGAAAATATCAGAGGGAAGAGAGGACGAAACTAGTCGGATGCAGCCAACTTGAAGTTCAACTCGAATTTTACAGCTGCGCCGTTGGTCGTACATCGCAGAGACGATACGATACGTCGCTTGCGCGCGAAAACACCGTGTCTCTCGGAAGATTCCTCTCCGAGAAATATCTTTGAAAATTTTTATTAAAAATATGCATTGAATGTATCGTATTTAAAAAAAGAGTGAAGAATGTAGGGTTGTTTCTGTGAAAATTTCGCAGGTGACAGTGAGAGACGACGGACGACCACCTTTGGCTTCGACGACACGCGTGGTCGTTCAGGTCGACGATATCAATGATCACGGCCCGGAATTCGAGCAGAAATTTTACACCGTCAGAATACCAGCCTCGCCAGAGACGGAAAAGCCACTGTTTCAGGTAAGATTCCCCTAAAATCGAACGATGGAATGAAACACCACCTTGTGGGTTTGAAGGAAAGACAAAAACGAAAAAAAAATGAAAAAAAAACGCAACATCCTTGTACATTATACATCGCGTATCATAGATTTTTCCCCCTGACCGATGATGATCATTTGTTGAGCGTACGAAGAAAAAAAGAAAAAAAACAAACGAGAAACAGTAAAAAACTGCCCTCGCTCGACGAGTCGGACAAATTCATAGCTTTTTGCCCCTGCATTTCCCTCGAGAATTAATCGAATATGCCATAAATTTGTGTTTCCATTTTCCAATTTTCACGATGAGATGTATATTCCCCTCGAGAAGCGTCCGCCCACGCGCGCGTGTGTGTGTGTGTGTGTGCGTGTGTGTGATATTCGCAATTTCGCCCCCAAACTGGAAAAAAAAAGTAAAATAGTCAGACACTCGCGTGTGCAAATGGGGTCGTTAATTGTATTATGGCATATTCGCGCAATGACGTTTCCGCCTCTTGTACATCATGCGTGTGCTTTCCCCGCGCAGGAATTGGCAAAAGATTGACAATTGGATTTTTTTTTTTTTTACGGGAAAAACAAAGTTAACGAACTCCGAATGATTTTAACAGCGAATGGAAAAATTGCACTTGTCGCTCCTGTGCCAATTCCTGGTCGTCACTCTTGATTCTAAAAAAAAAATTCTCGGTGATCCACGTATATTAAAATGCTGTTACACCTGCATCATTTGCCGAAATACACTCGATTCACGTACGTCCAAAGCACGGGCAAATATGTCACATTGAACGCAAAACACGTGTACCCCCCCCCCCCCCCCCCAAACACCGACATGCACCCCGCAAATCGTGTATTTTTATTATTTCTGTTTTCACTCTCGAGATTAATGACTCTACGATCGTCATTGATCTTTGGAGTACCGACGATTGCCTATACGTGAGAGTCCTCCGATGGAATTCATAAAACGCGGTTTTCCGCGATCCTGAGGATGATTTTCGAGTCTGCATCGACGAGACCGTAGATCCGTAAATGCAAAAACATCCAATTACACAGTTTGATCGAAAAAATACGAGTAAATCGTCAGAGTGGTGAAAGCCTTGAATGACGAAGAAATTTAATGAATTTGACGAATAATTAGAAGTACAAAAAAGAATGATAAAAAGCCGTTGTTTCCGTCGCGCGTTCCGTCGACGCAACCTTGAAAATCTCGAAATTTCTGAATCCGATTCTACTGAAAATTCGTTATCGCTGATGACGAATCGGTCGTCGGATTTTCGTACTTGATAACGGCGATGGCAAAAGGGGAAAAGGTGCTTTTCCGCGCTTGTTTTTCTCGCCACCGGCCTCGTCTCTCGCTGGAAATTGCGAAAATCCGATAACGGATTAATCAACGACCGTGAAAAAAGCCTCCAAAAATACGGGAAATCGTTAACGCCGATGCGAACCCCGCGGATTTTTCCTCTTATTTTGTTCAGCTTGAACGCATAAATCGATAAAAACGCGCAATTATCATCTTTTTTTCTCGCCACGTTTAACGTAAATCAGAGAAAAGTAAAAAAAAAAAACCCCGCGATACGCATCGAATCAGAGGCTCGCGCACGTCGAAAATGATTGACAAACGATAGAGAGCGAGAATTTTTGGGGAATTGTTCGAAACTTGGAAGAAAAGCTATAATCTCGTTCTCGACAGAAATCGAGGAACCGCTCGCGGGCTTCTTCCTCCTCCTCCTCTTCTTCTTCTTCTTACGACTTATCGATCGATACGTTACTCGAGAATGGAACTTGGGAGACATTTAGCCCCGACAGCGTGTCAGGAGATCATTGCTTCAGGGTAAGGAACTTCGGCACGTCAATTTAAACAAAAAGCAACGATAATTGAGAAAATCATTCAAGAAGAGCAACCGGAAAAGAATGAAAAAAAAAGGAAACGAAAGAAAAAAATACCTGTCGCAAAAGAGTCGAACGTTTGACTGATATTAACTGTAACCGCAATAACAAACGATTAATCCTTCGAGCAAACGAATCCGTCCGAACGATTATTAATCATCTGAGCGCACGAATAATCAATGAATAATACGTTGATCGGATATCTCGTTGTATTTGACGTCCTGATCGGCATATTATTCCGGCCTTGCCGATTGTTTTTCTCGTATACGTGACAAACACACGCTGCTTTTACTTGTATATCGTACGTTGTATATCGTACGTGAGGATATTTACAAATTGTTGATTAATTATTAATATCGTTATTATTATTTCATTGCAAGAATCCCGATACGTGCTCTCTATGCATTTTTCGAGCGTCATTCGACAGTTTCCGCATTTTCATCTCGTCTTGCCTCCGCAGCATCCTTTTTGTCTCTCATTGCTGGATTGTTTGTCTTACGTTAAATTTGTACATAGTGTATATTTTCCGTGCCCTTGTTACCCAAGAGAATTACGTATCGGACGAGATGCTCGTACATGCTCGTTTAAATTCGGCCTTGCGTGTAAAACAAGCGTCTGAGAATGCTCATATTTGGCCTCGTTGTGATTTTTCAAACACCCACACGCGTGACGCAAAATTTCTTTTTTCTACAAATTTTTCCCAACGATCCAGCGAGTGTCTATTGGCATCGATCGAAAGTGACATCGACGGAGGAATTCCATTGATGTTTTTTTTTTTCGAAACATTATAAATGAATTTTACGAGAGTACCCTCACGTTTTTATCCTCGACATCTCGTTGAATCGAGGAGGGGAATTCTGAACGAGGGACACTTGAGAAATGAAAAATGAATTCAGTTCGAAAAATTCGTGTCGGAACAATTGTCGTTGAAAAACTGTCTTTCGCTGTGGGAAACGGAAAAAAAATTATTCTCGTAAAATGAATCGAGGACCACCGTATTACCGCGAGGGAAAAAATAAAGCTTTGAAAGTAATATCGAACGATATAATATCGTAAAAAAAGGACACGAGATTCACTTCCGCTGCCGCTGCATCCTTCGCATTAAATGTTACACCACACTGTTAAGCATGATGGAATGATGTTGAATGATAAAATGCTTGTTGATCGTCAAGGGGTACGAAAAAAAAATACACATTTTCCGTCGGAAATATATATTTTTTTTTCATCCCTGTACATAATTAACTGTTTATCTTATGTTTATAATGTATGCATATATCGCACTGTACCATTCGGTAGACAAATAAAATGAGCGAGAGAGAGAGAGAGAGCCAAAGGTTTTGAAAAAATCACGAAAACATGCGGTTTAAAAAGTTTTTTTCGTCTCCGACGATATTACGTACGTAATACTTTTGTTGGGAAAAAATGTAATGTTCTCCCAAAAGTCGAGGTAGTCGTATTAACGCGACGAATGACAAAGTTTGACGTCTCTCTCTCTTTCTCCCTCTTGTGATCGTCGTCGTTCGAATAATTTGCAATATCTCGATGCTGATATCTCGCGATTCGAGATTATCGCTCCGGACCGTAATGTTTTTTTCTCATCGGGGCAATTCCAACGAGGTGAAAGTGGAATTAAAAAGATTAATAATAATAATAAACGTATCGCACAACGATCGGTAATTCGTCTGACTTTTGGGCCATAGACTAACGTTGCAGTTTTCTTTTTATTTCTCTTTAATCAGCATAAAGCTAAGAAGTCGCGCGGTAGTTTGAGGATAAAGTGGGGAAAAATGATTGATGGAAGATTGAAACACGTTTTTCATGGATTTCTCGTCTCAAAGCTGTTTGTTCGTTTATTTAATTCTTTTTTTTTCATTCGTCAACGAATTTTTGAAAATTTTGCGACAGGTCCTGGCGAGCGACAGAGATGTCGGGGAAAACGGTAAAATTCAGTACAGCATAAAGGGCGGACGAGGAAAGGGAAAGTTCAAGATTCATCCTACAACCGGGATGGTCTACTCTCAGCGAGGATTCGAGGCTGGACAGGAGTACGAAATGATGGTGAGGATTTTTTCGATTTTCGATCGGCAACTCCAATGGAACGTTCGAAAAATGTTGAAATGTTTGAATCATATCGATATAATTCTCGTTCGTCGCCTCTCAATGTGCTTCCTCTTTTTTTTTCCTAAAAGATCAAAGCATCGGACAACGGGGAGCCACAGAGAAGCCATCAGACCCGAGTTTCCGTTCAGGTTGTCGAATCGCCCAAAGAATCGGAGAATCCGCCAGTGTTTCGTACGAGCAATCAGAGCGCCGAAGTTACCGAGAGCGACGAGGTCGGTTTTCTCGTGGCCCTCGTGCAAGCGACCGACAAGGACGGTGACTCCCTCTGGTACGACATTGTCGGTAAGTAATCGGACGCGATTCGTCCTTTTATTTTCCCATCGCAATTTTTCACAGTCGATATAGCAAAGTTTCCGTACCATGCAAGGAGGATATTATACGAATACACGAGAAAGAAAATAAACTCGAGCACGACGAAAATAGGATTTTTCACGTCCACCGCCACCGTACGTTTGTCGAAATTTCAGACGGCGACAAGAGAGACGAGTTTTTCATCGGACGGGACAACGGCAACGTTCTCCTGGCCAAGAGGCTGGATTGGGAGACGCAGAATTTGTACAATCTGACGATATCGGTGACGGACGGAATTCACGAGGCGAGAACGCAGCTGTACGTCAATGTGATCGACATAAACGACCACAGGCCGGAATTCACGGAATCGACGTATCGCGTCGACATCTCCGAGAACGTGGAAAAGGGCGAGACGGTGCTGCAGCTGCACGCGAGCGACGAGGACGAGGACAAGAAGGTGTTCTACAGTCTCCACGCGGCGCAGTCACAGGAGTCCTTGACGATATTTCACGTGGATTCGGTAACGGGCACGATCACGCTCAACGATTATTTGGATCGCGAGACGATAGAGGAGCACGTCCTGACGGTGATGGTGCGGGACCAGGGCACCCCGGCGAAGCGGAATTACGCGAGGGTCGTCGTGACCGTGCACGATCACAACGATCACAGCCCGGAATTCATCAGCGAGATAATACAGGGCAAGGTTTACGAGACGTCGCCGATCGGCACGGCGATCGTTCAGGTTTACGCGATCGACCGGGACCGCGGTGAAAACGCCCGGATAACCTACGCGATAACCTCCGGCAACGTCGGCAACGTCTTCAGCATCGACAAGGACCTGGGGATCGTGCGGGTGGCGCGGGAGCTCGATCTCGGCTCGACCTCGGAGTACATACTCCTGGTGAAGGCGACGGATCACGGCGCGCCACCCTTGTCCAACACGGTGCCGGTTCACGTGATGATAACGATGGCGGACAACGCACCGCCGCGTTTCGTCGAGCGCGAGATGGCCGCGGAGATCTACGAGAATCAGCAGATCGGCGCTTACGTGAAACACGTCGAGGCGCGCAGCACGTCCTCCTTGCAGTTCGAGCTCGGTCGCGGCAACAAGGACGACGCCTTCTTCATTAATCCCAGCACCGGCGTCATCGTCACGAAGAATCCGTTGGATTACGAGAGAGTCAAGTTTTACAACATCAGCGTTTCGGCGACCAACATGGCCGGCTCCACCGCCTTTTGCCACGTTATCGTCCACGTGCTCGATCGCAATGACAATCCGCCGAGATTCCTGCAAGCTCTCTACAGGTTTGTTCGTCCATTGTCCGTTGACGGTACCGCTCAATGCAAAATCAATAAAACATTAATTAACACTGTTTCTCGACTATTTTACGGTATAAAAACGTCGCCTGCGCTCTCTTTACAGCGGTGAGATAAGCGAGGGCGTCAACATCGGCTCGTTCGTCCTGACGAATTCCAGCAAGCCCCTCGTCATCAAAGCCGACGACGCCGATTCCGAGTTGAACGCTCTTTTGAATTACGACATCGTCGAGGATCTGCCGAGGAAGTATTTTCACATAGATTCCAACACGGGCGCCATCAGAACCGTCATGATACTCGATCACGAGACCATACCGAGCTTCGCGTTTCACGTCAAAGTCTCCGACCTCGGAAAGCCAAAATTGTCCTCGGAAACAACGGCCAAAGTGGTGATCGTCGTCACTGACGTCAACGATTGTCCACCGAAATTCACGCGGAGCGAGTACAACACGACGCTCCTCCTGCCGACGTACAAAACCGTGGCTGTGATTCGCGTCGAGGCCCGCGATCCCGACAGCACCGAGATACCCCTGAGATACGACATCATCGATGGAAACAACGCCGACGCTTTTCACATTGATTCACAGAGCGGTTTCATAACCGTCGAGAATCCGGAAAAAATGATGAAATCTTACGTTCTCCACGTGCGAGTCTCCGATGGCAAATACTCGAGCGTCACCCAGGTCAACGTCAATGTCGAGAATTCCGAGAATTCCGGACTGGTGTTTCAGAGAAGCGTTTACGACGGCACGATCGTCGAAAATTCGACCAAGGTCACCACCGTCGTCGTCGTAAACGTTCTTGGAAGCGCCCTGAACGAGCACATCGTGTTTCGCATCTTGAATCCGACGGACATGTTCGTCATCGGGCCGACTTCCGGCGCCGTTAGAACCACCGGCGAGCGCTTCGACCGCGAAGCCTCGGACAATTACGAGCTGATCGTCGAAGCCAAGAGTCAGACGAACGAGAGGCACAAACCTCGCGTCGCTCACGTCATCGTCAACGTAACGATACTCGACATCAACGACAACTGTCCCATGTTCGTCAATCTGCCTTACTACGCGGTCGTTTCGATCGAGGCGCAGAAAGGCGACGTCATCTCAAAGGTCAGCATTTTTCTCCACTTTGAAAATATGAAATATGAAAAGAGGATTTTCATTCGAAAATGGAAAAACAAAAATGAGACGAATAAGTGCCGCGAGAATCATCGTTTGATCGATCCCCTTTTTCTTTGTCATTTGAAAAAACAAAGGTTCACGCCATTGACATGGACAGCGGTGACAACGGTGAGGTGAGATACGAGCTGAAAAAGGGAGATGGCGAGTTGTTCAAAGTCTGCAGGAAAACCGGTGAAATATCGCTGAAGCGAAATCTTGAGGGACACAATCGTGAATATCAATTAACGATTGCTGCATACGATGGTGGTGAGTGGAAAATGATTGGCGTTCGATGATCAGGCGCGAGGAAAAGTTTTCATGAAAATTAAACATTTTGACTCGTCGATGATTTTTGTCCTCCCTGTTTCGACGATCGTGACGTTTTCCTCGTTGAAACGATTTCAGGCCAAACACCGTGCTCGATCGAAGTTCCCGTCAATGTTAAAGTCATCGATCGTTCGATGCCCGTATTCGACAAACAATTTTACACCGACAGCGTCCTCGAAAGCATCGAGGTTCATTCGCCCCTCGGCCTCTCGATTCAAGCTCAATCGCCACTCGGACGCAAGCTCATCTACAGCATCACCAGAGGCAATGACTTTGAGGAGTTTGCCCTGGATTTTAACACGGGTAAGAGCGCCCTCTCGCGATTCCTTCTCCCTCGCCCTTTTTCTCCCACCTCCAATACCGACCCTCGAATACCGCTGTTTCTTGAAAAAAGAAAAAGAACAAAACACGAGTTTTTCTACGTTTGTAACAAAGGTTGATGTTTCTCTTTATCATGGCTAAAATTGTAAATATATCGTCGGCTCGGCTTTTAACGATTTTAACGTTTTCGAGTGACGAGGAAAAAGATGAAAAAAAGTAACGCTAGATTTGCGATTATTTCCTGTCGGTAGAATTTACCCCAACGCATATTCGTGAAACGTTTATTTATCGCCAAAATCCAACGCCCTTTTGTGTATTTTCCTCTCGCGCAGCAGCGATAAAATTAATCATCTTTTTAAAAGTTGAAAAAAAAAGAACGGAGACGCTCGGAGATTCTCTTTTCGAGAGTTGTCGTCGTCGTCGTTTTTTTTTTATCACGGTGAATAATTTTATCGCGTTTCCCCAAAATAATTCTCGCCCGAGGCACTCCGTCGTGGATATAGATGAAAATTCAGCTGATTATGTTCGTTTTTATGAACAAATAAATTCGTCGTAATATTGTTGTTTCTCGAAAAACAAAAAAAATAGAGAAAGATCGTTCGTCGTCTCCGGATGGAATGACAATTATTGAGAATAATGCCTCTCCCGAAAAAATGAGACTTAATTTTCGTGAAAGTCATTATTTTCAATGCCGCAGCTGCAATTTCATTCACTACGACAACAAAAACGCGATATTTAACAAACAAAAAAAAATCCTTTCGTAATCAAATGAAGAATGATTTCCCGATCCACCGCCAAAAATTCCTTCGCCGATTCTCGACCGAGAGATTAGATATTAAACGTTTATTGTATCTCCCTGTTTCGCAGCCCCCGACAATAACAATGGTCCTTGTGAGTATAAAAAAAACAAACAAAAAGATAATAAATCAAAACGAGACAAGCTAGTTTTATCGGCCTGCTGTGTCGCTGTGTTTTTTTTTCTATTCATTTACTCGAGCAGCTATTTTTTCGCCATTGCCTCTGTGTATGCACGACATCGAGCGCACAAAAGAAAGAAGAAAAAAAAGAGTCAAAGAAAAACGAAAATGAAAAATAATAAAACAGGACAAAACCGAAGCACGAAGGCACTTTTTGCGTTTTGTTTTATCGGCATTTTTCTAGGTTTTTGTTGTTGTTTTTTTTTTCCTTTTTTTTTCAACAATTCTTCTCCACCTTTTCGTATCACGTTCCACGCTTGCCTCTGTAGTTGTTCGGCTTTGTTGAATCGCGTGGTTTATTTTTTCGTTACTTTTTCTGTTTTTTTTTTGTTTTTTTTTCACCGCCGAACGACGATGTGTCTCTGTTGTACATATGCTTTGCGGTACAGTTTTCATTTCGTCAATTTTTCACAAACTCAGTCTTGCACCAATGAATTCTCATCGAGCCTTCGCGTCATAACATCCCAATTGGCATTTGGAAGAAAAGACGCAGACGATGTTTTTGCAATTCGCCGATTTTAACGATAATTCCAAAGCGTTTCGACGATCGTAACGTCATTTAAGAAATTACGAGAGATGAAGCGAAAAAAAGTAATCCAATGTCTCTCTTTGAGGAGGTTGGCGCGATAAAACGATAAGTTTGCATTTCGGACTCTGCCATTCGATAGATTCGCCCGAACCTCCTCAAAGTGGAATAACGCATCGCGTGTTGTTTTTCAATAGTGTTTTTTGTTTTGAATCTTCAACCGCATGATACTCGTCTGTGTCCTCATTCGGTAAAACAAAAAAAAAACGTCCGGGCATTCATGAAACACGGATCACGATCATTCATTCGCGAATAGCGCGCATTTTTTTCGTACAGTGACACGCACATTTTTAATACACGACTGCATTCATTAGTGTCCGTTGGTATCGACGAAACCGATTGCCGCTTCGACCTCGTGTTTTCAATTGCCTTGAATTTTGTTGGGCTACCCGAAATTGGGGAAGAAAAACGAAAAGTCGGCTTCGTCGTTGCCACAAAGCTGGATAGTGCTTTTGGGTCTACAAAATTCTCTTCAATAAATTAGGTGTAATCTATGTGGTGGATGAGCTGGATTATGAGCAAAAGAAGCAGTACGAATTGACGGTGAGAGCGACGGACAGCGTTTCCGGTGTTTACGCCGAGGTACTCGTCAGCATCCTCGTTCTCGACGTTAATGATTGCCCCCCCGAATTCAGCCAAGATTCGTACAACGTGTCAGTCTCGGAAGCTGCGCCATTCGGTACCTCGATTCTCAAAGTTGCCTCGAGAGACAACGACACAGGTATTAATATCGTATATTTTGTATACACTCTCGACGACTCTTTCGACGATATTTTGACGACTCTTTCAGGTACAAATCAGCAGGTGCGCTACGCGATTCAGAACGACACGGAGAATTCAAACGAGTTGTTTCACGTCGATCCGGACGAGGGCGTGATATATCTGAAGCGTTCGCTGGATCACGAGAGCCGGGATTCTCATCATTTTACGATGATGGCGACGGACCGCGGTGTACCGAGTTTGTCGAGTACCGCGCACGTGTGGGTCAGCGTGATCGACATGAACGACAATCCGCCAAAGTTCGAGCAGCCGTCGTACACGTGTTTCTTGTCGGAGCACGCCGAGCGCGGTCAGTTCGTGACGGTCGTGACGGCGAGCGATCCCGATTACGTCGACGAGAAACTCACCTACACGATCGTCGGCGGCAACGAACAGCAGACTTACAACATCGATCAGAACACCGGCATAATATCCCTGATAAACATGCAAAATTTCGGCGAGCAGAAGCTGCGAATGTTGAACGTGTCGGTGATGGACGGCGTTTACACGAGTTTCACGAGGGTCAAGATCGAGATACTGCCGGCTAATCGTCACAATCCGAAATTCACGGCGCCCCTCGTCGAAGTCACCGTGATGGAGAATCAGTATCCCGGGAGACTGGTCACGAGCGTCCTGGCGACCGACGATGACTTTGGCGACTACGGCGCGATCGTTTATTCCATAGAATCGTCGCTGATGCGCGAGACTTTCGACATCAATCAAATGACGGGGGAAATCGTAACGAAGAAAAAACTCGATCGCGAAACCCGGAAACTGTACGAGATACCGATAATGGCGACCGACGGCGGTGGCAGATCGGGTTTTGCCACCGTGCGCGTCAAGGTCGGCGATGAGAATGACAATACGCCCGTGTTTCTCGTGCGCGAGTACAAAGCTTCGATCCACGGGAATTCGTCGATAAACGCCCCGTTCATGAGGCTCAGGGCTCAGGACGCCGACGAGGAGGAGGCTGCGAGAATCGAGTACACCATCTTCGAGCCACAGAATTCCGAGACGAAAAATCTCTTTGGGATTAATCCAACTACGGGCGCGTTGTTTCTGACGAAGAGCGCTGTTCCATGGGGTGAGAATAGAACATTTCCATTGGCCCGCGACGATCGATAATTTCGAACGAGGCGGGATTTTCTTCTGTTTTTTCTCTCTCAAATCGTACTTTTTATTCTCACGTTGCAGAAAACCAACTGTTTGAATTTTTCGTTCGCGCCACGGACAAGGGTGTGAAGCCTCATCACGCGGACGTGCCGGTGAGCGTGTACGTGATGTCGCCGTCGGACGTGCCGCCGCTCTTTGAGCGCAAAGAGGTGAAATTTTTCATGCGCGAGGGCTCGCCCGTCGGCAGTCCGATAACGCGGGTGAAAACAGTGACGAACACAACCGTGAAATATCGCATAGTATCGGACGACGAGCAGTCGCCGATGTTCTCCGTCGATAAAACAGGCCACATCAGCCTCGTGCGTCCGTTGGATCGCGAAACGAAGGACAGCCATTTGATAGCCGTACTGGCGGAGACGGATTCGAGTCCGGCGTTGACGGGACTCGCTGAGATAACGCTGCAGGTGCTGGACGAGAACGACCATTCGCCGAAATTCGAGAGCAACCCGTACGTCGTTGATCTGGCGGAAAACATCGAGGAGGGCAGCCCGATACTGCGGATAATAGCTCACGACGAGGATCTCGGGAGTAACGGCGAGGTGCGTTATTCGTTCGGCGCGGACATTGGCGACCTAGCGAACGTCTTCACCGTCGACGCGTACACCGGCTGGGTATCGACGTTGGTCCAGCTCGACAAGGAAAAACAATCCGAGTACAAGTTTCAAGTAGTCGCGACCGACAACGGCAGTCCGAAGCACTTTGCGAGAACGTCGCTGCGAGTCAGACTCAAGGATTACAACGACAACGCGCCGGCCTTCGTCGAGGACAAGTACGAGGCCAAGGTGAACGAGGATTCGCTGCCGGGCACCGTCGTCGTGAAACTCGAAACGATCGATCGCGATCTCGATCTCGATACGCCCGTTGAGTTTTACATAACGGCCGGCGATCCGAGATCGCAGTTTCAGGTTAGATCGACCGGTGAGGTCTACGTCGCGAAGGCCCTCGATCGCGAAACGACCGACCATTACGAGCTGAACGTCGTCGGTACCGATGGTAAATACGTCTTCGACACGAGAGTGAGCGTCGAGATCCTCGACGTCAACGACAATCCGCCGTACTGCCTGCGCTACAGATATCGCGAGATCCTGTCGGAGGGCTCGCATCCGGGTACTTACGTGCTCTCCGTCCTGGCGACGGATTACGACGACGAGCCCAACGCAAAATTGCGCTTTTACCTCACCGGCGACAACAATGACAAGTTTTCCCTCGACAAGGACACGGGAATATTGAAGACGGTCGGCCAATTGGATCGCGAGACCCAGGCCAAGTATTCCCTGATCGCTCACGTGCAGGATCGCGACAAACCCGTGTGGGAGTGCTCGTCGCAGCTCGAGATACTCGTTTCCGATTTGAACGACAACGCGCCGAGATTCACCATGAGCTCGTACAGCGCGACGGTCCCGGAGGACGTCGAGGTCGGCACCCTGGTGACCAAGGTACACGCGACCGACGACGATATCGGTATCAATCGTAAATTGCGCTACGAGTTTATCGACTCGGCGGACGGGCATTTCCTCGTGGCTGCCGACAGCGGCATAGTCACCCTCGGAAAACCGTTGGATCGCGAGACGAAAGCCATGTACAACGTGACGATACGAGCGATCGATCAGGGAACGCCGCAATTGGCCAGCGTCGCCGTTCTCATAGTCAACGTGCAGGACATAAACGACAATCCGCCGGAATTCACGTCAAAGTTTTACTTTGCTCGTGTGCCGGAGATCGACGCCGTCGGTACGGAGGTGGCCCGCGTTTTGGCGACCTCGAAAGACACCGGTGTCAACGCCGACGTCTACTACTCGATCGTCGGCGGTAACGAGCACAAAAAGTTTCACATCGACGCGGAAACCGGAGTGATCAAGATCGCCGAGCAATTGGACTACGAGAGAGCCAAGGATTACTTCCTGACGATACAGGCGATAGATGGCGGTGTTCCGCCACTCAGCAATCACGCCACGGTCAACATAACCGTTACCGACTGCAACGACAACGCGCCGATGTTCAACGAGATGTCTTATCGGGCGAGCGTGCGCGAAGACGCCAAGATCGGCGAGCGCGTCGCTCAGGTCTTCGCCAACGATCTCGACAGCGAGGAGAACGGAGTGGTGACTTATCACATCGAGAGGGGTGACAGACTGAGGCAATTCATCATCGACGAAAAAACTGGGATAATATCGATCGGCGGGACTCTCGATCGCGAGGCAATATCGAATTTCGTTCTCGAGATACACGCCCGAGACGGCGGACAGCCGACGCTTCAGAGCTTCGTTATGGCGGAAATTGAGATTCTCGACGCCAATGACAATCCACCGCTGTTCTCCAAGACGAATTACACGGCGGTGGTGCAGGAGGACAAACCGCCGGGTTACACGATCCTCAAGTTCCTCGTGAACGACGCCGACGTCGCCCCGAACGCCGAGCCTTACACCTTTGATTTCCGCTCGGGCAACGAGAACGACGCCTTCCGTCTGGAGCAGGACGGCTCCCTGCGCACCGCCACCAAGTTCAACAGCAGAGTGCGCGACAGATACGCTCTTCGCGTGCGAGTCTTCGACAACGGAAGTCCGCCGTTGTACTCCGACGCCCTGGTCATCGTCAAGGTCATCGAGGAGTCGCAATATCCGCCGGTGATAACGCCACTGGAGGTCATCGTGAATTCCTATCTCGACGAGTATCCCGGTGGTACGATAGGGCGGGTGCACGCGAGCGATCGCGATCAGTACGACACTCTACGATTTTCCCTCGTAGCTACAACGGCGAATTCTAACGGGGAGCTCTTTGAGATCGACAGCGCCGACGGCACTCTGGTCGCCCTGCCGAGACTAGACGTTGGCGAGTATCGCGTCAACGTCAGCGTCACCGACGGCAAATTCACCTCTTACGCCCTTGTCAAGGTCATCATTGATCTCATAACGGACAAGATGCTCGGTAATTCCGTAATCGTGCGTTTTCGCGAAGTCAGCCCGGACGATTTCATCCTCAGTCATCGCAAGAGCCTTTTGCGCACGATACGCAACGCCATGAATTGCCGACTCAAGGACATTGTCGTGATAAGCGTACAGGCCGCGACCGACGAATCCGTCAATATAATAAAATCGCGATCGACCCGGCAGGTCGTTCACAACGATCTCGATCTTCTTTTCGCGGTTAGAAAAGCAGCCACGTCCGTCGGTGGCGCCGGTGGTTTTTACACGTCCGAGAGCATACGCGAGGCGCTCAATCAGCACATCGAGGAACTCGAGGAGTCGACGAAGCTCGTCGTCGAGGAAATCGTACGTTTCAAATGCAACAAGGCTCATTGCGTCTACGGGGATTGCGTAGATCGCGTTGTTCTCGATCAAACGACAATCACGCCGATAATAACGGACGTCATGAGTTTCGTATCGCCGCGTCATCGCCACAAAATAGAGTGCACCTGCAAGGAGGGATACGCGGGTAATCAATGCGAGATCGTCGTCAACGAATGCGCCACCGATCCTTGTCCCCAGTTCAAGGTTTGCGTGCCGGATTCGTCGGTTCAAGGTTACACCTGTCAGTGTCCGGAGGGCTTCGCCGGGCAGGTTTGCGACATCGATATATCCAAGTGCCACGACGAGTCTTGTTACATACCGCGCAATCCGATATCGTTCAGCGGCAAGAGTTACGCCCGTTACAAGATCGACAAGACGAAGCTGCGCCAGACGATCGAGGACCGTTTGAGCCTGTCCCTGAGAGTGAGAACCGTACAGCCGACGGGAAATTTGATGTACGCCGCTGGCAAAATCGATTACAATATCCTGGAGATCGTAAACGGCGTGGCGCAGTACAAATTCGATCTCGGCAGTGGCGAGGGCCTCGTCAGAGTCAGCAGCGTTTACGTCAGCGACGGACAGTGGCACGAGATACAGCTGGAGCGCGAGAGCAACAGCGCCCGATTGACCGTCGATGGTAAACACGTGGCGCACGGCTCCGCCCCCGGAATAAACGATATACTGAACTTACAATCGGATGATATTTATCTCGGCGCCGAGGTGCGACAGCATCCGACGATACTCGGCTTCGAGGACGTTCAACGCGGGTTTCACGGCTGCATGGACGACGTGAGAATAGCTCGTGTTTCCGTGCCCCTCCACATGAGTGGCGCTAGCAGCGTCGCCGTTTTGAAGTTATTCGCAAATGTCGCGTTCAGCTGCGACGCCGCGACGATACTGGCGCCACCTGGCGTGTGCGGATCGCAGCCTTGTCAGAACGGTGGCACCTGTCGCGAAATCAACGACGATAATTACGAGTGCCAGTGTCACGGTCGTTTCAACGGTCTCACCTGCGAGATCGATAGCGATCCTTGCGCGTCATCTCCCTGCCTGTACGGCGGGAGATGCAGAATCTCCGAGGGCGGCGGTGATTTCATCTGCGAGTGCGTCGGCAGCGCCCTCAGCGGCAAACGTTGCGAATTCGGGCGTTACTGCGGCGAAAATCCCTGCGTTCACGGTGGTGTCTGCGAGGAGGGCAACAGCGGCCCGATCTGCAAGTGCCAGGGCTACAGCGGTGATCGCTGCGAGCTCGATGTCAACGAGTGCGAGGCGAATCCTTGCGCCAATGGTGGTACTTGCGTCAACGAGATCGGCAGCTATCGCTGTGAATGTCCCCCCAACATGACGGGTATCAATTGCGCGAATCCCGTTTATTCCACCCCGATAATATCCGATCCTTTCAACATCACGTGGGAACATCTTTTGTGGATCGGCATTGCCTTGGCGGCCAATGTCTTCCTCATCATCATCTTCGTTTGTTATCGTAAAATGCGGCTAAAACGTACGAGGGCGCGCGCCAACAATATCAACAACGAAACGCGAAAGGAAATCGTATTGAATTCGGCGAGGCCGCACGAGCACGAATTCAAACGAAGCTCCAAGTTGAGCAACCTCGAAGTTATTCAGGTAATGGAAAATAATTATCTTTTTTTCCTCAATTTTTCATTTTTCTTTAGAGGTTACGTCCGAGAAACGCCCGTCGAATGAAAAGCTACGACTCAAGGTCTTCAATGCCTGATTGTGCTAAAAATTTCAAAGAGATTTTTGCTTACAACTTTTGGCGCCCATGAGACACTCGTGGCTTTTGCAAAAAGTTGGTTTCCTGCTTTTTTCGTAGTAATGTTGAATAATAACGATATTCCTAGCAAAGTGTCGAGCGCCGAAAACTCTGAAAATTTATTCCGTTTTTGCACTTTACAGCAGAGATAACGTCACCTGGTAGGCAAAATCATTTGGTCCTTCGACCAGTGGTGTTATCTCTGCGGTACCTCGGACGGAACCTTCATGAACGATTTGCAAAGAGTGCTCCCGACCGCTGATGTTTTTAGCGTCTCTCATTTGATTATCCGTTTTTCATCGAGAGCATGAAACCGTGTCAATTTGCGTCTTACTTTTGCCTATGCTGTTTAGCGTGTTTTATTTTTAATTTCTCTCCGATATCCATGTCGTTATTCGTTCTCCATTTTCATTTTGGCAAAAACGCGCGCTAACCGCCGAAGATTCTTTGAGAGCAAAAACGAACTAACGAAACACAATTCCCAAAGACCCCGATGAGTAGTTTGGGTGTTGCGCGGTGCGCCTCTCTCGTCTCTTCATTTTTTCAGCAGTTTTCAGTTTTTTGGGTTTTCCGTTTGTCGACATTACGAGAGTGTGATTTCAATTGCAGAGAGAACCTCCCCAATGTCCTCCCCGACCCGCTTCCTATACGCCGAGCTCGAACAACGAGCCGGCAAATTACGGGACAGCGGCGGCTGTCGCGCTCAACAATCTCGACACGCTGCGAAGTTACGGGAGCGCCGGGGACGAGCTCGAAAATTTCCCCCCCGATTACTTGAGAAATTTGAATCGGAGCACGCCAGTGCCCCAGAGCGGGGCATTGACGATCGGCAATACGGTCGTCGGTAACGCGACCGGAAGCGATGCGGACAGCCTTCACAAACCGCTGTGGCAGGAACAAATGCATCTGGCGTCGTTTATCACCGATACCGCAAAAATTAAGAACGGTAAGTTTCGTACGAGAAAAAACGGCCGATTTTACGGTGGAAAACAGAAAAAAAAACGAAAAAATAGCATAAAGAAACCCCCGGAACAGAGGAAATCAAAGAGATCCCGAGGACGGAGAACCGAGAGAGCCCTCTCGATCCAAATACGGAAAGAAAGAAAGAAAGAAACGTTACCCGCCTGCGCGCCACGAATCAAGCTTCTTTTTCGTTTCCGTTTTTATGCATTCCGTTTGATTTTGAATCGTTTTTTCTCTCGCTTAAAAGCGCATGCCTCGTACGGCTCTCACGTGAATGTTGAAGCTTCGTTTTTTTTTCCTTTTCGATTCGTTTTTTCCTTCACGATACTCTCGCGATTTTTATCCCCGCATTCGCATCCTCAATTGATTCATCATCCCGGCTATGAACCAATAAACGAATGGACAAAGAAAATAAACACGAGCGCATCCTCACCACATTTATTTACTCGTTTGTTCGTTCCTTCATTTGTTCATGACCGTTTGTGTATGTACAAATACGTAGATGTAAAAACGTGCCGATATTGGCTTTGGGCACGCGCAAGTAACGATGATTAAACGAATTAACAATCGGCTGTGTCTCGTGCGCGTGTGTACTAACAGACCTGAAACGAGCGAGCCCAGTGGTACCAGAGCTGACCACTGGAGGACTTCTACTAAACTGTACGAGGCGGACTCCTCACGGAGGTGGGACATCCGTTGCCTCCCTATCGTCCATCGAGGATGATCCTCGCATCGTCGGTGGTAAGTCGATGGACAAGCCGAGCAAAGTTTGTATCGACGAAAAATCACGAAAATACGACCTCTTCGATCAATTTTCACGTCCCAGTTTCTGAAATTTGTCTCATTCGCTCTATTCCCCACAATATCAGCATTTCCAGTGCGACAGTTGCAAAAATACACGTGCAAGATAAAGATTGTTCATTCGAAAATTTGAATCGTATTTTCGTTGCTTTCTCATCGATGGAAACTTTAGCGTCGTGCCTTGGTTCCTCCCCTTCTCTCTCTCTCTCTCTTAACTCTGCCTTTATCTTTTCAAGGGTGGCTTAGTATTTGCATTTCACATCCTTCCTCTGTACACATTTCCCATGCACACGAAAGTCAAATATCACAGGAGAGACCGTAGCGCAACGGCCCTCTCCGAATAATAATTGAAAAAGAAAGAGAAGAAAGAAAAAAGATTCCGTGCAAAATAATGATAATTGAAACGAAGATTTTTTTCTTGGATTCTTCTGAAAAATAAAAAACAAAAAAACGCGAAATGACGATACGCTTGTTGTCACATTGACGTTCGTTGTCCGCAATGCTTACAGGGTATCACTGGGACTGCTCAGACTGGGTCAGACCGAGTCAGAATCCATTACCAAATATCACGGAAGTGCCGGGCAGCGAGGTCCCGGACTCGTCGAGCTTCCACAGCAACGAGAGCAACGAATCAAACACTCATCAGCTGCCAGCGTGTAAGCGTACCACGAAACTTCGTACGAGCTCAACTTTTTTCTCTTTTCGTACAATTGTTCATAATTATTTTATCGCACATGCGGGATAAGTAGTATCTTAGAGCACACTTTTGCGATTAGTAAGTAGCTCTTTTCTCACTATCCAATCAAACGCTTATTTGCGTGCGACAAGTATACTTACCGCCCGCAATTTTTACTTATCGCACGCAAACCGATGACAAAACACTGCTAAAAAAAAACAGAATCGAAGTATCAGTATCAAAAACGTGACGTTGAAGTGACAGATATAAATATTGGTATATCATAGGATTTAAATGAAAATATAAACAAAATTAAAAAATGAGTTTTAATCCTCATTTTATTTCCGAAACTGAAGAAAGAACTGACGGTGAGTTCAAATATTTTAATACATCTAAGCGACAATTTAAAAAAATAATTAATTAATGAATGAATTAATTACTTTTGGTTCCGCCCATATTATGGTTATTCGAAAAAAAGTTATGTTGATTTTACTTTTAATTTCGTTTTTTTATTCTGATGGGGGGGCTCCGCACCCCCAAACCCCCCCGTCGCCGCCTACTTCGCCCCTCCGCCCCCCTTACTCAAAACCACAATTTTTCAGCAGAATATATCCCCGCATTTGTGATAAAAAGAAGTATCTGAAACTCGTGCGGTGTTGTCGATTGCCCACTCGAGCGATTGAGCGCACTCACTTCGTTCGTGCGCCCAACTTCGCTCTCGTGGGCAATCGACAACTTACCGCACTTGTTTCACAATATACTATTATAAACGAGCGTATGGAAAAGAAGCGCGCGCACGATCGCGATTGTGATTCGTTGTAATTGAGAGATTGATGATGGAAAAACGTTGCAGTGCACGGTCCGATGGATCAAACGAGGGAAATCGAGACGCTGAACGAGGATCAAGAGTCCGAGTACGTCGGTGATTCCGAGTGCGGCACGGAATTTTCCGAGCACTATCACTGTCCGGAGACGCAGAGGCTGAATCCATTGGACAGCGGAGGCGAAGGGGAGTACAAATACAAGGATTCCAACAGTTATCTGAGACACCCGAATTCTTATCTTCCGCATTACAATATTCACACGGACACGGAGAACGAGATGAATCCATTGAACGGCCGTCTCGGTACTCTTCAGTCCGACGACGAGGAGGAGGAGGTGGAGGAGGAGGAAGAGGAGGACGACGACGACGACGACGACGACGACGACGTAGTGCCTTACGGTTTCCCGAGCGCCCGACGCAATCGATGCCACAAGGGCGACGATCTGGACGAGATCGGCTCGGTAATAACGACCCTCGAGGAGAGAAATTCGTTATTAGGCGGTGGCACGAGTAACAGCGATTTATCGACGAATTTATGCGAGATCGACGATTCCGAGTACGAAATTAACGATCAAAAGGCCAACGGGCGTATCTGGCATTCCGGCAATGGTATAACGCAGACATCGGTCTGACCGTCGTGAATATTCATCGATCATTCATCGATTATTCATCCTAAAGCGTTTACGAACGTTTTCGGTTTTCGCTATTGCAATTTTGTAAATACATTATTAATCCTTAAACATAGATGCAGTCTGATCTGGCTGGCAGCTATTTAAAACGAGAGAGACTGAATTTCCGACGACGATCGCGTGTGGATCAGCGATCGAACGAGACTCGCGCGCAGCCCGACCGGGGCATTCGCTTTGCGCGCGTGTGTGTGTGTGTCTGTGTCTGTGTCTGTGTGTGTTTGTTTTGTTTTCACCACGTGACGATGTTACGAACAAACAAACAAATCGCCCGTCGCGTTTTCAAAGGATCTTAAAGGGGGGGGGGGGGGGAGGACGAAGGATCGTACTTAATCCGCAGAATTCTCACGAGTTTTCATTTCCTTCTTCCCGCTGTATTTTTTTCGAAAAACCCCGGACCCTCGCGGAGCATGTTTCTTTTTTATTCGCTCAAATGAGGAAATTGCTCGTGACGATTTCGACGGATTACGAAGGGATCGGTTTTTTGTTTGTTTTTACCCTCTTCTTCTTTGTTTTTGGTTTTACGGCGCGAGGAGTCGCGAACGTGTCCGACGGACCAATGAACATGACATTTATCGTAAAAACCGCGGCAAAAGGGGAAGAAAACGCGTATCGCTCGAACGAAAAGTCGGTTCGAGCGCCACAGCTGTCCCTTGCGCGAGGAACAAACTACATGATAAGGAAGGTATCTTGACGCATTTTTTACTAAACGGAGAATAACGCGATACCGTTAAAACGCGATAATTAATAATACGAACGAGTAGGGACGACTAATTCGTCGATTAAACGCACTAATTAACGGTAGGAGGATGACACGAGTGGTGGAAGTGGGAGAGACAAGCTTGCGCGCTGCTTACCTCGCGTGGCGGTGTTTTGAACGATGCTCGCTCACCAAACTCGGTGAAAATACGAGCGTGATTTAAGGCCATGGGGGATACCCCCTCCCCTATCGAAATTTAGAAAAATTCTCAGGCAAAATCTATAAATCGGATCGATTTGAAATTTTTTGTGAGTATTTAGTGACACAACGCGGAGGGAATGACGATTTCGCAATTTCGAAATTTTTCAAAAAAAATTTTTTGTAGAGTGAAAAAATTTTCAAAATTTCGAAATTCTAAAATCGTCATTCCCTCCGGGCTATATCACTGAATACCCACAACAAATTTCAAACCGATCCGATTTATAGATTTTGCCGGAGAATTTTTCTAAGCTTCGATTTACGGATGTAACACATCGCCTTAACGGTTGAAAAAAAGCACACACACACACGCACACACGCACACACATATATATATATAATAAGAAGAAATAAATGAATTGAATAAAAATAATAATATTTTTACTGTGATGATAATAATGTTTATACGATGATCAAATACTATGACTTGTATTATATTCAATCGCAATGTTAGTTATGACAAACAGTTTTATAAAATCAGATTGAAAGATTACGGTGTGGACGCCGCGTAAGTTCCTCCTGGTGTCCTGTTACATTCTATGATTGATTCAGTCAAGAGTTCCGTTCCTTCCATTCCCATTTCATAGATATACAGGGTGTCCCAGAATTTTATGCCGATAATCAAACGCCACATTGACGATGAAATTCAAAGTCGAAAAGTCCTCGAGCGCTTTTCTATCCGACGAATTCTCGTGGAGTCGTTGATCAATGATGACTCGTGAAATTTTCGTCGTATGAAAAAAATACCGAATCCGACTTTGAATAATTCTCATCGAATTTTCGGACACCCTGTATATGTACATATACAGGCTGTTTACAGGGTGTTCCAAAACTAGATGCTGACGACGATTTCCACGGGTGAATCCTCGCGGAGTTATGAATTAATTTCGTTGGACCGATTGGCTCAAAGTTTGGCGATTAATAACGCCTCGTGATTTCATCGTAGGAAATTTCGTCGCGAATGTAACTTTAAATTATCGACGTCCCGTTCTGAGACACCCTTCATACGGGATTGGCGGTAATTCGGTGGATTTCTCGAGAGGTTTTATTCCAGAGGTAATTTGCAATGAATTTGAGATAAAGAAAAACCGTACGTAATGAATTTTTCGATAACAACATTGTTACAGAGCTATTGACAAATTGTTGGAAAAAAAATGTCCAACGCGATTGCAATTATCGAGCGAAACATTGGTGAAAATACTCAAAAATATTTATTCGCTCAAATTCGTTGCAAGTTGGGGCTCTGGATTAATGTCGTTCGAGCGATCGCGTGGAATTACCAGCAGTGATCCCGCGTATCATGAAAAATTCATTATTAGCATAATGAGCGTTATTGCAATAACGGTGCTACTACGCCCGATAAAGAAAAATCTCATCTAAATAACGAATGATAAATACATACAATAAGACTGCACAGCGATGATAGCCACTTCGCTGTTCGTATAACGTCATTACATTGCCATTTTTTTTCCTTTTTGACGTATTTATCTGTTTTTTTTTCGACAACCTTCCGTACAACGCATTTTGTACGCAACTTGGAGTTTTTTTTATATACATATAACACTTTTTCTACGAGCGTATCATAGGCGATAAGAAATCAACTGTTAACTGCCAATTTATTTTCAAATGCCATATAAAGACAATGCATTTTTCTGCGACTAACTCTGTAAGTGTTTGTAATCGATAGTGAAGTACGTCTCTTTTTTATTATTCATTATATATCGTTTCTTTTTTTTTCGTCAAAGATAACGAAGCGTCGGTTTCGTTCGTAAGAAAGGCTTGATGAGAAAGAAAAAAGGAGGGGAGATAAGGAGACAAAAAAAACCCTCGAAATAATACATCCCATCTGGTTTTAGGATAAGCGTTGGGAAGAATGAGTAATATGCGACGGCAGCTTTACCGAGTGCGCGATGTGTGAAATGTACGTATGTAGAACTTTGTTGAGAAATTAACGAATTTATGTTCCTATTCTCCGGAGGAAAAGAAGAAAAAAACTATAGCGCGATCCTGCTCCGTAAAGAGCCTTCGTTGATCGGTAAAACGCGTCAACAATAACGAATAACGAATACATGTTAGGGTGGCCCTTGATGAGGGTATTTCTGGATTTGGACGCTTCCCGAGATGCTTCAAAATTGACTAAAAAAAAGTAAATTTTAACGCATATTTTAGCGGAGAATTCAACTTCAAATTTTCGACTATCGAAAGTTCGAGAATTTTTAGGTTAGGGTTTTCCGTCAATTTGGAAGCGTTTAAATCACCGACAGCGTACAAAATTCAAAAAAGCCTTGGTCAAGGGCAAACCTGAAATCGATACGTATAAATGTATATTAAAAAGCAGGGTCACGATTTTTATTTTCCTTTCCAAGTGTAATATCGCTGACCAATGACTTTATCGATCGCTGCGCCACCTTGTTGTAATCGCGACGACTTATTTAAAAGCAGCGACCTCGTATGGCCACGGTGAAACGCGGAACACGTCGATACGCGATCGAAATCTTGGATTATTTATTCTATATTAGAATGTGGGCTTAAAATGTATAGTTTTATGATTACGAAATGATGGAAAAGAGTGAAAATGTGAGGAAAAACGGACATTCGTATATGCGGCGATGCGACGACGATGTATTCATCCAGCGATGATTAATCGTCGTCGACGACGACAACGACGACGACGGCTCGCTGAATAAACGAAAAATCTTCCTGTACTTTTATACCGAGCGTTGATAACATCGTTAATTATATTTTCTCCGAGTACTCGCGTACACGTTTTTTTTGTGTTCGGTGTTCTTCCAACGTTCAAAACGTTTTGACCCTTAAAAACGAGAAGCGGAAACGACACTCGTGGAATTTATATATTTGTACACATTAGGGTGGTTGAAGAAATATCGAATTGTTCATTTTTCTTCAAGCTCCAACCTCGCAAAGTCGTACTTTTTCGACATGGAAAAAATACTCCCGAAATGAATAATTTCCCGTGCCTTCGGGATTCGAATCGAGTTTATTCGATTGATTAACGGGGAAACAATGCCTCGCAGAATTCTTTCGTGCGGGGCATTTGATTCTCTCCGCAAAATGCTTCCAGCGTTCGAGCCTGCAGTTTTTATTATTTTCAGATAAATTTTTTGTTTTTCACGCACAAAAGCATATCATTCCAACAAAATTATACATTGAAACACGACTTCGAGATCGAATGTATGATGATTTTCGGGCCTTTGGGAGTTTTGTCAAATTTTCCAAAATTTTCAATGAAAAAACACTTGAAAATATCCCGTGAGGCATTTTTCTCGTGTTGATCAACGGGAAAAAGGTCGTCTCCGATGCGGGCCTCTCTTTTTTTTTTCACGCTACCCCAACGAGAAAAGAAGCGAAAAAAACGTCTTTGCGCGCAACCACCGTCGCGAGATGGAATAAATGGTCATGTAAAAATACAAAATAATAGTTTGAATAATTACGTGTCTCATCACACGCGTTATCGCGACGTCATTATAGGTGAAATTCATCAAAGGCAAGAATGGGTACAAGTTCTAAATTTAAAAAAAAAATATATATATACATATATATATATATATATATATATCCCCTCGTTAATCCGTTTTAACCTTTAGAGCCCCTCATAAATATAGTAATACATATCGATATAACGATGATAAATCGTCAGGAAATGAACGACTCGAATTGTTATTGATAACGTAAGGCTATAAATCAATTTGTACAAGATCAACCTATTGTAATAAACAAACGAATCTTGCCTATTTCTTCTTTTTGTTTTTTTCTCCCGTTTTTTGTATCAAACGCTCGTTTCGCGGTTTCTCTCATTTGCGGTACAGGGATTCGTCTATAACATCGCACGAACATCATCTTTTTACCCAAAAATCAAAACTGCAATTCGAGACGTCTGTACGTTGTGCGGAATCGGACGTCGAGATTTCAATGGCAATTGCAGCGAGTACAAAGTGCCTCGGAAGCTCCACAAGCTGTAAAAGAAAATGATTTTGAAGCTCGCACTCGATAAACCTTTTTTTTTATTTCGTTTTTTTTTTCTTTAATACAGAAGATATCAACGTCGTATTCGATATGTATGTGTACTTTTTTTTCATCGTCGTTTTACGACGTAGTTTATTTTCCTCAGAAAACATTGGAAAAAAATGTGATATGTAAAAAAGTTAATTTTCAATCTTCTTTCGCAACTGATATATCGCGAGTGATTGTACATTGTCGCTCTGAGCTTGCTCTCCAAATATTATATATACGTTCTCAAGAACAAGCTTTTGGCTGGAATACCTCACATTTATCCGACGATTCTCGATAAATGTACCCTCAACACGTGGCTAATCGTACGATATCTTCGACACTCGGCGAGTATTTGTTGAACGTGACAGAAACAGGTGGCGATATAACGGAACAATGAAATCGCGTTCCAAAAATTATTCATTCCAGTCTATAATTTATGCAATGGGGTCATCATTTTAATTATCATTAAAAACTAATTGAAAAAACAGGACACTCGGCATTCATGGTAAGGAATTTCGTTAAGGGTGCGTGGAAACACGGAAATGTTTGCGAAAAAACGCGAGGGTATTAAACAATTCGTTTAATTCGTCCTTTTTCCTACAAACGCTTTGAGAATCGCCGGCTTTCGGTTTTCAAGCTTATTCAAACACGTTTGCAGATGGTCAGAAAGCTGCGCAATGTCCTCTTCGATATTCACCACCAACCCCATGTCCTCTTTACGAATTAATCACAATTATATTGTGAAACTGACCATATGCCATATGATTCGATGAAAAATGATGTTCTCGACATTTTTCGCTCTCGTTGGAACACAAAATCACCTGAATGTGCCATATGAATAATTTTATTATGTAACTACCGTACCTACGTGCTTTGTGGCCGCGCTCGTTTATCGATCAAATATTTTTCGGATCGAGAATATCGAGCATGGGGATAAAGGTATAAATAGTCGAGCCCAAACGAACGACGGGATCCACATAATCAGAGGTTATCTTTTTCCCGCCATCGAGGCTCGGCTCGTCCTCCCGATTCTCCAGGTCGTTACGAATTTCAAGCAGTCTCGTGCAAAGCAGTGTCGCACGGAGCTGATAACCACAATCACAGACACGGCGATGCCTCAATTAATTATTGTCATTTGTCTAATCTTCCTCGGGATTGTCGTAGGTCATACGGAATCGCGGGATTACACGAAAAACGTGGCGCGAGGCAACCACGTTGCGAAATGGCAGCAGGTAAATATTCAAGAAATAAAAATATATACCGTGTAAACGTTTATCGCGAGGAAATACGGTACGTCTTCGAGGATGCGCAGATTTCGATGTAATCCGGACGGAAGAAAATATTGAAACGCGATAAAAACGATATTTTCGAAGAGTAGTCGAGAAATTGTGAAGAGAAAAGCGAAAAATCTGAAAATATGTATAGGAAAAGTTTATTTCTCCTCCAACCGAGGTCATCCGTGTTTATTTGTTTCTTTCAAAACGCAATCTAAATTGTCATTATTACACTTTGATTTTCTTTGAGTTATCGATAATGTTTTGACGAATGTTTACGTAAATATCGATGCGGGTCTATCGCCAGGATGGTCGAGAAACGTTAAGACGACGCGCGGGAAGACGGACAAGGGCCGCGTCTGACGAGCGACTGGAGGAAGGCCCGCCGAGTGAGACAGAGTGGATTACCGACACGGGGAGGAGGACGGAGGAGAGAGAGAACCAGGCGGCGGAAGACATGTGGGCCGTGGCCGAAGAGTACGTACGTACGGAATTGGAGAAGGACGAGAGGGCCCGTTCGACGATGGCGAAACTTGATGGCCCAGAGTTCGTGGCTGAGCATCAAAGCACAGCGGGATACGCAACGTCTGTTGCATCGACGGAGTGGCAAACAGTGGAATATCGAGATGGCGAGGAAATCTTGGAAAAGCTACGGAAAAAATGGAAAGAGAGACAGGAGCGTCGAACCCAGCCACTGAACGCGATGGAACTGCGAGATCCGGCGGTCTTGTTGTTGGAGCAGCGGCGGATGATGAAGACGGAGACCGATGTGCGCCGAAGAAAACGACTGAAGGTTGAAAGGTCACACCTCCCGGCGGTCTCGGTGACGCAACAGCAGAGGAAGAGAGAAAACGATATGCGCCGAAAAGAACGATTAAAGGTGAAATGGTTGACGGATCCGACGGCCTTGGAGGCTCATCGAGCGAAGACCAGGGAATACCATAAGGAACGAAGAGCACGACTCAAGGCGACGGAACCGAAAGATCCAGAGTTCTTGGAGGATCAACGGAAGAAGGTGAGAGAAAAAAGTAAGCGCCGAAGAGAACGAGAAAAGCTGGCATGTTCGAAAAATCCGGAACTGTTAGCGGCGCAACGGCAGCAGAAGAGAGAGTGCAATCTGCGCTACGAAGGTCGGCAAAAGGCGGCATTTCTGGAGCATTTGGAAGCGGCGAGAGAAAAGTATCAACATCAACACTGGTTAGAGCTAGAGCGGTCGAATCGAACCACACTTTTTCATACCGAGTTTACGAACAGGGAGTCGGAATAATAAGATAAAAAACATTACACATTCTCGTCACGATATGTTTTTCTCCCTTTCCTTTTCTCTCTCTCTCTCTCTCTCTCATTTTTACCGTGACATCCAATTTTTATGTTTACGAAAGATAAGAGAATACTGGTCGTTCACCTTGCTCTTATTTAATATGAAATATTCCGACAAAGAAAACACAATTTTCATGAACGTGTATGTTGTGTGAATAAATTTACAACCCGCGCGTGTTGTCAAGGTTTCATAATTTACTTTGAAAATTTTATAGTCTCTTTTATCGTATAGTCATTTATGCTCCATTCGGCGAATTATAATAGAAGCGCGCTCGCATGCTTGCTTAGTGCTGCGTTCTGTTGCGTGTGTTCCGCACTGACTTATCGACCGCTGAATCGACGGTAATGTCATATCTATCAGTGGATGAGAGCGAAATCTCTCTCTTCTCTTTTTATACCTATAGTAGGTAAATACACATATGAGAGAGAAAAACCCCCTTCTCTCGCCCGCCGCGATTACCGCGCAATAACAACACGCTGTATATAATAATAATAAGTAACCCAACGAAATCCGCGACAATTGACACTTTTGATTTAATTAACCAAAAAATGGTGCATTACTTTTTACCATTTTATTCAGAGACAGAGATAAACAACGATACCACCATACCACGTACACAAAGTGCGTACCGTCTGTTATATGCGCTACTACTCGTCATCTCATACCACCCGCATTCTACCCCTCGTTCGTTCATGGCTCCCCCCGCCCCCTTGCCCTTCGCGCAGGTTCACCCCACCTAGATGGCTGCGAAAATTGCAGACGGAAAAACCGTGTGTTTGCATCTAAATTTAGTTGTACACTTTTCATTTATAAAGTTCGTGTTTTCGTGAATTTCGATCCGCGATACATTCGTATCTACATCTCTTGTGTTGTTAATTTGTTGAACTGTTCTTCGTTTCCTCCATCGCGGTTTATCGTGGCAAGAAGATTATCGCAATACATGTACATATCAAGTATATATAATAATAAAATACATGAATCTCGGTTTGGAAAAGTCTGGCGTAATAAAAAACGCAGTGAGTGTGTGCGTGTATGTGTGTGCGCAGGCATTTCCTTTGTGTAACGTTCTCTTCTGAGAATACGAGAAATATTTTTATATCAAACGTTTATTTTCCTTTTTTTCTTTTCTTCGTTTCGTTATAACTCTGCCAGTGGCGCGAGCTAGCTTTTAACAACGAACTCTGGATTTGTCGAAGAGATAGCGAACAAAATTATCGAGATTCGCGATCTATGAGCACCAAGGGCCAAGAGGACCCTGGAGAAGATCTTGGTTCCAGGTAAAGTGACTCGTCATTGCGATATACACATCCCATGTTTAACCTATATGTTTTTCGCGGAAAAATTACTCGTTCATCGGTGTTTCTTTAATTCGTATGTCACCATTAACATCCTTGATCGTATTATACGGCGGTATTTATGGAATCACATTATATCATCGTTCGGTCAATGATAATTGTACCGACAATTTATTCGGCCCAGCATCTTTGACGTCGGTGCACTTTCTTCTTTTTTTTTTTTTTAATGATCGGGCTGCTATGCATGTATTCTTCATCGGTGTAACAAAAATTCTCGTCGTAATGTCAGTGCCGTCGAAAGAAAATTCAATGTAAAAGGAGAAAAAAAAATAGTGTTGGTGCAAAACGTTGTGCGAAATGTCGTGAAAAATTCGTATTTTTCTTCATTCGTTAGCAGCCGATTTTACATTGGTTATCTTTCGTGTTTACAAAAAAATGTTAATCATCGAATTCCATTGCTCGAACGTTCTTTCGCCAAAAATGTCGTTTCAATCGCAAACCAGGGAATTACGTCTATTATAAACTCTGTGAAAAAATATTCATCCTTAGCTTAACCTCAAAATTTTTCAATTATTACTATTTCGAAACCGATTTCGCAAGATTTTCTTCTGAAACAATGAGATTAGAAATCACGTGCCGTTTCGACTGATATTTGCTGCATAAAAAACACAATATCCGCTGAAAATTATGTTCCATCTTGTGCAGCATCGAGACGCAACAAAAGTGTCTATGTCGCGCCTTTCACCTACCGTAGAACATGAAACGCTCCAAAGTGAAAAAAAAACGAAACAAAAGATGGAACAAAATTAAGTTTGAATGAAAAAAGAATCATTCTGCGTGTCCAAGCTGTTACGTTGTTTCCGAATCTTCCAAAAACAAACGCAGAATTTGTGATTTTCCAAATGAGCTTTGTCATCCTAATGGCTGTACTCGGTTTATATTTAGAATTTTATTTCCCCGAGGTTTTTTCTCTTTTTGGCCTTTGCTTCGCAATCTACCGGATTCCGAAATATCGTGAATCGCCTTATTGAAAATCGTACAGGGTAGGAGCCGAGAGCCCTTGCAGCGACATGAAAAGAGCCGCCGCCAAGAAACTCATAGAGCGTTACTTCTATCAGTTGACCGACGGCTGCGGAAATCCACAATGCGACAATCAGTACTGCGCCTCGAGCGGAATGGTAAAAACGTCATTCGACGTGTTTTTTTTTTAATTCATCATTGAAAAGTTGTCAAAATTTGGTAACAAAGTTTTATATCTGCGACCGGCGAAATGTGTTTCGTTGTTTAAATTAACAATCAAGGTGACGAATTAACAATCACAGGCAATGTAAATACGATTAAATTTTCGAAATTAACAACCAAGATGACGATTGCGCGAATATTTTAGTAATTGTGGAATGTACGGTATGCAAAAAAAGGAGGGGCGAACAACATGTAGTTGAAAATCATTCGGACAATTTCCCAAACTCTCATTCGTCCGAGAGGAAATTTTCTTTTTTTTAAATAATCTTTTTTCCTCCTCCAAATTTGTCAGGTGACGAATCTAACGCCGAATCAAGCAGCCGCACAGGCGATTCAGCTTTTTTCCCAAGAGGCGCGTCTCTGCGATCGCACACAGCCGAGCAAAGTGCCGAGAACGTCACGCGAGTCTGGTCCAGCGTCATTGGCAAAGTCCCGTCTGCCCGTGAAGAGCATGAATCCCACCTGTTCGATCGAAGGTACGGACGACAGTTTGGTCAAAGACGGATCGCGAAGGTCGAACTGCGAAATTAACGAAAGTGCCGCTCCGAAGCCCCGCGCTAAGATACCCGAGGGTGAATCGACGAAATTGCCGTTGACATTGTCATCGAAGAAGGACAATTCGAAAAAATCATCGCGAAATAACAAAGTTTCCGTGGTAAAAACGCGCAGGGGAGCTTCGAGCCAGTTGCAGAAGGCAAAAAATGTTTCCTCCTCGACTTCTCGAGGTTCCGTCGATCCCGTCGAGATATCGAGTTTCGCGAGGATGCTGGGCGTTGACGGGACGAGTTTGAATCGTCACGAACGAAGCGCGAATTATCGTAGAATCCTCGAGCACGAGGAGAACAAGCATCTTCGGGAAAGGCGGAGAAACGGTGACAAACATCGCCGTAGGAAGGTCGAATCTCCGAACGGAGGTGGAAACTCGCGGCACTTTGTGCGCGAGCTTCTCGTCCTCGCGCTTTACCTTCGATATCTCAGAGCCAAAAGATACTCGGGAAATCGAGACGGAGGAAACGATTGCTGCTTCTCGCCGTAAACGTGACAAAAAAGACGAAAAAAATGGCTTTTTTTTCCCTTTTTCGCAGCCCGATGAGAAGAACGCTTTTCGATATTCCTGCGAGAGTGCTGTAAATCCATTTTCAACGTTGCCATTCTGGAATAAATTTCATCATCAAAAGTCTCAGCCCCGAGTCGTCTTTTTTTTCGTCGCGTGTCGCGCGGGGCTTCGGAAACTCTTTCTCACGATCCTCATCTTTGGAACTCGCGGAGAATGAAAAATAGATGAAATTGTCCTTCGATCGACGGGTTTTATATTTATAACGCTTAAAGTATCACAGAAACGAATGACAATCGCACACGGCGAAAATCCTTTTTTTTCACACGGACGATTATTATCGACGACTGTTATCATGTTATTATCATGTTACCAATAATAACGAACAAAATTTATCGGAAATTCAAGATTATCAGTGGATTAACGATATGATTTGTAAACTTTTTCTTTTTTTTGAAAAAAGAAAAACCCGTCCCGTATCTGACCGAGGCGAAACTGCTGGATATCATAAGTAGCTGCAAAACCGAAGGATCCTACTCGTTGCTGATACGAACACTCGGCGAGGTGTTCTCGTCGGCGGAAGCGCTCAGTCGGAGCTTCCAAAGGACCGAGAAGGACGATTCGCCGCTCGCCGTACTCTTGGAGAGAGCGCCGGTCGATTTGTTGAGCACGCCCGGTGACCTTGACAAAGAGGCCATCAGATCGCTCCAGGGCGAGGACAAGGAGGAGGACAGCAGCGATCCTACGCCCTCGGTACCGCATCCGGACGACACGAGCGTCGATCTCCCAGCGGTCCGAAGGGCTTTCACGGCCTTGTGGTCTCTTCCAGGTACGACTTGTCGCAAACAAACTAACTTTGTGAAAAACGGAAAGAGAGAGAGAGAGAGAGAGAGTGCTCACGATAAAATATAAGATTTTGGATAACAGTATCGAAAAGTGGTTGAAAATAAATTCAACCGAGCGACCGAGTGAATTTAAACTTTGTAACATTATCGTTATTTTATACGAACAAGATCGCCGGAACCTTGAAAAAAAGACAAAACAATTATTGAATTATCAGTTCGTTACATACAAAAATTGATTCGTCATTGCTGTTGCGACAATCGACAGGAGAAGCCTTCGAGTCCGCGCTCGTCCACGCCTTGGTGACCCTCGCCGATAACATTGAGTTGGATCTGAGGGTGTTCGGTATAATGCCGTCGGACAGTACCGACAGTCTTTTGAATGTATTCCTAATCGTTTTCGAGATTCCGGTGTTGGGCACCGGGGAGTATTTGGAATTTGCTCTACACATGCTCTGCAAGGCGGCGAGCTGTTTGCCGGTGACGGCCCAAGCGAGACTAGCGAGGGTCTGGGCGAGACAGTGCAAAACGCGACTGGCCAGCCTGCTGCAGGCGCTGCAGGAGCTCATCACAGTCAAGGTACTCGCCCGAGCGATTCTCACCGAATTTCGAAATTCTACATTCTTCGGTGTCTCGTTCTTGTCGCCAAACTCGTCGAGCGTTCGATAATGCAATTTTCAATATTTTTCCACCTTCGAACGTTATTCTCCCGGCCCATTTTCGTGGAACCAAAAAATTCTCTTCTCCGTTCCTTTATTCTCAATGGAATATTCTTCGATTCCCGAAAAAACGTTCGCTGTCGATAGGGTAATTACGATCGATATTTTTTGCCTGAAAATTCTCTAATCGAGACGAATTGACGAACGAAAAGGTAATCGGAGGTTCCTTCACGCGGGACTACTGCGTCCAGGACGCCGACACGATAACCGCACCGACCAAGGTCATGAAGATTCTTTACTACGCGAGCATGCTCGCCGGTGAATTGGACCCGCCGGAAGTCAACCGCGACGAGGAGACGACCGACCCAACGGGAGTCGACAAAACGAGTCAACGAACGACGCAATCGACGCAAGTTTTTCAGGTACGCCGCTCAACGAGTGTCTCTCTAGTTTTTCATCAAAATCAAATTCTCGAGAAAATAAAAAACACAAATACAAAATTACTCGATGCGGGTAAAATAAAATGATTTATATCGAACACGTATAGCGTTTCCGAGGAAAAGGGAAAAAACTCGGGGACTTTATGCCGCGACGTTATTTTTTTTTCGCAGGATCCACTCGCTACTGAACTGGGCATCAGCTCGTTGGACGCGCGAAAGCCGTTCATCAACTTTACCGACTTTTACAACGAATTGCTCAGCGACACCGTTGAAATGGACAAAGACTTTGCTTATTACAAGAGCGAACAGCCAAAGAAATTTAGCTTCATGAATTACGCTTTTATTCTGACGACAGCGACGAAAACTCTCGGCCTATATTACGACAATCGAATAAGGATGTACAGCGAGAGAAGGATGAGCTTTTTTCAGACGATCGTCGGTCAGCCTACCAATCCTTATCTCAGGCTCAAGGTCGGTGGGAAATCCTCGTTTACTCTCAAAAGCGTTCGGAATTTTTTTCCAAGATCTGTCGAAGAAATTCCGAAAAAAATACATTCGCCTCGACTCGCCAGGTTCGGAGGGATTTTCTGATCGACGACGCTCTGGTGGAACTGGAAATGGTCGCGATGGAGAATCCCACGGATTTGAAGAAGCAACTGGTCGTTGAATTCGAGGGTGAACAGGGTGTCGACGAGGGTGGAGTCTCGAAAGAATTTTTTCAACTCGTTGTCGAGGAAATATTCAATCCCGATTACGGGATGTTCACGACGCAGGTAAAACGTGTTAAAAAAAAAACGGAGGTTGAATTCGGCAGATTTATCCGAATTGGTGATTTTGCACGAGGAACTTGATTTTAAAAATTGACGAAAATCATTTCATGACGCGTTTCGCGTTTTGCAAGGAATAACATCGGTGATTATTCGATTTCGTTGATTGGTATGATGATATATATATATATATAGATATCTCGATCGATTGCAGGAGGAGACGAAGACAACGTGGTTCAATCCTACGTCGTTCGAGAGCGATGCGCAGTTCACTCTGATCGGAGTGGTATTGGGCTTAGCGATATACAATAACGTTATTTTGGACGTGCGTTTCCCGATGGTCGTGTACAGAAAGTTATTGGGCAGAAGAGGTGGCTTTGCCGATCTCGAGGACTGGAGCCCAACGTTGTATCGAACTCTCACTGAAATGATGAATTACACCGGTGACGACATGGCCGAAACATTCATGCAAACTTTCAGAGTTGGCTACAAGTGAGCCTCCTCCTTTCGTTTCCCTCGCACCGAATCATTCACGGAATTGAAAAATCAGAATTTCTCAATCTCATCCCGATATTTCTTTATTCTCGGATCCGCACGAAGGAAAACGTAAAAACTGCCAATTTCGCATTCGCGAAACGGAACAATCGCATTTTTCGAACAAACTTTGAAACGTCGAATTTAGAAAAATGTGAAAAATCTCGATTTTTATATTCAATCTCCAGCAACAACCAAATGTTGTTTCGAGAAAAAATCGAAACGAACCATTGATTTTCGTCGACTTTTCAGAGACGTATTCGGCTCCGTGCTGTTTCACGAATTGCGCGAGAACGGCGACGAGGTTTACGTCGCTCAGGACAACAAGGAAGAATTCGTTGAATCGTACGCTGATTTTTTGCTCAACGGTTCCGTCGAGAGACAATTCAAAGCTTTCAGACGAGGATTTCAGATGGTCACCGACGAGAGCCCGTTGGCTCTCCTGTTCAGACCCGAGGAAATTGAACAGGTGAGTTTCCCTTGAATTTTTGTCGTCTTTCGATCCTCTGTACAACCCTGAATGATTTTCGAACTCGTTGAAATCTGCAAATTCGTCGCAAGCTCGAAACGCTTAGGGAATTTTGGAGAAACTTGCGTAGTTCCCTCGAATTATCGACCGTACAAATAACGGCAATTCCACAATCGCTTCAACGACGTTTGTCGGTTCGCAGCTCGTTTGCGGGAGCAAAGTCTTTGATTTTGCGGAATTGGAAGCGGCGACCGAGTACGACGGCTACACGGTCGACAGCGCGGCGGTGAAGAATTTTTGGCGAGTCGCTCACGCCCTGCCGCTCGAGAGTCAGCGCAGGCTTTTGCAGTTTACGACCGGAAGCGATCGAGTCCCCGTTGGCGGCTTGTCGCGCCTGAAGATGGTCATATCGCGGCACGGCCCGGATTCCGACAGGTTCGTGCTCAAGTTTTGCGAATAAATGCCGAACGATAAAAGAAAAAACACATTTCTTTTTTCCCGCTGAATGAATCATCACGAGGACGAAACACGATAGTTTGGCCAAAATTGGATGGCGAATATTTTCTCGAAATATTCTTCCGACGTACGCGTTCGAGGGGAATAAAGCAGGAGGCGTTGAATTATTCGTTTCAGATTACCGATAGCACACACGTGTTTCAATACGCTCCTACTGCCGGAATACGATACGATGGAGAAGCTCCAGGATCGTCTGCTGAAAGCGATCAATTATTCGATGGGTTTCGGCATGCTGTAAAAAGAGAGAAAAAAAACGTACCCGTTGGGGAACGCGAGACGCTCAAGCGCTCCCGCCCTGTTTGGGATAAACAACAAAGCCGCTCCCGGTCCTATTTATTTTTTAAGTAATCGAACGCTGCGAGTGTGCATGTTTTGACGTTAATTAACGAATGAGGAACAACCCGACGACGAGTCGCGAGAAAACGAAAGAAACTCTACGATACGAATGATACACGGTGAAACACACACACATAGATTGCCGCAGTAGGCAAAAAGTACAAGAATTTTATGGTCCTCGTCCGAGGAATTTGTCAGAGTGACTTGCGACTGACATTAAAAACTAATAGTCAACTCTCTCCCTCTTACTTTCTTCTCGTCAGCCTATCGCGAATCACCAGTCTCGAGTCTCGAGAGATAAGTGTTGTACAAATAAAGAATTTCCAAAATGTTTTTTTTTCCATTTTTTCGTTTCAGCATTGACGACTCGATGATTTTCCCCTTCATTCCGTATCGCTCCTACTTTATTCGTCTCTTTATTATTTCGATGCGCTTGCGTTCTTCTCTCGAGCGATGTTTGTTTTCCCTTTTTTTTTCTCTTGGTCTGCAGTGTTTCTTTCGAACTTCCTTTCATTCCTTCCTTCGTGCATCCCAAGATGCACGAAGAAATCATCTTTTTATCAGCGTTGATGACTTTGTCATTTTTCCCCCTTCCACATCGTTCATACTTTGTTCGTTTCTTTGTTATTTGGATGCTTTTTCCTTCTTTTTTTTTCTCGAGAGACGAGTGTGCCAATAAAGAGTTTCCAAAATTGTTTGTTCCTTTGTCTCTTATTTTTATTGGTATTCATCGAAATCTCGCGACGAAACGTTGAATTACAAAGTTCGCACATGGAGTTTACCGTTAAACGGAAAGCCACGAGATTTTCGTGAATTCAACTTGGCGAAACAGAGTATCATGTATGAAGTTGCGAGAATGCCATGTTTGTACAAATAATACAAATTAAATATTTGCAAAATTCTTCGAAAAAAAAGAATACAGCAAAAGTTATTTTTATTCGCCATTACATTTGTTTGAAAAAATTGTTATAAAAATCGTTCTACCCTAATACGAAATAGACGAAAATTTCATCGTGGAACGCGACAAAAAGACAAAGTCGTACGTGTATATTGTATAAAATTGGACGGAGTTTTTCCTATCGTACTTTTCTTCGAAGATTCACGCTCGGACGGACTATTCATATCGTAAAAACTGGAGTATCATTTCGCCGCTATTTTGTACAACGCGATAAGAGACCGCGACAAATTGCTCATTGAGAAATACGATCTTTGAGATCCGATGGAGATTCCTCGTTATTCGTGCCATTTTTGCAACTTCGAGAAACATCGGAGGTTCACGTTTCAACAAAGACAAGTCATGGCGTTGAAACCGCGAATCTTTGCGTGATATTTTCATTGCTTTCCGATCATTTCGGTGTAGCGGGGTGAAAAAAATTGTGGAAACGATGTTCTTCGGAGAGATTGACACGAAAATGCGCTGACATGGATTTACACGGAGATTAAATATTTAGCGAGAACGAGGCCGATGAGGAGACTCGAAACTTTCGAGGCAGCCGCTGAATTGCACCTGTTGTCGAAGAAGCAGAAACACCATGTGACTTCGTCGTAGTAATCTCTGTGAATATCCAGTTGATTGATACTGTTGTTGACGTAATGACCCAATCTGACGTCCTTAGCGGCTGGACGGCATCCTTCGTAATGATCGGCGGGTATGTCCGTCCTGAAGCCCCTCAGGGTGCTCAGGCATTCCCTCGTTATGATCGTCTCCGCTGCGAGAATCAAAATATCATTTTGAAAAATATAACCCTCGATCGTTCACGCCGAGCTTTGATGCGGAATGCACGAACGAAACTGAGCGAGTGCCAAAATCTTTGAAAATAACACGAGTCTATGTAACTTTTTTGTTCTAGGATAGTTTTGCGCCCGTAATTGTCCGACCGGCTCTTTCGACGGACACAAAACTAATAAATCGACAAAAATAGATACTTTAAAAGTTTTCCATCGCTTTTTCCGTAGAAATTTCGATGGAGCATATTGAACATTCCAATTGAATCGTCATTACTCACATCCTTTGCGTTCGATGACTTTGACGCAGGGGTCGGTGTATTCTGGGCACCATTCGCCCCAGTGCCAGAGCCAATTGAACGGAGTTCCGCAGCCCGGCTGATTGCTGTTGCATCTGTAGCAGAGCATACGTTCGCTCCAAGCTGAAGCGAGATTACGTTTTCGCCATTAGTAATTACGAAAATTGACAGCACAGTTTAATCAATCTGTGATTTTTTTCGATTTCATTGTTGGAAAAATGCATGAAATACATTTTGTTAACGAAGATAAAGGGAAAACTGAATTACGCGCGAATGTTCAATTCATACTGGGCGGTGACTTCCCGCCTCACCTAACCTCATTTCCACTCAAAGTTTGTCATTAATTCTTTTTGAAAGTACGTTGATTTCTCATTGCAAACAAAGTCACTTGTACTTGGATGGATTGGCAGATCGACGGAACAAGCAACGTTGTCTTTTTTTTCGGCAACGAGGGAGGAAATGCATGTAAACCCGGATAATTTGGACGCCTAATGAAAAAGTCGGACGGGAGTATAAAGGCCACGCCCTCGGTAAAAATTGTCGGCGATGATGGAAAAATTGCGTCAAGCGTTTCAACAGAGAGACTTTGTTTACCTTCCTGGCAAAGGATTCCCAGTAGAACGAAGGAGAATAGACGTTTCATCAGCATTTTGACAATTAACTTGCTTTTTCGGAATAAACAGAAAGATTTGAGAGGATTTTATCGCGCACCGAGTTTACGAGTCGTTAAACACGCGCACTGTTCATCGTCCGATTCATCGATGTTGTCATGAGTAAAATAAACGAGACGTGTTTCCTTTGACTAACGCGCACTAATATTTTCATTAACGCATCAGTTATCGAGGAAAATTATTGGCGATGGATCTTGCGCGAGGCATCGGTTCAAAAGTTGCACGAAAAATGCATCGCAACACGATAAATACCACAACTACAGGTATAATTTCGCTTTGGTAGAGTACACGCGTGTAAACACCCACTCTCTCGTCGTCGTCTCAACCTCAACAAGTGTTATGACGATGAGGGCGCAACAAGGAGGGGCACGTGCATTGAAAAAAATTGGCTACGATCGATGCGACCTCTGTGAAGTTTGCTCCTCAATGTAGTTTGACCGTTTGGGCAACAAAGCGATGAAATTCTCATGATTTTTATTCAAACATCGAGAATCAACGGTGAAAACTTTCTGTGGCGCTCGAATTTCGTTCTATCGCGCTCGTAGAGTGGTTTGGTATTTTTGACAATTAGATGACTGTTGTCAAAATTTATTTCTCGCCGGAGCGCGAAATTAATGAAAGGAAAAAAAATAATAACAACCGTCTCGACCACATATCGATAACGAGTCTCGATTGCGTCACAACAACGAACGACGACGGCGGCAGAGAAGCGGGGTGGGCGAAGACCGCCGCGGCGCAGAGTAATCGATTATTATTATTATTGCTGCGCCTGTCAGCTGCACCAAAGCGACACCTACAGCGGTAAATGCGTACACGACGGAGATAGCGCGCTTCTGCGTCTCTTTGTTTTTTTTGTTCCAATGGCAATTCGAAAATGTCGTACTTCGTACTGACACGATTGTCATAATATTCGTCTGATCGTCCATATAGGCGTCTATTTCTCACACACGAAAATCGAACGTATATAAAGAGAAGAATAACGAGTAAACCCAACAAAACATAGAAACGATCGAACGAATGAAGGTCTCTGTGAAAATAGATACGAAAGAAGAGGATGTCGGTTGTTGCATGAGGAAAGCTGCCGTCGTCGTGCGTTCGTCGCGTTTTGGCATTAGTCGCCGCGACATGGCGGGTTTTCGCGACGAGGACAAATCGTTGTTTCCCGTGCAGAGCATATCGTCGATCGTACAGATATTTCAGAATCAATTGGAGAACAGTAACGAGCCCGATCTCGCGTTACTGTCGATACTCGTTGGTGCCGTTGAAAATTCGTTAACCTGCAATCGTACGTTCGCGTCGCAGGAGAGCACTGTTTACGATGAGCCGAAACTACCAGCCCTCGAGTATCACATCGCCGAAGCGCTTTACGACAAGTTTCACGCGGTCGTCAAAGGCGCCGTTGACCTTACCGTGTACGACGGTAAATACGCCACGAGGGATCTCGTTAAAAAGGTCTCGGACGTTATATGGAATTCACTCACGAGAAGTTATTACAAGGACAGAGCGCATTTGCAGAGTCTCTACAGTTATTTGACGGCAAACAAGCTCGATTGCTTCGGCGTCGCGTTCGCCGTCGTCGCCGGCTGCCAAGTTTTAGGCTTCAAGGACGTTCATCTGGCCATGTCCGAGGATCACGCTTGGGTCGTTTACGGCAAGGACGGCACCGAAACGGTCGAAGTCACATGGCACGGTTGGTACTTTTTCAATCGCATCTTTCCCTCGTTTCTATAACAACGGTCGACTCAAAAATCCTTATCGCGTCTCGGACGCTCCCGCCGGTTGATCAGAGTTGTATTCGCCAGCCGATGGGAACTCGTCGATTTTTCTGATTACGTTTCATTCGATAACAACAGAATTTTTATTTATAATTACGCTCGTCACCGTGGCGATTTGAAATTGAATTATCGAGCGAACCGAGGCAATTTCAACGACGGAGCAAAGAGCGAAATTGAACGAATGTATAAATGCTCGAAGCAGCATTTAACATCGGCGTTTGTGTAATAGATTTTTGTATAATTCTGTATGCCGATGTCGTAAATTCCGGGTGGTCAGGAAAGGGTAACGAGGACAAGAGAGGTCAACCGGTCGAAACGGGGGTCGCATCGCGCTCCTGGCTCTACGTCAACGGCCAAGCGGTCGTTTGTACGAGAGCCATGGAAGTGGCGACGATCGTGTCGGCGATAAATCCTAGTCTGAGCGCGACAGCGGATGCCGCGGAAGTCGCGCTCCTCCAGCAAGAGCTGCTGTGGCTGCTCTACGATCTCGGTCACTTGGCGAAATATCCAATGGCCCTCGGCAATCTGGGCGATTTGGAGGAGGCTGCGCCGACGCCCGGAAGACCTCCGGCCATCGATTTGTTTCAGGTATGGTCACAGAGCTCGTTGAACGCGCAAAGGAAAATCACGACAATGAATTGCGATGCAATCTGACGTTTTCAGGAGGCCATACGTTCGGCGAGGAAATATTACGGCAACGCCCATGTTTATCCTTACACCTACCAGGGCGGCTACTTGTACAGACACGGCTTGCACGCGAACGCGTTATCCTCGTGGGCCGACGCGGCCGACGTTTTGCGAAAGTAAGATCACACTACGTTACAGGATACTCTATAGCATCAACGTCGATTTCGATCGACGAAACAAATAACCTCGAATTTTCGAATTTTCTCCATTTTTGACGTTGAATTTTCGCACATTTTCTCCATTTCTTCTGCATCGTCGGGCTTGAAAATGTTTAGCAAATTCTGCTCTATCTGCGCCGTCAAAAATGGAGAAAATTTTCTCCATTTCTTCTGTATCGTCGAGCTTGAAAATGTTCAGCAAATTCTGCTCCATCGACGATAAAAAAAAAGCGTCTATTCATGTGGATTGAACGTTTGAACGCGCGACAGGTACGATTATTCGCGGGACGACGGTGAGATATACAAGGAGCTGCTGGAAATAGCGAACGAGCTTATACCGCACACGGTGAGGGCGGACGAGAGGCTGCTGCGTCAGCCGCGCTGTTTCGCCTATCTGTTGCGCTTTTACGACGGCATCTGCCAGTGGGAGGAGGGAGCCAACACACCGGTGCTGCACATTGGCTGGGCGAGACCGCTCGTCAACACGATATCGAAATTCGACGCGAGCATACGCGCCCAAGTGATAATCGAGTGTTACGAGGGCGACGGAGTCAAGCTCGAGGAGGAAAGGGGCCACAAGAAGGAGGCCTTCCACGACGAAACTGTGAACAACAACAACAACAACAACAACAATTATTGCGAGACGAAGGAGCGGGGGGGCAACACGGCGCGAGATTTGATAAAGAGCCTCGAGTCGAAGGTGACGGGAAATCCGGCGCCGATGCATCCGGGAATTCAGGCGTTGACGGCCGCCTGCAGCGAAAAGATCCTCAACAGGGATTACCTGCTGCAGGGCGACGGCGAGCCGTTCGTCGCGCCCCCGGCGAACTCGGCGCCGCCGTCCTCGGCGCCGTCGACGTCCTCGCACGACGGCAACCTCGATCGTCGGATCGAAATCGAGACGGAAAGTGAAAAGCCAAAAATCGTGCTCTACAGTCAAAAGATGAAGGGCCTGAAGGATCTGCTGCTCGCCGAGAAGCTCAACACTCACGCGATTTCGCTGCAATTGACGGCGCAGAGTCAGGTACAAATTGGGAAAAAGCCGCGCGGCAACGAGGACGTCGGGGTGAGTCAACGTCCGAAAAGGACACGCCGGGAATAGTATAAGGACTTTGACTACCGTTTCGGAGTCGTCAGGTATTAAACGCCAGCTTTTTTTTTTCTTTTTTTTCCCCCTGCGAGTGTGCGTGTGTGTGTGAGCGCGTGTTTCCATGAGCAAGTAGTCGTTACTCGCTGCGATATGTAAAAAAAAAACGGGGAAAATTGTCCAGAGTCGCGGCGATAACGACGGAGGAAAAAGGGATCCAATTGTACATTTAAATCTCGTCGAATCTCCGGGATTTTACGCCCCGAATGAACTTTTTTTTTCCCCCCTAGAATCTTACGCTTGTTTCGATCTTCCCCACTATCGCGAATTATCGAGTTATCGATCGAGGATGAACGGCGGTCGTTGCTTCCGGCGGCGAAAAAAAAATGTATTTTCCCTCTCGCGACATTCACCCCTCGTTTCGAAGCTTCATTTTTCGTCTGCAAATTTCGGACCGTGCACAAACGGCGTGGAAATTTCTCACTGATGGAGAGAAACGCCATTTTCCATCTCTCGCGATTCTTTCGAAATTGGAAAAAAAAAATTCGCCAAAATTTTCTCGCGAACAACGTGCCGATGACTCTTTGCGCGATCGATCGTCCATCGTTGCCGAAAATAATGCCCGCCGAATCGCGTCCTTGATCGCGACCTTGAAAGCTGAATTATACGCGTTGTTCGCATTACACGATAATTACCCGTACGAAGGTATTTTATTCTCATGGTGCTAGTCGTTTAGCATGAAAACAGAAAGAAACAAATGAGTAGACGTAATTGTGCTATCCGACGTGTACAATTATAGAGAGAGAGAGAGAGGAGAGAACGATCGCATCGGAAACTTACGCAGCCAGTATGAAAAGAATGAGACGAGGAGAGAAACGAAAGGAGCAACAGTTTTGGGTGTACGATATAAATTGTCGTTGCGTGTAATTAGGATAACCTAGAATCGTAGGCATATGACGGCAAAATGTGCGTAGAAAAGTACAAAAAAGTTTTATCTTTATATTATACGATAAGTTGATAAGAAAACATTTAGAAAACACACTGTCGGTGCTCGTGTTCTCGTCTACAGATATAGACCCACGTAAATCCTCATCAGAGCCATTTATCGGCGGCCATTGCTCTTGACATTAATGTTTTTCCATATTCCATACTTTGTGCTCGTCTCGCGTCACTTTTCTTCGTTATTATTTTTCTCTTCCCTTTTATCGTTGTATTCTCACACCGAGCCGGAAAACAAAGCACGAACGGTCCGGGCGGTTGTCCAACTTTGAAGTTTTACGCGAGACCGTTGGGCATCGTCGTGGGTATTTGTATCGACGACGATTGACGAACGTAGCTCGATTATACTAGATGTTAAATCTCCCGTATGTCTAAGCTCTTGTTGCACCGTTTGCTTATTTATTGATTCAGAGTTGTTTGAAATAGTCTATTGCACTATAAATTTACGACCGACGGGGTTTACTGTTTTCCATCCTTTCTTTTTATACAACTTTATTAATTCGATAGGTTCCTCGAAAGGGGGCTCGTTCGAGCGATCATTTCCGGTCGCTGGAGTTTGAACATTTCAACATTTTTATCGGCTATTTTTCCCCCAAAAACGATGATTTTTTGTTACGATGAGAAAAAAACGTTGAATTTCGTTCGAAATCGAAAAAAGATCGTTGCTCCAAAAACAAAAAGTACCGTATGGATTACGGAAACGACTCGCTCGTTTTTTTTGCAAGTTTTTTTCTGGAATCTTATCTCGATTACCTCGATTTCGAATTACCTCTTTCGAGCGACGCATTGAAGTATAAAAAATCCTGTTTACGACGATTATACTCTTTCTCGCGTAATTTTCCTTCCCTCTAATCGAACGATCAGCTTCGTTCGTTCCGATAACGCGTTTGATAACAACATTCCACATTGTAAGTGGGTGCGAATTAATTTTTATTCATTATCATCCTTACGATAAGGTACACACATATACACTCGTTGGCATGCAATGCCTGCTTATTTTTTTATCACTATTTATTTATCGATTTTAACGGTTTAAGCTTAATTAATTTATCAAGCTTTCGTTGGATCAGTCCCATTGCGCGTAGAGTAAAATGCAGCTGTGCGTTTTCCGTTTTTCTTTCTTTCTCGTACGTAAAAAAGTGACCCCATTAATTTCTTCGATTTTTCGCTCGGTTTTTCCTTCGTTCGAGCGTGTATCGCGGCGGGCATTATTCCAGCGACAACGGAATGAGAATTTCGCTGCGGGATACCGATGGTACTTTCGGTAACAACGACGATGTTGACGAATCGTTGAAAAAAAAAATCGGAATATACGCGGGGAAAGCCTTTTTCCTTTGATAATACGTTTGTACGCCCGAGTGAGCTTCGACGTTTTTTCTCACACGTTCCGTTTCCGAAATAATGCCTCCCGTGCGTCCTCGCCGATGCGCGATACGCGTTAAATTGTCCCACGACGCGATTCGTCGTTTCGAGATATTAAATTATTTTCACAACGTTCGAAACGGGTTGTTGTAGGAATACATTGTTGAATCGATATGAATAAAGAATGAAAGAACGAAAAATTAAATGATCCGTGGAAGATGAAACGATCACGTAATAATTAAAGGCGCTATCTTACTGTGATGCTGAATTATATATACTGTACGATATATAGTACTGTAAAGAAAAAAAATGAGAAGAAAAAAAACATAATAATAATAATAATAATAGTAATGATAATCGAGTAAATTCGAGAGAATCGACGAAACGCAGCGCGATGCAAATTCGCCGATTTTCGCCGCGTTGCGTTTCTCGAATGGCCGACGAACGACGATGACTCGTTGTATTCGTATTGTCGCGTCGATGAAAAAAATAAGATGAACAAATAATAACGGAGATGGAAAAGGGCGATTACTGCGAAATTCTTCACCGCGAGAGTCAAACGCGATCGTTGGTGGAAAGGAAAAAGAAAAAAAAATCGTTATTCGTTGTATACCGAAAGTTTAATTAACGGAGGGAGAGAGAGAGTGACGTTTCGTTTGAAAAATCGTCATCGGTAATGATTGTCGAGTCCGCGACGAGCGATCTATCGCGATTCGTTGAGCTTTTTCCTCACATTTTTCCAAACATCTCCGAGAAAACGAAAAAGAAAAGAAAAAACCGGAAATGAGTAATCTTCCATGCCAATCGACCGTTTCCAAAATTCGAGAATATTCCGAGGTTTGTCCAAAACTGAGAAAGAAAACTAGATATACGTTACAATTTAAGGTCTCGAATCGATTGATAATTATGAACAAAGCGTCGTACGATATCGCGTTCTTAATGCCAAAAGAGGGTGTCGATTCGATGTCAAAAAATGGAAAAAAAAAAGGATAAAAATGCACAATGGATCAGTGCTCTTTTGGCACTGAGGATGCGTTGATGTTTGCGAAAGTTGGAAAAAACGAATGATGGATCACTCGCTGGCATTGCCGACAAGTGGAGGAAAAATAAAAAACAAAGGGATTTCTCCTTTTTCTTTTTTTTTTTTGCGGATGACGGAAATCGCCATTCCCGGTATTTCGGTCAGAGATGGGCATATTGAGTCGTTTGGCTAATCTCCCAAGAAATACAACACGTCGAGAGGAATAACGAAGCGATGAATTTTTCGACGAGAAATAAAGTAACGTGCCAATCTCTGAATTTCCATTGATCGGAGCTCCCGCGTTATTCGATCCAACGACGAATCCCCATGGAGATTTTCAACGATATGCTTAACGATACCTAGTAGTATGAGAGAAATATGATTAAAAAAAAACAGTATTTTTGTATTAGTGAGAGAAAAAAAAACGAAAACGAAAAAAAAAAAGAAATGAAAAACGGTACGTAGTCGCGTGACTCTCCGACAGATTGACGACTTTGGTACGCCGATGACACGATGACGACACGATGACGTTTAAAAAAATGGAAAAGGCTCTCGATTAGTCCCACGATGATTTTTCGTTGGCCCATTTTTCACGCATTTGGCAAAAAAAAGAAAACGAGCAAACGTTACTTTGTATTCCGTTGCTCGGGCGTCTCGTTTCCCATGTCTCTTGACGATACACGAAATGATTTTGCCTCGAACGAAACATCGCTGGGTAAACATTCGGAACAGCGGCTTTTTCGAAAAAAACGTCGATTGATTTTATCAAAAAAAATCTTTGTCATGAAACATTTTTTTTTGCCATTTTTCGCATCACTCAACTTCGTCCCAACTCGCCGACCGACGGTCATTGTTGAAAAGAAAGACGGCCGTGATTTCTCGTCGAAGCCGCACTTGTGAATATTTACCCATCTTTGTGTGCCATAAACAAGTCGTTTTACCAAAATTTTCGCGACTCTCGCCTCGCTGTCCCATTGAAATGGCGTATTTTTTTAAATCTCGTTGAGCGATGAGAGTTTTTCTCGATGAAATACATATTAATCCGTTGATGAAGCGCGGCACCGTGAGGTACCGAGAGATGTTCGAGGTACCTGCTTCCTTCTAATGAAGATTATCGATGAAATAACGTTGTTCTTAGCGCACAACGGTGGCACGCTTGTGTAGCGTCTACGTGGTCTCTGCGTGGACCATTTTGTCATAGATTATACGATGAATTCGATCGAAACGAAAAGAGAAATATGAGCGAGAGAAGATGACGATGCGGGATGAAAGATGAGGCGCGCAACGGGGTTCGCGTAATTCGCGAAACCCCGAAAGGCATATGAATTATTAATACTGTGCAAAATATATAAATCTTAAGCGTTGGATTTTATCATGCAGTTTTAATGATTTCCCACTCGTTGAGGACGTTCCGAAGGTGCGATCACCGTGAAATTTCGATCAAACTCGAATTTCGCCTACTCGGCGATGATACGAAAATCTGAAGCGACGAAACACGTTAATTTGAGGCCAGTAGCAACGACGAAAGATAAATTTCTTTAAAGTTAAGAATTTGTGTAAAGAATTTTTTCGTACGCGAAGAAAACTAATTTTTCCTCGATATCACTCTTCCAATTGTCGAAGATCGATTCACATTTTTGTGCCGTCGCCGAGTAGAGTTTGAGCCTCGACCGGGATCGTACCTTCGGGAAATCCGAAAACTTCTCGTGGAAGTAAATTTTACCGGCACGTTGATCGAAAAAAAAACGAAAAAAATGAATAAGCTCGAAAGAGAATGCATTATGAGAGTATCGAAGAGAGAAGAAAAAAGAAACTACAACCGCACGGGGCATATAACTAGACGTAAGAAGCTGATGTAGACTTAAGGCAAGAATCCCTTGTAACCTATCTGTTGAGAAATACTTCATGTACTTAAAATTATACCGATTATTATAACAATGATAATACTAGTGATAATTCAAACAAGAACAGCAACAAAAGAACGACAACAGCAACAATAGAAGCCTGCTTCAGAGCCCAGCATCCGCGCCGTGGGTTGCACCGAACGAATAACATACGTCAACGCTTATCGACGATTTAAACTACAATTTATTCGTGACTGTACGGAAATATCGAAAATGTCTATCCTCCTTTACGAACATTCACGGCGGAAGGACTCTGTTCTTTATCGAAAATCTCAGTTCAGATTTGCATCCGACGATCTCAAAAGCCCCGCGGGACATTTATTTTCGTCCGAATCGACATATTTTTTGCTCCACAATCATTATATTGGATTTACGTTTATTTGAGATGATTCGTTGCCGGAGGATGGAAAAATGAAGAACAGTGTCTTTGTCCCGCCAACTTTAATCGCGCTACCGGAGAAAGCGGTGGAAAAAACGAAGGAAAAATGTCGTCAACGATTTGAAATGTACGAAACACCTTTTTCGCTCCTTCTTCTTAATTTTCACGGGAAATCCGTGTGTAATATCTCCTCAGCAGTTTTCGAGTAGAGCGCGTAACGGCGCAGTTATTGTTAACCGGACGGTACAGTGAGTTGTAAAAGGCATTAACGACCGTGTCTCGTGTGTTTTTTTTCCTGTGGATTACAATAAACTATTTTATTCTATTGATCAAATTTTTTATTTGTCGAAGAATCGCCCGATCAATTTGCATGATTTTGAAGCTTGCGTCGTTGGTCTCCAATGAAATTTACGAATAAACTTTTCTTTTTTTTTTCGTCAATAATTTACGATCCGCCAATGAGTTTTGAAGCAATTTTCGACTTTTCGTCGAGATTCAACGACGCAAAAATCATGAATTTTGGTTATCCGACACGCGGGATAATTCTCTTTTATTTCATCGATCTACACGTTACTGACAATTCGTTTCTTTTTCCTTCCGTGTCGTTTGGAAAACAAATCAAAGTTTGATTTTTCGCTCGCTAAGCGCACGTCCCCTCTCAAGATTCTCTCGAGACTGTGGAGAAAGAAAAAAAGACGGAGAGAGAAAATACGATCGATCGCAGCGTCGAAAAATTGTTTGACGAAGAAAGGGCGCGAGGTTTCGGGTGGGGACGCCCGTCCTTCCGTTTTGTTTCATTTTTCTTCTTCGACGCTTCACGCCTATATAAAATGTATAATAAATTACAGATTAATCAATAATGGATAGACTCTTAATACGCTAGAAATATTTGGTCATTTGGTCGTTTCTAAATTACATCGCGGCGACGTACTTTTTCGCGTGTCTTTTCGGATAATTCGTACGGAATAAACGTTTGAATCGCGTTTTTCATCGAAAACGTGCGTTACATTCGCAAAGTGCGAATCGCGCGTTTTTCTTTTTCCTCGCGGACTTGCATCGGATTTTTATAATCAATTTGTTTTCAACGTGGCTCAACATCGTCGTCGGTACTTTGTCGAAGATTCTTTAATACTGCATTCATAATGAAACGCTCGTGTCGGAGCTGTGGGAATATTTATAAAATAATAATAATAATAATAATGGAAACAAACGATATTTCGGAGAGAGAAGCGGTGTGCGAGCGAACGTGGGATTTGTGTCGATTTGGTTTTCGCGTTTGATCGCTCGTCTCGCTCATTGATGGTCGATCGTTTGAAAAAACCATTCGGTGAAACGTCTGAGCTGTTGGGCGGCCGCGTGATTCTCGTCGTGCAAACGGCGGTTCTCCTCGCGAAGACGACGCACCTCGTCCTCGAGAGACAAACGGCGACGGGTTTCCCTCGCCACTCTGATCTCCAGTGTCGACAGGTGCGTGTGCAGATCGGACGGGGAATTTCTGCCGAGGGGAAGAGAGATTATTTCGGGTAAACGGAAGTGGAATGAAAACTTGAAAGAAACGTGAAAAATCTCGACGACTCACGGAATCACGTTGGAAGCGGATAAAATTCTCTCCTCGTTCCAGTCCGTCGCGTGCTGCTTCGCCGTGCGAGTTTGCGAATCGTTGAGATGATTCGGCCATAAATCGATGTCGTTTTCCGACTGAAGCTCGGCCGTTGTCGAATTACACGACGGCTTGGTTACCGCGTGCGGTAATTTCGTCACGCGTGGCGACAGTCTGCAATTCCATTTTTCATCATTAAACACGTACAATGCACGGTGGTGCACGATATCGAAGTTTAAAAAAAAAAAAAATCCAGCAGATGGAAATAAGAGTGAAAAACTAGCCTACCTCTCTTCCTTGGACATTTTGTTCTCGCTGGGTGCGGGACTGGAAGCGGTGCTGGCGTTCGATATCACCGTGGCCGGTCTCGCCGTCGTCAGGATAACCTCGGAGGCGGAATTCCCGTTCTCCTGTCCGTTGACGGGCAGTACGCTCAGGGTCGTCGCGCTGTTGCCGCAAAGGTTCTCCCGCGAGCGACATCTGTTCTGAATCTCCAGCAAATTATTATTGTTGATTCGGTTAGCGCCCTGGCCGTTCTCCATGGCGCTCGTGACGTTGTTATTGACGGTTTTACCGTCATCGGCGATGAAATCCGGGTTAATCAATTTCATGAGGTCCTCCTGGAGGGTGCTCGAGGTGAGATTCGCCGAATTCCTGTGGGTCGAGGAGCGCGCACCGGGTTTCGGCCTTGGGCTCTGATTCCTCGAGCCGTCGTTCGAGGCGGCGAAATTCCCAGCTCGGTGTTTATTCCCGCGTCGCAATCTCGGTGACACGTTGCCGGATCCGTTGGAGATCTCGTCCTCGCTGGCCAAGGTCGACACGTCCGAGGTGCAACAATTGACATCGGGAATTCGAACGTCCGGCGGCAAACTCGAGGTGAAATCCTTCGGGCGATATTCGATGTTGACCTTGTGCGTCACGGCCCGTTCGTTGATGCTCGTTTTCAGACACGTGACCTTATCGCCGAGCTTGAAATCGTGCGGGGACAGTTCGTACCTCGACGGTTCGCGACTCGCCTCGTCCTCGGTCTTCTTCTCGCTGAGAAGCAACGAGTGATGATCGTAAATCTGTTGCTCGTAACAATTGTCGATGATTTCGTAGGCGCTCGAGCGTTTTTCGCTCCCGCGATGATGCTCGTATCTCATCTGAGCGTCGTTTTTTCTCTCCTCGTAAATTTCGTACTTTCCGTTGCGTTCGCAGACATTTTTTCCCTCTTGCTGCTGCTGCTGCTGCTGCTGCTGCTGTTGCTCGTGATGTTTCGAGCTTTTGTCGCTCGAGTTTCTCGGCTCGTGATCGTTCTTGGTGTTTCTGCCGGAAGTGACGATCGCGGCTACGTCGTAATCGTTGTATCTCACGAGGTTGTTGTTGCTCGTGGATTTCGGCAGACTGTAGGGGACGTTTTGCGTCAGGGGTAGCGAATTCGCCGCGGTGAGCTTCTGATGAGCTTGAGACGTTCCGGCGTCGTTTTTCTGCAATTCCCGCTGCGAGACGTAAATGCTTTCCTGCTTCGTCTCGTACTTTTCCTTCTGGAGTTTGACGTAGTTGGTGCTGGTGACGTGATCGGGAACGCGAGCGCCACCACCGCCGGGACTGCTCTCGATCCTCGAATACAAGGTCTCCTGGTGCCGCGAGCTGTCGTGAATCGCCCGCGGCGACACGTAATTACTCTCTTTGCCGTAATTATCGTGCTGATTGCCGTAATGATGCTTGGCGCTGTCCTTGCACTTGGCTGCGGGATTTTTCGACGACTGGCGCAACTGGTGCGTCTGTCGGGCCGGTAACGGCGGCGGTGTCCCGTCCGTACGATGATTCGGATCGTGCTCGTGAGGCTCGGCGAGTTCGTACCTGGCAAGCGAGGTTCGCACACTGTTAATCCGTATTACGACAGACAAATTCCGGCTTTTGCTTGTTTGCGTTTTTTTTTCTCCGTAGCTCTCCGTTCAACGATCACAACGATCTCGCGGGCTTGGCTGATGCGTTATTTTGCTTTTTTCTTTGTTTTTTTTTTTTCGTTTTTTGGCTCTCCCGGCGCGCGACCCAACTCACCATCTGTCGTCGACGCTACTGTGTCCGCTGCTGCTGCTGGTCATGGTGCCCTCCAGTGGAAATCGCGGATCGTTGAACGACCTCGAGCTCGACCCCGTCCCGTAACCGGAGCTGTTGCTCGACCGCGGCGGACTGAACGATCTCTCGTACCGCTTCTGATGCGCCATTGCCGTCTGCTGGCTCGGCGCGCTCTCCGGATTCGTCACGTTCTCGTAATCGCCCTCGTAATTCGACGACAAGTACTGGCAGTTTTGCAGCGTGCAGCCCCTGTCGGCGACAAAAGTTCATCGTTATTTCGCCTCTCCGAAGCCGCTCATCCCTCGCGACATCCTCGGAGAGATGCTCCAGGTGGAATTCAAAATTCCACCTGGAATGCCAAAAATTCCGTCCATTTTTGTAACATTTTGACAATTTAATTAATTAATTAATTGGGGAGTTTTACTTGCACACCCTTTTACGGGTTTTTACAAGCCACCCACCCAACTACTACCCATTCTGTATCATATCTCCTTCGTACCTCCTCTGTTTTTCTGGGTGGGTGGATTTCCTCCAATGGACCTACTTTTTTACGTGGGTTCCGAACCACGAGAGAACAGTTTAAGACACTTAGAAAAATCCATTGGTGTCGGCGGCGGGAATCGAACCCGGACCCACCGGGTGTGAGCCGGGCGCGTTACCACTAGGCCACTGCCTCTCTGTTTTGACAATTTATTTGCGCCTCGAGAAATTTATCCGTTCGTTGGAAATAAAAAAAGGGCAATTACCGTCTTGGATTGCCGTCGCTGGTGGGTGGAACGACGGTGACGGTGACTTGGGCGCTCGTCTTCAACAGGTCGACCATTTGATCGTGAGTGAGGGTCGATACCGCGACCTTGCAGATCTCAACGAGCCTCGAGCCCTGTCTGAGTCCGGCCTGCCACGAGAGTCCCAAGCTCTCGACCTGGGTGACGACGCCGTCCGGCTGAACGTGAAATCCGAGCTGTCCAAGGTTGTTCCTCTTCAGGGACAACTCCGAAGCCGGTGAGCCTTGCGTGACGGCTCTCAGTCTCGCGACGATTTCCATCAACTCGTCGCGCTCGCCGTAATCCCCCCTCACGTGAATCGTGATGCATTCACCCTGATGATAGTACAAACGCAGGCTGTTGGTCTGCGCGTGCCATCCGAGAACACTGACGCACGGTGTTACCAGGACGACCTGTCGGGAGTGCTCCTCGATGAGGACGATCGTGTCGACGCTTATGCCGAGATAACAATCGGTATTCTGATTGCTGTCCTCCAGGATGACCTGCCAGCATATGGCGCCGCGTTGCGAGGCGTCGCAGGACAAACGCGGACGCACGGTCGTTTTTTTCTTACTACTGAACGACAGCATCGCTGTTGCGGCAAAAGAGAAAAAAAAAAAACATCCCCGATCAGTCTCCTTTTGTTTTTCCCCGCGCGAATGAAATTTTATTCGCAAAGTGCCAGCGACGGCGAAGAAAGTATTTTACGCTTTTTTTTCATTTTCCATAGGTGGGCTGAAATTTGAGAAAACACACGGATGATGGAGGGAAAATCTTTTCTGTACTCACAAAATTTTTGGCCCGTATCGACCAGCGTGGTGGACGAATAATTCGCGGCGAGATCTTTGAGATACTCCTGCCTCGTCCTCGTCGCCATTGTCGCGAATTTGTCGGATCTGTGCGCGGCGTTCTCGGCATTGATGACCTTGGCCAGTATAAAATCGGCGAACGCTTTGCCCTTGGTAAAAGTGGCGCCTTGCGAAACCGGCGGACCGAATATCGGCACTTCCTTGCTCCTCGAAACGGCAACGCTGTACCGCGTGTTCTCCGTGCATGGATTTATCGCTCTGACGATTATGAACACGTGCTGGAACTGCGAGCGTATCCTGCGCGGACTGAACGGCAACGCGCCCGGCTCCTGTTTTCCGAGAGACGACGTTTGTTTTTTTCTCCGTTAAGATATTCGGCTTTTGCACGTACTTTTTCGAAATTTTCACTAAAAATCGTGTTTCACCGACCTGAAAAACAATGGTGACTATGTCGTTGCCGATGTGCCGTTTCCTCAACAACTGCTGCCTGTTATTCGGCGTGAACGGCAGCATCGTTGCAACGTGAAGCGTCACCTCCGCACCGCGATGCGTCGCCGCCACGGCGTGCGTTCCCGTCGAATCCGTTCTCGTGTCGAGTCCGGCTTTGTAGCCCTCGAAACCTCGCAATCTTATCCTCTGACCTGTTGCCAAAAAACAAAAAACAGACAACGTTATTCTCGGCTTTTTCACAAAGCTCGAACGTCGAACGAGCGATTGTCGTCGAAATAATTGGTTAAAAAAGACAGTGGACCGACCGATTGTGTCCAAAAATTCGAGCAACGCCGGACCCGAGTGTTGATTGTTGTACATCTCTTCCTCGGTCCGTTGTCCGGATTTGCAGTAGAGTACGCCGACTTTGTAACGATTGGAGAGTCCCTGCTCGTCGAGTCGCGCGACAGCCTCCTCCGCGCTTGACGTACCCAGTCGCAGGCAAGCCAATTGCACTTCCGGCGCCACGAGCTCGAGCAGCTCTCTCGTCGGCGGTCTCCCCTGTGGTCTCGCGCCCAACGCCTCCTCCGGCACGCTGCCGCGCAGCGTCAGCAATTCCGACGTACGAACGATAATGCGATACTGATTGCCGTCTTTGCGAATACTTATCGCCACTGGGCCCAGTTGCTCGTCCATGCCGAACCAATTCTGATGCTCGCGACCTGATGATCAACGAGACATGGTTTTTACAATAATTATAGGAAAACGGTGTTTTCCAATCGAAATATTCAATCTTTTTCATAATCATATTTTAAAAAATGTTATAACCAGCGTTTCGAGCATGGAAATTGCGAGAAAAATGATACTTATCGCTGTGGATTTTGCCCCATGGACTTTTTCGTCTGTTTGAAATGCAAATTTGTGGTTGTTTTTGTTTATTGAAACGCGAAAGATTCGGCAATTCCAGCAAAGCTCGAAATTTCGGAAATGTTACGCGGAATCGGGAGAATAATTACCGAGAAAGTAGCGCCTGTAGTAGTGTGCACCCTCGTCGACGCTCTCGATGGGCAGAGGTCGCTTTTGCAAAGGGCAAGTCTGCTTCCACAGTGTCTCACCGGGCGGCGGCTCGAGGACGGCGACTCCGTAAGCCAGCGACGGCCTGTGAATGCCGTTTACGGTTGGACATCGGGTGAGGCCGACCTCGCGTTCACCCTCGCCGCCAATTTCGTTGCGAAAGAACGGGCACGACTCGAGAAGATCGTTACCTAATTCCGGACGATAAGTTCGTGATGAAACTCGACCTTGAAAATTACTTACGAATAAAAATTCCGGAAAATTCGGGGATAAAAAATCCTTCTCGTCGCTGTGTTTTTTTGAAAAAGGGAGAAAGAAAAGCGCGCGGCAGCGGAGGGCGGAGGAGGAGGAAATTCGTACTTTTCCCATCGCCGGAATCTTCCTCGGGCGCCTCGTCGGGTGTCGACGCTCTGAGGGCGCTCGCCGCCGACGCTCCGGTCGCCGTGTTCCTCCGCCTGGCCAACAAAATGCCACGCAGCTTCGCGGCGTATCCGAGATTGGCGGTCAACGATTGGCAATCGTAGTGAGCGAACGCGCGTCTCCTGTGTCTCTCCTCGACGTCGGCGGAAACGACGGGGGTCGCGCACGTCTCTTCGACGCCGCGGGGTGGTTTTCCACCCCAGAGGCGATTGAACTTCAGGCGTAGCTTGGGACTGGAGCCGGTTGGACCGCAGACCTCGTCGGTATCCGCGGACTGACCGTCCTGCAGACGACGAAGATAATCGCCGGAGGACGGACTCCGCTGACCGGCCGGCCGAAAATCCTGAAGCATCGCGAACAAATTTTCGCCGACCGACACGGATTGGGCTACGACGTCGATGCTTCCTGGAATCATAAATCGTTCGTGAACCATTTTTTTAACCTCGCTCTTTCCGACCAAACGTTCGACGACGATTCAAAGCTTCCGAATGCTTGTACATGTCCGCTGACTTTGAATTGAAAAAGGTGTCAAGTTCCGGTGAATGCTCGAGAAATTTGGATAAAATTAGAAAAATTCAGAATTGACCTTGAAGCGGCCTGATACGTGCGATCTTGTTTCTGCGGGGAATTTTAATGAAAAAAAAAGAGCGTAAAGTTATTTTCGTACCGTGCGATCCATATTCCCGTCTGAGGGGTGCCTCGGGTATTCTCACAGCCGGATCCGGTCCGTGGGGCAGCTCCAGGCTCGAGTTTGATCTGTGGAGAGCGAGACCTCGCCCGACTCGATTTACCGGACCGGCGGTGCCTCCCCCGCCGCCTCCGACGCCTCCACCATCGCCGCCACCGTTCGCCGGTAGGCTCGTGATCATCTCGTCATTCTGCAATAAATCAAAATCTGCAATTTCAATCAGGAAAAACCAAATGTAAAAATTTATCTTTGAGAGTCAATGACCGCGAGTCGGGGGTCGAGAGAAAAACGGCGCAAAAGTCGTCGAAATGATTTCGACCTCGAGGCGCAAAGTTCGTTTCGTCCTCCGTGTGACGAGGGCTCTCGTCGTCGGTACAGCGGGAGAAAGACCGATTGACGAGTCGTAAAACGGCGATCTCGGTATTTAACGACCGCGTTGTACTTAATTGTACGAAATAGTCCGCGGGGGAAGACGGACGAGAGGGAAAAAATGACGTGTGAATACATGTACGTTCGAGTGCAACAATTGCGTGATTAAAAATATAGCGGCGTGTACGACGGGACGGGGGGAAAGGGGAAAGCAGGCGAGAGTCCGCGCTCGCGGTTATTAAAACTCTAAAAGCTGTTTCAAACGATTCCGCACAGCGGGAAGATAAATGGCCGTGAAACAGCGCGAAATATCCAAGTTCCCGGCGACGCACGAGGCGTGTTACTCGTTTCGTTACGCGCCAAGCGGCAGCACCGTCGTGTTATCCGTTCGCAAGCTTTGACAAAACGGTCTTTGCTCCAAAGTCGTTTGACACTTTGATGGAACGATTTTGATTTTCCAACCGCGCAATTTTGACACAAAATTTTTCGTAATTTCGTACAACCGCCGAATTAACGGGGAATTCTTTCGCGCGCGAAGAATATCGACTGTCGAATATTTTCTCCACGATTATATAAATAGAAACGTTGATACCGCATCAGGAGCACTTATTCTCAAGGGGGGGATGATCATTATCGTTAATAGAAAGCATTACTCATCGCGATAAAAGGCGAGCGAGAAGCAAATGGATTCGATTTCAGGGAGTGGGGAAGTCTCGATGATGCCGATAAAAGCCGCTGCAGCATCCTCCTCTGGACGATTTTGAAGTTTGCATCGTTGGAATTCAACGAAACGTACGATACACTTTTTTTGTATCGTCAATATTTGACGATTTGTTAAATTTATCTCAGCAATTTTTCGAAATTATGACACTCCTGAAAAATGATAGAAAATATCATGAAAAGTCAGAGAAGTTGAGTGTAAAAATTTGAGGAAATCCGATATTTCGTTGAGGTCCAACGATGCAAACTTCAAGTTCATTCCTCTGGAGCAAAACGAGCTTTTTTCGAACGACTCGGAGATTCGAGAATAATTTGAAGATTCAATACGCGCTTTTCGGGTCGTCGTCGTTGACGGAACGCGTTGCTCATCGCGATAAATGTGGCTTCGGTTTCAGGGAGAAGCGTCGATGATGGAAAGGCCGCTCTCGGGCGTCGTCATCCCCCGGAGCAATGAGCTCCTTTTGCTCCGACGGAGCTGCAAACGCCGACGAAACGGAGGGTACGAAAGGGGACGGAGAGATCGCGGCGTGTATTTGCACACCGCGATTACCATTGACCCGGATAATACTTTGGTTTTACAGGTCACGAAGAAACAAAGAAATATGAGAAAAAAAAAACAAGGAGAGGCGATTCGAGCGGAGCGTTTAGCCGGCGTTCTAAAATTGCAAAGGCTTCTCACTGCGCTCCGCGTGAACTCTCGAGAAAATGGAAAAGTGGAGCGGCTAATTAAAGTCGTCGCCGCCCTGCCGCGCGTTGTTCATAATAGGAAAAAAATAAAGGGAGCAGCACCGTGCGCCGGACGCCTCGCCGATGCGCGTTCAGCCTCCGCCGGGTACTTGCACTTGAAAAAAAAAAAACGTAAACATTTTATTTATAAATATATGTCACGATTTTTCTTTTTTTTTCGCGGGAGAGATTCCGCAAAGGAGAACGAAGAGGGCGCTGCGGGAGTTTGTCGCGAATGTCGAGCGTTATTTTTTCACAAAGAGGCCGGAATAATCGTCGCGCGTTTCGGGCACGACGTTGATCTTTGCCGGAGAGGAGAGCTTGGAAATTTCATCTTCGGCAATTTAGGAGACGAGAGCGTCGAAATTGGAGAAGCGCGTGGAAATCTATCGTTGGTTCTCGTTCGTTTGAACAATTTCGTCGTATCTTTCGTTGCCTCTCGAGGTCGAAAAAACACTCGAGCGTCGTTTTGCGTGAAATTGCCGCTCTACATCGGTTTTTTTGGGATTGTACCTCCTGCCGCAGAGTGGAATAGCCGAGCGATGAGTAGACTCTGCCGACGCGGAGCCTGGAGGAAAAATGGCATCTGGGATATCGCACGCGAGACCGTACGAGACCGTAAAAGTTTAACGCGATATAAATACACATTAGGGGGGTGGGGAATGGCGACTGTTTTTTTTTCTTCCTCGTCGTGTGTACACCGCTAAAAAGCAGCATTTCGCATCAATTACCAGGCCTTTTTGCGCAAACGTTTCGCAAAAAAGAGTAGCTTTTTCGAACCACCCTAACTCACGCATGAAACATATCCATTAGAGGCGAAAAGTGAGAGAAGCTCGCGACGTCCGTTGTGTCTTTAAACCGCGTGTGTGCTCGTCGCGGCGGTCGATCAACTATCGCTCGGGATATCGCGCAGGGGAGAGAAACGGAACGCTGCGAGCGATACGGCGCCGTCTGGATTCCTCCGCTTGTCTAACAATAAGAGGAGTTTCGCGTTAATTGGGCCTCGTTCCACATCCGCGAAGCCGAGAGATCTCCTCGTTTTGCTTTTTTCCCGTCATTTTTTCGTGGCACACGATCGCGTACGGAGATCGGGTCCTTTTTGAATTCGAGTTTACCGAGAAAACGAAAAATCTCAAAAAATCGCTCGTCTAAGGAAAAAAAACACTTTTATTTCCGACCCGCCACCCGATATCGTCTCTATTTTCCGTCCAATATCGATGAATACTTTCGAGTAGAGAATCTTGATGATAAAAACGATGTTATATCCGTGGAACGTGTAATGACATAATTCAGAGGATGACACAATTATGAGCGGTGTTGAAACGCGAATCCGAGAGTCCCGGAAGGTATTACGGTCCATGAAGAAGAAGAGGCGAGTGGAGAGAGGAAGAAAACGGCGCGCGGATTCGTTTGTGTGTTTTCGGTTCGCCGTTCCTCGTGTGTGTGTGTGTCTGGTCGGCGAGGCTCCCAGGAGCAAGAAAACATTCGTGCACACCCCGGGGCCGACATTCCTCGCATTCTCGGCATTACTTCTGGGACCCGCGAGGACAAAGAGAGAGGAAAAAACGAGGAAGAGAGAGAGAGAGAGAGAGAGAGATCGGAATTGCCGACAACGCTGAGATACTCGATTGCATATTCGAGTGTGCATCCGGCGCGTCGAGATCCCGCGGGCCTCTCCACGCCTCACAGCCTCCGCCAAAAGTTTCAAACCGAAGGGATTTTCTTTCGAACTTTTCCCCTCCATATTTCACACACCACACCGAGAAAAATAGTTTGGTTCCATCAACCAAATAGCGTATAGTAGCATAATTTTCTCTTTGAAACTATGAAATTTTTGTGTATTTCAACAAGTACATTTGTTCGACTTAATAAAACAGTTATAATTGATTAGCCTTAGTTATTTCAAACAAATTCTTTTTTAAGTGTAAATTGCAAAGAAACATTTTATTAGATTCAAACAAAAGTGATATTTCTATTCACAAGTTTTGCAAGTATCATCTACTGAACTACCTATTTCATTTAAATAAATGCTTTATTAGACTATGTAGTACTCCATTCATCAAGGATTTCGTTGTGTCAAAGAATTATTCATTTGTTTCAAATAAATCGTTTGGTAGGAGAAAAAACGCGTCATAGACAGTGTCGTAGCGACACTTTCTCAATAACGACATAGCAACGCAGTATTAGTAACGACATAGCAAGACAGCAATCCAAAAAGTGTCGTTAAATAGAATTTTATTTAAGTCAAGTAGGTCTCTTTTTTTATAAATGAATTGCGGTCGATGAAAACATTTATTTGGCGTAAAGAAACAGTTTCATTAAAAATCATTCAAACGTTTAGTATCGTCGAGATACAATGAATTTATTTGTTGGAAGCAAACAAATTATTTCACTGAAAGTCTAACAAAAGTTTGGTATGCCAAGATACAACCAAATCTTTTTTCTCAGTGCATCATGCATCCTTTCACGCGTCATCAACCATCGTTGCGACATGTTTTTATTTTTCTCCTCAAGTCGAATAATTATTCCCGCGATTATCCGTTCGCTGATCTTTTCTCAATGTTGTTATCATACATTTTTTCACGATTTTCGCGAAAAATACGAGCCACGAAAGCGCAGAATGGAACGACTTTAATCGTTTATCTTCGTTGCTCTCCGGCGGAGGAACGCTTCAGCATCCGCGCGCGCGGATGAGATCCGAAACTTTTGCCCGGCGGTGTACAGATGGCGTCCCTCCTTCTCTCTCGCTCTCGGTCCTTATGACATCGTCCCGCATAGCCCAATCTGCCATCCATATTTATTACGAGTATTTGGGTTCGTGTGTGAGAAAAAAGGAAAAGAACCGAGAGCGAGAGGCAACAAAAGGCTTCGCGTACACCGGATGGACGAGGGTATGTCTGTGTGTGTATATATATATATATATATGTATATACGCGCCGCATTCGCGTGGTCAGAGAAGGGTAGGAGAAGTACAAAGTTGAGAGGGAGGTTTTTATACACACAGAGTGTTTAAACTCGGCATCATACGGGGGAGTTGAAATACCCATGAAACTCAAAGTGGAAATAAAGTGTTATTGAAAAATCTTCATTCTTCAGGACCGGTATAAAATTCTTTCTCCTCTCCATTTTTCCATTCCCTCTTTGAATTTGATGACTCTCGACTGAGGAATTTATGCGCGGTACGATACTCGAAGAGGCTCTGCACCGATGGACCTTTTTTCCATCGAAATTATTATTATTTCAATGCAAATTCAAAACAATTTGAGTTTCCGATCGATTATACGGTGAGGAATGAAAAAAAGTTGCATACTTTTTCGTTACGCGGCGGTGAAAACGATGGAGATGTTCGGTGCAGCATCCTCTTTGCGTCTGCTCCGTCCTATCGTAGGATATCGCGAGAGAGACGCCCGCGGCGGGCTCTCGAAGACGATAAGGGCTACTCGAGGTAAGAAAAATTGGAGAACCTTCGTACGTGTATATATATATATATTTATATACTATTTATTAGGGTGTCATATATTAGGGTGTCTATTAATGTATTCCAATCGGACGTTTTTTCACTAATCGGTACGGGTTCAACGCCCGCCTCAAGGATGATTACTTTCCCCATGAAATTAGCATCGGGTTTTTAAAAAGAAATTTTTAGATCGTCGAAAACAATGTTTTTTTTTTTTCGATGAGAAAAGATCTTCATCGGAGATGTGAGATGCTGCGAAAGAAACGTCGAATGTGAAAGGGAAAATTATCGTCGTTTGAGCATAGTTTGATGGCACTCGCGTTTTTTTTCAAGTTCAGTTCATCGGAGGATCACATTGCTGAGGAAGGTTTTTCAATTTTTTTTTAACGAAAAAATGGTGCGCTACAAAGTCAAACGTTATTGTGTTTATTCGTTTCAGCCGAAAAAGGAAATATTCACAGAGCGGACTTCCGGTGTCTGTATACATTGTACATGTGTCTGTTAAACCGGAAGTTAGGAGAGGCGCGTTCGTTGCCCGAATTGTGCTCTGATATTATACAGGGAGTATGAATAAATAAAAAAAAAGGCAAAAACATCGAAAGAAACACACTTTGAAATGGCTCGACGATAAAAATGAGAGGGAAGGGCTTTTTATCTTGGGAGTTTTTTTGGTCCCCCCCCCCCGATAGTCACCGCCGATAATTTACTTTCATCGTTTCAACTTCTCGATGCACATTCGACGATCTTATCAGGAACGAACGAGGGAAATAAATGTCGCTGGGGAAACCCCAAAAAACTTTTCTGATTTGAATAACTGTTTTTTTTGTTGTTTTCGGATTGGAATTTCGAGTTTTCACGAAAACCTCGATGAGCATTGTGATCGGCTGAAAATTTGCGATGAAACAGGCCGTTGAAATATAGAAAATTCGGAAAAAAAAAAATTTCGTCATTTTTGGCCACTTTTCCAGAATCGTCGAAAAGCCGAAATTTCAAGTGGCCATAACTACGTTATAAATCACGCTACATAGATCTTTTGGGGGGGTTTTGGATAGCCCTGGAGTAGACTTAGAAAGTGGTGAAAGCCAAATCCCGATAGCTTCATTCCTTCACCCTCAAAATCGATGTTGAAAATCGGCGAAAAAAACGCAAAGGGGTATGTATGGGAAAATTGGCAAAAATCGTTGGTCCGCCTTTGAAAATCTGCCAAAAATCGAAAAATGAAGATATCTCGATGAACCAAACGGCATTTCGAAGCCTCGACAATTGCGAAGAGAATAAGCACAAGTTGGAGTATGTAGCTCAAAAAGAAAAAAAATGGCAATCCTTTCAGTGAACCGACTCAATCTTGCACAAAAATGACGAAAAATTTTGGAGCTCAAAAATGATTTTTAATGGTCCATATCGATCCATTTTTGCCATCTGATTACGAAACACGCCGATATTTCATCGAAAACTCAACAACTCGATGCAAAATTCCAAAAAAACGAATCTAAACAAATAGTTACTATATACAATGTTTTGTTTTCGCTTAAATTTGACAGATTGATTAATATAAAAATTGCGGCGCTGATCGCGCGTCCAAACGCGAGTACCCATCCCCAGTACGCTCAACAAATGCCACATGATCGTCTCGTTATTCATTTCGCACTTGAATCGCTTTCCTTCCACCGCGTTTTCCTCCTCGTCCATTCTGTTCTCCGCTTCCCATTTTCCGCACACACCGCGATATTACCTCCGTCGTAAATTATACACCAGCTTTGAGAGCTTTCGTTACTCGTATATAAAATAAAGCTGCCACATGTGCCTATAAATATATAGACAACAATAACGATATATACATATATACGCGTGTAAAAGCATCAGCAGGTAGCGTGAACATGGAAGAAAACAAGATTCGCTACTCTCTGCGTTTGCTCAGGCGAATCGGTGGTTTTTTCTTTGCTCCATCCTTGCTATACAGCACATTTTCGTTATGGGAATGGTCAAGATGCGTGCAACCGCAGAAGAGACGTTACACATGTTGCAAAGATACGAAATTACCCACATATACCGGGTGTCCCAAAACCCGACGTCCAACAATCATTTCGACTTGAAATTTCGACGAAATTCCGAGTCGAAAAGTCATACTTGCGTCTCGTGTTTTCGTAACTTGTAATTACGTTTTTTCAATAATCGATTACGAAGAATTTCAAAGAAATCCGCAGTTTCCGATCGTTTTTTCACGCGAGTCTTTGTCCCTCTGTCAAAAAGTGACAATTGCGAAAAAACACCGTGATAACGCGGGCTTTTGTGGAAAGAAAACAAAAGATTTGAAAAAAATCAATGGTAACGAGCATAAACGGGGAATAAAATGATTTCCGTTGCTCCGAGCTCGCGCACACATCGAGTTTTACATATCGCGCATGTGTATTACACGCGTTTACGCGAGGGCTCACTCTCGGATATGTGCTCCGATAGGTTTCACGGATGGGGTGTTTCGAAAGCCGCTGACCCACCGAGAAACATTCTCGTAATGCCTTTATTTACATTTATGCGATATTGTTCATTTGCAGAAACATTTCAAAGAAATATCTCGAAAATGAATAAATAAATATTTACAAATGCAATTTTCCAAGTTGAAAAAACAAATTATCAGAGCATCGAGGAATAAAAGAAAGTATCGCGGAGTCTCCTTCGACGATGCTCGAAAGATGGGATCGAGGGAAGGAGGCTGATGAGATATAAACGCTTTTCCAATACAGTTTCATCCAATTAATTTCTCAATACGCTCTCGTAAGTCGAAGACAGCCTCCATATATGATAAAAAAACAAAAGGAAAAGCTCGTGCGTGGTATACTTGCTCGTTATGTTGTTCGCAAGATGGAAAACGTTTCTCGAATCGTTTCTCGCGGCAGAAACATTTCGTACAAATATTTCGAAAATGAATAGATAAATCTTTATAAATCCAATTTTCCAAGTTGAAAAAACAAATTATCAGAGCATCGAGGAAAAAAAGAAAGTATCGCGGAGTCTCCTTCGACGATGCTCGAAAGATGGGATCGAGGGAAGGAGGCTGATGGGATATAAACGCTTTTCCAATACAGTTTCATCCAATTAATTTCTCAATACGCTCTCGTAAGTCGAAGACAGCCTGCATATATGATAAAAAAACAAAAGGAAAAGCTCGTGCGTGGTATACTTGCTCGTTATGTTGTTCGCAAGATGGAAAACGTTTCTCGAATCGTTTCTCGCGGCAGAAACATTTCGTACAAATATTTCGAAAATGAATAAATAAATCTTTATAAATCCAATTTTCCAAGTTGAAAAAACAAATTATCAGAGCATCGAGGAATAAAAGAAAGTATCGCAGAGTCTCCTTCGACGATGCTCGAAAGATGGGATCGAGGGAAGGAGGCTGATGAGATGTAAACGCTTTTCCAATACAGTTTCATCCAATTAATTTCTCAATACGCTCTCGTAAGTCGAAGACAGCCTGCGTAAATGATAAAAAAACAAAAGGAAAAGCTCGTGCGTGGTATACTTGCTCGTTATGTTGTTCGCAAGATGGAAAACGTTTCTCGAATCGTTTCTCGCGGCAGAAACATTTCGTACAAATATTTCGAAAATGAATAAATAAATCTTTATAAATCCAATTTTCCAAGTTGAAAAAACAAATTATCAGAGCATCGAGGAATAAAAGAAAGTATCGCAGAGTCTCCTTCGACGATGCTCGAAAGATGGGATCGAGGGAAGGAGGCTGATGAGATGTAAACGCTTTTCCAATACAGTTTCATCCAATTAATTTCTCAATACGCTCTCGTAAGTCGAAGACAGCCTGCGTAAATGATAAAAAAACAAAAGGAAAAGCTCGTGCGTGGTATACTTGCTCGTTATGTTGTTCGCAAGATGGAAAACGTTTCTCGAATCGTTTCTCGCGGCAGAAACATTTCGTACAAATATTTCGAAAATGAATAAATAAATCTTTACAAATCCAATTTTCCAAGTTGAAAAAACAAATTATCAGAGCATCGAGGAATAAAAGAAAGTATCGCAGAGTCTCCTTCGACGATGCTCGAAAGATGGGATCGAGGGAAGGCGGCTGATGAGATATAAACGCTTTTCCAATACAGTTTCATCCAATTAATTTCTCAATACGCTCTCGTAAGTCGAAGACAGCCTGCATATATGATAAAAAAACAAAAGGAAAAGCTCGTGCGTGGTATATTTGCTCGTTATGTTGTTCGCAAGATGGAAAACGTTTCTCGAATGGTTTCTCGCGGCAGAAACATTTCGTACAAATATTTCGAAAATGAATAAATAAATCTTTATAAATGCAATTTTCCAAGTTGAAAAAACAAATTATCAGAGCATCGAGGAAAAAAAGAAAGTATCGCAGAGTCTCCTTCGACGATGCTCGAAAGATGGGATCGAGGGAAGGAGGCTGATGGGATATAAACGCTTTTCCAATACAGTTTCATCCAATTAATTTCTCAATACGCTCTCGTAAGTCGAAGACAGCCTGCATATATGATAAAAAAACAAAAGGAAAAGCTCGTGCGTGGTATACTTGCTCGTTATGTTGTTCGCAAGATGGAAAACGTTTCTCGAATCGTTTCTCGCGGCAGAAACATTTCGTACAAATATTTCGAAAATGAATAGATAAATCTTTATAAATCCAATTTTCCAAGTTGAAAAAACAAATTATCAGAGCATCGAGGAATAAAAGAAAGTATCGCAGAGTCTCCTTCGACGATGCTCGAAAGATGGGATCGAGGGAAGGAGGCTGATGGGATATAAACGCTTTTCCAATACAGTTTCATCCAATTAATTTCTCAATACGCTCTCGTAAGTCGAAGACAGCCTGCATATATGATAAAAAAACAAAAGGAAAAGCTCGTGCGTGGTATACTTGCTCGTTATGTTGTTCGCAAGATGGAAAACGTTTCTCGAATCGTTTCTCGCGGCAGAGTCGACATGACATGTGGCAAAAAGTTGATTCTCTCGCGTGTGACGTGATGGACCCGCAGACTCCACACGCGCGTGAGAGGAGATCTCGGGACACCGCGAGAGAGACGAAGACGGTGTGTTGTATAGTATACACGCGGGGATGAACGCGTGTTGCGTTCGCGAGAGGAGAAAAACGCTTTGGGTGAGCCGACGTTTTGTCGACGAATGGAAATTCGAACGAAATCGTAGCTGAACGAAAACGCTAAATTTTAACGCTAACACTTGAACGGACGGAAATTTCGATCAAAGGCGAAACAGTTTCAACTTTTTCTTCATTCCGGTCTCAAGTTCGCCCTCTGGACCGTTTTTCTTCTTCCTTCTCGTTTCGTCAAATAAACACCGGTCCAACCCTAGTAAAAAGAGCATTTTACTGTTGAACGGTAGAGACATACAAGCGCGTTATTTCTCTCTCGATGTGTTTATCCTCGATTGAATTCGGAACATCGATAAATATCGCAACATTTTAATGCTAAATTGACGCGTGTGTTGTTATACACCGTGAAAGTTTACCGGACGGAAATTTCGATCAAAATAAGGAACGATTCTCAACTTTTTCGTCATCCCGGTCTCAAGTTCGCCCTCTGGACCGTTTTTCTTCTTCCTTCTCGTTTCGTCAAATAAACACTGGTCCAACCTATTTCTCTCTCGATGCTGTGTTTATCCTCGATTGAATTCGGAACATCGATAAATATCGCAACATTTTAATGCTAAATTGACGCGTGTGTTGTTATACACCGAGAAAGTTTACCGGGCGGAAATTTCGATCAAAATAAGGAACGATCCCGGTCTCAAGTTCGCCCTCTGGACCGTTTTTCTTCTTCCTTCTCGTTTCGTCAAATAAACGCTGGTCCAACCTATTTCTCTCTCGATGCTGTGTTTATCCTCGATTGAATTCGGAACATCGATAAATATCGCAACATTTTAATGCTAAATTGACGCGTGTGTTGTTATACACCGAGAAAGTTTACCGGACGGAAATTTCGATCAAAATAAGGAACGATCCCGGTCTCAAGTTCGCCCTCTGGACCGTTTTTCTTCTTCCTTCTCGTTTCGTCAAATAAACACTGGTCCAACCTATTTCTCTCTCGATGCTGTGTTTATCCTCGATTGAATTCGGAACATCGATAAATATCGCAACGAGGGAGAGAAGAGAAGAGCAGCGACCGCATGTATGGGGCGTTCCGACGAACCGCTGACACTTTTGGAAGCGCCGATTTTTTTGAAAATTCCCCCGTGCGTTCCATCCACCGGAGAACTTCGCGGAGGAAAATTTCTCGCGAAAAAAGTTGCAAGAAACTTTGGCAAAAATCCGAGATTCCGAAAAACACAAAATCTCCCAAAAGCGGCGATTTTTTGGTTTTTTTCCGCCAGTAACTGTTCGATTTTGCGTGAAAAGCCTCGTACGAGCCTCCTGATTCTCTCTCTCTCTCTCGTCTCTCGCGAAACGACAGGTGTACGCTCGTACAAGTTGCCGCAACCGTGTAACTGCATCGGAGGGTTGGATGATTTTTCTATCGGGACGTCGAAGAATCGCAGAGAGATAAAACGCATTGCGAACACGCTGTGTATTTATCCTACGAATATATTGACTCGTTGTGGGGAAACGGCGGGTTCTCCGCCGCGTAAAACCTCGTGCATCTCGCGAGAAGCTTTTTGTACGGCGCGTCACGCAGAGGCATCTTCGATATCGCGCAAAAAAGGGAAGCATTGTCGCACGAACACTCTCGGAAAACTGTAAGTGCGATATTAATTGCACGTGGAAGCGAGAAACAAAGAGGGAAGAGAGATGAATATACGCGAGAGGAACAGCGAGAGGGGAATAATATTGCAGGCTTTTTTCGTCATTAAATCCAGCACGATGGAGCGATCCAATATTTTTCCACCAATGGACGAAATTAAAATGTCGAATATGCACGCTTCGATGTTTTTTTACATTTTTCCTGCAATTTCCCGAGAGATTCTTTGTTTTTCGGTTAATTTGTTTATACGATAAATCTGGATGTGGATTAATTTCAGCTTGAAGAATTTCTTTATGCAGCGAGGAAAAAATGTGCATCATAGAGGCGAATAAACAGGCACATTCCGGTCGACCTTCAAGGCGTCTTTGAGAAAGTGCCGGGGTGTGTGCTATTTTTTTCAAGTTCACTTTTTCTCCATCTGGCTGTAAAAATGTTTAACCGACGAATTCGAGCCATTATGTTTTTTTCGTTAATCTTCGCTTCCCTCGATTGATTTTTTTTTGTTGTTTGATTATTCGAAAGAATTGACGAATCGTTCGATCTTGGAATTACTCGATTGAAAAAAGCGAGGTTCGTTTCACGATCCTCAATTATTTCGTACTCGGATGCTGCTGCTGCTGCTTCGTCGTAGAGATCGAAAGCACATTCTCCTAGACTCTTACACTCGTTGTTTACTTTTTGTTTATTTTCATTCTCTTTTTATCACAGTCCCATAATCACCGAGAGATTCTTCGCACCAGATTACTTCGAGAGTCTGATTTCGTCACGCGACGAAACGAAGATCGCCGCGTATTAACAGAGTCGGGATAACGTACGCGTTTAGCTGGCAAATAATAATAAGAACAATTGCCGCAACCGCGATAATTTCTTGCCAACGTACGCATAAACTGCTCCCCCCCCCTCCGTCTCTCGGGCCCTCGTTTTTCTCCGCATCTTCGTGCCCCGCGAGAATCTCGGAGGAGGTCTCATTCTCCGCCATATTTGGCGACGAGGGTGAAGGATGTGAGGGGAGCTAATATATTATACAGGGTGTCTCTCGAGGTAGGGTACTGATTATTTTATGTCAGATCGGGCATGAAATTCCAAGACGAAAAGTCCTTGAGCATTTTGCGATACGACGAATACACGTCGAGTTATTAATTAATAAAGTTGGAGTCGGTGGGACGCACGCGCGTCCCGTTTGCTCAACCTTTGACGGGCGATAACTCGCTAGGTTCAGGCCGTACGAAAAAACGCCAAAGGACATTTCGACTTGGAATTTCATTCTGAATCTGGCCGTAAATTATTGACGTTGAATTTTGAGACACCCTGTATACGTTAGGGTGTTGCTTCTCCCGTGTTATTTCAATTTCCCACCGAAATGAGATGTGAGGAGACAACATTTTCGTTCGACATGATTTTTTTATCGAAAAAATTTATCATCGCTCTTTTGACTTGGACAAAAGGAAGAAAAATGATTGCTCAAACATTGAACACCCCAATGACACATGTATGCACAGACGAGGGAGTGCGTCGGGGAGAAAAACTTGTCTGCAACATTCTCGGGAGCTTTTTTCTGCGAGATTCCTCATTTCTCGTGTCCCTCCGCTCCGCCTTGAAGTTCTCTTATTATAATACCGCGAGATTATTACACGGTACATACTGTATAATCCGTGCTGTATGGGAACGTTATTAGAGGAGCGGAAATCACGTAAGTAAGCGACCGACACATTTAACGCATCTGCGAGCTAGCTGCTGGCACTAAACCATCATCATAAAATCAAACGCGGAGCATCGTATTTACATTATTTATACAGATCGCACGATGATATCGCGTATAAGAAAATCGTGGTGTTGTTTTACGCGCTTTGTAGAATTTATAGAACGACAAGTTCAAGAGAGATGAGAACTTTGACGAGAAAACTGATGCCCTTTATTCGTAACATTCGCGAGTACGCACTTTCATTCGCTTTCCATCTTCTTTTATTCGTACTTTCCTGCAAAATTTCACTCGCACGACATGCACGACTTGAAATTCACGCCTCAAAAAAGTATTTACTTCCTCGACATTCTCGCAACGGCCAAGTGTAGTACGCAAAATGAAATGAGATAATTCACAGCTGATTCGACAATTCGGTACAACCACGAAAATTCCTCAGGCGAGCGCGTTGACTCTGCGAATTATTCGATGATATTTCGTTCGTTGTACGATTTATCGATAAATCCAGCGAATGTCTCGACATTACACCCGCTGCTCGGATATATTCGTGCATCAACAATGGTACGTACAGTTGCATAGAAGATCATTTTAATGTCGTAACGCTCGACAGTTCAGAGCGAGTGTGAGTACACGAGAGGGAGCTCAAAAAGTTCATTACGCCACTGAAGAGTGCTGGGGGGGGGGGAAGAAGGGTAAGAGCGAAAGGGTAGGAGAGGGAGAAGCAATCGCGGTGCCAGCTGGCCCGGGGCCCGTATGCCCTCTTTTCGTCCATTTTTTTTCTTTCCCTTCTCGCTACTCTTCTCATCCAACCTTCTCCTCTTTCCACGCTCCTTCGCGCTACACCTCTGACATATGATATCCACACGAGTATACATGTATCGTATCGTTTATACGCGATACAAATACAAAATACAGCCATCGCGCGATCTCTGTTTATCTCGACAGTTGCGCAACAGGTTGTGAAATTCATTTGGCTCGAGAGCTTTTTGAAAGATCGACATTTCCGGAATGAGAAAAAAAGCGCGAGAAAATCATCTCGGATAATGGACGGAGATACATATTTTTTGCCAGTCTTTCTTGTTGTCTTTCGTATTTGTTTATCGATGCGAACCAAAGGGGAAAGCACGGTGTTGGCCGGCTCGGACCATGCGCGCAGCATCTCGCGTGTGGCACCACGAAGGATACATCATTGGGGAAAAAAGTCTATCGCCGCGCAGTCGCCCGAGCCGTATTGCTTCTCAGATTTTTTTTTCTCCGTCTCCTCTTCCTGCAGCGCTTATTATCTCCGACCGAAGGCTGGAAGCGAGAAAACGATGATCTCGATGTACCGGGTGTCCAAAAAGTCGATGCCGATAATTTACAGGTGGATTCAGAATGGAATTCCGAGACGAAAAGTGGTTTACCATTTTTTCGTACGACCAAAATCCAACGAGTTATCAATTGTCAAAGTTTGAGGCTCAAACTTTGACAATTGATAACTCGTTGGATTTTCGTCGTACGAGAAAACACCAAAGGACATTTCGACTCGGAATTCCATTCTGAATCCACCTGTGAATTATGTGCATCGACTTTCGCGACACCCTGTATACCGACCAGGTGTTCCAGCGTAGCGCGTCGCTGTGTAAAAACACTCTTTCTTCCATCCTCTCTCATTTTCTCAGACACTTTGGAGAGTAATAGAAATGCGCGTGCATGCATTCGGAATGGTTCGTGAAACTCTGTTATTCCATAAGGATAGGGGGGGGGGGGGGGGCAGGGCGAGTTTTTCTTCGTTACGCAACGTTTACGTATTGGGTCAATGACCCTCGACTCCAAGCGCAGCAACCCCACGTTTATGCGTACTTGTCGTGGCACGTGTGAAACAAAATAGAGAGGGGAAGAAGGATAAATCCGACATTTTTTTTCTCAGTTTGTGGCATGATACTACAAATGATGACGAATATCAAAGACGATCGAAATCTCGATCGTTCTCAGCGTTCTTTTCGAATTTTCGATTGTTTATCAATACTTCGTTTATCCTTACTTGTTTCATTCATAATTCGCGAGTTTACAGTTTCCACGGATGGTAAAATATCATCCAACGTCAAAGGGTGAGTGAGTTTGCTCCGGATGGACAAAAATATCATCTTAAAACTCTTAAAGAGAATGATGTTGAAGTTTGCATCGTTGAAACTCAACGAAAATTCAAATCTTCCCGATTTTTCGTATAAAATTCATCTCAATTTTCATGATATCTTTGTTCACTCTTTTGTCGAGTGTATCATAATTTGAAAAATTGCTAAAATATATTTGGCACGTCGCAGAATACTGACGACAAATGAGACCTTTATCGAACATTCGTAGGTTTCCAGTGATGCAAACTTCAAATCCGCTAAAGAGAAGCTGTATACGATCTTCGCCAAGGATTATATGCTACATTTTTTTCACAAGACACCAAGAGCCAGTTTTCATGTACGCACAATCATCCAATCTTCGCTGGATACGCACCACAGTGTGTACAAATAGTGAAGATAAAAAAAATCGCCTTTTTCGGATAACCGCCCTTATTCTCTCACGCATTCACCGAGGGTCAAGTACATTCTGGGCCGGAAATTTAGCCCCTTTGTGCGATAACGATTCGGTATCTATTCGCGGCTTTTGAGAGACGATGAGAGCGGCGATAAAACGAACAAAGTTGCTCCTTGTAGAATTTTTATCCTCCGACCTCGCGACGAAGATGGAGACGGAAATACCGGAAGGTAATTCGCGAAAAGTTCTTTGACGAACTTTGTTCTCTTTTCGAATTCCATCCGAGCGGGATTCACAAAATTTCGAACGAAAATTCAACGGAATTCTTCCGCCCAGCGGCTTTTTCCGTTCACAGAGGGCGATAAATCTCGTCGAGTGTGAAAAAGACGCGTCTATCTCGTGCTTTTTATCTCGTTGCCATAATAATGCCCAGGAGCGATAGCGACGATCGATCGCTTGGGCGAAAAACTTTTTCAAGATCGCCAAAAATGAAATGAAAACAGAAAACAAAACAAACAACCGAGTTCACTCTGTTGGCTGTCATCGGTGATCGATTGTCGAAAATACGATGTTTCGAACAATTTTCGAAATTTCCAATTTGGTTTTTGAAAAAAAAAAAAAAAATTCATTCGGAGCTTGTTATTTTGATAATTCGTTAATTTCAGAAGTTGCATCGTGTTTTCGTTGCTTTTTCAACGATGGAAGCTTCAGTATCCTCGTGGAGGGGCGTCTTTGGGGAATCGGCAAAAGACAAAAGTGCTCTCAAGATCGATGGTGCTGCTTTTCTCGGGCTGTTACGAGGCTGACCTCGAAATGCTTCGTGGTTTTACCGAGTAGACGCATAAACCCGATTTTTACAACCATCGTGCCGCTTGAAGCGACACTAAAAAAAAAACACATGTATATATCGGCCTTTTTGAAGCGGATGGCGAATTTCCAAAACTCGTGAGAGCGTTGTAACGTAATTTCTCAAAACGGACCGTATTTAATTATTTTTAGTTTTTTTTTTTATATAAACAAAACGCACGAGGGAAATGTTGATTATCGTTGAAAACGATATGTGGCGCCCCCACGGTGATGAGAAAAAATAACGAATTTTCAATCTACGATATGAAATATGAAATGTTTTTCATGCTTTTTTTGCCTCATTTAAAATTGTTCCTTCTCGAATTTTGCACCGATTGATGCTCGAATCGTGAATGAAACGTTTCATTTCCTCGACTGTTTAAAAGATAATTTTCTCAGCTCGGAAGAGAAAGACCTCGTGCGTATTGTTCTCCGCAAATGAATATTATAAAACGTTTACGCGTGTGTTTGCGCTTGTGCGTGTGTGACGTACGGAAAATATTTACCACGCACACACAAGCACACGTATCTGTATGGGCTACGGTGGGCGGAAGTCACTGTCACCCTCTTTAACGTTTCTCGTCATTGTCATCCTTCTCATAGCTCGAAGAAGCAAAGGGAAACCATGTGAATTCTCTAATTTTCCGGTTCGTTGTCTCTTTCTTTTCCCATTTTATCGCGCACGATTTCCGCTTGGTCTTTTTATTTTATACGCGATACTGTAAAATATTTATAATTATACAGGGTGTCCGAAAAGTCGATCCCAATGAATTCCACATCAGTTTCAGTATGAAATTCCGAGTCGAAATGTACTTTGGCATTTTTCCATACGACCAAAAACCAACGAGTTATCGCTCGTCAAAGTTTGAGCCGATCGAACGCGCGGCAACTCGGCGGGAGTTGGTCGGATCGAAAAGTGCTTAAGGACTTTTCGACTTTGATTTTCATCCCCGATCCAGCAAAAAAATTATCGGCATCGATTTTTTTTGACACCCTGTATAAGAATGATATTTATCCCACATTTTTATTTATATTATACGTAAAAAATGATTTTTCGACACGGGGTATGTTTTAAAGTATTCGTAGGTTGTATACATATCCATCTCTCTCTCTCTCTCTCTCGCGATTAACGATTTCCAGGGAGGTCAATCGTTTCGTCCGGCCCTAATTAATTAGTCGCTCTTTGAAAGAACTTTTGTATCCTCTACCCGCCATGCTTATTGCATCACTCTCTCTCTCTCTCTCACTCTCCCTCTCTCTCTCTGGGTCTCTTACGCTTTTTTGCCTTTGGCAGTCGTACCGAAACGATAAATTTCCCAGTGAGTATATATAAACGGAGAGCAATGTGTGCGTATACGAGTGGGCAAATAAACTTGTGTACGTTTCACATGGTAATGTATTAAGTAAGGGGTGGAATAGGGCTATCAGACAGGAAATGATGGTTGTAACTCTCTATTTTCTCTCGGCGCGGTTATTCCGATAATTGTAACACACAACGCATGAAAGAGTAGCCCGATGCAATCCCCGCTATACACACACATTTCATCATTGTCAACATGGAATATTACATCAAGTTCAGGGTGAAGTGTATGTGAATCCTCACAATGTTGCTGCTTCCTCCGCTCGGACGTTTCTTCTCCTCCTCGAGCTTGCTTTCCCTACGAACGAATCTCTCTTGAATCGCAAAGAGAGTCTCTACTGTCGGGTCGCGCAACAGTCACGGCGTACGCCGGATAACTGTAAAAAAAAAACAGTCGAGTCCTTTTTTTTCGCCCACTGCGCTCGTATACAGTCCCGAGTTTGAATGCTCTTTTGCAAGATCGAAAAGAACAAAAACATGAAACAAACGTCGTTTCAGCAGGTGCGGTTCGGAGGATGGGAAAAATCGTCCGCGGAGAGAGAGAGAAACGAAAAAGGAGAGCAATAAAGCCTTACATCGGCTGCTGCATCAAAGTGCAACGCAACGTCTCAGCCTCGTGATAAAATAAAAAAAAACGCGAAAATATAAAACGAGCTACTTCCACGCACTCGCGAGCATTCTAATTACGGGCACTTGCGTCCGCGTGAGATTTCCTCTCATACGCCGATTATGTATTCGCGCGCACATTGCGATTATTAAACTCTCCGTGATACACCAGAGTGTACGTGAGCTTGTATATAGGAAAGAGAAAAAAAAGTCTGAATTATCCTACAGAACAGGCAGGAGGAAAAAGAACGCTAATAAATGTGAAGAATTAATATACGGAATAAGGCAATTTCCATGTAAAATCGGGAGCGACGAAACGGATTTTCACGATCCGTTAAACAGCGCAAATCGCCATGTGTATGCTCAAAGCGAGTAATAAAAAAAAAACGTTTTTTCCATCACATGGTGCGCAATCAATGATTTTCAAGTTCGCAACCACGAACCGCAACGTAAATACGACCTTTTACGCTACTTTTCAAAGTTCCAAATCTCTATCAATATATATGAATATTGAAAAATCCAATGGAATATTATCCTCCAATGACCTTTTTATTTCCATCGTGTGAATCACGCGAAAAGGAAGAAAACGAAAAGCAGGATTCTTCCCGTTTCGAGGCTGCGGTATAGTGTATAACGAAAATGCACTTGAGCTCGAACGGTCCGAGGACGTTATCGAGCCTCTTGGACCCTTTATTGCTCATATACATGCATACGAGGGTACAAATGCATCGCTGACACATTTCGCGAAAATGCATAATGTTTAAATCAGTACGTGTGCATTCGCGAAGCCTCGCGAAGTGCACGGGCGGCAACGCGTGTCTTGTAATAGGTCAGTGGCACTCGCGAGGTGCTTTTCTGTTACATTGAGCACGCACACACGGAAGAGGAGGCTGTGCGATATTCGATGCATAAACATACAGTTACATTCGTATGCATGTATGTGTAAATGTATACATATATGACATTAGGGTGGTTGGAAAAAGAAAACGACCATCTCTTAACGAAAAAACAAACGGTATTCTCGCGAGAATCTCGTAGCAGCGAACACGGCCTATAGCGAGATTTAAAAAAAGAAAACAAGCGGAAGGACCATGAAAATTTAAGCAGGATAAATGACATAATTTCAACGGATCTTTATTCGCTGATCCTTCGATGAAGTTGGGCTTGGTCCTCGAGGATGCTTTTTTTATGGATATCGGAATGAGATGGTGCACAGGACAGGCCTTGAGTAAAAGGAGAGGGAGAGAGAGAGAGAGAGAGAGAGCGCATTTTACCAACTAGGCCGGTGTATAACGGAACCTCCATCGTGTCTCGCTCGTTCACTTGCTTTTTCTCGTACAACTTTTATTACACACACTGGCGACTCTCGTTTAGTCTCTCTTTGTCAAAAACAAACGAAAAAAAGCTTCGCATATGTTATCAGCCAGAGGCATGGTACGACCATACAGGTCGTTCCAAAACTGGATGCTGACGAGGACTTTTCGATATTCCCTCTTCTTTTGCCTGCTGCTTGTTGAAAAAAAAAACAAAAAAAAAAAACTCCCACCAGCAAGCAACGACATTATCCGTCACGATTTTTTTTGCGGTCCTTTTGCATCTCGTTCGTTCGTTCGTTCGCGCACGAGGAAGTCGTACGAGTTCCGACGAGGCTGATATAACGTAAACAAGGTTTGAGTTTTGTTCTGGATTCCCCCCTCCCCCCATTCTAGGTCAGAAATGTCGGACAGAAGGAGGGGGGGGAGGGGATTTTGCACCAGCGGTGTGCTCCAGAAATTAACTCCCACGTCATGCACACAGCCTGTTTTTTGTTATCTTCGATTAAAAAAAAAAAAAAAAAAAAAACGTTTCGAACGTTGACGAGATGATTGAGGGAAAAAAAAACATTTTTTTTTCTCACAATACAACGGCATTTCCCGTCATTCTTTTTCACAGATAATTTTTGTTTTTTTTTTCCACAGTCTCAAACTTTTCCATCGGGTTTCATCTCGGTGAGAATTTTCGTTGGTTTTCTTTGAGAAAAAGAATGAAAAAGGAGCAAATCTGGGTCGCGACGGTGTATACGATGGATTTCGGTCTTTGTTGCACGAGGGTTCTCCTTTTCGGGTGGAAGGAGAATTCCTTCTTTCGCCTCTTGCTCCTCTTTTTTTTTCCTTTCTTCTTTCTTCGATGAGATCGCGATGTGCGAGCGCACCTGCGCCCACTCAAAGTTCCTCTCGAGATTCTCAGCTGCCTCGCCGAATATATTCTTCACGGAGCCTCTCACACGGATTTATAACTTTTACCAAGCAAGCATTTTGTCCTTCTCTCATTACGCGTGTATTCCGTTATTTCCAAAATTGACTTTTTTCACCCGGGTATGCCGCGCACGGTTATTCCACGGTCTGAAAATGGACCACAACGGTGACGCAATTTTTTCCCAATTTTTCTACTACCGATTCTTGATTTGTAACGGTTTGTATGATGATTTTCCAATTTTCAAAAAAATTCCATCTCATTTTCGTAGCTTTCCAACGCCAAACGGAAGTACTCGATGAAACGCGGCTTCTCCGCCGTTATTATTTTGACTCGTGTTTTCTTCGCTCCGAGGCTCATTCTCGCAAAGACCGTTTATAATGGGCGGGCCTTTCGGCGTCACGTGTGTCATCTTTTTTTCTCGCAGAGCGACAGAAAAAAAAAACCGTAAAAACAGAGTCTTTCACGTAAAATTTGTTTCTCTCCCTTGCTTCTTCGCTCTTGGGTTTACGTTATCGAGCAATCGCGAAAATGATGTTTCTCTCTCGACGACGACGTTTGTACAAAGAGAGACCCCTCGGCATTCTCTTTTACCATCGACTCTCACTTTTGTTTTTATTGTCCCTCTTCTCGCGACAAAGCCCATTATTTCCCGCGCGCGGTTTTATCGGAGAAAGTCGCTCGTCGTTCGTCAGACACCCATCGGAAGGAAATACAAATTTATCGTTTTCATATCGAGCGGGGAAAAAAACTGTCACGTGGTTGAACTGATAAATCGTTATGGAATTTTATGCTCGATGGATTTCAAGAGCTAATTCGATCTTTTCTCGGCGGAAACGTGAAAGTTTCTGCGCACTTGTTTATTTTTCCTGACGTTTTTCCATCGCCGCGTCGAAACACACGTCGTTCGATTCGATTCGATCGAAGGCTCGTTAGCGAATCTCGAACCGGAAAGAAATCGGCGGGGAAAGAAAGAGATTGTTTATCGCGTATTAGTTGATGGCGAATACCGGATGTGGGTCTTTCGTCGGACACGAATCGTTGAGTCGAACGTAAAATCGAGCGAATAGTCACGGCGGGAGAGCTTGCGGAGGCTCGTTGGGGGGTAAAGCGCCAGGCACCGGATCACCCGTTGTGACAAGAGGAGTCTTCACGGAAGAGAGTTTTTTTTTACCTTCTTCGTTTCATTTGATATTTTCATGGTCTGGACGAGACGAAAATGTGCGGTTAAATTTTCCAAATTTTTCATTCAAAGAGTGCGATGAAAGACGATAATCTTAATGAGATAAAAATCTCAGCGACGTGTGCATTAAAAATGTATCACGGTTAAACATTCGTCCGTCAATGGAAGGAGCCCAAGTCCACGACAAATTGACATTGCGCGTGACCAATATCCGCATCTCTAGTCTCCCGCGCTCGCCTCGCGTTCCGGTGATTGCACGGATCGAGAATTCAACGCGTCATAAGATATACAGGGTGTCCAAAAAAAATGCATACCGATAATTTAATGCTACATCGGGGATGAAATTCCAAGTCGAAAAGTCCTCTAGCACTTTTCGATCCGACGAATACCCGCCGAGTTATTAATTAATGCAGTCGGGCCGGTGGGACGCGCGTCCGATTTTGCGTCTCCAACTTTGACAATTGATAACTCCGCGGGTTTTGGTCGTACAAAAAAATGCCAAAGGCAATTTCGACTCGGAATTCCATGCTGAATCTCGCTGCAAATTATCGACCTCGAATTTTGGGACACCCCGTATATGTCGATGCTCGCGTGGAAATCGGTGCAAGAGCGCGCCTTTTGGTTTAACGAGTTTAACAAACGAAGCAAAGTATAGAAAATATGCGAAACGGCTGTGAGACGGACTGACCTTCGAGCTTCGATCTATAAACACGCCACAACGATTACGGTACAGACTGCATAAAGAGTTGCTGCTGCTTCAACACGTGTGTGTACTTCTGTGTGTTTAGGATCTGTCTGTATATAATAGAAGCTGCGAGAACCGTGCGGAGAGGCAAGAGGGCGGGGGAGATACCGATACGAAGGAGAACACACGAGAGATGAGAAAAGACGAGAGGGAGACGAAAAAAAAACTCTTTGGCCGTGGGATAACACCTCAGGCTTCTCGTTCCGATCGCCTCGATGCATACTTTGTTGAAACACTGTTTCTTTCCTCCAAAGTAAGATCGGATCTGTTTTTTTTCTTTCCTCCACGCGGGATCGAAAGTGACGATGTTTTTCTTTCGAAAAAAATTCGAGAATCATCGTTTCTAAATTCTGACAAAGACGATAATTATGTGCTTTTTTCCATTTTTTTTTTCGACAATTTTTTTCGAAATCGTCAAATATACAAGACGAGAGACGAAAGAGAAGTGCAGCGATGATGCAGCGATGATGCAACCGCGCAAAATGACGATCGCGTTTTCTCATCACATTGCGCAGACTTCCTGCACTAATTTGAATTACGTTCGGCTCGTTGAGATCGAGAGTCCCGAGAGTCTCATCGTCGTAAAATCCCCGGAGGGACGACCCTCAAGTTTGCGCCAAGAACGCGAATAAAACGTACCGAGAAGAAAAGAAGCCTCTCGATTTGCTTTTCGATGCTCTCTTAAACGCCCTATCACTGCCTCTCGTCATCTCATCTGGAAGTGAGCGGCGAATCGACGAAGGTGGGGGGACCGAAGAGTGCAAAAAAAAAGGGCTTTTGCAGCAGCGCGCGAGAGGCAAAAGCGAAGGAAGACGAAAACGAAGAGGAAGAAGAGGGAGATGATGATAATGATGATGATAACGAAGATGACGATGACGAGAAGAAGGAGAGGAGAGAAAATTGAGCGCGCGACCCGCCGCTGTAGACGGCCAAGAGGGGACTTCCGGTGGCCACCCGATGCGCCGCATCGCGCTTCTCATTTTTGCCTCTCCTTCTTTCCTTTCTTTCTCCTCCTCTCTTGTCTTCCGCACAAAGAACCCGACGGTCTCTTCTTTGTTGGAAATAACGAAAAAATAGAACGACAGGAGAAGGAAGAAGAGCCTTCGCATTCTGTCTGTATATTGATTTTTTTTTAATATCGATATATACCGATCTGCATCGATATGCTCTGCTGCGATGTAACTCTGCTCTTTTCACCTTATACCGTGTTATTAATAATCGAATTAGGGCCTCTTCAATTTTCTTGGCTCTTTTCCCACTCGGCAAGTTAATTTTAAAAAATTCATCAATTTAATTAATCCTTTCTTCTCCATTAGTGTATTACCATTTAAATGCTCTTGCAAAAAAGTAAAGGCATACGACGTTGATATCGTTGATTCGAAAAATTCAACGGTACGTTCGCGTTGCTTTTCGACGATGTATATATCTGTACGGAAGTCTTACGCGACTTTGACCCAATTTCTATGTTTTCCCGACGAATATTCTTTGAATAATCCCGAATGGGGGCTTTTTTTTCCTCTCTCATATCTTTAATGAAATTCCGAGGCTCGATATCGCGGCTCGCGTCCCATTTCCATCATCCTTCCACCGTGCGATCGTCGCGTGAGTACGACCAATCGGGAGAGGAAGGTATCGCGATCGCTTGTAAACGTTTATCAAGAGAGAAGTCAATGCACTTATAGCCGAAGGCGCGTGTGGTGCAGTGTCCCCACGGATGGAATACACGCGGAATCACACATACGTGTATGAGAGTGTATTAGGGTGGGTAAAAGAGAAAAACTATATACATACATAAATGAATAAACACACACACATGGGAAAAGAGCCTTTCTGCACATTCAACACGTTTTGTGTCTCTCCGAACACGGAAAATACATACTATATATACAACTGTGTGTATATACATATATACACACACATGTAAGGGATAATCATGGCCAACTTTAAAAAGGGCGTAAACAGGATGAACAAACATGGAGACCCGATGACGTTTCAGCGTTAGACTTTTTTTTTATATGTATATATATATGTATATATATATAAGTCTGTATAGTATACATAGGGCAAGCCCATAAGCCATTGGTACATCGTCGACGTTCAGGTATGCGACGTTTCCATAGAGGTGCTCAGCCCTCTTTGTCAACCCACACAATATCACATGGACACACGGACGAGAGGATTCACGCACTTTGTACGTGTGTGGATATATTGGGGTGGGTAAAAAAAAAAAACAATTATTTCATTCGTCGATGTAATGAAAAACTGATTGTTTTCTCACCTCACGCACCATCGATTCGAAAAAACGTCCGCGGCGTCAACAGCATCAAAATGACCCGTCACGGCGATTCTTTTATCCTCCGTTTGAGTAACTTGCGTTTTTGTTTGACGAAATCGAGCGACTAAGCGGAAAAATTTGGCAAATATCAACGTCACGCGAGAGAGATCTTTTTCGCGGAGCGACAATTTGAAAAATTGCGACGAGAGATATATTTTTTTGATTTCGACATCGACGCCTCGTGTTTCAATCGATGTTTCTCGGGCTGCCGAGCCATCAATTTTTGGTATTTTTCATTTCGGTATTTCAAGAAATGAAAATGGTGAAAAGGTAGTGGCTTTCACCCACCCTAATGCGCATACATATATGTATACCGCGGACTTGTCGTAGTACTACGAAACTCGTTCTCACTGGAAGATCGAAACGAACGGAAGAATCGTTCTCTTTCACTCGATCGCGTCTCTCTTCTCATCGCGTTTCGTCGGAGATCCGCAACATTATTTCATCTTGATTTTCTCTCTTCGTGCATTAAACCCGCACGCGTTTATCTCTCATCTCTCTCCCTCTCTCTCTCTCTAAGTCTGTGAGAGTAAAGTTCAGCCGAAAACATCGGATCGACCGACGCTTATTTTCAATTCGAAAACGAAATGATTTTGGACGATGGAAAATGAGCGATTATTTCCATTGATTATTGAAGATAAATGAAATGAAATAAACGCTCCTGCAGCAGGAGGATTCTGCGAGTGATGAATTAATTTATGGGAAAATTGCTCATCCTGTATATATATAGTACGTGAGCGTTGGTGGTGAGTCTGTGCACCTTGGAGAGTGGCACGTGAACCGAAATAACATCGTCGGTATGCTGCTGCTGCTGCTGCTGCACCGCTGGATGGTCTTCTCTCTCGCTTATTCTTCTCCTTTTCTCCGTTTCGACGTCGAGTCATCTGCGACCGGGAGACACGTTGTACCTTTCTACAGCACGTATATATTCACGCTGCGGTGGAGTATACTTTACTATATTCGAGTTGCAACAGCACGAACCTCGTGTCGCTACAATACCGGATGCGTTAGTGCGCCCTCACGTTCGGTCCAGAGGGGGAAAAAAAAAGAATCGAGACGCAGAGGAAAAGGGAGAAAAATTCCAGACTATTGGACCGCGAATGAGTTTCGACCATTTGCAGCTGGTGGTCCGCGTGTGTAAGGGATCGACAGCCTCCGACGAGTCTTTTCTCTTTTTTTTTTCTCAACAGACGAGCTCCCGGCTAGAGTCGTAAATAATTCCAAAAGTGCCGCGCGCGAATTGACTTTTCGAAATCTTTTTGGAAACATCATCGCACGGCGGATCTTTGGAAAAGATTCTTCGAACGCGCTTTGAAGAAATATTTGTGGTACGGAGGTCCTGTTCGTATTGGGGAATTATTTTTTTATTATTTTTTTTTTTTCAAAATTATCCAAAATCCGTGAAAACACGAATCGTGCTCTGTTATCGTTTTAGACCTCGCGAATAATGTTCGATGGGAAAAAATGTGCGTTAACAACGTTTGTATATTCGTATCGATGTATATTTATAACGCCGCGGATTTTCAAAGCGCCAAAAAGCCAGATGCATCTCGTCTGGCGATTTTTTCAAAGACCTCCCGCGGCTGCGCAATATTTTTAGAAATTTGTCCGCGCGTGTGTGCGTTCCACTCGCGACGTTATATTCTCCGCGGTCGAAAATTCACTCGCGAGGGTTATTGACTCTCGTAAAAGCGTTCAGCCATTTTTTTTTCATCATCTTTTCATTCGATCTTTCAACGAAATATACAAACAAACTTCTCCCTCATCGTCGATCTTCTACGATTTTCCACATGATGTTTTCGAGCAAGAAAATAAAGAAAATATCGCGAAAATTCGAGAAAATCGAACATCGGGATTTTCGATCGTTTTTGCCAAATTTTTGGGTTCGTATTTCATCACAATTTTGGAAAAAGCGATGCAGTACCGTCGATTCGCAAAATTACATCGTATTTTCCTTGTTTTTCGACGAGGGAATCTTGGATATCGTCACTCTGGCGGAGAAAAGTACAAACGACCGTGAAAAAGTTTTAACCCATCGTGAACACAACCTGAACATTGGGTAAACGCTCTTGTCGCCCCGGAGAGAACAAAGGCTCGAAAATTCGAGGTCAAAAAGGCGCCCGGACGATTCTCGAGGGCCGAAAGACCACGTGCTTCCTCGGGAGAGGAAAAACTTTCTAAAATCGGGACTTACGCGCAGTTTTTTTTTCCGTAATATTTCCATTTCACCGCGCGTGCGTACGAATTAATTTCAACAGAGTACGAAGCGTGAGGCTGCAACGACACACTTTTCCAGTACGAGTTTAACGAGTCAGGCTCGTCGTGGACACTTCGGAAAATGGAAAAACTGAGATCTCCCGAATTTTCACGTTGGATTTCTCCCTCCCTCTTTTTCTCACTCTCTCAAACGACTTCTTCGCACCCGAACGCCAATTGGTAGTGCGTAAAACAATCATCGAAAATCTCTCACCATCGAGGATTTATAGCTCGCAGGCAAATGTTGAATTACGCCCCGCAGGTGCGGCTGGAAACGATCGTCTCAGTTTGGGCCTCGGCAAACTGTCGCGAAAGGTGACACAAAATGCGACCACCGTGAGACGTTGTATTTCATCTTCGAGACGATTGCGCGATTTTTATCTCGAGTACGAGAAAAAAGGAAAGAAACGAATCCAGCAGGAACCTTTTCGGACTTTGGGCTGGCGCGTGAAAAATTTCCATCGTCACTTCCGGTTCCCTTGGCACTCTGTCCTTTGAATCTCTTCGAGGACCATCCAGACGGAACATTTGGGGAAAAAACAAACGTCCCATTGAATTCTACGCCATAATTATCGGATTACGTAAGCGCCACTGAAGCGAGGAATGCGAAAAAAAAATAAAGGAAAAAAGAGCCCAAGAACATAACGAGCGAAACGTCCCGATGGCTCTAGAAGTCACGGACACGCGAAATACACGCGATAAAGGCGTTCAACGGAGAAGGAGACAAAGTCGCTCAAAGTCCGCGATCCTTCGAACGTTTTAATCGAAGGATCTGCTTGTTTGACCCCCCCCCTCCTCCTTTTTTCAAGCACGTTTTCGTTCGAGACGAAATGACCACGTGGGGCTTACCTGCGGAGAGAATAACTCTCGCGTGAATCATCGAATCTCGGGTCCCCTTGTGAGCATATAAAATATACCACATCATCTCGACGGTACATACACACACATTAGGGTGTTTACGATCTTTCCCAAGCCGACGCTCGCCACTCGGCTATGCCGCGAATGATCGAATCGGGAATTTTGATACGAAAAGAAAAAATTCAACGAAAATCGGCATATTTCGTCGATTTTTCATACTGACGTTTCCTCAATTTTTGAAAAATCGACGAAAAAAATCGTAATTTCGAAAAATCGGTGATTCTGATATTTGGCGAATCGTACGGAATATCGACGACAAAAAACCGAGTTTGTCGTACATTTTGTTGGGAAACGATGTTGTACGCTCGATCTATTCGAATTCGTTCGATTGGGATGAAATCTGATCTCGGAAGAGTAATCGATATCCTTCATCCAGCGATACGATTGTTTTTTTTTCCATCATTTCCATTAAAATAATCTTTCGCGGAATGAAACGAGCGTGTATATACCGTACGCTAGTTTTGTGTGCTATTAACGCGATATAAAATGGCAGCTGCGTAATATAATTTTGTAACAGCGAGAGGGAAGTAGCGGACTCGCGTTACTACTGGGTTTCGAGTCGTGTTTTTTTACGCTGTAATGCAAAACTAATATAATAATTCCCAACGCAGAGTCAACGAGACTTTCGCAGTGTGAGTTTCGATCGAATCAGACCCGAGAGTTTGTTCGCGCACACATATGGGGCGTTCCAGGCGAAATCGCAAATTCCGTCAATTTTCATTGGATTTTGATTTTTTTCGATCAACTCGACTTTTTTTTGTCGTATTTCGAAAAAAAAACGTTCCACGGGCGAGCAAAAAAATTGCCGCACGATTTCCGAGCTTCGTTTATTCTCGAATGAATTATTTACGAATAAGAAAGAATAAACGATGTTTTTTCCAAAAGTGTGGGAGGAATGTGATATTTTCGAAAGGAACAAGGATAGAAAGATAGGCAAACTTTCCGGCGAATCGGAAAATCATTTTGGATAAATCGTCTGATTTGACGTGGAACGCCCCATGGACGAATAGACGTATGCAAAATCTGAGGGTACAACGTTGCGTTTTTTGCGGTTATAATGCGGTTATCCATCGGCATCGCAACACATCTCCCGTGGACACGATTTTATCTTCCTTTATCGCGACTTTTTTCTTCATTTCGTTCTTTTTTCGCGTATCACTCGCTCGAAAAAAGGGAGAATCGAACACGGGAGGACAGACGGGTTTGCGGCTCTCGACGAGTCACGTTATTACACGCGGTGCTCTTCCGACGCTTGCGGGAAGCGCTTGCATAATTTAAACCAACCCACTCTCGAGCGAAAAACAGCAGCGCTCGATCTTTGCATAATCGAATAAATGCGATTCTGCATTGTATTTACGATTGAATTTATCGAATCATAAATCGGCAGGATACGAAACTTACGATAAAATAAATTTGACCAACGATTGAGAATTGAAAAATGGTTGAAAATCGTATTTCCGGTTTGTCGACGTAAATACTTTCCTAACTTTTACATTTCGCGAATGGATAATTGAATGAAACAATGAGGGTCCAGGGTGTTCCTTGGGATTGCGAAAATCATTGGAAAATCATTTGAAATCATTTTGTTTGAAAGGGAGATTGAAAGACTGAAAATTTCCTAACCTGAAAAATCGACCCGAAAATGGTGATCGTAGACTTGAAAAGTGGATATAAATGGCATTTACGTTGTCCGTAGTACCAACGATGAAAAGCTGAGCGTCGTATCATAATAAATAAATCGGTTGTATACTTACGTTGCCGGACTGGGTGGAGCGCCTCTGTCGGGGTACGCAGAAAAGCGGCACGCCGCTCTCTCGTTTCCTCTCCAATATAGCGGCTATCGTTGTAACTTTGCGTAACGAAAGAAGCGCGGAAAGAAAGAGAGAGAGAGGGGGACACTGTCGACTCGCGGAACCTCGCCAGAGATCGAGAGAAATACCGGGATTTTAACCTCGGCGTCACTATCGGTCGATCGCGAAAACGAAGAACGAAACGTAAAACAAACGAGCGAGCATTCGGATAAGTAAATCAAGGGTAGATCGTCGTCGCGAGAGTGATTGAAGAAATTTCACGCGAGCTCGTTCCCTGTGGTCGTTTTAATTCTGTTCGAGCACTTTTCCGAGTAACGCGCTTTTTTTTTCTTCCCAATAAGTTTAGCATACGAGAGACGTACGTGAGAAGACGCCAAGGACTCTCGACCTCTTGTTGTCTTGTTGGCTCGTTTGTTTACTTCTTTCTTTCTCCCGTACTCACACGCGTTTACGCGCGCGCACACACACACACACGGGCACGGAAAAACACACACCAAGACGATAAACCGTAACGATATACACTCGAAAGAGTCTACGCTTCGACCCGCAGCGGGAAAGGATGATAAAAATCTATCGATCGTTCGATCGTTGCGCTGTAAATCCAACCGTCTATCGACGATTTTTTTTCCTTTTTGGAGAGAACGATTGTTCGTAATACCGATCTTATTATTCATTCGCACATCCACCGTCCATGATTGCACTCGTCGTTTGTTTTATAATAACACGAGAAAAAAGCGATGCGTCGCGAGATGCTCGCGAGGCGTTTGATCGTCAAGTCACGTTCGTGTTTCTCGTCAAACCGGACGTTAACGCGAGACGTGCTCCTGCGAGCAGGCTCGCCGAGACACTGACGAAAGCGATCCGAAGCGATGCGCGCGCGCGCCTGCGCACATCGACGGACACGCACGCGACTATGCAGATTCCCGGCTCGAGTTAATTGCTTCTTTTTTATTATTTTTTTCACGCGACTGTGACATTCGTCATCTCGTGACTCTGTGTCACGGTGTAATATATTGTTCCGCGGAAAGTGGCGAATGCACGCGCACAATTTTCACAAGCGAGAGAGAAAACGCGTTTTTCGGGCGAACGAGAGGCGTCCGTGCGTCGAGTGACTGTCAAACGCGCTCGGCGGAACGATGCCAACAGGTCGCGCGTCGCGATACTACTGAGCCGGTCCGAACCGGCAACGCTCGGTCAGGAGCGATGCTGAGCGTGACTGCGGTTACTCCCCACTACTTTTACACTGTCCTACTATATGTACGTTACCGCTACTACATTTCCTTGTTAATATATAGTATACGTGTATACCGAGGTGTTTCATTCTTGAGCAAGGCTTTTTTTTCTCCTGCCCAAATTGTCAAACTGACTACACACCGACAATCTTCGCTTCCTCATTCAGCATTGACCGTCCCTGTGTCTACGAATTGTTTTCTTTCTCTCAAATAAACTTTACGGCTTTGCAGAGCACGAAATTCTCGGGAAATTAATTTCGGTCTTTTGAAACATCGATGATGCGCGTTTGGCTCCGAGGACCGTTTTTCAATAATGGACCTAGCATTTCCTTACTCTGCAATAATGATCAGTTTTCCAACTTTGTATAATACCTATACGATGTAAAAATTGGTCCATTGAGAGTCGAGACAGTTTTCAACATTTTCATAATGTCTCTAGCTCATCGGGACGTTGATTCGTTGCGCTTGAAATCCTGAAATTCGTCGCGATGCGCGTAAAAAAAATCAAAGTACGCGTGATACGTTCGAAGCTTGAAAACTCGAATGCGTGTTTTTCACGCTTGGCGGAGCTCTGAGCAACTATATCCTGTGCTGTATCCCGTATTGCGAGGAACATACACATTCGTTCAAGTTTTTCTGGGCTCATTCGACGTGGAACTTCCGGCAATTTTAAAGATTGAGCTGAGAAAGAACGTCTCGAATCTTCGAGTCACCAAGCCATGTCCGAGAGACAGAGAGAGAGAGAGAGAGAGAGAGAGAGAGAGAGAGAGAGAGAGAGAGAGAGAGAGAACGGATGAAAAAACAGTAAAATGTGTTGTCAGTTTCATTGTAACTCGCCCAGCGAGGAAAACGTTGTCTCGTTGCGAAACGATGACGAGGTCATTTTCGTGTTTTTCTTCATCCTCATCCTTCTCTCGCATGATCCTTTGTGAAACTCGTGAAACAACAATCTCGTTTGAAAATCTTATCCAATCTTTTCATACCTCGTTGATCCACGAAAGTGGCGCCCCCTGACGCGGCAATTACCAGCTAAATGAATACTCGAAAAAAAAAAGAAAAGAAATCGTCTGGGAAAACACATCAGCGAGCAGTGTGAAATCTCAACATTTTTCTAATCAAACAAATTTCAAACTCAAAAAAATGTGCCGAATTTCGATTATTTGCCGTAAATAGAACACCAAAGAGAAGGAAGAAGGAAAAAAACGTGTATGAGACGATCGCGATATTTGCGAAAGAATTTCTCGCTGGATAAAACTGATGACATTTTTATACAAACGACATACATTCGCGCCTACTTTCCATTACTAATTTCCTCTCTGGATGTCAAGGAACCACAAAGAGAGAGAGAGAGAGAGAGAGCGGAGGGGGGGGGGGGGGAGAAAAAAGCTCGGAGGACTTTGTTAATTAACGCGGAGCGAAAAGCGTCACGCGAGCATTAACGTCCTCCGGGGTGTGGTAAACACATTGGCGCACCCATTCGACGGGAAAAAAAAAGAAAAACCAAGGAATAAAGTACATCCACGTGTCGAGAGCAGCTTTATTCGCGCTTTATCCTAGTTTTTGATAACGCGAGATGCAATAATCAAATTAGAGGGACGCGTGTGTTTCGAACGAAGAGGAAAAAAAATGCAAGATTTCAGACGGATTGTAGAAAATTAGCATTTTTCAACGATTGAATATTAATTAAGGAAGTCTCGAGTTTTGCTTGAATTCGAGATGCGAATCATCGATCGATGCGACGAGAGAAAGAATGGCGCTTGATTAAATCCTATTTTATTTACAAATACACGTTTTTCAAACTCACAACGCCGCCGTGTCCGAATGATCTTCCTTCTTTTCCGGTGTTTTCTTCGCTTGTCGCGGTGTTATCGTCGTTTCGCGCCTGGGCTTTTTGCGCAAACTCGCCGTTCCGGTGATTTCTTCGATGTTTCTGATCTCCCTTTTCGCTTTCTCCTCGAGAATATTGAATATCGGTATCGGCCGTCTGCGGCGTGCGGCGCGCTCCATTTTCTGCGTCAATTCGATCTCGAGACTTTTGCAGATGAAATTCGTCACTCTGCACTCGCCCTTCGCACCGATTCTTCCCGTTCTTCCGCATCTGTTGGAGCCGACAATAACTTTTTTCTCTCCCTCGAAATTTCCGAATTTTTTCGATTTTTTTTCACCGTATTACCGACAGTCGGTAAAGTAGTTTTTCCAGTTTTTTCTCGAAATTACATAAAAAAATGATACTAAATCGCCCCCACAACAACGTGTGACCAGAGTAACGTTATTTTATTCTTACTTCTATCTGGCTTGTATTTTACCTGTGCACGTAGTCGGCAGTTTCCATTGGAAAATCGTAATTTATCACGTCGTTGACGGTGACCGTGTCCAGACCTCGAGCTCCCGCGTTCGTTGCCGACAACACCGCGTACTGTCCTCTTTGGAAAGAGGCGAATTGGCCTTTCCTCATCGCCGCCGACATCTCGCCATTGAGATGAACCGCCCGGATGCCAAATTCGTTGAGAAAAAGGCTTATCCAGTCGCAAGTCGCGCTCTCGTTGCTGAACACGATGAACTGGTGTTTTTTCAACGCTCTTGCTTTCACCATCCTGAGCAGAGTCATCGGCTTGTCGACCGCCGCGATCCTCATGAATTTTTGCGGCACCATGACGCGTTGAAAATTCCCCGTAGTCAGATTGACGATCGCTTCGGTCTGTGACGAACGACGAAGAGTCAATACGGAATTTTCGTTGAACCATCTTTTTTTGGCAACAAAAGATTGGCGGAGAATCGCGAAATTTCGGTTTTTTTCTTCGTTACTCACGTTGACGATTCTCCCAAAGAAATCTGGCAAATCCGGATCGCGCGTGGCCGAGACGAGGGTGAGCTGAGAGCGATCGGGGTAACCGGAAGTGTCTATCCCGGTGTGTTGCTCGAACTGAAATTATCGTCACTTTGTATTTTTTCATGTTTTTCTTTTTAGAAATACAGTCGTAGAAATACATTTCCTTGGTCCAATTTGCGAGACTCACTTGGAATCTTCTGAGAAAAATTCGGAGCTTTGCCTCGAAGGTGACGTCGAAGAGTGCGTGAGCCTCGTCGAGTACGACGTGCCTCACGTAATCCAGTTTGAATATTCTCGTGGTGGTCATTTTGCTGACAACGCCGAAGGAACCGATGAGGATGTCGACGTTCTCCACGTGAGGATTCGCCGATATCCTCTTCGTCCTGCCACCGATTATAACGCGCACCTTGATGTCCAGGTCTTTGACCAACTTTTTCGCTTCTTTCTGCGACGAAAACCGGAGAAAAAAGAGGCGATAAAATCATTGACCAAAAACAGCGTGTTCCCAGAGGAGTCTCGAAAGTCTCGACGATCTTTACCCCGATTTGTTCGGCGAGCTCTCGGCTGGGTGTTATCACCAAACCGTACGGACTGTTGGGTCGTCTGCTGTTGTCGTCCTTGAAATGATTCTTCCATTGAAGTATCCGGTCAATCATGGGTAAAAGATAGGTTAGGGTTTTGCCGCAACCGGTTTCCGCGGACAGCGAGCAATGTTGACCCATCAATATCCGCCGTACACCCAGGGTTTGTACCTCCGTCGGGGTGCGAATGTGCGACAGCGCTAAATTCTCAATCAGCTTCGGATGCAATCCAAATCCGTCGAAATCTTCAGGCTTTTCCTTCTCAGGCTCCTCTTTGACGTCATCCTGAAGGAGAAAAAAAATTATGCCCCCTTTCGTTCAATTTTTGATGTTTACGTTTATCGCGCTTTGACGAGCGATCGATCGTCGCTTGTTTTTGTTATCATCTTTCCAAGTAGACACAAAAATTTGCGAATCGTACTTCGTAATCGGGAATAATGGTGAAATAGTCGCCGACCGATCTGGCGTGATGCCATCCCTGCGACGCCAGCGGTATCGTCTCAAATTTAGAATAAGTCTTGCCCTTGTAGAAATTGAATTCCGGCCGTTTGCAGATAACGAGAGGGACTTTTGCCTTCTTTTCCTCGCATCTCTCCTCCAGGTAATGATCTTCTTGCGCCAATGTCGAAAAGATCTGTAACGTTTTCAACGATGTTGTTTTGGTTGGGAAACGTCGCATGACGCGTTTGATGTACGATAAACGCCGCGTGTAAAACAACGGAACTGTCGGAATACTTGCTCTGTATCTTTGGAGGTTAACCACTGAATTATCGATGCTCCCATGGCAGAGTTTGCAGAGTCGCGAAAACATTGTTTTTGTATCTGTATTCGCTCAAAAGGCTGTAAAACTCGCGCGATAGTAGGTATTTTGTGTATATCTTTCTTCTACTAATATTTCATTTTTAAAAAAGTTTTATTATACAACTATATATGTATAACAGTACTGAACAGTACGATGTGATGTACACGTGAGAGCAAAGGTGTCGTCATCTTTCGCGTGCCGGGAAAAACAATTCGAGAAAAAGCACATCAGAGGACGCTAGTGTCGTTAGAGAACGTTATGATAATGGGAGAGAAAAGTGGGTAGGTGTCAAAGAACCGACATACCATTTGACCGAAATTGACGTCACTTCCGGCTAGCATCTGTTTATTGTATAGCCGCTAGGTGTCAGTGGTGTCGAAAGTCTGCGAAACTGACGATTTGACAGATGCTCAACGTGAAAGTTGATTCGAAGGACAGTCATTCGCAAAAATAATTCGAATACATAATATATATAGATATATATCGGTATAGAAAATGGAGATTTTCGATAAAATTCGTTTTTTGCGTTTTCTGGCGGTAATATTGAGTTTACGCGGAAAATACGCTGATTTTGGAATAGAAAATCTCCCGCTGATCACGAATCGCATGGATTTTTACTCAAAAACTAATTATTTCAAGGAGAAAACAGGGATTTTCGATAAAAATGAATAATTAATATTCCTCCAGTGTTTATTGGATGGAAAATCTAAAAGCAGACGCTAGCTGGAAGTGACGTCATTTTCGGTTAAATGGTATTTCGGTTCTTTGACACCTACCCTTACCGAGCGTGCAACAGCTCGGTACGAAAATTGTCCGACAGATGTCGCCGAGTGCGCGTCCGCGCGATGAGAACCCCGGCGAGTTGGCGCAGTAGACGCGCAACCGGTAATGGGCGCGTGCGGCCGCTCGAGTGTCTGATAAATTTTTCTCGTTGCTGGCTGAAAAGTGTGTGATCCGGTGAGTGCTCGGGCGTGCGCGTGTGTGTGTTTTTTTGTCCAACGCATTCGACAAACCCGTAATTCCCGTTTTTTATGGTGAGTACGATAATTTCAAAGCGATTATGGCGAAAGAGCAAAGATAACGTTAATCATCGTCGAGTTGATTATCCGACGCGGCGCATTGTATCGCGTAAACCCGAATAATGGCGTGTCTGTCATTTCTCACGAGACGCCGGTTCCGCCCGGCGTTTTTCACGATCATCCCATGTACCATTCGCACGTGTATGTACATATACACGCATTATTCCGTGAGAAAAACGCGTCTCGCTCAAACCTGGAAAATTCTCGGTACTTTCACATTTTGGCGACGTAACCGCCAAGGCCAACGACACATTTCGCTATTTACGATCCTGCGTGTTTGGTGTATCAATCAAACCCGATTGTACGCGTGATGTGTGCCGGCGTCTCGGTCGTTCTCGAAGTAATTATCGTCAGGTACGGAAAATAGGCGTGTCTGTCGGAATTTAACATCGCGTTTATCGTTATCCAAAGTTTCATAACCTCGTCACCTCTTTTTTTTTCCCACCAATATCCTCTGGAAATTTCATTGCTCGTTCGACGAATATAGAGCTGTCGCGCGAGTCGAGGACTGTTCTTCCAAAGCACTCGGCGCTGCCCGTCATCCATTATTCGTCCTTAATCTAAATTTAACCAATAACAAACTATAATTACGAATAATTCATTTTGAAAATATCAAAGCATTCATCGTGTGTAGAGACACGTTATTGATTCTTAATTTATGTGTTTCTGTCCCAAAATTCGGTTCGAAATGAATCTGGCCTCAGTTTATTGATATCGAATTCCAAATCGCCCTGTATGTGAGCTGAAAATAGTCGTGAGCTTTTCGACGAAGCGGAAAAATGCAAAAATAACGTTTCGACCGTACGAGGACGTCCGCTACATTCCGTCTTGTACGTACGTATACGTACGCGTTTACTATCGTTAATTCAATCGCGTCTATACGAATTTCGTATGCAAGACCGTGAATAAACGCGTAATAGCCGATTCTGAGCACGAAATACTCGAGAGTTCCGGTTCCTATTCGTGAGAGATCGGTTCAGCGGTTCGACTCTCGCGACGCCAGAGGACTCTGCCGGCGTAGCTGACCGACATTGGTTCATGATTTTCGAGTCTGCGTTTATCGAAAAATCAAAGTTGCTCTCTATTGTCTCGGAAAAAAGAAAAATCTCTCGGTTATTCGTTTGTGAAATATTCCGAATAAAATTGACTTTTTTCATTTTAAATACTCTCCGATCTCGCAACGCAACGAGACGGTCGATTCGAAAAAACGACTTTGACCAACCGTGAGTCAGCTTAGTTTCCTCGAAAAAATCAAACTCGCTCGATTATTCGTTGGAAAAAAATTCCGAAGCGATGATTTTTCCGAAAAATCTTATCCTCGTATCGTGTTTTTCGAAAATATCTTTCCCACCTGCCGATTTTTTCGTTTATTCTTCCGAACCATTTCCGGTTTTTTTTCATATCGTATTATTTTTAAAAAAAAATACAAAAGTCCAAAAAGCCGTCCCGAATTCGGTCTCCCGATGAGTAAAGAAAGAAAAAAACGTTGATCGTAGAACGCGACGCATTTTCGAAAAGAAAAAAATCGTGGTTTTCCGGTGTACGAGATTGAAGATCGAAAAAGAAAAATACAAGTGGCGCAATGCCTCGTATCCGCGCCGACGGGGACAAAGGAGCCATTAATCAAAAAAGTGATCTTTGAATTTTTGACTCTCGTCCCTCGAGAGAGGCGTGACCGTTCTTCGATCGTAGACCGTTTTGTTCTCCCTCTCCTCTTCCTCCTCTCTGCCCTTTGGTGAAAAATCCAGAGTGACGAGCGATATGATTCAAAGCAATTTGAAAATAAAAGCGACGAACGAAACATTTTTCCTCGAAGCATAGAAAAAACGTCGCCTATCCTCCTCGGTGCGAAATTCAATTTCTCGCACGGCGTATCGCGATTTTTTTTGATTTTGAGAAAAAAAAAATTTTTGTCGAAAAACGAGACACCCTAAGGCGAATATATACGTGTATGTCGAGTAGGCCCGGCACAGACGTCCCCTCAGCGTGGACTGAATCCCAAAAAAAAAACGACGAAGAAGAAGAAGAAGAAACATGAGAAAAAAAAAGATACGGTTTGTCCGCAGTGGTGCTCACAGCGATAGTCCAATGATTCTGCGATGCTTCTCTCGTTCGTGTAATTACCGTGGCGAGATATCGAGGCGAGTTATTCTTTGATGCGTGAGAACCGTCCATTTAACGCGAGGATAAAAACCAGTTCTCTTCTCTATACGCGCCGGGACACGCGGAGGTTGCGGGCGTCGATCTTTTTTCTCTCCTCATCTTCCTCCTCCTCTCCTCTTCTTGTTCCTCTTCTCGCACCCCAAGGTCCAGGCAAGTGCCTCCTCTTCGCCTCTTCGACTCTCCTTCTCTCTCTCTCTCTCTTTAATTTTTCGTCTTCCACTGCTCGTAAAACAGCACTACGATTTGTACAACGCGTGTACACACGCGGATCGTTTGAAATTGACGTTGAGACGACGTTGGACCCCGCGATATTTCGCAAAGTTCCCACTTTTCCACTCCGCCAGTGCAGAGAATCGCGAAAAAAAACGTTTACGAGATTCAATATTTTTCCTTGTATTTTCGAAATTTCGTGCATTCCACGTGCCTATCGAACTGCGGATCGTTGAAAATTAACGCTCATTGCTCGTCGGCAATTTTTTTTAATAGATCTTTCAAAATTGCGGTAAAAAAAAATTATTCGAAAAGATGACGAAACTGGAAAACATTTTACCGGTCGAAGGGGTTTGTGGGTTTCCGAAAGTTTTTTTTTCTCCTTTATCGCCGTATTAATCGCGATTTTTTATTCCCCGGAGGGCAAATCGAACAATCGAGTTTCTCCGGTTGGCAATTATCGCACAATTTGAGTGATAATTGAACTCGCTTCTTTGGCTGGGTTTTTTTTTCTACCACGTGACTCAAAAGTCGCATTATTCCTCGCGACTTTCCCGCATCGCCGCGATTATACGTTCTCCTCGTCGGTTCATACGCCACCGGAGCCTTCCTCGTCGTCGTCGTCGTCGTCGTCGAGGAGTTTGCACAATATCTTCTCGTGTTACAACAATGCGTTGCACGATCGAGCCTCGAACGTAACAAAACACTCGGCGTCACTTTTCTCCCATCGACATTCTTTCATCTCTCTTTCGACGCCTTTTGCGCAACGAAGCAAACGATGAAAACAACGGGAGTTACGAAAAACTGCCCTAGGAAGGTCTTTTTTTCTTCAAAACCGCGTCAACTGATGGAAAAATGAAAAATCCCCGAGAAATTTCGGCCGGTATAAGTATAAGCACGGAATGCGGGAGATTTTTCGAAATTTTTCAAGTCACTGATTTTTTTCATTTCCGATTTATTGGCTCGAGCTTTTTGCAAATCAACAACCCTAGCTGTTTCAGAAGAATGTCCAATGGAGGATGTAACGTCACGGAAATTGTTTATTCATCTTCCGAGATGAATCTCTTCCCAGCATCCTTCTTTATTCACCTTCTCTCTCTCTCTCTCTGTATCTGTATCCGCGTCTCCGCCGACGTACGAACCCTCCGACTCTCTCGTGACGTTCATCATTCTCGCAATATTTCCCCAGCGCAACGTTCGCGCGGCTCTCAATGTCCAACTGCACTTGTAGGAAAAGCATTTCACTGTTCCTTCCTCCATCACTTTTTTCTCATGCTCCATACGTTGTTCTCGCTGGAAGGTGCGAGGGGAAAAAGGAAAACACGTCGCACGAGGAAGAAAAAGAAGAATAAAACTTGTTTCACTCTTCCGACGTTGCTTTTTCTTTCCCCGAGAGAATATAAATGACAAAAGTTGAAATACCGAGTTCTCCCTCTTGTGGACAAGAATCGTACTTTATATCACTTGTATCGAGAGACAGAGAGAGGAGCGATCGATGTAAAGCTCGTGTTCAGTAGGGGCTCCACGGTCTGTGGATAATTTTCCCGACAAATCCGTCTGTGTAAATACGAAAAAGGCGTGACGAACAAGCACGAAAAGTACGATCATCTTCGTACGAAAAAGTCGGAAAAACTGCAAACGTTTTTCTCGGACCGTCTGACCTCGTTTTTTTTCTTCTCTTACTCACAGAAATAACTCCCCCGACAGAGTTTTCTTTCCCTGCTTCTTTTGTCTCGGTGACTATTTTTCTCATCTCGGCGTGCGGCGACTTTTTATCTCCACTCCGTTTCATTTCGAGTTCAATTTTAAGGAACAAAGTTTCCGAGTACGTACTTGTTCTTTGCGAGTTTTGGGACAGCCTGTACGGAATTTCGAACACTCGATCGAAACTTGGATTCGAGACACTACTATTGATTGCAATTGATCGCACGAGGCAATTGCAAACTTGGTTGAAAACGCTTTTATTTTTAAACACGGAAGGCCCGTATATACCGTATGTACCGTGAACGGTCCAAAGATGCCAGAGGAATAAAACCCCCCGAGGGATTCCTCAGCTTCCTACAGCGGCCTCAGCCTCTCTCGAACCCTTTTTTTTTTCTCTTCTTTTGTCTCTGACGTTCCAGAGGGACTGAAGGAAATATCCAGCGAGAGTACCGCGGCGGAGGTAAAAAAAGAAACTCGCGCGCGGCTCATCCTGAATCAATGCTGGTATACGTCGTGGCAAGTCAAAAATGAAAAAAAAACGAGAGACGGGCGTATTAATTTCATCTCGAAGAGAATTGGGTCATATTGAACTACATCGAGATTTATATCGCGCGGCAAGAGCATATAATAGTAAAACAAGATATCCACTAAACTCTCTCGAACCTCGGATTGTACGTAACAAAAATAACAGAGTATTAAAAATAATTTCGATCCATCTAATTTACACTCGTGTATTACGTTCGATATTTGTTTTAAATTCATCGTAAAATCGTATATACAGGGTGTCTAAAAAAGTAAGTACTAAAAATTTAACTCTGCATCGGGGATGAAATTCAAAGTCGAAAAGTCCTCGAGCACATTTCGATCCGACGAATCCCCGCCGAGTTATCGGCGCGCGATTGGCTCGAACTTTGACGGTCGACAGCTCGTCGAGTTTCGGTCGTACGCAAAAGTGCCAAAGGACATTTCGTCTCGGAATCTCGTCCCGCGTCCGACTCGACGATTATCGACCGCGACTTTCGCGACACCCTGTATAACGTACGCACGATTACAAACGTGTGTGAGTTTTCGAGGCTGACGCGCGCGTGTAGTCAGTCACGAGAGGCAAAACGAAGCTGCTGCGCGCCTCTTTATTTGACCAAGAGGGATATAAGAGAGGGTGGTGCGCAATGGTATGGGGGTTATGGGGGCACTGAGACTCTGGCTCACCATAACTATACACACAAACCACACGAGAGGAGGCCTCCACGCCATTGCTCGGCAGCTGTTCGCCATCCGCGTGCCCTGTCCCGCGCGCCTTTCTCCTTCGCCGTATATCTTTCTCTAGATTTTTTATTCTCTTTTTCCCTACTTTTTTTCGCATTTTTCTCCCCCTCCTCGACTCTCGCTCTATATTCTTTTTAATTCTCCCCCGCATTCCGCATTTTTATTTCTCCTTTCGTACACACACACACACATACACACACACAGTCCCTTTTTTTTCCCCTACACCGCCGAATATCCGTGAATTTATGCAACATTTTCCTCCATTTATTTCTCCTTCGTGTATCCGTCAAACGCGTGTAAACCTTGATCTCGAATCGTCGTTCGTTCAGCGAGGGAAAAATCGCGAAGAAAAGTGGACGAAAACCGCGTTTTTTTTCGTGACCATTTTAGCGTCTATTTTTTTTCTAGGCGAATGTCTCTGCACTTTCAATCTTTTCTCATCTCCCCGCCTATTCGGGGTTTCGCCTCGTGAATCGCGAGGGGTATACACAGCAAAGTGCGCGTGTGTGGGTACTTTTTGCCGGGAAAAAATAGCGCTCGTGTGCGCTGGACCCGTTAGCGAGACACTGTACTTGTATTATATACAGAGAGAGAGAAAACTCCTCCGCCCTCCTGGCTTTTTCCGTACTCTGGCTCGTTACACGGCAGCGCGATTACCGACCGAGAAGATTCAACGAAAAAGCTCCTAGTGCACATCCTCTCTCTTTGTTTTCATACGCTTTTCAAGATGCTGGCCTTTTTCTCGCATTTTTCCGCCATCTTTTCCGTACTCCCCCGAGGGAGGAGAAAAATGGCCAACGTCTTCGTACAATGGATTACTCCGCGGGTTCTCAACCTTCCGTGAATGTCCCTCGTCGTTTTTATCGACCCTTCGAAAAAATCCCGTCTCGCCGAAATGGAAAACGAAGTTTTCCGACGAGCGGCTCGGACGATCGGCGTGAACGAACAATTTTGGTTATCCTTTTTTTCGAATTATTTCACGATGATTGGGCTTTTCTTTGTTTTTTTATGGGAGAGAGTCATTTTTTCAAAATTGCGCGAAAAATCGAACGCACGCGCGTCGAGGCGTCGAATCCAACTTCGAGAGCCAACCGCGCGGGTCTTTCCCCCGTTTACGACGCGCGAGTATTCCAGCGCGGCTAATTGGCTCGGCACGTTCGGTGCGAAAGTAAAAAACCGGAGATAAACAAAAGCGCGCGCATTAGGGTGTCGGCTACGTCCGACCTTCTGTACGAATCACTGAGAAACAGCCGGAAAACCAAATTTTTGAAAAAAAAAAAAACATTTTTGAGAATTTTCGCAAAAATAACCGCAAATCCAGCGCTCCGCGCGATCCCCTCAAAACTCAAGCATCACTGACGAAGCTCTTACCCTGAAACTGCTCTTTGAACTCTGTACGATTACGAGAAAAAAAAAAGAAAAGAGAATGAAGACGTTTTTTTTCAAAATCGCTAATTGGCTCGGCACGTTCGGTGCGAAAGTAAAAAACCCGAGATAAACAAAAGCGCGCGCATCAGGGTGTCGGCTACGTCCGACCTTCTGTACGAATCACTGAGAAACAGCCGGAAAACCAAATTTTTGAAAAAAAAAAAAACATTTTTGAGAATTTTCGCAAAAATAACCGCAAATCCAGCGCTCCGCGCGATCCCCTCAAAACTCAAGCATCACTGACGAAGCTCTTACCCTGAAACTGCTCTTTGAACTTTGTACGATTACGAGAAAAAAAAAAGAAAAGAGAATGAAGACGTTTTTTTTTCAAAACCGCTAATTGGCTCGGCACGTTCGGTGCGAAAGTAAAAAACCCGAGATAAACAAAAGCGCGCGCATCAGGGTGTCGGCTACATCCGTCCTGCTGTACGAATCACTGGGAAACAGCCGGAAAACCAAATTTTTGAAAAAAAAAAACATTTTTGAGAATTTTCGCAAAAATAACCGCAAATCCAGCGCTCCGCGCGATCCCCTTAAAACTCAAGCATCACTGACGAAGCTCTTACCCTGAAACTGCTCTTTGAACTCTGTACGATTACGAGAAAAAAAAAAGAAAAGAGAATGAAGACGTTTTTTTTCAAAATCGCTAATTGGCTCGGCACGTTCGGTGCGAAAGTAAAAAACCCGAGATAAACAAAAGCGCGCGCATCAGGGTGTCGGCTACGTCCGTCCTGCTGTACGAATCACTGGGAAACAGCCGGAAAACCAAATTTTTGAAAAAAAAAAAAACATTTTTGAGAATTTTCGCAAAAATAACCGCAAATCCAGCGCTCCGCGCGATCCCCTCAAAACTCAAGCATCACTGACGAAGCTCTTACCCTGAAACTGCTCTTTGAACTCTGTACGATTACGAGAAAAAAAAAAGAAAAGAGAATGAAGACGTTTTTTTTCAAAATCGCTAATTGGCTCGGCACGTTCGGTGCGAAAGTAAAAAACCCGAGATAAACAAAAGCGCGCGCATTAGGGTGTCGGCTACGTCCGACCTTCTGTACGAATCACTGAGAAACAGCCGGAAAACCAAATTTTTGAAAAAAAAAAAACATTTTTGAGAATTTTCGCAAAAATAACCGCAAATCCAGCGCTCCGCGCGATCCCCTTAAAACTCAAGCATCACTGACGAAGCTCTTACCCTGAAACTGCTCTTTGAACTCTGTACGATTACGAGAAAAAAAAAAGAAAAGAGAATGAAGACGTTTTTTTTCAAAATCGCTAATTGGCTCGGCACGTTCGGTGCGAAAGTAAAAAACCCGAGATAAACAAAAGCGCGCGCATTAGAGTGTCGGCTACGTCCGTCCTGCTGTACGAATCACTGGGAAACAGCCGGAAAACCAAATTTTTGAAAAAAAAAAAAACATTTTTGAGAATTTTCGCAAAAATAACCGCAAATCCAGCGCTCCGCGCGATCCCCTAAAACTCAAGCATCACTGACGAAGCTCTTACCCTGAAACTGCTCTTTGAACTCTGTACGATTACGAGAAAAAAAAAAGAGAATGAAGACGTTTTTTTTTCAAAATCGTTTTTCGCGAGAGTGAAAAAACTTCCGGCACTCTGACGTGTACACGTTCGAGCTGTGTACCGAGAGGAGAAAAGGATCCGAGTGTCTCGTGTGTTGGTCTCTTGAGATCGCATACGAAAGCAGGGAAATACGAGCGCAGATCGGTGTACACGCGTGTATGAGCACAGCGCCCCCCGTGGCATTGGTCAGCGACTGCGTCGATGTCGGTAAAAGCACTCGGTGGTCCATTGAAAGCGTTCCTCAGCCAAGTGGCAACGCACGGACGTCAGTAGCGCAGCAACCTTTTGGCCTCTAATTAATTGCACTTAATTACGTTAATTGGCGCGTCCAACGCGATCTCGCGGCGAGCGAAAGAGTTTACGCGATTCGTTCGCGTTCCCTCTTCCGCAGCGACTTTGAGACTCCGAGTATTAGTCCAGTCACCTTAGGCCATATTTTACAAAGTTCTATTCAAGAGGGGAACCCTCTCGCCAATTTTTTCATAGGTTGTTTGGACCTACAAGAATGTAATCGTCAATTTTCGGACTTTCCAAAGTGTATATTTCAACAATAAAAAAATTATTGAAAAAAAAAAATTGATATTTTTGAGATATCTTTTTTGGAACGCGTCTTATCGAAAAAAGTTTCGAATAAAATTTGTTCATCATAACGTCCTCTGTAAAAAAGGTCCTAAAAAAAAAGTGCTAACATTGTTAATTAAGCGGTTAATGGCAAATGAAAATGAAAATTCGACATTTCGTTTTTGCAACCGCAATCGGGTGTTTATCAAGATATCGGTTTGAAACTCGTACATGATGTAGAGGAGCCGAATCTCAAGAGACTCGCGCAAGATTCATCGATCTGCGAGATATAGTTTAGCAACAATCTGCGATCATCGAATCGGATGGATACCGCACGATTGTCAAAAAATTGTAGACAAATTGTTCGAAAAATCTCGGATTGAATCGTGATTATTAAATCGATATTTGAAGAAAAGTTCAAAGTCAAGTTGCGGTCGAATCCCGCGCCCAAACCCACCCGACGATTAATGAAATAATAATGAGGGTATCATACAAAGAGTTACGATCGTCTGGCACAAATATATACATTATACTCGCCCCAGCACAGCACAGAATGACCCATATTACGATATTACGAGGGAAAGACGCACGGCGCATCCTTCCCACACAAAATGCGCATCGACGTACGTATCTGTACAAGCATCGAGTATATATTTATGTACACGAGGCTGCACCGGAAGTGACGAGCTCGTCCTACTCGTTGAACCCGTCCAAGGCTTTTTCTCACCCGATACCTTACCGCGCATTGACAATCTGACGTTTACACGCGTGTATATACATATATTCACATACAGGGTGTTCCGGAAACGAGCGGCAAATGATTTACAGCCAAATTTTTCCGTCCAACGAAAAATCGTCGAGTGTCGATGGAATTCGGCCAGTCGGGCGTGTGCACGCCGCTCAAACTTGGAGGGTTGAGGTTGCTGGTCGTAGAAAAAAAAAAAAAAAAAAAATATATAAACCCTGCGCGGTCCCACTGGGTCGTTTGTGACCAGAACGTAATTTCACTTGCTCACATTTTCGCTCAAATAGCTATTTACAGCGTAAAAAATAATAACTTTTGGGCTTTGATAACTATTGGTTCTTATTGTATAAACATTGAGGAGTACTCAGGAATTTTTTTAGATTTTTCAAGGCGTTTCAACCCGTTGAAAATTGCACGTGGTCACAAACGACCCTGTGGGACCGCCGAGCCAGTCAAAATATAGTGGGACCGCGGAGGGTTTAAGTAGATTTCGACTCTGAATTCAACCGGAAATGATCGACGTCGAGTTTCGAAACGCCCCGTATGCATCTCGTCGCTCTTTTCCCCTCGCTGTTCGACTCGCGAGAGCACGAGGATGTTGTGCCCTTGCGATTAGGAATTCCGATAATTCAGTGACGCGGTACGGCTGCGGATGCTGTGGTCCACGCGGACTTGTTCCTCCTCTTGTCCTCCTTGGGCTCTTCCGCCTCTTTCATCTCCCCAATTTTCTCTCGTGTTTATTTTTCCACCAACGTTGCACGGAAAAACGCCGAGAGATGCTTTATTATTTCCCGCGTATTGTTTACACAAACGAGACGTTTAAGGGGTCCTCTTTCCGGCGAAAACAACTCCTCCTTCTGGCTTGTTCGCGTCCCCGCGAGGCGTCGGACTGCTGGATTATATTCAATCTACGGTAAAATACGATACCGCGAGTTTCGCTTTTTTTTCTTTCACTCCGATGGCTCTTTGAGAATTCGATGATTTCACAAAAATTCAAAGTTGGATGAATTTTAGTTTTTAACGAAAAATAACTCGGAGGCGTTCGTTTTTTTTTTTTCCTTCATCTCCAAGACAAAACTCTACCGTTGTCCATCGTCTTGCCGTCTGGCAACGACGAAAACCGCGCTGGAGGCTGCTGCCGTTTTGAAGGGTGAATAAATGAGCACGTCTGCGTCGAAGAATCACTCGCGCGCGTCTTTGTCCTCCGTTTAACATCGATCAATCGGGCGTAGTGGCCGTCTCTCGAGCGTCTAAACGTGTCGAGATTATGGTCCAGCAGCAAAGCGGATGAGGGATGCGGAGAGTGCGGAGATGCTTCTAAAAAGACGCGAGATGTTTCGAATTAGGCTTGCTCTCATTTTTCACACACACACACATCTTTCAGAGGCTCCGGCAGGACGCGAGGAGTTGAAAATCGAAGATCGATTCACAACTAAACCGCGTGTAATTCCTTTGGAATTGTTTCGTTTTTACAGCCTCGTTAGCGCTCCTCTCGCACCCAGAAAAAAATCTATTATCTTCAAATAAAACCTATTTAATTTGAATAGATTTTTTGCTTGGCTCCTGGCAGAATAGACTTTTATTCAAATTCAACATATAAATTTATTTGATTCAACTAGTGTTATTAGTGTTATTTAAAAAATATTGGAATGAGCCTGGAGTTAGTATTGGAAGTAGTTGTATAGGATGTGATGACCCGAACGGTCTTGCAGTGGTAGGGACGGTCCAGTGACGATGAGTGAACGGAATGGTGGCCCCGCCGCTGGATGGTCTCGGACCCGGGTCCTCCCGATGAGAGCGATGAGCGCTAACCACTGCGCTACGGCTACTTGTGATTTTTTTCACTCGAATCGTCTATACCTCAGTAATGCTGGACCGTCACAAGGAATTGTAGCCACCATCGTAACTACCACCGCCATAGCCTTTCGGTTATTAATAACGATGCTTGATATCAGCATTCATGCACTATACGAAAAATATTTCTTATAGTATCATTTATATTCGCGTAATTTAGTGATTAAGTATATCTCAATGTTAAATAAATATATATGTTAGAAGCGAATACATAGGCAAATCAAATCAAATAAAAATTTATTTAATCCAACAAAAAATTTATTTAATTGTAATAAATGAAGATTGAATAGACGAATCTATTCAATCATAATAGATCTTTTCTCTGGGTGCACATCTTTCAGAGGCTCCGGCAGGACGCGAGGAGTTGAAAATCGAAGATCGATTCAAAGCTAAACCACGTGTAATTGCTTTGGAATTGTTTCGACCGTTTTTACAGCCTCGTTAGCGCTCCTCTCGAACTCTTCGTTCAGCATCTCTTCAATCCGAACAACTTTTGCGCGAAACTTTTTCTCGTAGGGTGTTGCTTTTGATTAGAATCAGTGATTGAGATGTTATCGCTTAAATTCGAGATGTTATCCAGCTCTAGTGGTAACTGGAAGGGAGCATTTAACCGTGACTCCATCCTGGTCTTTAACTCATCCAAACGCGCCTGGCTCGCATCGCGAAGTTTGCCCAAAATAGTTTGCTCGGTTTCTATCTTTGCTTTTCCCTCTCCGGACTCGCTGTCACCGTCGCGGTCAATGTGCAGTCGACGAACACACGCGTTTTACATGCAGATGGTGGTCCGTTATGGTACACGGAGATAGGGAGACGAAGGTTAAGGTCGCGATGTTTACCCGACGATGACGACGACGAAGATGAAACCGAGAGAGAGAGAGGGAGAGATGTAACGCAGCATCTCTCTGGAGCATTCGCGAACGAAACGAGATACGCTCATTTCGCAGTAAGCACGCGTTACACTTTTCCTCTCGAGGCTTGAAAACATCGCGATTGCCGAAATCCGTCAAAATAGAGTGTCGAATTTTTGGGATTTCGTTATTTTGGATTTTTGTCTCGACGAAATTCGTTTTTTCGGCGCTTCCGCCGGACATTTATCGAGACCTTTGATTTCATTTTCTTCCCTTCAAATTTTTCAGGCTCGTTGATTTTGATCTTCGCGTATATAGGAAAAAAAAAGTGCCAAAACGCCGAGGAAGGAGAGAAAAAAGATGGCAGTCTTCTTTGGGATCTTCTCGACTCGCATCCCCTTTTTCCTTTCTCCTAAATTCTCGATATAATTAAGGCGTTTGTCGAATTGGTTATCCTCGCCGCGGGAAGAACCGGTTGATGCTGCGAGGTCCTCTCGTCTTTGAATCTCTTTCCACTCTCCGCCCCCAGCATCTTTGCCTTTCGTTTGTATGGAAATTTCTCTCTCTCTCTCTCGCTCTCTCTCTCTCTCTCGCTCTCTCTCTCTCTCTATGGCCGACGCGAAATTCTTATCTCCCGAAGCTCACAGGAATGAGACTCTATCGAAACTCATCGTGTGACGCAATCTTTGCTCCAGAATCATTCCGAAAAACTTGGACCGAGAGTGGATTGAAAGAAAGAAACGAGAAATTTCTCAAAAACCGTCAGCAAAATCGGCAAAAACGACTTTTTACGCGAATTTTACGCGATGCTGAAAAAACGGCAGAGGTCGTTGAAACTCGAATTCGCCGGACAGCTCGTTGGATTATTCGCTGTAATTTTGATTATTTACTCAGATTTTACGCTCGAAAAACACGGCAAAACGTTGAATTTCACCGTCATTCAATATTTACGTTTAATCGCGTTGAGAGCACTCTCTGCATTGATAATTCACCATTCGGAGCGGTAATAAGCTTTGAGATGAAGCGTAATCGCCGAAAGAGAGAGAGAGAGAGAGAGAGAGAGAGAGAGACGAGAAGAGCAAAGACTCGTTACGAGCAGGAAGTATCGAATTAACGCCTTATCGCTATCGCGAAAGATGGTTGGTTCCCTCGCGTTTCTTCCTGACGTACCGGCTTTACAACCGAGACTCGATTCGACGGTTAAAAAAAGGCAGAAACAGAAAAAACAGCGCTCAAACACAGTGCGGAGAGAGTTTTCATCAAAGAGGCTTTTTCTCCTCTTCCGACTCGGTCACTTGGAATTTTCCACGCCGTAAAACTACTCTTTTTTCCTCTCGAATAATCATTGAGATGAAAACCCGGGTGCCCCGCTCTCTCGTCCTCAATTTTCGCAGACGATCCTGACGAAACGTGTGCTCCTTCGAAAGGAATATAAATCCGCGTGTATTCTCGTTCCTAGAAGCTCCGAAGGTGAGCAAGATTAGATAATGACTCGAAGCGAAAGGAGATGAAGAGGAGAGTCTTCCTTTTCGTTTGATTTTTTTTCTCTCGTCTCTCGGACCGAGAGGATTCTCGTACGGCATTTTTGTTGTTTTTTTGTTTTTCCTCAAAAATCCGAAACACGCTTCGAAATCTCAAAATTACCCGCTCGTACGCGTTTTTCGCCGTGGCGATCGAGCGAATTTTTTTCATACTTTTTTCTCTCGTCACTCGCGAAAGTTTCATAGAAATTTGGACGCACGCTGACCACCTTTCCCGTCGGTAATATTATATGTATATCGAAGAAGAAGCCAGAAAAAGTACCGGAACCACCCACGGGCCTTTTTCAACGCGTGCTCACCGTGCGTATCGCCAAACGCGGTACATGTTTTTTTCCATTTTTTTTTCTAGACTCTCTTCCCCCGTCGTTTCGGTCGCATGTAATTTCTTCGTGAATCTTCCCGCCGTCCGACGTCAGCACGACCAACGACGAACAAACGACGTGAAATCCCGAAAGTTCCCGCTCGTTTCCTTCGATCGTATCAAGGCTGCTCCGCGTGCGGCGTAAAACAAAAATGATATCACCCCGAATCGCGTTTCACATTTTTTTCGCCTAGAAAAGTAGGATAGAATTTGTTAAAATTGTCCATTTTTCCCAGCTGAATATTTCTACTTTTTTTTTCGTTCACTTTCGTACGGAAAAAAAAGAACGTTAAATGCGTGAATTTTCGAGCTTAAATTTTTTTTTTTTTTATGAAATATTCATGAAGGAATTGTGGAAAAATGTTGGTTACCGCACCGAGAAAAATAGTTTGGTTCCATCAACCAAATAGCGTACAGTAGCATAATTTTCTCTTTGAAACTATCAAATTTTTGTGTATTTCAACAAGTACATTTGTTCGACTTGATAAAACAGTTATAATTGATTCGCCTTAGTTATTTCAAACAAATTCTTTTTTAAGTGTAAATTGCAAAGAAACATTTTATTAGATTCAAACAAAAGTGATATTTCTATTCACAAGTTTTGCAAGTATCATCTACTGAACTACCTGTTTCATTTAAATAAATGCTTTATTAGACTATGTAGTACTCCATTCATCAAGGATTTCGTTGTGTCAAAGAATTATTCATTTGTTTCAAATAAATCGTTTGGTAGGAGAAAAAACGCGTCATAGACAGTGTCATAGCGACACTTTCTCAATAACGACATAGCAACGCAGTATTAGCAACGACATAGCAAGACATAGCAATCCAAAAAGTTTCGTTAAATAGAATTTTATTTAAGTCAAGTAGGTCTCTTTTTTTATAAATGAATTGCGGTCGATGAAAACATTTATTTGGCGTAAAGAAACAGTTTCATTAAAAATCATTCAAACGTTTAGTATCGTCGAGATATAATGAATTTATTTGTTGGAAGCAAACAAATTATTTCACTGAAAGTCTAACAAAAGTTTGGTATGCCAAGATACAACCAAATCTTTTTTCTCAGTGCGTTCGATGGGAAACGAAGAATCGTGCTCCTTTCGCGGCATTCGGTGCTGAGCAAACGGGTTGCGACAACCGTTTGATTTGCACATACGATACAAGTTCGCTATCGCCGAGCTCCGCGACAGCCCACCGTACCGTCGACAGTTGGTTCTAACCCACACCGTGGGTTGAACCAACCCACCACAGCGATTCGCCAAGAATGCAGTCTGAAAGTTGGCCGCTGCGAACGGCGGTTTGTGCCTGGTCCCTTCTCGCCGAGCCCACGATGCATTCACGAAAATACACTCGCGAAAACACACAAACTCCGTTTAACCGACGTTTTTTTTGCCCAATCCGAGTTTTACTCGACTCGAGAAATTTTGCGATTTTCCCAATAATTTATCGTCGATATTCCACCATTCGCCAAATATTTCGAGGCGAATTCTCGAATTCCCGAAAATATCGCAAAGATCGAGTGTAGAAAGCTGAGAAAATTCCATTTCTCGATCGACAGTTTTTTTTTCCCCACAATTCCATCGCACTCGATTTGAGAAGAAGAAGAAAAAGTTGCCGAATGCGAAAATATTCGCGAAAAATGATCAATCTCGAGGGGAAAAGTGGGAGATTTTCCCGAGCGAAGAGAGAAACGACGAGAGGAGCTCGATATCCCGTCTCGCGACTCTCATTGAACTCTCGATGGCCCCGAGATATTTATCTCCTTTGCGCTTTGTATCGTCAAAGATTGATTCCCCTCGAGAAGAAATTTCACTGGCAAATAAGTCGTGAAGAAAAAGAGGCCTTTTTAGCGACGCTAAAAAGACGCGTGGTCGAGCCTTGCTTCGAATTTTTCAACACCTGCCGACTCCCCAGCCTCCTCGCTCGGCTGCCTCTTCGTTGTCTTTCTTCGCCGATTCGAATCGAGCGTCCTTCGCGCGCGATCGCCCCTTCTCACTCCCCCGTAATCAAGTTATAAATACCATTGATCGTAGCCGCGCAAACCTCCCGTCCTTGGACATACGTATGACGAGTTGGTCTCTGCTTTTCCTCGGAAGCACGTGTTAATATGCGCAAACGCGTAAATATGATACGTGTACGGACTTTTATACTCGTACGCCGTACAGAGTGCTTCAAAGACCGAGCATATCGAGGAGAGCGTCGAAATCGAGTCGATTTCATTGCGGACGAAACGAGGAGCTTTGTCCGGAGGTCTCGTTAAGGTAGTTCTATCGTTAGATTCAAATCGAGAAATTGTTTTGCAGTTTTTCTCACATACAAAATGGTTCGCGGGCTTCAGTTAAATAAGAAAAGTTGTTGCAAATCGACTAAAGAACAGCATACTCCAAATTCACGGTCATCCCAGGTGATATGTGCTTGCTCTATAATTACAAAAATAGCGAAAAAAATGTTCTTAAGATTTTTTTGGAAAACTCAAGAAATCTTCTTTGATGTTGCACAAAAATGTATGCAAAGTTTTAGAAGGCTTCACCACGTAGAAGCCAAGATATTCATTGATGAAAATGCAACTTTTAACACGCGCTCTTACGAGAGACTACCGAAAATTGTGATTTTTACCAATAAATATCTCAACTTCCACGTGGTAAAACCTTCCAAAATTTATTACACACGTATATATGACATCAAAGAATACGTATTCAAATTTTCAACAAAATCTTAAGAAAACGATAAAACGATAGAACTACCTTAAAAAATCATTCGGAAAATAGAAAAAATCGCGCTTTGCATGTTATTCGCAAGTTTTTCGTACAGTCACAGAAACGTTGAAATTCTACCGCCTCTCATTGAGAAACTGTTTCGGGGGAAAAACAAAAGATAAACAGCTGAGCGGATTTGCCCGGATGACCGACGAATTTGTCCAGCTTTGTTCGGAATGTTTTCATACGTGAATCGTCCTATATAAACTTATATACGTACCGCGTAGATGACTAAAGTTGATTGGCCGACCTTGAATACACGTTGGCCAGATGTCGTCGCTCGAATATACACACAGCGTGCGCTGCGATCGAACGCCAGCATCCACGGCGATCGCTTCTTTTTTCCCTCTCGGAGATTCGCGGTTTGATCGATTTCGAAAAGTGACCGCCTCTCGTAATTTCGAAAAATCCGTTGAACCGTCGGAAAACACGAAGCGGAGGAGAATAATCGAGACGTCTCGTGCGCTTCGCGTACCGAACGATCGCGTATTGCTTTGTCTCCGCGCGTAAACGGCTATTTCGGAGGCTGCAAAACTTGAAGAAAAAAAGGATACAGACGCGGCAGGCTCGAAAAATGGAGGGTGAAAATGTGGATGGAGGCAAAAGCTTCGGGATGTTTTACGTCTTGTAGCGAAATTGTAAAAATAACCACGGCGATAGACGAGCCAAAGATCGAGAGGGAAAAACTCTGTTTCCCTCGCTCTCTTTCTTTGCTCGCTTTTTTTTCTCCTTGTATTTCTTCATCGCGCTGACTAATGCCTCGAGCGATACGAGAGTCAACGCCTTTACATATTCGCGGGAGCTTTATCGGCCGTGTGTCAGACTCTCCTCGTACCCACGTACGTTTCATTAGGGTGGTTAAAAAAAATATATCAATTCCCATCCGGGATGAGCCGAGTGATGTTCTTTCGTGATTTTTTATCGGGGATATCTCTGTTCCCTCCGACGGGAATCTCGCGAGGAGGCTGCAGAGTTTTCTGAAGAGAAACTCGGCGTGGACGAAAATTTGCGAAAAAACGAACCGGAAACGTTCGACTCTCCATCGACGTTTCATGATACTTTTTCATGAAAATTGAGATTCCCTCGCGTGGCTTTGAATCGAAATGAAAAAAGTTGTCAATTAAAATTAAATGCCCAAAGTGCGACACGTTGCTATCGGTAAAATCAGTGCCCCCTTTTTTCTTATCGCGTTTATACATCGAAGGGAAAGAAAAATGGAAAAAAATCGAAACGGAGGTTCGTGAGGCAGCTGCGCTCGGAAATATGGTCTAAAAATATTGAACGACCAGGACCTGTCCGGTGCGGCAGGTGCGGTCGATACAGATAGTATACTCTCGATTTTTTTTCATCCTTTTCTTTCTCTCTCTCATTAGCAAAGGAGATCTCGCCATCGAGGCATCCCGAACGGACTCTCTTTTACTGCTGCCTCTGTGTACGTCATATGGTAACTCGAGAGTCGATTGCGGTTTGGCTAATCGATCGATCCTCGAAGCCCCATTTTGTCATTCACATACATATATACACAAATTAGGGTGGGTAAAAAAAAAATAATTTTTTGTTCTCGATCAACCGAAAAATTGATGAATATCGACACGTGGCAATTTTTCACTTCCAATTTTTCGAAAAACACGTAATTTTGTACTAAACTCGCAGGTTCGTCTTGGGAATGACTCGACGCCACATTTTCGTTGGATATTCGATGCTCCTCGGAAAAAAACACTTCCCACTTCCGTTTGAGCGACGAAAGCATCGTCGATGTTTTTCAAATCGTCACGCCGAAAGATGGCAATATTTTCGCAAAATTGTGGAATTGATTTTCAATTGGGAAGTTTGCGTCTCTCGCTTCGCTGTTGATTCGATTTTTGGAAGCTGTTTTTTCGGCTCGAGCTTTTTGTTTTTCCTCCCAAAAACGATGTTTACGGCGCGGGGGATCTTTCGAGCTAGCGGGAATTTTTACGAGATACGCCGTGTCTCGTACATACACGAAGAGAGAGAGAGAGAGAGAGAGAGTTTTTTTTTGCTCGCAGAGGTAAGCGATAAGCCGCGTACATTCACGAGCGACGAGTAAACCAGCGGAAATACGAGATAGGGCACGATCGAAAATCCACGAGACAGCGATGAAAAGTGTTTCGAGAGTTCGTCGAACGCGACACCGTCTCTGCTCTCTTTTCTCGCGCAGCACGCGTCTTCCCACCCACGCAATTTCGTACGAGTGCTGTGCAACACGGATTTCCCATTTTTTTCATTTCGTTTTACTCGTTGATTATTCCGAAAGTTCGAAATTTCGAAATTTCGGGTATTTTTCCGTGAAATTTCGCATTTTCGAATTCTCGTAGCGTAAATTCGCTACGCGACACCGTCTCTGCTATCTTTTCTCGCGCAGCACGCGTATTCCCACCCACGCAATTTCGTACGAGTGCTGTGCAACACGGATTTCCCATTTTTTTCATTTCGTTTTACTCGTTGATTAGTCCGAAAGTTCGAAATTTCGAAATTTCGGCTATTTTTTCGTGAAATTTCGCATTTTCGAATTCTCGTAGCGTAAATTCGCTACGCGACACCGTCTCTGCTCTCTTTTCTCGCGCAGCACGCGTCTTCCCACCCACGCAATTTCGTACGAGTACGAAAGTTCGAAATTTCGAAATTTCGGGTATTTTTTCGTGAAATTTCGCATTTTCGAATTCTCCGAGCGTAAATTCGATTTCGTTTGGGAACCTTGGAGCAGAGTTGTTCGTCGAGCGATCTCGGACGTTTCCCACGTGTTACACACGCGCGGATTTCTTCTCGCGGACCTCCGACAGTATAGGGTTATTCATCCGTGCGCTCGCGCGTCTCTCTCGTCGTTGCAGATGGCCGCGGAGAATACGGGGCTGACGCGAAAGTTATCCCGATATCCATGCAAGCCCCTTCTCCGTTCTAAAGTATATAGAGGGTGTATGTACACGTGCATATATACTACACGTACGTATATATATATATATATATATATATATATATATATACGTATATATATATACAGACATGGCTCTGGTCGGCGGTCCGTTCCGCGCGCGGTGCTGGGGTTACCCCTTAACTGGTATATAACATATGTATATACGTATATTTGTATGTATATTCATGTACCGAAGCTCCGCGCACGTACGGCGGTGCGTCGGTCACAGGGTGCTGGCTGCGTTTGTAGAGAAAACACGGTAGACGGCCCTGCATATGCACGGCCCTCGCGTGCTCGAAGGGGGCGAACTTCGGCTCGGAATATTGCCGAGGTGGGGGTGTGACAGTCGCCATGTAAAACCATGGTGGTTGCGGTGGTTCCAAGGCCCATGAATCATCGGACCTGGTGCAATCAATACGCGACCCTTCCACACTCGTGTATATATAGATTTGTATATAGATCGATAGTATTGTATATAGATTTATATATACATTGAATCCTCGAGTCACTTACGATTCACCATGAGCTGTCGCGACGAGGCTCTCCCTCGCCGGCGCTCCTTCCACGAAAGCCCCGTGTATTGCACGCCTCATCGATATGGGCTTTTATGTACCGCGTAAATGGGATATTTATTTTTGACGTCCCAATCGCCGGGCGTCCGATGTACCATCTTCCGGAAGCAGACGTATGAGGATATCAAGGTTATTACGAGTGACGAATCAATCTCGAGTTTTTTTTCGGCATTTTTTCGCGTCGAATTCGCTATTATCGTTGTGCACACCCAGAGAAAAGATCTATTATGATTGAATAGATTCGTCTATTCAATCTTCATTTATTACAATTAAATAGATTTTTTGTTGGATCAAATAAATTTTTATTTGATTTGATTTGCCTATGTATTCGCTTCTAACATATATATTTATTTAACATTGAGATATACTTAATCACTAAATTACACGAATATAAATGATACTATAAGAAATATTTTTCGTATAGTGCATGAATGCTGATATCAAGCATCGTTATTAATAACCGAAAGGCTATGGCGGTGGTATAGTTACGATGGTGGCTACAATTCCTTGTGACGGTCCAGCATTACTGAGGTATAGACGATTCGAGTGAAAAAAATCATAAGTAGCCGTAGCGCAGTGGTTAGCGCTCATCGCTCTCATCGGGAGGACCCGGGCTCGAGACCATCCAGCGGCGGGGCCACCATTCCGTTCACTCATCGTCACTGGACCGTCCCCACCACTGCAAGACCGTTCGGGTCGTCACATCCTATACAACTACTTCCAATACTAACTCCAGGCTCATTCCAATACTTTTTAAATAACACTAATAACACTAGTTGAATCAAATAAATTTATATGTTGAATTTGAATAAAAGTCTATTCTGCCAGGAGACAAGCAAAAAATCTATTCAAATTAAATAGGTTTTATTTGAAGATAATAGATTTTTTTCTGGGTGCAGGAGTGGGACAAGGTTTTTTGTTGTTGGGAAAAATATTGGAAATTTATCGAGTTGTTTTGGAAAAACTCCTCGTCCTTTTGAAGAATTCGATTACACGTACGCACGTCCGGTGGGTGTACTTTTATGCGGTACAACGGCGACGTAATAAACCGACGTAATCAAGGTCATTACGAGCGACGAATCGCTCTCGAGCTCTTTTCTGAATTTTTTCAAAAATTTTTCGACGTTTCGAAACGAATTGTCGTAATCCGGTGATTATTCCGCGTCAAATTTGCTATTATGGTTGTGTACGAGTGGGACAAGGTTTTTGGTTATTGGGAAAAATATTGGAAATTTATCGAGTTGTTTTGGAAAAACTCCTCGTCCTTTTGAAGAATTCGATTACACGTACGCACGTCCGGTGGGTGTACTTTTATGCGGTACAACGGCGACGTAATAAACCGACGTAATCAAGGTCATTACGAGTGATGATTCGCTCTCGAGCTCTTTTCTGAATTTTTTCAAAAATTTTTCGACGTTTCGAAACGAATTATCGCAATCCGGTGATTATTTCGCGTCAAATTCGCTATTATGGTTGTGCAGGAGTGGGACAAGGTTTTTGGTTATTGGGAAAAATATTGGAAATTTATCGAGTTGTTTTGGAAAAACTCCTCGTCCTTTGGAAGAATTCGATCGGAACATGCGTTTACACGTATACGCACGTACGCGGTGGGTGTACTTTTATGCGGTACAACGGCGACGTAATAAACCGGAACCGTCGCGCATATCCCGTGACAAACGGACTCGCGGAGAGAGCCTCGAGTATCGAACGGATGAAAAACGCGCCGTTCCGTCGCGCCTCGTTGTCTTGCGGTCTTTTTATATACACACGGACGAGTTTCCACGAATATATACAACTTTCAACGCTGAAAACGATCACCTCTCCGTCGCGACTGGCGTCGTTTCCACCCCCTGTGCAGCAGCAACACGTACGATACGAGTACGTCTTGTTTTCCATCAATTTGCCGTCGTTACTGAATTTTCACACGCGACCATTCTCGACCCCACTGATTCTTGCGCACCCGCGATAATATTCTTTTTTTTCCATTGATTCAACGATCATTCCACAAAGGATGAGATTTTTTTTTAACGCGGGGAGGAAAACGACGAATTAATGAAAAACGAATGAGGCAGGGAACGACAAAGTTCCGTGCTTTCGCGGGCGTAAATTTCGTTTTTTTTTTTTTTTTTTTCATATCTCTGGAAGATTATTTCACGCACGACGACTGCTTCAAATGTGAAAAAAAATGAAAAAGCGCGCGTGTGTGTGTTTTTTCAGAACATTCGCAAAATATACACGCGCGTATGCCACACGAGGGATTAGCGAGGATCGAGATTGAAAAACGCGCCGGAGAATATCCCTCGTAGACTTTTCTCGCACCGCCGCCGACTGCATCGCCTTCTCGTTCATCCGCCGATACACCTCCGATCCTCTAAACGGTAAGAAAAAAAACCGCTTTTTTCACCCATTTTTTTTCACTCCCAATCGTTTCTCGAATTTATCCAATATCCCTGATTTTCATCATTTCGAGGCTGAAAATTTGACGATGGAAAAAGAAAAACAAGAAACGAATACGACCGGCATGGCCTGAGAAACAAAATGTTGAAAAATAATAAAAACGCCGGAAATGTCGTCGAAAAATGATATACTCTTTCTGCTCAGCGTCAAAATTCACCCTCGATCTCTGCACCGTTGGGAATGAAAAAAGAACGAGGGAAAATAGATTCGCCGATAAATTTCACCCTTTTCGACCCATTTTCGTGTTAATTACGCCCTTAAAGATAAAGATACGAGTCACGGTGCACAACGGGAGCAAAGCGGACGAGCGAGAGACGTCAAAGCTTTCGACCGTAACGCCACATTTTTTTCTTCACACAAAAAAGATAAAACAGAGGAAAAAGAAATAAAAAAATGCATAAAAAAAACAACGAACGAAAAAAACAAAACGAGCATTCTTTGGCCCTCTTCGTCCTCAAAAATAAATGGAAAATCATAGACTCTTGTCCCTGAAACGGTGCTGATCGAGTATCGAGACTGTTGAACGACGAATGATTTCGAAAAAGTCGAAAAAAATCGGCACTCGCCGTCAGCGAGGCGGAAATAAGGAAAAGTCGAGTCGAGAGCTTGGACTCGTCTCTCGTCCTCCTGACGCAACGAAATTAATGACATACGGTCGTACACAGACGCGAGAGGAAAGATGCCGACTGCACAAAAGACGGTAGATCTTTCGTGAGAAATCTCGCGGACGAGCGAGCCGTTAGTCGTCCGAATAACGGGGAGCAAAACGCGAACGCAGACGCGAGAGAGAAACGATCGTTTTCGCGTTGAACTTGTCCCATTTTCTCTCGCGCTTCGTTCGCGAATGGAGAATCCGCTTCGATTCCCGGAGGATCATCGTTGATCCTTTTTGCTTATCCCCCCCCCTCACCGCGATATATAATACCGATCGACGGGTTTGTCATCGACCGGAGTGCGGAGAGCGAGGGCAAAAAAGCCGCCGTCGAGCGAGCCGATTGCGAGGAGGGGAAACAAAGAAAAAAAGGGGAAAAAATAAACACGGGCGAGTCGAGGCGCTTCGACGACTGGACGGGAGGACGAGAGCGTCGATGCTCGTGAATGTCGTACGGATATCGCTTGAGAAATCGCGCCCGTCGCTTTGCCTACGTTTGTTAAATGATTTCGAAGGAGGAAGAAAAGTTCGTTGAGGATTTATTTTTCCCAACGGTAAATGTACGCGCAGGGCCTACCGAGTTGGTCGCGGATATCGAGAGGACTGTAAAAAGCGTAAGGATATACGATTTCGTTAGATATATATAGTTTAAACCGAGTAGGAGAAGGAAAGAAAGAAAAGAAGCGAGAAAATGCGCGCACGAGCGACAAATTGATGCTCGGGACGATAAAAGGACGTTGGTACACACGTGCTCTCCCACATTATGACGTCGTTTAAAATCTCACGTCTGGATGAAACGACGTAGACTGACGATAATGATGATGATAATAATGATAATACAACGACACAGTCTCGGCGATAAAATCGAGGTAACTTTCGATGCAGGCAGGCTGCTTTTGCGAAACGTTGCGAGTCTCGTGGGCGCGTTAGCCAAGTCGCAAAGACCGAATTATCGATCGATGCTAATGACCCCATTGTCCCTCTCGTACGCTGGCTCTTGCATTTCGGGCTCCTCTCTTTTCTTCTCTCTCTTGCTCGCTGCTCTCGGAAATTTGTTACACGTTGCGTGAGAGAAAGAGTCACAAAGCAATCAACTCGCAATTAAAATCCTCGAAATAATCTATTCCGTATAACGAACGCATTGAAAAGACGGCAATGCGAGGAGCACCGCGCTCGCTCGAAAGTTCGGTCCAGATTGAAGCTGCGAGCTAAATTCGACGAATCTTTGGGGGGAAAAAAAACTGTCGATCGTCATTGAAAAATCATTGGATCTTCGTGAATCCCTCCGACGTTTTTTTCGAAATTTCGCGGTCTGTGGTGAATTCATTGTCGTCTTCTTTTTTTTACTGAATTCGACGAATCTTTGGGGGGAAAAAAAACTGTCGATCGTCATTGAAAAATCATTGGATTTTCGTGAATCCCTCCGACGTTTTATTCGAAATTTCGCGGTCTGTGGTGAATTCATTGTTGTCTTCTTTTTTTTTACTGAATTCGACGAATCTTTGGGGGGAAAAAAAACTGTCGATCGTCATTGAAAAATCATTGGATCTTCGTGAATCCCTCCGACGTTTTATTCGAAATTTCGCGGTCTGTGGTGAATTCATTGTCGTCTTCTTTTTTTTACTAAATTCGACGAATCTTTGGGGGGAAAAAAAACTGTCGATCGTCATTGAAAAATCATTGGATTTTCGTGAATCCTTCTGACGTTTTTTTCGAAATTTCGCGGTCTGTGGTGAATCCATTGTCATCTTCTTTTTTTTACTAAATTCGACGAATCTTTGGGGGGAAAAAAAACTGTCGATCGTCATTGAAAAATCATTGGATCTTCGTGAATCCCTCCGACGTTTTTTTCGAAATTTCGCGGTCTGTGGTGAATTCATTGTCGTCTTCTTTTTTTTATTAAATTCGACGAATCTTTGGGGGGAAAAAAAACTGTCGATCGTCATTGAAAAATCATTGGATCTTCGTGAATCCCTCCGACGTTTTATTCGAAATTTCGCGGTCTGTGGTGAATTCATTGTCGTCTTCTTTTTTTTACTAAATTCGACGAATCTTTGGGGGGGAAAAAAACTGTCGATCGTCATAGAAAAATCATTGGATTTTCGTGAATCCCTCCGACGTTTTTTTTCGAAATTTCGCGGTCTGTGGTGAATTCATTGTCGTCTTCTTTTTTTTACTAAATTCGACGAATCTTTGGGGGGAAAAAAAACTGTCGATCGTCATTGAAAAATCATTGGATTTTCGTGAATCCCTCCGACGTTTTATTCGAAATCTCGCGGTCTGTGGTGAATTCATTGTCGTCTTCTTTTTTTTACTAAATTCGACGAATCTTTGGGGGGAAAAAAAACTGTCGATCGTCATTGAAAAATCATTGGATTTTCGTGAATCCCTCCGACGTTTTTTTCGAAATTTCGCGGTCTGTGGTGAATTCATTGTCATCTTCTTTTTTTTTACTAAATTCGACGAATCTTTGGGGGGAAAAAAAACTGTCGATCGTCATTGAAAAATCATTGGATTTTCGTGAATCCCTCCGACGTTTTTTTCGAAATTTCGCGGTCTGTGGTGAATTCATTGTCATCTTCTTTTTTTTTACTAAATTCGACGAATCTTTGGGGGGAAAAAAAACTGTCGATCGTCATTGAGAAATCATTGAATCTTCGTGAATCCCTCCGACGTTTTATTCGAAATTTCGCGGTCTGTGGCGAATTCATTGTCATCTTTTTCGACGATTTTGAAAACACGATTATTTGCTGTTTCGATGATTTTCGATGCAAACTGATCTTTTCTCGATTTCGAGCGTTTGCTCGTGGGTCCTCTACAAGAGCGACATGGAAGGGTCATATCGTCGATGTTTTGCGACAAAAAAAAAGAGTTGTACATGCGTTCGAACGCGGGAGGGTCGAGAGAAAAGAGAAACGTCATGCACATGCGTATTGACGAAACTTGAACGTACCGGAAGTGCGAATCAACGAGAGAGAGAGAGAGAGAGAGAGACGGAGCAGGCGGATTTTCGGCTGGAGACGAGGGAGGGGGCTGCGGATGCGCGAATTCACGGCAATGTACTCGCGCATCCGATTATAAATGTGGCAAAGTGCGCGTTTGCCGCCGTACAAAACGCGGGGGAACGAACAATTCAAACGCACTTTGCGGCGCGATCGGCGCCCCGTTGCGTCCTTAGGGTGGTCAAGAGAACGCGGAATTTTTTCATCATCCAAGGTCACACTGCGGACGCTAATCCGGTTGTCATGAAATGAAAAAAAAAAACATTTCTTTGAAAAAAAAAACAAAAAACAAACAAACGATCGGATCGCAAAGAAAAAAGGCGTTTTTTTTTTTCAAAAAAATTTCCAAAATTTTCATTTTTTTTCTTCAACACTCGTATCGTCTTGCGTATATTTTCTTTTTCACATTTTCGATCGCTGTCATCGTCCGCGTATCGTCGGGATCTTTTTGAATTTTTTCAAAATCAAAATTTGAATCAAAAATTTTTTTTTTTTTTTTCCACCACCCTAATGCACGCACGAGTGTCTCCGTGTGGATATATTTTTAGGGAGTGTATACTCGTCACGCGGGGAATTACTCGCACTTTTAAAGAATTATTAACGCCCCCTCCGCGTCGACGTATGCGGATGAGGCATCGAATGTGTTTCTCCACCACGCTGTGCGTATCGTCGCATACGTGCGCGATGATACGTTCATGATTTTTGCGCACACACGCGTGTGTGCAATGGGAAATTATTTCGGGCGCCAGCCGGCCACAGTTCCGACGGATATTCGATGGGGGATTCGCCCCGCATGTACGTTTCCTCTCGTTTTTTCGATTCGCCACTCAAAGTTCAACTCGCGTTTATTTTATCACCGTATTTTCAGTATCATAACGAGAAAATATTAATCACTCTGTAAGGGCCGCGTTTGACTTTACCGAAAGCGGAGATTTTACGATTATTTTATTTGCCGAGATTACGCGCGAGCTCGATTATTTTTCTTCTTTTTTTTTTATGTTTTTTTGTAGATTCCGCGACCTACATAATTTAGCGTGAATTTTGAAACGAACAGAGCGAGGGCGACTGCTTGTAAAAAAACTTTTTCGGAGGAGAATAGTTTGAAGATCTTTGGAATTTCATAAATTTGTCAAAAAACGAGGGATTGAGTCGTTTTTCACCTCACGACTCTTTTTTGTTTGCGATAATCGTGGTGGAAAAAAAAGATTTCGAGCGTGGGAAGAAAAGATCGTTTTTGCATCGATCGAACTTTGACCAGCTGTAACTCCGCGACCGTCGGTTTTGCGACGTCGGGACAGAGGACCTTTTTTGTAGAGCGGTCAATTTCCCACAGGAAAGTGCTCCGCGTTTTGTTGAAAAGTGCGACGAGGCTCTCTTTTTGACCTTGATGAGATAACCCATGGGAGAGGTTGAAAAGCGTGTAAAAAATGGACCAAATAATCCTCATACGGTTTTACGCGAATAGGAGAGACCGGAAGTTGCCCGTGCCGCGGGAATCTCGCGGAAACTGGAGTAGAGCTTTTGTGTGAAAAAAAAAACATAATTGATCCTACATAATTTATCCTGAATTTTAAAACGAGCAAAGCGAGGGTGACTGCTTGTAAAAAAACTTTTTCGGAGGAGAATAGTTTGAAGATCTTTGGAATTTCATAAATTTGTCAAAAAACGAGGGATTGAGTCGTTTTTCACCTCACGACTCTTTTTTGTTTGCGATAATCGTAGTGGAGAAGAAAGATTACGAGCGTGGGAAGAAAATATCGTTTTTGCATCGATCGAACTTTGACCAGCTGTAACTCCCCGACCGTTGGTTTTGCGACGTCGGGACAGAGGACCTTTTTTGTAGAGCGGTTCATTTCCCACAGGAAAGTGCTCCGCGTTTTGCTTGAAAAGTGCTACGACGCTCTCTTTTTGACCTCGATGATGAGAGCCAATGCCGCGTCGAGATAACCCACGGGAGAGGCTGAAAAGCGTGTAAAAAATGGACCAAACAATCCTCATACGGTTTTACGCGAATAGGAGAGACCGGAAGTTGCCCGTGCCGCGGGAATCTCGCGGAAACTGGAGTAGAGCTTTCGTGTGAAAAAAAAAACCCCCAAGAATAACTCTGATGGCCTTGTGCCCGATATATTTCGGCCTCCAGCTCGGTTCCCTCTTTTTCCTCTTCTTCCTCTTCCTCGTACAGCACGGTCGGCGTTCGCCGCGCTCTCTCGAGATCGCCCTTCGTCGCGAAACCTTCGCGGAGCACGAAGGAAAGCGTCAACGACCTTAAGATTCTCCCGCGTGACCGAGACGAACGATCTCGTCGGGCGTCGGTCCAGAGAGAAATTGAATCAACCGCTCAACGCCATTTTATTTCCACCGTCGTTCGAAAAATTCCCATATTTTCTCATCCATTCGATCTTTTTCGCTCTTAAGGTAGTTCTATCGTTTTATCGTTTTCTTAAGATTTTGTTGAAAATTTGAATACGTATTCTTTGATGTCATATATACGTGTGTAATAAATTTTGGAAGGTTTTACCACGTGGAAGTTGAGATATTTATTGGTAAAAATCACAATTTTCGGTAGTCTCTCGTAAGAGCGCGTGTTAAAAGTTGCATTTTCATCAATGAATATCTTGGCTTCTACGTGGTGAAGCCTTCTAAAACTTTGCGTACATTTTTATGCAACATCAAAGAAGATTTCTTGAGTTTTCCAAAAAAATCTTAAGAAAATTTTTTTCGCTATTTTTGTAATTATAGAGCAAGCACATATCACCTGGGATGACCGTGAATTTGGAGTATGCTGTTCTTTAGTCGATTTGCAACAACTTTTCTTATTTAACCGAAGCCCGCGAACCATTTTGTATGTGAGAAAAACTGCAAAACAATTTCTCGATTTGAATCTAACGATAGAACTACCTTAAAACAAATCAAAGATATCGCAGCCGGGTGTCCGGAAGCGAGTGAAAAATTCCGAGGGGAATGTCGAAAATGCGAGAAAAACGATTTTTTCGAGTGTTTGGAGAGAATTCACGTCGAAAAACGATGATGAGAAGAAAAGACAAATATACTAATTCGTACGGAGGCTCTCTGGGTGAAAATTGGAACGTTCCGGACCGATCAAAGATATCGCAGCCGGGCGTCCGGAAACGAGTGAAAAATTCCGAGGGGAATGTCGAAAATGCGAGAAAAACGATTTTTTCGAGTGTTTGGAGAGAATTCACGTCGAAAAACGATGACGAGAAGAAAAGACAAATATACTAATTCGTACGGAGGCTCTCTGGGTGAAAATTCGAACGTTCCGGACCGATCAAAGATATCGCAGCCGGGCGTCCGGAAGCGAGTGAAAAATTCCGAGGGGAATGTCGAAAATGCGAGAAAAACGATTTTTTCGAGTGTTTGGAGAGAATTCACGTCGAAAAACGATGACGAGAAGAAAAGACAAATATACTAATTCGTACGGAGGCTCTCTGAGTGAAAATTCGAACGTTCCGGACCGATCAAAGATATCGCAGCCGGGCGTCCGGAAGCGAGCGAAAAATTCCGAGGGGAATGTCGAAAATGCGAGAAAAACGATTTTTTCGAGTGTTTTTTAGAGAATTCACGTCGAAAAACGATGATGAGAAGAAAAGACAAATATACTAATTCGTACGGAGGCTCTCTGAGTGAAAATTCGAACGTTCCGGACCGATCAAAGATATCGCAGCCGGGCGTCCGGAAGCGAGTGAAAAATTCCGAGGGGAATGTCAAAAATGCGAGAAAAACGATTTTTTCGAGTGTTTGGAGAGAATTCACGTCGAAAAACGATGACGAGAATAAAAGACAAATATACTAATTCGTACCGAGGCTCTCTGGGTGAAAATTCGAACGTTCCGGACCGATCAAAGATATCGCAGCCGGGCGTCCGGAAGCGAGTGAAAAATTCCGAGGGGAATGTCAAAAATGCGAGAAAAACGATTTTTTCGAGTGTTTGGAGAGAATTCACGTCGAAAAACGATGACGAGAAGAAAAGACAAATATACTAATTCGTACGGAGGCTCTCTGAGTGAAAATTCGAACGTTCCGGACCGATCAAAGATATCGCAGCCGGGCGTCCGGAAGCGAGTGAAAAATTCCGAGGGGAATGTCGAAAATGCGAGAAAAACGATTTTTTCGAGTGTTTGGAGAGAATTCACGTCGAAAAACGATGACGAGAAGAAAAGACAAATATACTAATTCGTACGGAGGCTCTCTGGGTGAAAATTCGAACGTTCCGGACCGATCAAAGATATCGCAGCCGGGCGTCCGGAAGCGAGCGAAAAATTCCGAGGGGAATGTCGAAAATGCGAGAAAAACGATTTTTTCGAGTGTTTGGAGAGAATTCACGTCGAAAAACGATGATGAGAAGAAAAGACAAATATACTAATTCGTACGGAGGCTCTCTGGGTGAAAATTCGAACGTTCTGGACCGATCAAAGATATCGCAGCCGGGCGTCCGGAAGCGAGTGAAAAATTCCGAGGGAAATGTCGAAAATGCGAGAAAAACGATTTTTTCGAGTGTTTGGAGAGAATTCACGTCGAAAAACGATGACGAGAAGAAAAGACAAATATACTAATTCGTACGGAGGCTCTCTGAGTGAAAATTCGAACGTTCCGGACCGATCAAAGATATCGCAGCCGGGCGTCCGGAAGCGAGTGAAAAATTCCGAGGGGAATGTCAAAAATGCGAGAAAAACGATTTTTTCGAGTGTTTGGAGAGAATTCACGTCGAAAAACGATGACGAGAATAAAAGACAAATATACTAATTCGTACCGAGGCTCTCTGGGTGAAAATTCGAACGTTCCGGACCGATCAAAGATATCGCAGCCGGGCGTCCGGAAGCGAGTGAAAAATTCCGAGGGGAATGTCAAAAATGCGAGAAAAACGATTTTTTCGAGTGTTTGGAGAGAATTCACGTCGAAAAACGATGACGAGAAGAAAAGACAAATATACTAATTCGTACGGAGGCTCTCTGAGTGAAAATTCGAACGTTCCGGACCGATCAAAGATATCGCAGCCGGGCGTCCGGAAGCGAGTGAAAAATTCCGAGGGGAATGTCGAAAATGCGAGAAAAACGATTTTTTCGAGTGTTTTTTAGAGAATTCACGTCGAAAAACGATGATGAGAAGAAAAGACAAATATACTAATTCGTACGGAGGCTCTCTGAGTGAAAATTCGAACGTTCCGGACCGATCAAAGATATCGCAGCCGGGCGTCCGGAAGCGAGTGAAAAATTCCGAGGGGAATGTCAAAAATGCGAGAAAAACGATTTTTTCGAGTGTTTGGAGAGAATTCACGTCGAAAAACGATGACGAGAAGAAAAGACAAATATACTAATTCGTACGGAGGCTCTCTGAGTGAAAATTCGAACGTTCCGGACCGATCAAAGATATCGCAGCCGGGCGTCCGGAAGCGAGTGAAAAATTCCGAGGGGAATGTCGAAAATGCGAGAAAAACGATTTTTTCGAGTGTTTGGAGAGAATTCACGTCGAAAAACGATGACGAGAAGAAAAGACAAATATACTAATTCGTACGGAGGCTCTCTGGGTGAAAATTCGAACGTTCCGGACCGATCAAAGATATCGCAGCCGGGCGTCCGGAAGCGAGTGAAAAATTCCGAGGGGAATGTCAAAAATGCGAGAAAAACGATTTTTTCGAGTGTTTGGAGAGAATTCACGTCGAAAAACGATGACGAGAATAAAAGACAAATATACTAATTCGTACCGAGGCTCTCTGGGTGAAAATTCGAACGTTCCGGACCGATCAAAGATATCGCAGCCGGGCGTCCGGAAGCGAGTGAAAAATTCCGAGGGGAATGTCAAAAATGCGAGAAAAACGATTTTTTCGAGTGTTTGGAGAGAATTCACGTCGAAAAACGATGACGAGAAGAAAAGACAAATATACTAATTCGTACGGAGGCTCTCTGAGTGAAAATTCGAACGTTCCGGACCGATCAAAGATATCGCAGCCGGGCGTCCGGAAGCGAGTGAAAAATTCCGAGGGGAATGTCGAAAATGCGAGAAAAACGATTTTTTCGAGTGTTTGGAGAGAATTCACGTCGAAAAACGATGACGAGAAGAAAAGACAAATATACTAATTCGTACGGAGGCTCTCTGGGTGAAAATTCGAACGTTCCGGACCGATCAAAGATATCGCAGCCGGGCGTCCGGAAGCGAGCGAAAAATTCCGAGGGGAATGTCGAAAATGCGAGAAAAACGATTTTTTCGAGTGTTTGGAGAGAATTCACGTCGAAAAACGATGACGAGAAGAAAAGACAAATATACTAATTCGTACGGAGGCTCTCTGGGTGAAAATTCGAACGTTCCGGACCGATCAAAGATATCGCAGCCGGGCGTCCGGAAGCGAGCGAAAAATTCCGAGGGGAATGTCGAAAATGCGAGAAAAACGATTTTTTCGAGTGTTTGGAGAGAATTCACGTCGAAAAACGATGACGAGAAGAAAAGACAAATATACTAATTCGTACGGAGGCTCTCTGGGTGAAAATTCGAACGTTCCGGACCGATCAAAGATATCGCAGCCGGGCGTCCGGAAGCGAGTGAAACATTCCGAGGGGAATGTCAAAAATGCGAGAAAAACGATTTTTTCGAGTGTTTGGAGAGAATTCACGTCGAAAAACGATGACGAGAATAAAAGACAAATATACTAATTCGTACCGAGGCTCTCTGGGTGAAAATTCGAACGTTCCGGACCGATCAAAGATATCGCAGCCGGGCGTCCGGAAGCGAGTGAAAAATTCCGAGGGGAATGTCGAAAATGCGAGAAAAACGATTTTTTCGAGTGTTTGGAGAGAATTCACGTCGAAAAACGACGATGATCAGAAAAGACAAATATACCAATTCGTACGGAGACTCTCGATGCCGTTGCGTCTACGTACACGCGCGTACGCGCGTGTGTACAAAAATAGCACGTCTAAAAACGCGTTCTCCACTCGACTCAAACGTAAACGTGCATGTATACGCCTCGGAGTCTACACGAGAAAACGGTGTTGCGCGTGGGCGTCTCTGGCGTTTCATTCACACGCGGAATCGCGGCGCACGTGGGGGCGCGCGCGGTAATTCCGCCGCGTTACAATGCACGTATAGTATACACACGCGGGAAGCAAAGCGAAAGAATCTCGAGTGTTTCACTTCCTACCACCATATGCGCACACACGTCCGTAACGGTGAGTTCCACGCGCTGTTAATTCCCCGAGCGCGGGGAATTACTCATCCGAATTAATCAAACCGATTCGCGCGCGTGTTTTTCATCCTTTATCGACCGTACCGCCAATTTTCCGAGGCTCCCAACGCGTTGCTTCAGCGTCTGACGAATTTCCCATCGATTCCCCAGAAAAATCGGCGGTTTTTCGTCTCGACGAAAAACCGCCGATTTTTCCCCCCGTAAAACGCGTATTACGAGTCGATCGAGCAATTCGGACAAGTAGACGCGTCCACCGGATACGAAAATCGTGCGGCTTTTTCGAAACGCGCGATTTTTATCATTTTTTATCATTTTTTTTCGTTGAAACGTCGATTTTCCTCGCGATGAATAATCCGATTTTCGAATGTACCGCGCATCGATGTATGAGAGCATCACGTACGTACCGGATTTCAAAGTGGACGCTTGGGCGCTGTTGGGCGATCTCGAGTGATCTCCGGTCGGCGTGTGTATAGATGCTAGTTTATCGTTTTACGGTGAGGGACGGTGAGGAAGGGCGAGGAGGGGAGGGAATCGGAGGTTCGCATACTACAAGTACATTTACACCATCCATTCATTCCGTCCTTTCATTGTCCGGCGATCTTGCCGGTAAATACACTGACGTGTGCTGTGCAAACTTCTTTTAAATATGCACCCACACGCCTGTAGAGCGAATTGCAGGCATCAGCGAAGCCACTTGATCCCGTTATCTCACGACACTCTCGTCGCGCACCACACGACGTTTACGCTCGTGTGCGACCAATTTCCTCGCGATGAGTGTCAAATAACGAGAGAATACCGACTCTCGAGCGTCTAATCGCCAGCGACGCCTCGCGAGGATTCGTGTTTCACAACAATGGAGGCCTCTCGAAGGCTCAAACTGCGCGCGATGATGTAATCGGTACAGCCGCATTCCGTAATACGACCGGACGCGTGTTATCCCTGTATCCCGACTCGTCTTTCCTCGAGTTCGAACTCGCCGCGCTATCAGGCCTCATCGCGATGTTTCTCTCTTTGGCGATAAGACGTAGGTCGGTGTGAGGTGAAATTTTGATCGGTTGGTGCGAAAAATAATGGTCGCGGGAGAGAATAGGCTTGAAAAATTGAGGGGTGAGGTTCGAGAGGACCAAAATGAGGTTTTGTTGAGTCGCGGATGAGAAAAAATGCGTCCTGAGAGTGGAGAAGGAATCGGCAAGATTTCGTCGATGTTTCTCTCTTTGGCGATAAGACGTAAGGTAAATGTCCCTATTACGGAGCATGTAAGGTCAGACCGTTGGGTTAATGGAGATATTATTTCGAAATTCTGACGAAAACTTAAAACGAAAGGATCGATCAGAAGAATTGATTGATACTGTTTACATTAATGCGCATAGAATTAATTAATATCAACTATGACTGCTAATTTTTTTAATTTTGCGAATCTATGAATAAGACCATATTATGGTGCATCACTGATATCTCGGGACATATTACAGAGCATGTAACGTCCCAGTTACTGCGCACTTCGAAATTTATTAGAAATTACTTGAATAAGGCTATGAAACATTTTCATATTCATTTATCGATCGATATTTTCCTTCATATACATTACTGGCTATAACATATTACGTCTGCTCATCTAATTGTCGTTGTTTTGTTTTTTTTTTATCTAATTCTTGGGCTGCAGCTTTCCTTTTCTCTTTTCTTTTCATTAATTCTTCTTGTTTTTGAATTTTTTGGGCAAGAGCTTCTTCTCTTTTTTTCTTTAAGGAGTGATTCTGTCAATAGTAAAGTACAATTGCAAAAAATTGAATAAATATACCTGGAGTATCAAAGTAAACATATTTTAAGCAGTGTAAATAAAATTCGATCATTCTAACCCAATTCATATAAATATGTGCGCCGTAATACAGACGATAAGATTTATTGCTGTCTCTATTACGGCGCATTTTAAAATTCAATTGAATACGTCCTTGCCGTCTTTTTTTCGTTCTAGATGGCATTTTTATTTTTCAATTGTTTACAAAAAACGATGTATTTCACTTCTTAAACTTTTCTGACTCGCCGGTTCGATAATATACTCAATATTGGTAAACTCCGCATGCGCTGCCGTCTTCTAATGATGAGTCAATCGCACTCTAGAGAGCTGCACTGTACGGGGTGCGATTTTTAAAATATTAATTGCAGAGCCCAGGGAATAAAGACAATTACGAGTTATTTTCTTTTAAATAGGAGACAAATTTAGGGATTTTTACAACTTAATCTCTGTTGCGGTTAATTCCTTCAAATTCTCTATAATTAAAATTATGCATGTATACGCCATAATAGGGACACGCTCCGTAATAGGGACATCTACCTTACGTCAGTGTGGGGTGAAATGTTGATCGGTTGGTGCGAAAAATAATGGTCGCGGGAGAGAATAGGCTTGAAAAATTGAGGGGTGAGGTTCGAGAGGACCAAAATGGGGTTTTGTTGAGTCGCGGATGAGCCAAAATGCGTCCTGAGAGTGGAGAAGGAATCGGCAAGATTTCGTCGGTTATTTTGGTCCACCCTGATGCTGGCGACGTAGCCGTCGTTCCGAGAGAGCCTCTCGAAGGTTTCCGCTATTGCACGCGCACTTTCGCATCGACAGACTTTTCCGTCGCTCGTAAATACGCCATGGGAGTCTCCGTCGCGTTGAACATTCCGCACCGTGACCCGTGACGCCTCTCCAACGGATAGACTCGGGACTGATATAAATAGTCGTACGATCGAGACACACCGCGAGCGGTTATTCCTTTCTGCCACGCTTCCGTTTCCGGTTTAGAACGTGGCGGCTCTCTGAACGTAACGCACATAACAGTAACGAGACTCTGCAGATTTTTTAACGGTCGAAAGCAGCGAGTTCCGGAGCCGCAAAATCGATGCAGTTTTTTTTTTATCTCGCGCAGAAAAAGACGTCACAATTAATATATTTCAGACCAAAAATTGCGTTTTCCTTTGTTCGCGAGATGGAACTGTTTCAAAGCCCCAGAAGGTACGTTTTGTTTGTGCAAATTGAGGAAAATTGAATAAAAAGTAAAAATGCGTCAATATTACTTGGTAATTAAAAAAAAAAAAAAGATCTCTTCTCGCCGCGATTATTTCGATCCTAATTCATCTTTGAAGAGGAAAACTCGAGGCGACATATATAGTGGCTGCGGCGTGTAGCCCACATTCGTCGTGCGGTAAAACGTACGATTAAGTGTAATTCGTAATTGCGTGATGTAATTCCGGCGGTTGCGCCGTTTGAACCGTGCGCCATTGCCGCTTTTTTTTTTTTTTTTTTGTTCATTATTTCCCTGAGAACCGAGCCCCCCGAACGAAAATCTCGGACGTTGACGCCACTCCGAGTGTACTCCGATAACCCGGATAAATGCACAGCAGGGGGAGGAAGAAAAGAAAAGAAAAGAAAAGAAAAGAAAAGCGGTACCGTGCCGTTTGGGATTTCCTCGAGAATCACGGCGTCCGCTTTGTGCCGCGTGAGACTCTGCTCACACCGCGTCTCGAAGAATCAAGAGAATCTTTATCCCTCGTTAGCGACCAATTTATTAATTTACCAAGGGACAAACGGACGAGAGAAGAAGCTGCTCTCGAGAGGCTGTACATGCACTCGCCGCGAGGTTCAACGTTCTTCCGTTCAACCTCCCGACTTCGAGCATACGTATGATACACGTATTAGGGTGTTTCGAAAAAAACAACAAAAAAAACAAATTTCCTTCGACCTTTTTTCATGCCAGCGGCACGGAAATGAAAAATGACCTTGAGTTGACGAATTTGAACTGGATCGACCTTGAATTTTTTCGATTTTTGATATTAAAATTGCTGGAATGTTTATTTTATATTTCACGATATTTTCGTGATAAAAATCGAGTTTATCGTACATTTCGTCGTACATGAAAATGAGAAATGACCTTGAATTGAGGAATTTGAATTGAATGGACCTTGAATTTTTTCGGTTTTTGGAATTAAAATTGCTGGAATGTTTATTTCATATTTCACGATATTTTCGTGATAAAAATCGAGTTTATCGTACATTTCGTCGTACATGAAAATGAAAAATGACCTTGAATTGACGAATTTTCATTGAATCGACCTTGAATTTTTTCGATTTTTGGAATTAAAATTGCTGGAATGTTTATTTCATATTTCGCGATATTTTCGTGATAAAAATCAAGTTTATCGTACATTTCGTCGTACATGAAAATGAGAAATAACCTTGAATTGACGAATTTTCATTGAATCGACCTTGAATTTTTTCGATTTTTGATATGAAAATTGCTGCAATGTTTACTTCATATTTCACGATATTTTCGTGATAAAAATCAAGTTTATCGTACATTTCGTCGTACATGAAAATGAAAAATGACCTTGAATTGACGAATTTGAATTGGATCGACTTTGAATTTTTTCGATTTTTGGAATTAAAATTGCTGGAATGTTTATTTCATATTTCACGATATTTTCGTGATAAAAATCAAGTTTATCGTACATTTCGTCGTACATGAAAATGAAAAATGACCTTGAATTGACGAATTTTCATTGAATCGACCTTGAATTTTTTCGATTTTTGGAATTAAAATTGCTGGAATGTTTATTTCATATTTCACGATATTTTCGTGATAAAAATCGAGTTTATCGTACATTTCGTCGTACATGAAAATGAGAAATGACCTTGAATTGACGAATTTGAATTGGATCGACTTTGAATTTTTTCGATTTTTGGAATTAAAATTGCTGGAATGTTTATTTCATATTTCACGATATTTTCGTGATAAAAATCAAGTTTATCGTACATTTCGTCGTACATGAAAATGAAAAATGACCTTGAATTGACGAATTTTCATTGAATCGACCTTGAATTTTTTCGATTTTTGGAATTAAAATTGCTGGAATGTTTATTTCATATTTCACGATATTTTCGTGATAAAAATCAAGTTTATCGTACATTTCGTCGTACATGAAAATGAGAAATAACCTTGAATTGACGAATTTTCATTGAATCGACCTTGAATTTTTTCGATTTTTGATATGAAAATTGCTGCAATGTTTACTTCATATTTCACGATATTTTCGTGATAAAAATCAAGTTTATCGTACATTTCGTCGTACATGAAAATGAGAAATGACCTTGAATTGACGAATTTTCATTGAATCGACCTTGAATTTTTTCAATTTTTGATATTAAAATTGCTGCAATGTTTACTTCATATTTCACGATATTTTCGTGATAAAAATCAAGTTTATCGTACATTTCGTCGTACATGGAAATGATAAATGACCTTGAATTGACGAATTTTCATTGAATCGACCTTGAATTTTTTCGATTTTTGATATTGCAATTGCTACAATGTTTATTTCATATTTCACGATAATTCCAACGACGCAAACGTCACAATCCCGAGTCCTTTGAGAGCCACAGAGTTGCGTTGATCAACCGCGAGAGGGTCAAATGCTCTCCAACGCGTTTGTCGCGAGCAATTTGTTTTTTTTTTCCTTCACAAGTTTCCATTACATCGACGAATCCTGATGTATATACGCTCCTCGTTCGAGCCCGCATTCGACAAACGGCGCTGAAATTCATCGTCCTCCGCGCGTTATTCCGTCGAAAAATAAGAGAGGGGAAAGGAGAAGAAAAAACCGTGAAGAGATCCGCGATGCCGCGGCGCGTCGTCGATTCCTCTCGAACGCGTATACCGAAACGCTCGCGCGCACACGACGAGCTTTCTGACTCATGCAGCACCGACGAGGAATTCGAGGAACAAAGAAATCATCGCGCGGATAAGATATATCCCAGCTCGTGCGCGGGCACGAGGCTGCGATAATTGCGAGGCTAAATTCGATAATTTTACTGTATTTCCGGCTTATCAGCAGCGTCGATATCGAGTTACGCGTGGGTAATTCAATCGCCGGAAGATTTTCCATTCGAGAGCGCTTTATTGTGTAAATTAATTTTTTTTTTTCAAAATTCCGGCGCGGCTCCACTATCCCCTGAACTCAATCCCCGAAAAAAATGCAGCCAATCAGATCGCCGAATGAAAATCACGCGAAACAATGCGAACCTGGATTGTAATTTCAATCCGCGGTCGTATCAATCGTTGTTTCGATGATTTTTCGCGATAGACGTCAGGAAGAGTACGAGGAAGCGATAAGAAAAAAGAAAAAGAGATACGGCTCTCGATCGTCGCGATGTTTCACCGGACAATTCGCCGTTAAAGTTGCCTCGATCTATTGTCTCTCCTTTTCGCTTTTTTTATCACCGCATTGTTCGAGAGAATGACTCTGGCAATTTTTTCCGCGCGCAATTACAACAATAACAATAATTGTCCGCGGGCAGACAATAACCGGTAACGAGTGTAACGAGCCAGCGGAGTGCGAGTCGAGAGAAGAAACGGAAGGAGCGAGGGAAATTCGAGCATAAACGATCGCGCCAGTTTCAGCCATTTTTTTGCCCTACTAAACTCGAGGCGTCGTTATTTTTACGACCGGAAAGACACTCGGCTTGTTCGCTCGTCTCTTTTTCTTTCCACCTCGTCGATCCTCGATGGCACGCGAAAAAAAAAGGCGCGACGCGGAATTCTCTCAAACGCCGTTTACCGCCGCCGTCGCCTCAACGAAAATCCGAATTTTCTCCATTTTTGACACTCGATTCCCCAGCAATTTCTCCTTCACGAGCGTGCTCCGTTATTTCGGATAACTGCTTCGAAATATCCGACGATGAAAAACGAGTTTATCCGACTCTCAGAGTCGTGATTTTTCAACGTCGTCTCCGTCGGTTTCCCCCGCTGGTGAGTGTCGCACCTCCTCCGTGACTAACGGACTCGTCGCCCGGACGCGCGCGGAGAGTCGAGAGAGCCGCGGTTAACCCCGAGGACAGCGCGAGCTTGAGAAATACCCGGCGGTGTAACGGTGAGCGCCGCGCGAATTATCGACGAAACTGATGAATTTTCACTATGACGAGAGAAACCGTCTCGCGCTCTCGCAGAGTGCCTCCAGCATTGTCTCGCGACCGTTCGGGCGTAAGACAACCAACGCGCACGGTCTTGGATACTTTTAACACCGCGGGGAATCAACAAACGCGCGCCAAACGTTCCGCTCGAGTGCGGAAACAACACGCAGCGCACCTTCGCCCTCCCACCATCGATTTTCATCGTTGAAAAGTCCGCGAACCGTGCCATTTGCTTCTCCATGCGATTTCGAAGCGAAAAACACACTTTTCCTTGCGAAATTTTAGGAAAAAAAGACCACGCTGTCGCGCAATCTTTGCGCTTATAAATTCGTCGCAAAACATCGTCAAAATGTCTGCGGATTCAATTTTCCCCGGGCGATATTCATTTTTCCGCTGCTTCCGGCCAGAGTCCTGGAATTCGATAGAAATGTAGAGTGTAGAATGCTGCTTCGGAATTTTTGAAAATTCGAACGCTCTGGACCGCGATTTTTCCAAAAATTTCTCGGAAAATCCCCCACACGTGTCGTTTGAATAATCCGCCTCGTATGTTCGAAAAATTTCCATGTTCGTTGGAGTTTTTCGCGACGTACGGTTTTTTTTGCGGAAAATCGCGATAACGAGTGAATTTCTCGGTGGAAAATGAGCGTAAATCCATTTGGCCGAGAGGGATGAGAGTTTGCCAGCGGCATACCTCGATGGGCAGGGGGGGGGGGGGGTTCGATGAGGGATCGATTAACTCTGATATATAAATCGGATAGTCGAGACATTCCACAACTCCGACGCGAGAAGCATACAAACGTAAACATATATACAACAGCGTATATACAAAGCACATTCCAATCCCAATTACGAAGAATGTGACCCTCGTCGTTGATTGCGTTCTCCTTTTTTTCTTCTTTCCAATTTAACGGATCGTGCAGCCTGTCGAGCTAAAGGAGGTCGTCGGTCCAACGGAAGATGCAATTTTTTTGAAAACAATAGGGCAAAACAGCGTTGAAATGTTTAAAAATGAAAAGGAAAAATCAGCGAGGAGGAAAAAGAATTTTTCATTAATTTTACTCGTGTTTTGGTTGCTCTGAAATTGTCGAATGGTTTTTTTTTTTTTTTAATGATCACGAACGGACGAGGGATGAATTATGGTTGATCCTGTTTTCCGGAAAATCCCACGTGTACAGAAGCTCAATTTCCCACTGCCCTCCTAGTGCGATGCACGTATGCGTGCTGGTGGATCGTACGGCGGTAGACACACAGGATTATTATAATCCCGAGAGCAATGTCCCTTCTCTCTCTCGCTCTCTTTTAAATCGTGTATAAGCAGCTTTGCATAAATCCCTCTTAAATATATTGACACGCGGAGACGACGCACTCGAGGTTCGTTGAGTAACGTAAAATAGAACTCACAAGATGCACGTGGACAATCGTTGAATGTTACATCGCGAGCAGTGCAACGCATTTATTTTATCGCTCCCGTGCGAGCTCCGCCATCGATAGATGGCGATATCGATGTATGAAAAACGGGAAAAATCGTAATGATGATGATAATAAGCACTTTTTATTATCGTAATTCCTGGATCGACGACCTTATCGATCCTCTCAGCACCTGTACAATTTTCTGTACATGACGCTGCGCGAGTACCCATAGCAGCGTTTTTCCGCGTTTTCTTACCGAAATTTCGAGTTTCCGCGAAAAACTCGACGAGGTTTGTAATCGGCGGAAAATTTGCGACGAAACAGACCGTCGAACCATCGGGAATTAAAAAAAAAAAATTTTCGTCGTTTTTGCCACTTTTCCAGAATCGACGAAAAGCCGAAATTTCAAACAGTCATAACTACACTTCTATTTGCGCTATATAGGTTTGTTGGGGGTGTTTTGGATAGCCCTCGAGTAGACTTGGAAAATGGTGAAAGTTAAACGTCGATAGCTCGATTCCTTCACCCTCAAAATCGATGTTGAAAATCGGCGAAAAAAACGCAAAGGGGTATGTATGGGAAAACTGGCAAAAATCGATGGTCGGACTTTAAAAATCCGCCAAAAATCGAAAAATAAAGATATCTCGATGAACCAAGCGGCATTTCGAAGCTTCGACAATTGCCCAGAGAACGAGCACAAGTTGAAGTGTCTACCTCAATCGGAAAAAGAATGGCGAGCGTTTTAGTGATTTACACCAATTTGGCAAAAAATGACGAAAAATGTTGCATCTTCAAAATCAAATCAAATCAAAATCAAATTCAAATCTGATTACGAAAATCACCTATATTTCATCAAAAGCTCGGTATCTCACTCGGAAAACTTTTTTTTGCAACGACTTTTGCAACAGGCGCTGTTGAACTATCGAAAATTAAAAAAAAATGCATTGTACCTTTGGATCATCATTGATCCATGACAGAGTCTATTGCGACTGGTGCCTCTGTGCTCATCAAGCGAGTCAACGGTATAGAGTGTACAGATACGATGAATAAACTTGATGCAGCAGCGCGAAAACTCCCAACCGGAGCTCGCTGTGTTTGCTCATTCGTGAATCCGAGTAGCACCGAAAGCGCGCGCTGACATTCGATAGCTTTAGCCGGTACATGCAATATACGTAGTTTACTCACCGGCCGAGTTGCTCTGTAAACTCGACGAGCAGCAGCGCGGCTGGCCATCCGATATACGGCAAAAGTTTACCCCCGCAAAGTTGTTGCGCGAATCTCGCGAGTTCCCTCGATCGGCACGAGATGGAAACTGTGCGAAGCCGCGCGCGTGATAATATTTACTTAAAACTTTTCTTCAATATGTTGACACGCGAAAACGCGGCACGATAAAATCATTGAGCGATTCTTCCTCTCCGCGAAGAACGTGAAAAAAACATTCCGAACGATGATATTCGACGATACTTTGGGAATTCTCCGCTAGATGGCGTCTCGCTCCCGCGAATCTCCCAACAGGTCTGCTCGAGGGAAACGTATAAAGAACGATGCAAAACGTTCGAACGTTCACTCCCCGTGCTCGTAATTTCAAGGACTTTCGGTCATTTCTTTCACTTTTTTAACCCCTGAATGAAAAAAAAATCATACAACAAGAGATTTGAGTTCGTTCAAGTCGTTGCGGAGAAGATTCTCCGATCTCCCTAGATACGAAGACAACGAAGACGATGAGATACACGATCGGGGCGGAAGGAGGAAAGGCTCCCCGGGGAAAGGGCAACAAAAGAGAGAGGGAAAGTTATGCGTAGGTGCGGCTTGAGCGTTAGTGTCCTTGAACGAAGGAACACGATGCACGTTCCTTATAGATCGCAGGTACAATATATCACTTGTATACATGTATATATACACACACGTTATGCCTCGAGACCATGCAGAGAGTATAATCCCAGCATGGATTTATCTACGTCTTAGCCTGACGGATCGTTCGTAAATTAAATAATAAAATCATTCCCATTGAAAATATTAAATCGACTATATCATCGTACCTGATTTCTTATTCAAATTTCACGACGTTTCACAAATATTCCGCCTCTTGGTTATTCCTTCGATTATTCTATTATTCCAAGATAATTCAAATTTTCTTTTCCCAACCGTATTCGCGCAGTAACGCACCGATAAGCCGGTGCATTTTTGGATCGCGAGTGGATGACACGATTATATCGCGAAATGAAGGAGAATCGAAAGATTACGGCGCGAATCTATATCGCGCCTTTCTCTCGACTTTTTTTCCACAGTAAATATCGTGCACGCTCCTATCGACGCGGATTACAGTCGGTCTACTCGCTGGATTAGTCATCGAATTATCCCGCTTCGGGGAAAGGTGAATTAGCGCTAAACGCCCTCGTTTCGCTTCGATGCTTCTGAAACAGCCGTCGAGAGTATCGAAAAAATCCCGGGGGAAAATAAAACGTAACGGTGGAAATTTTACAGCCTTGCGTATCGCGCAAAATTCGAACAAGTTGTATAACGTCTACAGGCTGTCTCAAAGCGGACGCTGACGATGCAACGCTAAACTTTGACGATTGATTCGGAATTTCATCCTGAATCCACCTGTAAATTATTTATAAACGTAACGGAGAAAATGTAATATTGACACGGTACATTTAATAAGGAAATGTTCAAAGTGATATTGACATATTTATTTGCACGTGGCATACGTATAGTGTGTTGTTGTTATTATTATTATTATTATTCTGTTATATATAGCAATAAATTTATGTTATATACATCCTTGTTTGCGTGCGCGCGCGCGTGTGTGTGTGTGTGTGTGACAAAAAAAGAGGAACTCTAGTGATAAAACCAGTTTTGCAAAATGGTCGAGATGAGACTCCTCGCAACGAGTTTAGTATAACGCGAGAGAAGTTTACGTATGCTCGACGTGAAATGCTTTAAAGAGTCTCCAAGCTTTGTCGTTTCGTCGAGGTTTCTCTCTCTCTGTCTCTCTCTTTCTCTTCGTTCCTCCTTGTCTCGTATCAACTTGATCTCCCTCCCATCAGCTTTCCTCTTTCTCTCCTCTTCTTCTCATCCTTTTAATCCGCGTAACTCTATAAATGTTCAAAGAGAGCCTCGACCAGACGCTCATTCGCATTCATGCGCGTCGCACGAAACGGAAGTAACGTTTTCCATTACACGAAGAATCGTAATGACGATAATCGACGAGAAGACGAAAAACAAAGACGAGAGATCTCACGAGAGACCGAGGGAATAAAACATTACACTAATTTCGCGCCGTTGGTTATTATTTATTGCTCGTAATTGTAGTAGACGAATTATTTATTCGACGTCGACGTTGTCGCCTGCTGGTTGTTGCGGAATTACGCGAGATGGCGGCACGTGAATTTTCGCGAGAGGACGGGAGTGAATGTATCTGCGATAATCTTTTCTTTTTTTTTTATCCTCCGCGAGCGGTGTGTCACGTAATACGCGCATTATCATCGTTTGTTTTTTTCCTTTCTCTATTGCATCCGTCCGCAGGCTGCATTCCGCAGCTCGTTTTTCTTCTCGAATTTCACAGCCGCGAGACAAACTCGTAGACGTTTCGCCATTTCGCCCGGTCGAAACTATGACGTCGTGACGAACATAACCTTTGAGATAATCGGACAGAGATGCATTTGATTCATTGATTTCTCGTCAGTTTTTCGAGTTGAGCGAGTTTTTCGAATGTTTTTCTCGAAATATCACCGCGTTCTCGCCTAATTTACGCGCGACGCATGAGCTGTTTCTCATTGTCAGGGCTGAAGGGATTTACAAGAGTGTATACATGTACACTGGGGGTTTGGGCGGGAGGGGAACCCCGCCCAAACCCCAAGCGCAGCTCTGGCCGATGCACGCGCAATCCAACCTATATCCGAAACGTCGGCAACGCCAACAGAGTACAGAGAGAGAGAGAGAAACAGAGAGGATAACGTGAAGCAGCGCCACAGCCTTGCAGGGTTGCCACCAATCGTCCCGAGAGCGAAAAAAAGTCCCCATAAGAAAAAAAACAAGCATTTCGCAGGATCGCCCGCTGGCTGATGAAAATGGCGAAGTGAAAGAGAATCCAAAGAGAACGCAAACACTCCCGCCGCGCACTCGAGACATTTCACTCGTAACTGCCTGGTTTTTCACCATGAAATTTTTCAAGAGCACCGTTAAATCGTACAACGACGGCATGACGAATGCATTCGGAGATGATCCGTGAAAGGTCACGTGACTCACTCGGTAGTAAAAAAAAAAGTGTACGTTCGCATTTTATCGCATCATCATGTGGTGGTACTTTTGTGCGCGATGAGTTTTGTTTACTTCTTTTTTTTCCAGTTATTTATTCTCGCTATTAAAAATACATTCCGAGGATGAATTTAGTGCTCGTAATTTTACCGTATACGAGAGCGGAGTACTCTTGCGTTGAGACGCTAATGAGGACATCTACCTTCGCGCGTATGTATTAGATAGGCTCGAGTCCTGCGAAGGCAAAGGAGCAGCACAAGGGACCGAGTCTGACCGAGTCTCGAGAAAGATTCTTTCATTCTCGCTTCGACTTTCGCGAAGAGCGCACGTCGTTTGGGCTTTCGGTAACAATCTCTTCAACGACAAACGATGTTAAAGAGCGTTCTTTCGAATCTTTGGGAGCACATTTATGATTCGAATCGCGAACGACACTCTGGGTCGAAATGAAAAATAACGTACAGAAAAGTAGCAGAGAGAAAAACGGAAATGTATGGTGTATAGGAAAAAGTGCGAGCAATGCGTCAGTGACGGAAAGACGACAGGCAGACGGGGACAGACTGCGGCCGGAGCTAAAGAGAGAGGGGGAAGCGAGCCTCGTACGCGAGAGGCAGGAGTGGGGAGAGGACGACGCCACACGCCACAGCCGTAGCGAGCGCTGCCGTTCGCGCTCCGCGAGACGGCGCCACAGTCTCTGCTCGACGCTCGGCGGCTCCGTCACCACTCCCCACTACACTCGGCGAGCGTCAAGGGTTTAGCCGTAGTTTGTCAGTCGCTCGCGCGTTACCAAGCCAAGTGGATGAGTTTGTGAGTGTTCTCCCGCTTCGAATAAAAGAAAGAGAAATCCTTCGCGTCGCGCTTGAAAGTTCAGCGGAATATTTGTGCGAACGAATATATTTTGTTTTTTTTCTCCTCGCCCCCTCCCGCCAAGGATACGTTTATAGACAAGAAAGAGTATAATTATTTCCGTGCTACGATAATATCGTTTTTTCTTCTGTGCCGAAACAAAGGGAAAAAAGAGAAACGATCGTTTCGTCGTTTGCTTCGACGTTACATACAGTGGTGTAAATTCGTGCGCGATATATATTTATAATTAAAAAATATATTTATATTAAATATATATATATATAATATACACACGTAAATCGTAACATTTTTTTTATTCAACGGGGAGAATATCCCCGTGACTGGAACAATCTGGAGTGAGAAAGATTCGAGGATAACTCATTTTTTTTGGATTCGTTCAAGGATCCAAGGAGCGCACGAACGGTGAGTCGGAGGCATTCTTTTTCAATCGCCAAAATTCCCCCTTTGGCCCCCCGTTCTTATCCATTGTTGCGAATCGTTTAACTTTTCACATGAAATTCCGCCATCGCTTCCGTTTCGAACGTGGCGTGACGTCGGGAAATTCTCGACATTTTTCGCTACGTCATTTTTTATCGTCGCGCGACGCCAAGCTCTCTGCGGTGTCCGCCGAAATCGTTCGTTTCTCTCACTTTCTTCTCGGTGAGATGTCATTTCGCGGCCTCGCAACGAATTTTCTCAAACGCCGGTAGTTTTTTCATCGGAAACTCGCCGAAATAATCGTGTACCGGCTTTCTCGCGACGTTGCGTGCGCGCGCGCGCCTGCCTGCCTGCTTCGGGCGAGAAAGAGAGGTCCTCGCGAGACCGGTGCGTGTGCGCCCGAATCGCCATTTTGGAAATGGACAGTAATCGATATAGCGGCGGCTCACGCGAGGGGTCTTTTTTCCCTTTTTTCTGCTCCTTCTCCTTCCTTTCACCGTCGGCATCGATGGACAATGAAGGAATCGGAAAAAAGAAAGGAAAAGAATCCGCCTTCGGAGTCTCTTTGTCCCGACGAAACCCCCTCGTTGCTTCTGCAGCCTCTTTCTTGTAATATACTTTAGCGCGATTGTCTTTCCTTTCTTTTTCCACCTTCTCCCGAAAACATCGCGACGGCGAGCAACGTTTTCGCCTTCCATCGCTGATTTTTCGATTTCGACGAACCAACGGCGCGAACGACTCTCTCGCCGAGTGGCGTCGTTTTTCTTTTCGATCTCCGAGCGAATAAAGCGTATTTGCCGAAAAGACCATACGGGAAAATTTTGCGTACGATCGATCCCTCGTGCGCCGATTATCCGGGCCCGGCAGCCTGTTACGCCATCTTGTTGTATCCCCTCGTACGTCCCCCCCTCCTCCTCTCCTGCCGCTTCGTCTTTCTCGCATCTCCCACCGCTGCTATTATAGTATACTCCTTTTCCGTCGACTCGAGAGCCTTACAGCGCGGGCGGCGGGGGGGGGGGGGGGTAGCTCCGTGAGCCAGTCTCTCGTTATACCCGTATGTTTCAAAAGTAGACCGTTATTCTTCATCATTCCGGGCTAATTTTTTTCTCTCGATATTCCGAATTGTAAATAACGTTCAATCGGGTCGTAGAGGGCGCCGTGCTACTATTCGTGTACATAGATTTCGATGACTCGTCGCGCAAAGGTCATCGTCACTTTCGAAAGGAAAAGTTTCGGCGAATTATAAACTCTAATTGTAAGCTCGATCATAAACTCAAGATTTTCCGAAAAAAATCGATTTACCACTTTTTGTTCCTTTATTCGCGAAATATGCGGGGCGGAGGGACGGGGGTGAGGAGATTTTTGAATCTTGCCCTGGTTCTCGAAAAAACATTTGAATTTTCTTGGAAACGCAAATGCGAAAACGAGATGAAATTTCAAAGATTCTCGAGCGAAAAAACGTCGATTCTCCGACGTTCGGGAAGGCTTCGGTAGCCTAAGCTGCGCGTGAAGATACCTGGCGGGTTACCTGCTCGTCTGATCCTTCGTTTTTTTTTTCTTCCTCTGCGACCACGTGTGGCGGGAAGAAATACTAGAGAAGGGGGGGGGGGGGGAAGGAAGGAATGGGGTGAACGTTATTCCAAAGTGCAAACAAAATGGGTTTCACGCCACAGGGGCGCCCAAATCTGGGATTTTCTTGTAGTGGTACATGAGGATTGGATATTGTCGAAAGTGCGGTTAGACCCTTCTCGTATAGCTGTACGACATTAGACACGCACGTGATTCTCGAGTCTGCATCGTTGGAATTTAGAGACACCTATACGACAAGCTTTTTTTCTCATCTTCGATATTCCACGGTTTGCCAAATATTTTGAAGCAATTTTTCAAAATTGTGACAGTCATAAAAAAAAGAACGAAAAAAAAGAAATTGAGTCTCCGAGTTTTACGCTCGTTCGTCTTTTTTTCTTTCTTTTTTACCGTTAAACTCATTACGCGCGTTAATAGCGCGTTGCGCATGGCGGAGATTGATCGGAAATTGAATCTCGCCGGGGTACGCGCGGTACTCGATCAATTTTCCTTTGTACGCGGGCACGGACGAGGAAAGAAAGACGAGAAACGCGCGCGCGACCCGCTCGTCTTCGTGCTTTCCATCTCGAAACTAGTTTTTCTACGCGATCTTTCACGAGGAGAGGTCCATCGACCCGCGCGAACGTTTCGCTCATTATCTCTCTTTTCTTGCCCCACTCGGCTCGCTCGAGGATTTTTGTACGTACAATTACGCTCTGGTGGACAAAAAGGGCATCGTAACGATCGAGTTTTCCCAACTTCCATCGGACGTCTCATGGATTTTACATCGTCTCGAAGAAAAATGCAAATTCCGAGATGAAAAAAAATGGTACTCTCGTTGGATGATGTTTTCGATACAAACGGGCCTGTGGCACAGGCAGTTGGAAAAACACAAAGTGGAAAAAACGGTCGGGAGAGAGAGAGGAAAAAATGCCGAGGGTGATTGACGGATCGTCGGGAGTCACGATCCGTCAGAGAGACGATATCGCCTCCGAGTACATTTTGTGTGCTCTCTTTATTTCGAAGAGCGCCGTTTGATCTCGTCCCTCTCGCATTTCCACTCGGGGAATAATCTCGACGAGGCCAATAACGAATCTATACCGGACTTTCCACTCTGCGACTGTTTTATTTCTGTTCCTCATCTTTTAATGCCTCCCCCCACCCTCCCCGTCATCAAATTTTTTTATTTATTCGACGCAATTGACGATAGCGGGGTCGTCAATTCCCACTCCCGCTTCGAGGCTTTCTCTCGTGAGAAAAATAGAGAAAGGGAGAAACTCGCGCGAGAATGAGACGCAAAATGATGGAAGAAAAAAAAAGATCGAGATGCCCGGTGTCTCGTCCGTGTAAATTGCGCGTATGATTCGATCGCCTTCGAGCGATTTTTACAGCCCTTCGATCGTGGCCCGCGAGTTTATCGTCGATTTTAGGGAGATTTCAATCTCGTGTTTATTTTTTATTTTCACCATTCTTCGGCTTCTCGTCACACTTTGTCATGACTTTGTTCTCGGGTTTTTTTTTCGTCGCAATCAAGCGGTTACGATTTTTCGCCTTTGCGGGGGAGTACTTTGGGAAAACGTGAAAGATTTAGCGTCGTTTTTTCCCGTTGTTTTTCACAACGACTCCTTCGCGGGCTTTACTCCCAACGCAGCCTTATCCGACGCGAAAACACTGTAGAGGCAGGAGAGACGAGGAACGAAGAAATAAATTAGATATCAAAGCGCACAATTTAATTGCTGTTTACCCTCGATTTTATTATCCGCGCTCGCACTTATCATTTCCCTCGCGTAATTTATGACCGAGCTATTTTCAGCAACGACGTTCGGAATATGGGCATGTATGGGGCGTTCCGTGTAAAGTACCGACTGTCCAAAAATCCAAACGCTCTCGGAATTTAATTCTTTGAAATCGAAATTTGCTTCTTCAACGTCGCGATCGGAGATCGAGGGCGCTACGATCGTTATCTCGTATCCGGCTCTCTTTTCCCCCTGACGGATTGGGCGGGGCGGAGGGGTAACGAGGGTCAAAACGCATTTTGAGAGGATTTCGATCGTCGCTACGAAAATGGGGGGGGGGGGGGGAGGAAGAAATTCCTCTGAACTTTTTTTTCGTTTTTTTTTTTCTTATTCTTCTCCAAAGCCTCGAATCGCGGCATGAAAAATCTCGAGCGGAAAATTCGTCGACGATCTATGGGTCGTTCGAGCCGAAAAGCAAACAAAAAAAAAATACAAAATTTTTTTTTTTTTTTCATCATCGTTCAACGGAGTTTGAAATTTGGAAAATTCATTTTATACCCTCGAGATTTTTCCGTTTCGTGATTTTCGAATTTTGAGTTTCACGATTTTTCTCGCGCGTTTTTCAATGTTTTTTTTTTGAAATTTACGATTTTATTTCAGTCACGTGATGGACGAAAACATTTTCCCTGGAATTTTTGTCTTTGTCGGCGAAAAATTGCCGGCGCGTTGAAAATTCCCGAGGTTTGACGATTTTTCGTCTTTTTTTTTTTTTTTTTTATATTAAAAATTGGATGGGAATGTGGAGCGAGCAAATACGAATGTGACGGTTCGAAATATCGTTGGCCCTGTCTAAAAATGAGGCACGGCATCCTGCGCGGCTTATCACGAGGTTTTTTATTCGCGTATTACGCGCCGTACGCAGATATGCCCGACGATGGAATTTATCCTCGCGAATGTGTACGCTAGCACAGCGCAAATAAATAAACATCGCGCGGGGAGATCGAGAGCTCGAAACTCTCCGAGCAAATAGTGTTGCGGCGTTAAATTCTCTCTCTCTCTCTCTCTCTCCCTCTCTCGCTCTCTTTAACGAGCTTAAAGAGAGGCGGCAGTGACCCCCGGGGTTTTATGTGCTCCTTAATCTATTCATTGTCAGTCGGTTCGATAAAACGAACATGAAACGACTCCACGCACTGCCCTACACGTGAACGCACGAACGAAAGAGAGAGAGTGAAAAAAAACAAAATTAAATCAATTTTTTAAATTCATTATTCATTTACGGTCAAAGAAAAATCCGGATTTTCACGATTTTTCAAGTAAACGACAGACGCACGATGCTTTTGGCGGTATTTTTCGTTCCCCCGTGAAATTCGCAAGCTCGAAACGATCGGAATTCAAAGTCACCGCTTCGTGCGGCGAGAAATGATGAAAATCGCGCGTCACTACCAGTGCGCCCTCTCTGAACGCGAATCGAAAGTTTACTTCCACGCGAACGTATAATCACGAACATCGGAGACTCTCAACGTGTTGCGAGTCTTGAGACAAAGGTGTTGAGACGAAGAGAGAGAAAAAAAAAAGTAATAACCCCTTATCGCGATTACTCGGCGACTGAATTAACATCGCGATTTCATCACCGACAATTTTATTCATTTTGCCGCGTTAATCGCGATGAATTCCGTCGCAAAACTTTTCCCCGCTCTCGCGTCCAACCTTTTTGTTTGCTTCGTCGAGCAATCGCGTACTGAAACACCGATTGAATCGTTGTAACAAGAATCGTAGCTCTCGTTGTCGCAAAATATATTCAAAAAGCAAAGAGAGAGGGAGAAAAAAAGGCTCTCGGTAAACAATCGAAGAGAACGCATATCGAGGCGCGAATACATAATGAATTCGTACGACGACGCAAGCACTTGAACCCCGGGTCTGAAAATTCATTCGCCGATCGGATAATCGATATTGCACTCGCGCGTTAACCCAATTTCGTTTCCTTCCTCTCCGCAACCGATCGTCGTCCCGTATCGTTTCATTTTCGTTCGAAGCAACGCCATTTTCTCCGCTCTTTGTCCCTCTCAAATTCCTTATTTGGAGTGGTGGGGGGGGGGGGGGGGGTGTTGATAACGGAAAAACGTCATGTTTCTCAAGTTTGCTTGCGTTGGAATCCGACGAATGGGCGAAAAATCGTTTTTTCGTTGAGAAAAAACGAAGAGAGAGAGAGGGAGCCACCGATTCTTTCGCTCGAGTGCAGACTCAATGTTTTTTTTTTTTGCCCTCCTCCCCTCGCCCCATTGTCTTTTACCGATTTATTCGTACCGTCTCTTTGTTGGCTCGTTCTCAAACGGCGACAAGCGTGTATGCAATAGCGCGTGCGAAGCTTCGGGTGCGATGCACTTTTAAAAATAGTTGCACCGAAAGCGTTGCATTTATACACTCGCGTTGACCTTCTCGCCCGCGTACCGGAAGTCCGAACGCCAATTATAGTCCGAGGTCCCTCACTCCGTGAATTCTCTTCTGTGCTTGCTACCCTGCTCACAAACCCCCCCCCCCCCCCCCCCCTTGATCCCAACGAAATAAAAATTCGGTGGGAAATTCGCGAAAAAGATCGAAAATAGCAAAAAAATAAATTTTTTTCGCGCTGAATGATGATAACGAATCGCGGCAGGAGGAAAAAAGTCGCATCGGAGAGTCGTTTTGAGGGTGAAAAACAAAAAAATAAAAAAATAAACAATTCCGACAAAATTCGACGATACTCCGTGCGAAACGATGTTTTTCGCTTTTTCTTTTTTCCTTCTCCATTTTGAAGGATCGTTTTTCAAGGTCATTTGACGCGCGCTCATGCCTCGTTTCGTCCGTTACAGTTGTCGCGTCGCAGATAGCATCTCCGGAGCGAAGGAAAAACACGCGCGAGCGTAACGTACGCCCGGTGGAGGCAGAAAATTTGAAAAAAAAAAAAACGAAAAAAAAGCCACGAGGAAGGGGGAAAAGCACCGAGAAGCTCTCGAGTGCTTGTTTCAAAGGCGAAGTCGTCGATAACAAACAAAAACCCGAGAGAGTCGATACGAGAGCGATAAAAGATGGGAGTGCGACAGAGCAAGAGGTCCGTGGACATAACAACGACGCCGAAGAAGGAAGGACTTCCGGTTGAGGGCGTAGTGGGTGACGCGGCAGCGCCCGGCGATGGAAAGCTCGAAAAGATCGAGGAAACCGACGCGAAACCGACGACCAACGGTGTAGCTCCACACACGGACGCCACTGCCGCCGTCGTCGCCGCCGTCGCCGCCACGCCCGACGACAAGGACAAAGACAAGGACGAAGCTACGGAGAAGGAAGCCGAAAAGGTGAGTTTTTTTTTTTTTTTTTTTCCAAATCCAACTCTATCGATTTTCCCCGATAAATTAGACCATCTCGAAAGCCAGCCTATTTTCATGCCGATTTTCCGAAATTACGACGCTCCGGAGAATTTCGGAAAATTGAAAATCGAGAAAATTCGGGGATTCGTCCTCGAAATTCCTCGCGTGTTTGCGCGCGTTTGTAACACTATGTCGAGTTGAGAAATTGGCGCTGTCGTCGCGTGAGAAACGAGAGAGCGTGGGGGGGGGGGGGGGGGGGAGACGACAGTCGGCGTTCTTTTCCGTTGTGTTTTCCTCTCTCGTCTTATCCGTAAACGAATCAACATTCCCGTCCGCGTCTTTGCCTCTTTTCATCGCGCGAAATTAACAGCGGCGATTCCCACGGATGACATTTTCCTCGCTGAACTTTGTCGCCTTCGCCTGTCGCGATTTTCGAGTTTGCACTTTCGTCGGCGTCCGACGGAATTTACGAGAAACTTTTTTTTGTCCGCGATATTTCGCGACTCGCTGCTGCATGTTTTTCAGCAATTTTTTTGCAATTACGACACTCGAGAGCTAAAGGAAAGAAAATTTAACGAAAATTCCGGAAAATCCAATTCTCGTCGAGGTCCAACGATGCAAACTTCAGAATCATCGCGGCACTCGATCCTCGCCCCTTTCGCGCGATCCTATACTTTTCCCCGTATAGTCACTTGTTTTTTAACGCCGATTTTCCACGGCTTTTCCGAATTTTCCGAGATTAACGACGCGGTCGTGGAAAAAAACGGAAAATGCGATGAAAATTCTAGGAAAATTGGAGGAAATTCGATTTTTCGTCGAGGTCCAACGGTGCGAGATTTGAGATCGTTTCTGAACCGTATTTTTCGACGTAGTCGACGGACCCGAGTCCGAAGTTTGCGTCACTTGTTTTTTAACGCCGATTTTCGATTCGAATTCAACGAGATTAACGACGCCGTTGTGAAAACAGACGGAAAATTGACGGAAATTCGATTTTTCGATGAGGTTCAACCGTGCGAACTTAAAGATCGTTTCTGCGCCGTATTTTTTCCCGTACAGTCGATGGACGCGAGATTAACGACGCGGTCGTGAAAAAATACGAAAAAGCGATGAAAATTCCAGGAAATCTGAGAAAAATTCGATTTTTCGTCGAGGTCCAACGGTGCGAACTTTAAGATCGTTTCTGCACCCTTATTTTTCGACGTAGTCTATTTATTTTTCCCTATTTTCCCTATTTTTCCCTATTTTTCCACGCCGATTTTCGACGGTTTTTCCGAATTTTCCGAGATTAACGACGCGGTCGTGAAAAAATATGAAAAAGCGACGAAAATTCCAGGAAATCTGAGAAAAATTCGATTTTTCGTCGAGGTCCAACGGTGCGAGCTTTAAGATCGTTTCCGCACCCTATTTTTCAATGTAGTCGACGGACCCGAGTCCGAAGTTTGCGTCACTTGTTTTTTCACGCCGATTTTCGACGGTTTTTCCGAATTTTCCGAGATTAACGACGCGGTCGTGAAAAAATATGAAAAAGCGACGAAAATTCCAGGAAATCTGAGAAAAATTCGATTTTTCGTCGAGGTCCAACGGTGCGAGCTTTAAAGATCGTTTCCGCACCGACCGGAGAATCGTCGCGTTACACGCGTATATTACGCTACGAGATCAAGCCTGTAACCGTATACAAAAGTAGCGCGTGTAAAGTTTAGAGTCGCGCGCGAAATCCGATATTTCCTCGATTGAGCAACCACCGCAGCTGTCATGCTCCTTACACCGTGATACGAGGGAGGAAGAATCCGCGAGAATCCGACGCCGCCGAGCAGTAACGTTACGAAGAAAGCGATAGAGAGTAAATTGCGAAATAAAAAAAAAAACAAAAGCGAGAACGAAAGAAAATAAATATCATCGAGAGAATAGAGATAAGATTAAGGTAGTTCTATCGTTAGATTCAAATCGAGAAATTGTTTTGCAGTTTTTCTCACATACAAAATGGTTCGCGGGCTTCAGTTAAATAAGAAAAGTTGTTGCAAATCGACTAAAGAACAGCATACTCTAAATTCACGGTCATCCCAGGTGATATGTGCTTGCTCTATAATTACAAAAATTGCGAAAAAAATTTTCTTAAGATTTTTTTGGAAAACTCAAGAAATCTTCTTTGATGTTGCACAAGAATGTATGCAAAGTTTTAGAAGGCTTCACCACGTAGAAGCCAAGATATTCATTGATGAAAATGCAACTTTTAACACGCGCTCTTACGAGAGACTACCGAAAATTGTGATTTTTACCAATAAATATCTCAACTTCCACGTGGTAAAACCTTCCAAAATTTATTACACACGTATATATGACATCAAAGAATACGTATTCAAATTTTCAACAAAATCTTAAGAAAACGATAAAACGATAGAACTACCTTAAGAACGTTCGGACGACGGTGTCCAGCCGCGAGAATCTCGAACCGGAAATCGCGACGAAGATTCGTGCGCACGGTGATTTTCGAAGCACACATTTATTTTCCGCCCGTGCTTCGTTAATTTTGCTAAATTTCTTTTTTTTTCGCCACGAGATTCCCCGGACATCTTTGTTCCCTCGAATTCCCTCGGTATTGCCGAGGAGGGAAACGCACGAATCGCTTTTTTTCTTCTCTTTTCATCCTCGAGCGTCGTGATTATGCGTGATTCGAAACGCGGATGAATTTTTGAAAAAAAAAGCATCCGCAGCGTAAAGAATAACGCGTGTCTGCGCGAGGGACTTTTTTGGGTCCATTTCAGCCTCCTTTGGGACGCGCGAGAGTGCCAAATTTACGGCACGATTATCCGCACGAAACGAGTTTGAACGTTTTGCTTCGACTTTCCTTCCAAATCGAGATGAAAGGAGAGGAGGGAAAAAAAACGCTTCTTTTATCGCTTTACCCCCCCCCCCCCCTCCCTCCTCCTCTTTCTCCCGGCAAATTCACTCCGCGTGTCGCATCTTTGAATTCCTCCTCAACCGCTCCGGATGTGGGTCTTTGTTTTTTTTTCTTCTTTTCGCCATTTAATTTTCTCCCGCAAAACGTATCTGCTATACGCGCAACGCGAACGCAAGATTCCGCTAGCAATTTGATTTCTAATTGATTTTTTTTTTTAAGCATTTCTCGCTTTTTTTTTCTCATCGCTTCTCCGCAGCTGTTCGACTCTCGATTTCGTCGTATACCACGCGTGAATCATCCATGCGCGAGGTTGGAAAGTTTCGACGCAAAAAAGTGCCCTCGATTCCGGTTAAATCATCTTTGATGATTCAACTCTCGAGTAATTCGTCATGGAATTATGACGGTGTGCCGTGCTCGGTTTTTTTGTTATTTTTACGCGCGAAATCCCGAGACGAGACTCGCAGGGAGGAGACGAGCATTTTTTTACAATCCATCTTTCGAACGTAATATTTTCCGAAAATTTTGGGAATGTTTCGCGTTTTTTTTTTTTTTTGCGTCAATTCGCGTTGGAAACTTTATTTTCGCATCGCCGGAGAGACGATGTGAAGCCGCGGCTAGAGCCAAGCGCGTAAATTCGAACGAAACATCGACTTTTGTCGCGCCGCTGTACAAAAGAGAGAGAGAGAGAGAGAGAAAGCGGCAGGGCACTCGCGTCGCGTTAATCGACTCGGCTGAATTCCGGAGGCTAATTAAAATCATACGGAGACGAGCAAACGGGGCAGAGAAGGGAGGAAAGTCCGTGAGGATTGACGACGATGATCGTGTGACGAAAGAAACGAGAGTAAAAAGAAAAAAAAATGAAAAAAATCATCAAAGAGTACATTTTTGCGACGAAGGAGCAAGAAGGGTTAAAAAAACGTATCGTATCGTACGGAGGCTCGTTTTCGCGCGCGCTTATTCACGTTGAAGAGAGAAAAAATGGAAATCTCCGTGCGAGAACGGGTCGGTTTGAAGCGCCACCGCGCGGATCAAGTCGAAAACTCCGCGAGAGACAACACGTTTCTCATTTGGCGCAGGTGCAACGAACGACTCGACAGCGCGAGTTTCACTCGAGTCTCTCCGCGTTTCTCGTTACGACGAATAAAAGTTTAATATTCCGAGCTTCCGGCGAGGGAAGCGACGAAACTGAATTTACGTCATGCCCCCTTGCCTCCACCGCACCGACCATTCATTCGTACAGAGACGAATAACGAAGCGGAGATGTTTTACAATTCGAATTTGCGTTGCCGACTCTGCCGTTGTTTTTCCTCCGTCTCGCTCTCTTTGGTTTTTTTTTTCAACATCGACAACGTCATATCGAACGATGCTTCGTCGGTGGAAATGCGATGATTTTTTGTTGTTGTAATTTCGTCAAACTCGTCACGGAAAAATTATGAAAAAAAAACGTGGCACGAATGTCAGTGGAAAAATTCGTATTTCCCGTATCGTATCGGGAGTTTCGCAGTTTTGAGCCTTGCGGCGAATTTCGCGTCCATTTTTTTCTGGAAAATAAAATTCGCCACGACTTTGTCGATTTTTTTGCGAGATTGCTATTTTTTTTTTCCCTCTTTTTCGAACGATCTCGCAGGAGGACGAGACGAAAGCGGAAGAGGCCAAGGTAGAATCTCCGACGACTGAAACCCCGGTGGAAGCCGCAGCGGAGGTCACGACGCCCACCGAGGGAACACCAGCGAGTCCGACAACAGCCACCTCGCCCGACAGCAAAGAAACGAAAAAGAAGGACAAGGTATCGATTAATAATATACGTCGATTCGTCAGTTTTTTCATATTCGTTTGATTCGACAATCGGAAAAAAACAACAAACGTTTTCTCTTGCGGAAAATTGCCGTGAGAAACAGATCACGGGGGGGGGGGGGGGGGGGGGTATTGGAAGGAGAACGTTTTGTTCCAATTTTCGTCTCCAATTTCGTGACGAAAAGTTCGCTGTTCGAGCTTCGTCGTCTCGCCGTTTGCGTGGAAATGCTTTTTTTTTGTATCTCCCATTTGTCACAGCTGAAGAAGAAATGGTCCTTCAGATCCATCAGTTTCGGCAAGAAAGACAAGAGCAAGCCAGCGCGCGAGGACGCCCCGAAGAACGGCGACGTCACCAAAGAGGAACCTCTGGCTGAGGTGAGTAGAGGATTCCTCTCGTTTTTTACGCTCGCGAGTTACGCTCGAAGCTTTTCCTCTCGTAATTTCGCTGCTTCGATTACGGTAATTCTTTTCATTATAAATCGTGAATTAAGAAAAAAAGAAAAGGAAACATCGTGCGGTGTTTTGCAAAGTTGCGCAAAACTTTGGCCATCTCGCGGCGAAAAAAAGAACGATCCTTATCGCGATGCAGCGCACCGAAATGAGGAGAAATTAAAAAAAAAGTTCTCGCGCGACGATTGAGATTTGCCGAACGAATTTTGGTCGTGAAAAAAAAAAAATCGCGTTCGTCACCCTGAGGATCACCCGCCTCTGACCAAAGACCCTCTCTTATCATCCGCTCGAATCTTCGTTCTCGTTCGTTTGCCCCGGACAATCACCGCGAGTCTCGACGCTCGGAGGGTCGCGGGGCTGGGCCGGAAAAACAGAAAAGTTGACGTTTCCTCGTGCATCGGAGCGCCAACGAGTTCCCCGTAATGTTTTCTTCCGCCTGCTCTCGTAAACAATTTCTTTCTCTTTCCGAGCGATAAGAGCGACGCTCCGTGACGGAAGCGGGGAAAAAACATGCGCCGCGTGCACCGAATCGTTACCGTTACCGCCCTTTTTCTCACAAAAAAAAACAAAACAAAAAGTGACGAGAATCGCGAGTGAAAATTTTCATAGCATCTTCTTTCTTTTCTTCGCGAGCGTCGTAATTTTTTTTGTAATCTCGCAGCCGGGCGAAAAAAGTGTCGAAATTGTGCACTTTTCTTTTCATCGAACCGTTAATATCGTCCTCGGAAGATCGCTCGCGGTGTCCCGCTGAGACTCTCGGAAGTCTCGTTCTCTTTGTGCAATTAATCAATCGCCGCGTCTGGCCGGAAAACGTTTCCCCGGAAGCTTCGAAGCAATTGTGATCGTCTACCTCGTCTAAACTTTGTTCGATCGTTTTATATACCCGATCAGAGTCAAAAGACGAATCGGAGATGACGGGGAAGATTTTCTTCCCTTTTCAAGGTCAAATGCTGATGATACCCGTGATACAGGAGACATTTCGGAGAGAAGGTGAAATTCCGAGACGAAAAGTCCTCTAGCACTTTTCGATCCGACCGAGCTGCGTCGAGTTATCAATCGATAAAGTCACGGGACGCACGTGCGTCCAACTGGCCGAAACTTTGACGACCGATAACTCGTTGAGTTTCGCTCGTATCGAAAAATACCAAAGGACTCGTCGACTCGAAATTCCATCGCGAATCCGTCCTCGAATTATCGGTATCGACCTCGGGGACACCCTGTAGATCTATTCTTCCCCGGATCCCCGGGATAAGGATCAAAGCGAGAAAGAAGGTGAAATTCCGAGACGAAAAGTCCTCGAGCACTTTTCTATCCGACCGAGCTCCGTCGAGTTATCGATCGATAAAGTCACGGGACGCACGTGCGTCCCACTGGCCGAAACTTTGACGACCGATAACTCGTTGAGTTTCGCTCGTATCGAAAAATACCAAAGGACTCGTCGACTCGAAATTCCATCGCGAATCCGTCCTCGAATTATCGGTATCGACCTCGGGGACACCCTGTAGATCTATTCTTCCCCGGATCCCCGGGATAAGGATCAAAGCGAGAAAGAAGGTGAAATTCCGAGACGAAAAGTCCTCGAGCACTTTTCTATCCGACCGAGCTCCGTCGAGTTATCGATCGATAAAGTCACGGGACGCACGTGCGTCACACGTCCGAAACTTTGACGACCGATAACTCGTTGAGTTTCGCTCGTATCGAAAAATACCAAAGGACTCGTCGACTCGAAATTCCATCGCGAATTCGTCCTCGAATTATCGGCATCGACCTCGGGGACACCCTGTACATCTATTTTTTCCCATCGATTCTCGCTTTGATCCCGAACGATCCCGTAATCGCGAATTTCGTTCGCGCTCGTCGCGACTACCGGATGTGCGCGACTGAGAGGCTGCGACGACGGTTTTTCAGCCCCGGGGAGGGGAGAGGTGATTCGAACGACGAGAGAAACAGAATTGCGAAGGTGACCGTCCGCCATTGGCCGTTGACCGTTGAATCGCGTGTGCGGACGCGTTTTTCCTTTTATTCGATTTGTCCGACATTGTCGAAACGAGAGACGAGTACGTTTACTTTCGTCTCGCGCGTTACTTTTTTTCACTCTCTCTCTCTTTCGCTCCTATCTGCATACCTTTTTCTCTTCGTCTTTGGCGCGCTTCATCCGCAGACTGGACGACTCTCCTCCCTCCAGCTCAAGTACGCCAACACGTGCAACAAAACTGGGAGTGGCCGCTCTCGACGTCCGCTCCTAGTCTCTTTCTCCTCCTTTACGCGTTTTCTCCTCGTGTACGTGTACACACGTGTGTATAGGTCCACCGTGGATGTTTACAATGTATATATTTACAATATACAAATTTCCAATATCTCGGTCGATAATCTCGCTACACGTGGCACATCCGGAATTAATCGCGAATAGTTCCACCGTTTTTTCTCGTTTCCTCCCTGACGGCGAAATTTTCGTTCTTCCTTTCCCTCGATTTTCGAAAATCGTCTTTACGCGCACGAGACTCCGACGAATCACATCCGCGCTCGACTTTCGCTTCGTTTTCTTCGATCCTTCGCTTTTGAATTTTCTCACGCCGCTCTTTCGGCGACGATCGACTCGGGGGGACAGTCTTCTTCTCCGTCGCACCCTTCGCATCGCGACACCCTCGCTTCAACGAGCCAGACTTCCCGGATATCCGTCGGACGATTTTTCCATCGCCCGGAACGCGTTTGAATATACCCGGAGGGCCTTTTTTTTATTTTTTCGACCTTTCTTTTTTCTCAACCGCGAATCCTTTCGACTGAATCGAGTGTATTCGCTCGCGTTCTTGACGCGTGAAATGGAAATAAATAAATGAATAAAAAATGAAATTTTCGATTTTTCCAAACTCGCCGGTTATTTATCAGCCTTTTTTCGCTCGATTTCAATGGCTCTGCAAAATAAACCCCCCCCGGTGGGGTTGTGGGACGATAAAAGGCGTAGTACCGAACGGGTTACTCGCCCGTGTGATTCCGAGCGCGCTCGTATTTTCCATCCGCGCGTAACGAGCCGAGAAGCGAAAGAACGCGCGCCCCGTTGAATCTTGCACTTTCCCGGAGATTCTCCGCACGGCGGTTTTCTCCTCTTCCTTGTTCTTAATGCCCCCCCTCCTTCCTCTACCCCGTTTACCCCTCGAACGGCGATTTATCCGCGCTCCCGTGCGAATCGCGCGAAAAATGACTACAAAACCGAGCACGCGCGGCGAATTTCGACCGCGAAAACGAGACTCTCAGTTTCATTTTTTTTAAATTTCCTATAAAATCGAAATAAATCGCCAGAGTGCCGGGCGATCGTGGAAAAAAGTGGGAAAACGTCATCGACGAGTCGGTCGAAAAATTCGCGGAGAAACAAGCCCGCTCGAATTTTTTCCCCCAATTTTTGTGGAAAATTGAAAAATGTTATTTTGAAAAATAAAACGCGGTAACAACGTGATGATTGGATGGAAAAATAGCGAGAGAGAAAAAGAGGGGGGAGGGACCGTCGTGTCTTTTCGTATTAATCGGGGATGATAAGGATAAGAGCGCGGTGTACACAGAGAGACATCCTCAAACACGCGCATGTACGAGATATACGAGAGTCGAGAAAGAGAGAAAAAGGAGGGAAAAAAAGAGGATTCACTCGAGATGTTGTTTATTTTGTATTCGCTGGCCACGCGAGCGCGAAACGAGAGCCGGTACGGCGATTTATCGGGCCGTTCGAGGCACGAATCAACCAGCGCGGATCTCTGACACACTAACACGCAGACGCAGACACAAAGAGGAGCGAACTCTTTGCGTTTACGCGCGTATCATAAATTCTGTCTAATCGCGGGTCTCTATCGCTTCTATTTTCGCGCGACTCACGCGCTCGTATAAAGAATGAGACTCGTGTACATTCGCGAGTACCAAAATCCTCCTTATTTCTCGGACAATTATTTCGTTTTCATCTTTTTTTTGTTCATTTTGGCTTTCGTCGGACGCGATTTTCTTCATCCGAACAATCGAACGAATCTCGAAGCAAAAGTCGACAAAAGTAACGAATGTAACGGTGCGGATTCAACGTCAGCGGCTCGGACGTTTCAGCGACCTCTTTTTATTCTTTTTTCATTTCTCCTGTGCGCAACGGCAAAAAAATGTTTCAAGTTCAGTGGGTCAATGCACGCCTTGCGAACCTCATCGGGCGTATTTTGGTCCTGCCGAAGAGTCGTCCGCCGCGGTTTTAGAAATTGAACTTTTCGCGAATCGACGGGAAAATGTTTATCTCGCGTCTTTTCTTTCTGAAATTTTGAGTTTTCGCGAAAAACTCGGGGAGATTTGCGACGGCGGAGAACTTGCGATGAAACAGGCAGGTGGACTATCGAAAGATTGAAAAAAAAAAATGTCGTCCATTTTTGCCGCTTTTTCGGAATCGTCGAAAAGCCGAAATTTCAAATTGTCATAACTACGTTTCTGTTTGTGCTATATACATTTGTTGGGGGGGTTTTGAAAAGCCCTCGAGTAGACTTAAAAAATGGTGAAAGTTAAACCCCGATAGCTCGATTCCTTCACCCTCAAAATCGATGTTGAAAATCGGCGAAAAAAACGCAAAGGGGTATGTATGAGAAAATTGGCGAAAATCGAAGGTCGATCTTTAAAAATCTGCCAAAAATCGAAAAATGAAGATATCTCGACGAACCAAACGGCATTTTGAAGCCTCAACGATCGCAAAGAGAACAAGCACAAGTTGGGGCCTCTGTCTCAAACGAAACAAAAATGGCAACCCTTTTAGCGAATGAACTCGATCCGGCAAAAAATGCTGAAAAATGTTCGATTTCAAGAATGATTTCTAACGGTCCATACCGATGTATTTTCCGTCCGAAAATGCGATAAAACGAATTTTATCGATAAATCACTATTTTCTCTTTGAAATCCCGAGACTTCCGGAAAAATAGAACGAAAACGACAAAAATAACGATCGCAACACTCGCGAAGAATCACGATGATAAAAAATCTCCACTTTCTCTCGATGAAAAAAGCGGACGGATCGCGCAATTACATCCGAACTCGCGATTATACTCGAATAACGAGACAGCACTGAGGTTACGATAGTAATAATAATAATCCAGACGCACACTAAAATATTATGATAATCACGAGGCTCTCTAGGATCGTTCGACGAAAAGTCCTCGACAAATCTACGGTGATCGATCAATTCAATTCGCCCCGCGTCATTCCCGACGCTGCGCGCTCGTCCGAACCGCCGCTCTGCCCGAAATAAACGTCAGTTAAAATTTCTCACACTCATCGGCTTCCTTCGACGTTACAAAATCAGTCGAAACGTCAATCATTTTTTTCCTTGTCCAACCTTTTTTTTCCATTCTCTCTCTCTCTCTCTCTGTGTTGTTGCTGCATTCTTGTCCGTTTCGATCGATTCCAATGAGAGATAAGGCACGCACTCGAGACGGAATTCTCCTTGGCAGCCCGTGTCGTTATTCACCCATCTTCGATTTTACACAAGCCCAAAATTTCGACGCGCCGCCGTCGTCCCTGTTTCTCACGCTCCCTCGGGATGTTTCGTCACGATCGATGACACACAAAACTAAAAAACAAAGGTCCTCCCGCTTCACTTTGTCTTTCGTCTTTTTTTTTTCCTCCACCGGCTGGACCAAACTGAGGATCAATTTTTATCCGAAAACGGTCGATTTACATGGACATCGTAATTTCGTCCCCGTTCGCACGGTGGATCCTGCGGAAAACTTCAGCGGTATCAAAAGTGGCCGATTCGGCGTGGAATGGCCCATATACGCGTTCTTCTATGTGAATTTAAATGGAATACGTCGTACTCCGTACTTTTGCGCGTATTTTTCGCGTTTTCCGCTCGGATGCTGCATCCGCGGTGGCGAAGATTCCCTCGTCTTTGTCCGCCGACGGGTTCTCCTTTTTTTTTCTCCCGCGAGGAAAAAAGATGGAAAATGTCGCGCGAGCCGAATGCGAAAAATCGAGAAAAAAACGACGTAATTCCCGATCGTTTCGTTCTCCCGCAAGCCTCGAAGCGATTTTCAGGGATATTTTTCTATCGATTTCGGACGGAACGCTTCGTATCCGCGTGGCGTAGCACGTTGATGGACGTACTTTTTTTTTCTTTTCCTCTTTTTTCTATCCCCTTTGTGTTTATTTCACCGGAAGCTTCGCCCGTCTAGCCGCGTCGATTCTCGTTCACGTTCGTCAACGGCACACGCGCGCATCCCCGCGCCCATCATCCGGAAGCAAAGCCCCGATATTCCCGCGTGTGCTGCTGTACTCGCAATTTCCAACGCGCACGCGAGACAAAAGACCCGTATTGGATTTTCGTTTTTCGAAATTACGCCAATTTCGCACGCTCGTCTCTTAACCGGCGGTTAACGCCCATGTTCCTTCGGAGACGTTCGTTTTCGAGGTAATGCGCGGAAAAAAAAACAAAAAAAAAGAGAAACTCGGAGGAAACAAACCGGAAATCGAAAAATCGGTGCGAATGTGCGATATTTTCGACTTTTCCCCTTTTTCCTCTCGTTCGGTCTTTCGTACGTCCGCGAGAAAAAAATATCCTTCGAGTGTTTTTTTTTTTTAAGTTTTTTTTCCGAAAAAACAGTACCTTTGTTTTTTTTTTTTCAAAAATTGCGTGTACTCGAAGGTAATGCGCGAAAAAAAAAAAAGAGAGAAACTCGGAGGAAACAAACCGGAAATCGAAAAATCGGTGCGAATGTGCGATATTTTCGACTTTTTCCCTTTTTCCTCTCGTTCGGTCTTCCCGACGTCCGCGAGAAAAAAATATCCTTCGAGTGTTTTTTTTCGAAAAAACAGTACCTTTGTTTTTTTTTTCAAAAATTGCGTATACTCGAAGGTAATGCGCGAAAAAAAAAAGAGAGAAACTCGGAGGGAATAAACCGGAAATCGAAAAATCGGTGCGAATTTCTTTCGACTTTTTTTCCCCTTTTTTCCTCTCGTTCGGTCTTTCGTACGTCCGCGAGAAAAAAATATCCTTCGAGTGTTTTAAAAAAATGTTTTTTTTTCGAAAAAACAGTACCTTTGTTTTTTTTTTTCAAAAATTGCGTATACTCGAAGGTAATGCGCGAAAAAAAAAAGAGAGAAACTCGGAGGGAATAAACCGGAAATCGAAAAATCGGTGCGAATGTGCGATATTTTCGACTTTTTCCCTTTTTCCTCTCGTTCGGTCTTCCCGACGTCCGCGAGAAAAAAATATCCTTCGAGTGTTTTTTTTTTTTTTTTTTCGAAAAAACAGTACCTTTGTTTTTTTTTTCAAAAATTGCGTATACTCGAAGGTAATGCGCGAAAAAAAAAAGAGAGAAACTCGGAGGGAATAAACCGGAAATCGAAAAATCGGTGCGAATTTCTTTCGACTTTTTTTCCCCTTTTTCCTCTCGTTCGGTCTTTCGTACGTCCGCGAGAAAAAAATATCCTTCGAGTGTTTTTTTTTTTTTTTTTTTTTCGAAAAAACTCTAGTACCTTTGTTTTTTTTTTTTCAAAAATTCCGCAGACTCGAAGATTTTCCCGAGTCCGCGCTCTCGTTCTTTGGTGGCTTTTTTACTTCGAAGGGCTCCGTCGAAGGGGCGAGACGTCGGTGTTTACTCGGCGAAATTATGGGAAACGTGATGAATTTTGAGGCGAGCGAGTCCTGGCGGATTTTGGGCGTCGTCTGGTATCGAGCGTCGAGACGCCGGGACGCGAGCGGAGCTGTTGCCATGCCAACCGCCTCAGACTCTCTCCTCTCTCTCTCTCTCGCTCTCTCGTACACACACAACGCCCCCTTCTCTCTCTCTCTCTCTCTCTCTCTCGTTCTTTCACTTACGTACGTTAGAGAGTATCCGGAGCAATTGCAACGCTCCAAAGTCCGCGCTCGTGCAAAGCGATATTCCGCGAGATTCCAAAAAAAAACAAAAAACAAAAAATCCAACATCCATTCAACACTCGACACAAAAAAAAACACTGAAATTCTCATTATACGAAAGAGTCTCAAATTCGCGGGGGAAAAACAACGAAAGACTCGAATTTTCCGGATATAGAAAAAAAAAACACGTTTAGTCGCCGACGATGCGCGCGAACTTGGCCGGGAAAACCAACGATACACCGGATGCTCGTCGGTCCCGAAAACGCGCGAATAAACGCCTCAAATATTTTCACGAACAATCTCGTGCTGGGGGGAGGGCGGAAAAATAAGCGAAAAAGGAGGAAAAAAATGTTTTTTCGTCCCTCCCTGATTATCGCCCGTCGAAGGTTTTATTACGAGGGCGAGTTGCCACCCCGATGAAACGGGATAAAAAAAAAGTAGGCCAAAAGTCCACGCGACGACGACACTCGGTGAGAACAAACGTCGTGTCCCTCTTCCGGCAGAGTCGAGACGCATCTCGCGAGATTCGTTCGCCTCTTGTCGCTCGTACGGGACGGCACGATTGTGGGGGAAGAAAAAAAGGCGAATAAACTCTTCGTCGTAGACTCGCGAACCGAGAGTGCAAGCGCGTTTCCTTTGACGAGCTGCAAAAACGCGCGAGAGACGAGCGTTGATTTTTTTTCTCAGCCTTTTGTCGCTGAAAAAACAAAAAAAAAACGAGAGAAAATAACGCGACGGCCCTTTATACCGCGCCCGTGTATTTTTTTATCCCGGCGAGGCTTTTTCGAGAGCTTCAATATTTACCGAAGACTCTCGGAGAGAGAGAGAGAGGGAGAAAGCATGTTTTCATCGCGCACACACTCCCCCCCCCCCCCTCCCTTTGATACTCCAAGTGAGCCTGTCAGCTATTAATCTATATACATTTCGTAAACTATCAATCCTCGTACGCGGCATGTTTGTATTCGAAATTGAGGGAAGAAAGATCGAAGGCCTCGAGAGTCGACCCGGCGCACCCTGCGATCCTCCTCGATCGAGGAAAGATTGTTTTCCTGCGGCAATCTTCTCCCTTCCTTCCGCGTTTTATCAATCCGTTTCTCCTTTTATTCCCTCTGTCGATACGCTCGAACTTTTTCGGAAACATTTCGCCGTCTTGAAATTCGAAAAAAAAAAAAAAAAAGAAACGACGAATGGATCGCTTTTTAGGCCTTATTTATCCGTACTTTTTCGACGTTTGAATAAAAGACGCGGTATTTCGCGAAGCGAACGAAAAAGCTTCGAAGGTTTGCCCTTCGAAAAGTTACCCTTTTGTATTCGAAATTGAGGGAAGAAAGATCGAAGGCCTCGAGAGTCGACCCGGCGCACCCTGCGATCCTCCTCGATCGAGGAAAGATTGTTTTCCTGCGGCAATCTTCTCCCTTCCTTCCGCGTTTTATCAATCCGTTTCCCCTTTTATTCCCTCTGTCGATACGCTCGAACTTTTTCGGAAACATTTCGCCGTCTTGAAATTCGAAAAAAAAAAAAAAGAAACGACGAATGGATCGCTTTTTAGGCCTTATTTATCCGTACTTTTTCGACGTTTGAATAAAAGACGCGGTATTTCGCGAAGCGAACGAAAAAGCTTCGAAGGTTTGCCCTTCGAAAAGTTACCCTTTTGTATTCGAAATTGAGGGAAGAAAGATCGAAGGCCTCGAGAGTCGACCCGGCGCACCCTGCGATCCTCCTCGATCGAGGAAAGATTGTTTTCCTGCGGCAATCTTCTCTCTCCCTTCCGCGTTTTATCAATCCGTTTCCCCTTTTATTCCCTCTGTCGATACGCTCGAACTTTTTCGGAAACATTTCGCCGTCTTGAAATTCGAAAAAAAAAAAAAGAAACGACGAATGGATCGCTTTTTAGGCCTTATTTATCCGTACTTTTTCGACGTTTGAATAAAAGACGCGGTATTTCGCGAAGCGAACGAAAAAGCTTCGAAGGTTTGCCCTTCGAAAAGTTACCCTTTATTTTGAACCACCCTGATGTATATTAAAGCCCGTTGATAATTAATGTACCCGTGATTGTACAATTCCGCGGGTAAGTCTTTTTTTTTTCTTTCTTTTTTTCGAAAACGCGATATTCACGCCCGCGTTCGTGCCACGGTGGAGTTCCTCACGCGCGAAACGAAAAAGTCGATTTGCGTATGTGAAATACTCTTTCGTACCTCGTCTCGCTTTTCGCGCGATCCTCTCCAAGGGACCGCCCGGGGAGAGTGTTAGAGAAAGGGTGAAAAAAAAATGAAAAAAAAAAAAACGGAAGTTCGCGGGTTCGCGACGCGAAATAACGAGGAAAAAGCACACGAGAGCGTATACCGGAGAATCAGGTAGTCCCTGGCAGCAGCCCCTCCTCGGCGACCCTCCCTCCGACTACGAGAAACTACCCCCGTGGACGAGACGAGGGGAGGGTGCGTGCGAATGTCGTCCGACGCTCGCACGACACCCTCACCACCTCCGCGTACACTTCCGGTTCGTGCAAACTTCCGAGGGGCAAATTTGGTATCTCTCGCTGATGAATCTCCTGCCCCCTTCCGTGCGACTATACCGCCCCCCCCTTCTCACTGCCCGATGAAGAAAAAAAGGAAAGAAACGCGGTCGTACCGCGAGCAACTTTTTTTTCTTTCAATTTTTGCCGTAGCTTTTCTCGAATTCACCAAATTTCCGAGTTGCCGAAAACAAGAACGGTTTTTTCTTTCTCTCTCTCTTTTTTTTTTTTTGCAATTTTTGAATTTTCGAAATCTTGACGATCCAGCTGTGTATCTTACCGTGACGTCGCAGAGCGCTGCAATATTTCACGCTGCATTGTGCCCCGTGTACACACACGCACACACATTTTGGCGGAACGATTTACCGTGCGATAACAGGTTCTCCCCTTCGTCGACTCTGGAATACGTTGATGGTCCCGCACGCGTCGTTTCCTCCCTCTCTTTCCGCCTCGATCAGCTGTTGCCCCTAAATTCCCTTCGTTCGACGAAAATTTACGAGGCACAACGAGGTTAAATGCCCTTTTCGCAATTGCACCGATGGAGCAGCGCTCGGCGAGAGTACGATTTTTCTCAGACATTTTTCGACTCTGTTTTATCATCAAAGTCATTTCATCGATTCTTCATTTTATTTCGTTCAATATCAATTGATTATCAGGTTTATTCCTCATTGTCGCATGAAAATTGAGGAGAAAGCTCTCCCTTTCTCATTGCCTCTGTCTCTCTATACATATCTTTGTCGCCCCGCGCGAGTGCTTAATAATAATAATTGGGGAGTTTTACTTGCACACCCTTTTCGGGTTTTTACAAGCCACCCACCCAACTACGACCCATTCTGTCTTATCTCCTTCGTACCTCCTCTGTTTTTCTGGGTGGGTGGATTTCCTCCAATAGACCTACTTTTTTACGTGGGTTCCGAACCACGAAGGAACAGTTTAAGACACTTAGAAAAAATCCATTGGTGTCGGCGGCGGGAATCGAACCCGGACCCACCGGGTGTGAGCCGGGCGCGTTACCACTATGCCACTGCCTCTCTATCCGCGCGAGTGCTTTAAAAATCGTAATTGCGACGAGTGACGTTCATCGAGAAAACCGCAAAACGGCCGTGTTTACATTTGCGGAGGTGAATATCAGCAGCGATGATGAAAAGTACATTCGTCAAAACCGAAAATCATAAATATCAGCGGAATCCAAGTTTTCCTCGAGTACTCTCGTGTTTTTCTTCGGTTTGACGTTTCTTTCCCATTTTTTCGTCCATCTCGATCGTCGTTTCGGCGATTTCCTCGTGGACAGTTCGAAAAGTTCGAAAATTCGAATTTTCCCAGTTTTTTGTTTTTCGAAATTCGAATTTCATCGTTTTGCGAGAATGAGAATGAGAAATTGATGATTTTCCTCGATAAGACGAGTGTCCTTGAGTATCCTCCGAGCAACGATGATGAAACGTACATTCCTTAAAACCGAAAAACATAAATATCGGCAGAATCGAGCGTCGCTCTGCTTTTTCCGCAAGCACTCTCGTGTTTTTCTTCGGTTCGACGTTTCTTTCCCTTTTTTTCGTCCATCTCGATCGTCGTTTCGGCGATTTCCTCGTGGACAGTTCGAAAAGCTCGAAAATACGGATTTTCTCAGTTTTTTGTTTTTCGAAATTCGAATTTCATCGTTTCGCGAGAATGAGAATGAGAAATTGATGATTTTCCTCGATAAGACGAGTGTCCTTGAGTATCCTCCGAGCAACGATGATGAAACGTACATTCCTTAAAACCGAAAAACATAAATATCGGCAGAATCGAGCGTCGCTCTGCTTTTTCCGCAAGCACTCTCGTGTTTTTCTTCGGTTCGACGTTTCTTTCCCTTTTTTTCGTCCATCTCGATCGTCGTTTCGGCGATTTCGCGTGGACAGTTCGAAAAGCTCGAAAATTCGAATTTTCTCAGTTTTTTGTTTTTCGAAATCCGAATTTCATCGTTTTGCGAGAATGAGAATGAGAAATTGATGATTTTCCTCGATAAGACGAGTGTCCTTGAGTATCCTCCGAGCAACGATGATGAAACGTACATTCCTTAAAACCGAAAAACATAAATATCGGCAGAATCGAGCGTCGCTCTGCTTTTTCCGCAAGCACTCTCGTGTTTTTCTTCGGTTTGCCGTTTCTTTCCCTTTTTTTCGTCCATCTCGATCGTCGTTTCGGCGATTTCCTCGTGGACAGTTCGAAAAGTTCGAAAATTCGAATTTTCTCAGTTTTTTGTTTTTCGAAATTCGAATTTCATCGTTTTGCGAGAATGAGAATGAGAAATTGATGATTTTCCTCGATAAGACGAGTGTCCTTGAATATCCTCCGAGCAACGATGATGAAACGTACATTCCTTAAAACCGAAAAACATAAATATCGGCAGAATCGAGCGTCGCTCTGCTTTTTCCGCAAGCACTCTCGTGTTTTTCTTCGGTTTGCCGTTTCTTTCCCTTTTTTTCGTCCATCTCGATCGTCGTTTCGGCGATTTCGCGTGGACAGTTCGAAAAGTTCGAAAATTCGAATTTTCTCAGTTTTTTGTTTTTCGAAATTCGAATTTCATCGTTTTGCGAGAATGAGCATGAGAAATTGATGATTTTCCTCGATAAGACGAGTGTCCTTGAGTATCCTCCGAGCAACCGGGTGTTCCCGCGTGATGGTAAATTCGATCAGCTACCTCCTCGTCGTCGAATAATTCGATTCCCCGCTCGCGTCGACTCGTCCGCGGAGAGAATGCCGCCATCACCGACGGCCGACCGACTCTGCAGCAGCGATCTGCACCTCCCGCAAGATCGTGCCAAGATCGATCGTGAAACGTCGACGAAATTACGAAAACTTTTCCACGATTTTTTCGAGTCGCATCTTTGGAATTCCACGGATTTTCCACAGATATTACGGAGCAATTTTTCAAAATTCCGCAATCCCCAAAAAACATGGGAAATTATAATGACTATGACGGATGCGACGGAAACGGGCAAAAAATTCGATCGCACACGTTCGAGGGGACGTTTTTTTTTTTTTTTCAAACATTTCGTTGGAAAATTTTATATTTCCGGTATAAATTTTCTGTACAACGGTGTATGCCGAACGCGAAAAGCACTTTTCTTCAACGACCTCTCGGCTCGCTCGGCTTCCCCGGCGTAGCGTCGTCCAGTGAGATTCTCCATCTCTCCGCAGACTCCGAGAATAGAAAGCCGAGAGCCGAGAGCGTCGCGCGAAGCTGCCTCGATTTTTCGACGTGCGTTTTTTCTCCTCAGCGCACAGCGCGAGGAGGAGCGAGAGAACTCGAGTGTGCGACGAGGTTTCGCCAAATCGGCGACGTTCCTCTTCCACGAGAACTTGACCCCTGCACGGAGTCTCGCCCCTCGTCTGGTCCATCTCTCCTTGCAGCATCCCAACACCTTCATCCCGAGGGATAACATGTTTTTTTTTTTAAATAATCCATTACTTCAACTTTGATTTCTCGAGTCAATGAAATTTGACACGTTTTTTCATTTGCGTTTCACACTTTTGTCGATAAAATCCTCGTACTTTCGAGACTCGAGATGCTCCTCTCGAAAAGCACTCGCGGAATTTTCCGCCTCATCCCCGCCGGTCCACGCTCGTCCGTTCATCCGTCTTTCGTCTTCTCCCTCGTTGATTCGTTTTTTCTTCTTCTATTACTCACGGAATACGTGGGGGACGAGGCTGCCGTGGTCCGCGGGGCAGCAGCGGCAGTTTCTCTATATAAACGCGGAGCGAGTGTCGGTTGTCTCCGAGTCTACGCCGGTCAGCCCGCTCGTAACGTAATCCGCGTGTCTCTCTCCTTCTCTCTCGCTCTCGAACGCCGAGAGCGAATGTCTTTCGAAAATTGAGAGACGAGAGGAAGAAGAAAAAAAAGATACAGCGAGACCGAGAGATTGAATGCACGGAAGTATCGGATTGCATCGGAGAGAAGGCTCGATAATACCGCGGGTGCTTTTTGAAAAATTCTTCGGGAAACGCGAGATACTCGCGACTGCTCGCGAATTGCGCGATAACATTCGTCGATCGTAGCGCTGTGCAAAAACACGAGTTTTCGGGTCCATTTTTCTCCCATCGTTTTTTTTCTTTCTCCGAGTGTAAAAAAAAAAAACAATCATGGAGTCCGTGCTCAAGGTAGGCCGTACTCTCGGGGATGGGGTTTATCGCGCGGCCGGCGCCGTCGCCAGGGGTGCTCGAAAAATTTTGTCGGCGATACCGCTTTTGGGCATCGCTCCCCCGGAGGCCCACGACGACGCGGCGAATACCGACGACAAAGACATCGAGGTCGAGGTACGCATGTGTCACACGAATATACGTACGTTATTTTCACACTGCAGCTTCCGGAATTTTTGTAATATTTTTGCTCTTCACGAGTGTCTCGTAATTTTGAAAAATTCGTGAAAAACAATTTGCAGTCACGACCGTTGTGTCCGTTTTGAAGAAAGGGACGGGATGTTTCTGAAAAAACCCTGCGATTCGTTGTTTTCGCGATGCGAACTCGGAATAATTCGCCACGAGTCGATGATCGAGCAATGTAATTATCGATAGGAATTGTACCTCGTCGTTGCGAAAGGAGCAGACTGCCTACGCGCAGTGCGCGAGGGATTGAAAACCGGTCAGTTCGATTCAGCGAGTGTGGGCAGGTTACTTCCGCCCAGACGACTTCCGGTCTCGCTTCGTTTCATTTTTTGTTTACCGTGCTTTTTTTTCTCTCTCTCTTTTCCTTCCTCCACGCTGCTCTCCCTCTCGCGCGCAAAATTGTCAAATATCGTCCGATACCGCAATTGGTAACAAAAAAAATAAAATCCTCTTGCGAATCTTTGACGAAATGTTGCGGATGGCAAAAACACGCTCGGAGATTCATCTCAGCTATCTCGTCGGAAATTCCCCCCTGCTCCTTTCGATGTGTAAAAATAGTCACGGCGCCGAGAATAAATGCCCGCGAGACGACGAAATGCCGCGAGGTCTTTTGAGACGAGAAACTTTGACGGTATCGGGGAGTTTCCACGGGAAATATTGACTCTGGTCCAGACAGGACTTTGGGGATATATTTCGATCGAAAAATTGATTGGAGAAATCGAGGCGGAGAATTTAATCAGAAAGAATTATTCTTCGTCAGTTCGGATGAAAAATTTCGGATTTCTCGTCAATTCGGGGAGACCCCGTGCAACATTTTATCCAATAGTTTTTCAATGCTCGACGGGAGATTATTTCGCGTGCATTCCGACTGTTGTTGTTTATATACCGTGCGGGGGGGCGTCTTCTCTTCATCCTGGAAGAATTTACCTCGTACGGGTATCGAGACGGAACGCCACGGACTGCTCCTCTTTTTTTCCTGGCCAAGTACAACCGTTACGGTTATCCTCATGCTCGAGTAATCGCCGGAAACCTCGTAAAATTGCCTTCTGAAACACGCCAAAGAGTTTGCGCAGCTTTTCGAAAAATTCGATTAATCGAACGATTTTTTCGATATCTCAAATTTCGAGATAAAAACGGAGAGTTTTTCCTGTTTGTTCGATTCTCCTCTCGCTCGTATCTCTCTTGAAGGTCCATTTTCCGTCGCATTAATCGAAATCAATTAATCGAAATTCGATTAATCGAACGATTTTTTCGATATCTCAAATTTCGAGATAAAAACGGAGAGTTTTTCCTGTTTGTTCGATTCTCCTCTCGCTCGTATCTCTCTTGAAGGTCCATTTTCCGTCGCGATAATGCAGACACGTGCTGACTGCACTCGTCGTCTCAATATTTCGGAAGTGGTCCAGCGCGAGACGCAGGGACCGAAAGAGAGCGCAGTTTCCCAACGTGCTCGTTGAGACTCGACACAGTTTGCAGTTTGCGGCATTTGCATTTTGTACACAGACACAGGCGCATATCGCTCGCGGTGAAACTCGAACGCGAAATGTCACGAGAGCACTAAAAGTCCGTGCTTTTACGTAGCTGTACACGTTACTTACACGCGTGTTTACTTACATCCTACGCTGACTTTTCTCACTTGCCTATCCTCTGAATCATTACTTTGCATATGACTTTGATTGCGTTCGTGTGAAAACATAAATCGTACTTTCGCGGAGTTTGCAACGATGGGGGAACTCTAGTCCCGAAAAAACGCTACGGGGAAAAAAATGAAAAAAAAATTGGCAAATTCAAAACGGTGTATATAGCACGGGAGCTGCTCCTTCTCTCGAAAGAAGCTTATCAAAGTGCGGGTACCGTTGTACGAACAATCCTCCTTCACTTTCCTCCTCCTCCTCCTCTTCCTTGTCTTTTTTTCCCTCCTCGGCGACTTCCTCCGTGCGACTCACCGCTAATCGGAAGTTTGTTGGCTCTTGCGATACGCGAAAGCCGGTTTGAGCGACGCGCGACGTAGCGGACAATGGCCCGTGTTCGAGGGAGCTTTTGTCGAGTTGTGCACACACGCGCGCCTAGACGGAAGCTCGTAGAAAGGCGAATTAACGCACTGGCGTTTGGCCAACCTCTGCGAATTTCTCTCCGTCTCTCCTCCTCCTCCATCGAATCACTTTGCTCTTCTCTCGCGTTTCTTTTGCTCCCCGCTCTGGTCAACAGCCAACGACGCAAAGAGCTCTTTTCCTTCGCGACGTATAAATATTTCTCGTGCACTTGCATTATAGGACCAAACGCGAATTCGTACACTGAGAAAAAAGATTTGGTCGTATCTCGGCATACCAAACTTTTGTTAGACTTTCAGTGAAATAATTTGTTTGCTTCCAACAAATAAATTCATTATATCTCGACGATACTAAACGTTTGAATGATTTTTAATGAAACTGTTTCTTTACGCCAAATAAATATTTTCATCGACCGCAATTCATTTATAAAAAAAGAGACCTACTTGACTTAAATAAAATTCTATTTAACGACACTTTTTCGATTGCTATGTCTTGCTATGTCGTTACTAATACTGCCTTGCTATGTCGTTATTGAGAAAGTGTTGCTATGACACTGTCTATGACGCGTTTTTTCTCCTACCAAACGATTTATTTGAAACAAATGAATAATTCTTTGACACAACGAAATCCTTGATGAATGGAGTACTACATAGTCTAATAAAGCATTTATTTAAATGAAACAGGTAGTTCAGTAGATGATACTTGCAAAACTTGTGAATAGAAATATCACTTTTGTTTGAATCTAATAAAATGTTTCTTTGCAATTTACACTTAAAAAAGAATTTGTTTGAAATAACTAAGGCGAATCAATTATAACTGTTTTATCAAGTCGAACAAATGTACTTGTTGAAATACACAAAAATTTGATAGTTTCAAAGAGAAAATTATGCTACTATACGCTATTTGGTTGATGGAACCAAACTATTTTTCTCGGTGTAACAGTGGGCGATTAAACGTGGCGACTTTTATTTTTACCGCGACTTCCGCTGAACGAGTACAGCGCGGAAATTTTCATCTCGGATGTAGCACGGTGATGAATATTTGCGCGAGCATCATTTTTATCAAACCTCGTCTTCGATCTGTGTCGTTATCGAGCTTTTTTCGAGGGGTGGTTTAAAGTATTCCGCATAAATATTCATAACGCGAAATAAAATACGAGGACGTTTTCCGTCTCGAGAGGCACTCGGAGGAATGACACAGTGGCACGGTTGTCCGACTCTTCGAGAGGCATGGCACTACTTTTTCCCTCGGTCTCTCTCTGTCGCGCCCCCTTGGATTTTTACCCTCTTGACGAGCGAACAGCTCAGAAAAAAATCTCTCTTTCTCTCTCGACGTACTCGACGCGAGTTTCAAGCGTCAAGTCCGCGAATTCACGCACCCCTCCTATTCAGTCTCGCCCCTGCTTTTGCGAGCTACACTCGATAACGGGGGGTCGTTCGCGAACGAGCAAACAACCCCGAGAATCCGTCGGGCGAAGCATGGCGCGAGTGTCCTCAGTGGGGCGTCAATGTAGCTCCGGACGAAAAATAATATCACGCTCGAACGAAGCAAACAAAGTTTTTACCGTCGAAGCTCAACGAAAATGCCGAATATTCGCGATTTTTTATACCGCGCTTTGCTCAACTTTTATTGCTTTTCTCTCATTTGCAATTGTAATTTGCAACAAAGATGAAGACGCGCATACGCGATTCGTTAATATAATTCCGTTTGTCGACGAATCAGGGTGGCGAGGAAGCCGAGACCGCGGAAGCAGCAGCAGCAGCACCAGCAGCGACGGAGGCGGCAGCAGCGGTGAGCAGTCCGGCCGAGGAAAAGTCCTCGGCGAGCAGCCCGACAACGGACAAGGAGGAGAGCGCGGATTCGGTGAAAACGAGCCCGGAGACGGCTGCCAAACCGGAAGAGAAGAAGTCGCCGACGAAAGCCGCCGCTGCTACCCCGACATCGGCAACCTCGAGCCCGTCCGAGGAGAAGAAAGACGAGGACGCGACTGCCGCGTCCAATTCCGCCGCTCCCGTCGAGGCTAACAATACCGAGGATAACGCGAAACAGGTCGAGCACGCGATAGCTGATAACAATGTCGAGGTCAGTCAAGTCAAGCCGGTTGTAGATGATGCCCCGGTAGAGGTCAAGCCCCTGTCCAAGCATAACGCTAATCAAGCCGCTGCCGCTACCGCGCCGTCTATCATTGAGAGGAAAACCAGTGAGGATATCCCGTCCCGATTCCCATCGAGTCCACCGCCAACGCCGATCGATCCGTCGCCGTTGCAGAGAGCTCAGCAGGTCGCCGCGAGCGCCACGGCCTTGGCCGAGGCGCTCAAGGTCCCCGCCGAGGTGGCTGACGCTGACGCAGCCTCTGAAACAGCCTCGGATCGGGCTATCCCCGAAGATACCGCGAAATCCCCCGCCGATACCACGTCACTCCCGTTGATTCCGAAGAGTTTGGAAATGCCCGAAAATCCCGACGCTTCCGGCGTGTCCCACGAGCAAACAGGCAACGCGATGTCGTCGTCGTCGTCGTCGTCGTCGTCCCCGCAACCGATAATCGTTGCTCCCGTGGATACACTCGACGAGACGACTCTCGTGAGCGAGAAAACGAGCGAGGATCCTCCACCGAGGGGTTCCCCGACCGAGATCGCGATTCCAACCGACACGAAGGAATCCGAGGAGAGTCCGATACCCGTGACCTCCAATGATATCATCGTCGAGGCTAAACCCGCACTCGTCCTGCCGGATAACCCCACCGAGGATGCCGATGACGAACGGATCGTTCGAGTACTTCCGGAAGCCGAAAATGTCACCGTCGCTCCCGTAGATTCCGCTATTACCGACGAAATCTGCGAGGACACGAACGCGCCCGACGTGCCACCACCGCTTCCGGAATCGCCGATTCCCTTGCCGAAATCGACGAGCCAGCTGTTGAATTTCATGACGACGCAGATCGAGAGCGCGACGATGACGGAGATCATCGACGACCCGACGAATCTCGCCGTCCTGGCGCGTCAAGTCCCGTCCGCGCCGCCGACGATCGAGTCTCTCCCGATAAACACCCGAGAAGTCAAAAAAGAGACCGAGGCGTCGCCAGAGTGCGAAATTCACGAGGAAACGTCGCTCGAGAGAGTCTCATCGTGCGAAAACGACGTTTGCTCCTCGACGAACGTCGATCCCGAGGAGAGCGCGACCTCTCCGGTGACCCCGGCGGCGTCGGTGGTTCCGCGGATATCCACGGAAAGCGCGACGAGCCTGATGCTGACACCGCCCCGCAGTCCAAACAGCGACGACGACGACGCGGATGTCGCGAAACTCGCTGAAACCGGGGAATCCGGCTCGCTCGTCGAGCTCCGCGAAGAGGATAGCAATCGGCAATTCAAGATGGAATCGCTGGAACACAGTCTGAATTCTTACAACGATTCCGAGCTCGAATTGAAGGAGAGATTAGCCGAATCGATGGAGGATTGCGATAACGTTAACCATTCCCAGGATCGCGCCCAGGTGACTAACATGCAAACTCCTGGCATGAATCATTAAAAAAAAACAAACAAACAAACAAACAAACGCACACAGAACGAAATAAATGAATGAAAAAAAGCAAAAAAATATAAAAATATATATATATACGTAATATATATGAGAAAAACGACAAGTGTTTTTCAAACTTGGACGAACTATCGAATTCTCAGAGTATCTCGTCGTTGGCTGTGACAAGTTTGAACGAAATGTGTTACGTGAATCTGCTGTCTCTGTGGTGTAGCCTGATTTACACAGGTCTTTCTGTTTCTCTCTCTCTCTCTCTCTGTCTCTATTCTTCGTTCCTCCTCTGATCGTTTCTCGTCTAAGCATTGCCTGGATATACATGCCCGATGTGCATAGTCTCCGAGACCCGAAAACTCCGCCAGACGTTCCTTCTAATCGTCCGTCGACGCTCGAGGAATTCACGTTCCATCCTTGTCCCATCCGCGTTCCTCTCGACGCGCAGGGCGACGCGAACGAAACTAGCGATCGAGCCAAGGGAGAATACTTTGTGATCGATCGTTGGCAAGTCGATGCATTTCGAGCGGATTGAAAAAACAAACCTTTTTCGAAGATATTTGGAGATTTCGTGAATGTCATTCGTAATGTCCAAATATTCTTCGGTTATTTTCTGAATTTTTCCTATTCCTTTGTCGAAATTTCATTTTATCCGCATCGAAGAAGAAGAAGAAGAAGAAGCAGCAGCAGCAACGATCCAATCTCTTTTACACCTATGCATAATCTCGCATTAATCGCTATTGTTACTATCCCTGTCGTGGCATAATCATCATTGTGATGGAGAAACGCTCTACTCGTCCTTCTCTCTCTCTTTCTCTCTGTGTCTCTCTCTCTCTCTGTCCGCCAAAACATAATTAACACTCGACACAAGTGTCTGTTGCTCGTGAAGAAAGAAAGAACGAAAAAAAACCAACGACGATTCCTAAATCCAATACCAATCACCCCATGTTGTTTGCCTCTTGGTTTTCGCTATGAATAAAATACAAAAATATATCAAGCATTGTACATACTGTATATTATCGATGTAAGACGCAAAGTTTCACGCGCGTAACGCGATACTCTTCGTAATGAATAGAAGAACGAAAGAAAGAAATTCGAGAGTTCACGTGCATTCGCGTGACGACGATCGCAACGATGTAACATTTTTTTTTCAACCATCAAACGCCTCTCGAGCGTCTCGTCCGTTAGAGATGATAGAAACTGTAGTGAAAGTACTCATTGATAGACGTAATATTCGATGATAACGAATACCGCCTCGTAGCTGGCGATTTTCGCTAGTTTTTTTTTTATTTTTTCGTTTTTTGTTATTATTTGCGTTTCTTTTTCCTCTTTTCTTTTAATTGTTTTCGCTTTAATTCGCAGTTCAATATGCAATCTTTTGGGAAATCCGATAAATCTCACGTACGTTTTGTTGCATCCGTTGTGTACTCGGCTCATTTTGTATGCAGCATGCACCCGTTGTTTTGTCCAAAACCCGTGGGGGGGGGGAGGGAATCTTGTTTTAACATACGGGGGTTTCGTCAATCTAACAATCGCCAAAGTGCCACGATCGATTCTGCGTTGACGGGAAATGCCATGAAAATGTTGAGAAAAATTCATCGCATAAATTTTCAATGACAGCGTTATCGAGGTCGAAATTTTTGGGTTCAAAACGCGATTGATCGACGTCAGGACGGAATTGATCGTTTCGCGGAGCGATTTTCACGCGACGCATGTTGGGACTCGAGAAATTTGATCGTACCTTCGATTATCGATATCCTCGATAACGTTTTCCTTCGTTTCTTGATTTTTTCTCAATTTTCCACGCGCTTGTTCACATTGTAGAGCAAAACCGAGACCGAAGCGCCGGTAGAGAACAACGTTGCGGCTAATGACGTTAGCACGACGGAAGTAAACGACGAAGCACCGATGAGTCCACCACCGGCGGTACCCACCGAGGTTCCGGCACCGACTCTCGCACCAGCCATTACAGAAGATGTCGCCTCAGTCACCAAGGTGAGTCACCTCGGATAAAAGCGGAAAAACTAACCACGCGATTGAAAAGAAAATGCACAAATGCACAGACACTTTGTCGTTCGTTATCTAATAATAATAATCATGATGATGATGATGATAATTGCCCATACCATGTTTGTTTTCTCAAACGTAAATAAAGTCCAGAGATTGAAATGATGATCGTCCTGCGATCGGAGAAGCTCGCCGAGCATCTCCGGTTCTGAAGGCTAAAAAATCCTAACGAAGACAATCGAGCGAGGGGCCATCTGATCTTTCTTTGCTTTTCATTTTTCCCCATTTTTCATCTCAACATCGTTGACGATGATAATATTTCGTGCAACTAGCTGAACGTCTGCTGAAATCTGTCGTTGGCTCTTTTCAGGCTATCGAGGAGATTGACATTAACGAGAAAGCAGTTGCAGCGGCGGTCAATGAGAATATCGAGAGCGTAAACACGAATGTGAGTTTTCCCGAAGGAATATCAACTTTTCGGCAATTTACGATGTTTTTTTTTTGTGTTTTCGACAAATCACGAGTAACCCGATTAATCCTTTCAGGAAATCATCGCCGACATGAATCACCAAAACAACATGAACGAATAAGCGCGCCCCCCCCGCCTAACCGAATTGTATTTTGGGAAGAAGAAAGTTCTTTTCTCTCGTTAAAACCAAAAAAGTATATTATATAGATATGTATATTTGGACCATTCCTGCGACTAAACTGAAAATAACGTTCTTTCGTTACGAGCAGCAGCAGCAGCAGCAACAACAACAGCAGCAAAATGAATAAAAAAAAACAAGAATACGAAAGAGAACGGAGAGCGAAAATGAGAATTGTAACGAGCGACGACCGTGTCACCGGTAAAAAACAAACAGCGGAGGGGGACGTGAGGACTTTTTTTTTATTGTAGGCCTATTAATTATTAGACGGCATTCGATAGCAGGGTAAGCGTAAAGAACCGCGAAAGGTTCATTAACTTGGACAACCGATTGAGAGAGAGAGAGAGAGAGAGAGAGAGAGAGAGAGGAAAAGGAAAAAAAAAGTAAAAAAGATGACGAAAGGCAAAAACGCGCGTATCGCGAGTCCCCCCCCCCAGCGACGATTCGCGAAAAAAACGTGTAATATCGATACACGAGATGGGGAAAAAGAAAAAACGAACAGAGAAACGTCAAGAATTCAAAGTCACGAAAACACACACAGACACGTACGTTGATATGTCGCACACACACGTAACACAGCGAATTGAAAATAAAAAAAAAACCGAGTCCGGGCGGTGCCCAGGCGCGGTTCGTCAATGAGAGCATCGTTGAATCCGCGATGAATGTAGACATTTTTCAAACATCCTTTCTGGCTCCTCGTCTCGATCTCGAGCGACTTTCGTTCTTCGATATCTCTCTGTGAAATTTGAGGGAAATACTCGGAGAGATGGCACTACTTACCTCCCCCCCCCCTCCCTCCTGTCTGTCGCGTCTCAGTCGCTTCCGATTGCTCGACGAGTCAAATTTACGCTCACCACACACACCATTGTGCACTCGAGAGATAACGAATGAAAGGTTCGAGGCGCGAAGAAGGGCAACGAGAAAAATCAAGTACGAGACGATTGAGGAAAATCAAACTGGAGCAAACCCGCCTTTCGTCATCCCCGCGCTTTGAAAACTCGAGTGAAAGACGAAACGAGAAGGAGGAACACTTTGTTTTTTGATTTTGGGACACGCGCGATGCGCGCGCTCGCTCGTCGACGATCCGGCAAAGTCACTCGTAATGAAAAACGGAAAAATCGAACAACATCGAAACAAATACGAATGAAAATTCGAGGGAAAAGTAACGAGAAAGAATAACGAGGAAAATTACCGTAAGCCGGGCAATTTAAGTGATATACGTATAGTCTAGAAAAATAGCGCGGGAGGAGATGAACGAGGTTTTGGGAAGGAAAAAAAAAAGAGAGACAAAGAGGACCGAAAACGATCCCCGTTTGCGGGAATTCGGCGTTTCTTCGATAAAATGTTAAACTCCACCGCGCGTACGAAAAAAAAGAAAAAAAAACACATTCTCACGACGACGAAAGCCTATCGTAAATTTTTTCATGATAATCATTAAATATCGCCTAAATACGAGTTACGAAAGAAATGAAAAGAAAAAAAAATAATAAAAATAAAAATGAAAACAACCCGCACAACCGTCAAACTTCCCACCCAACTAGAAAGAGAGACGAAACAAAACGAACGAACGGTACCTTTTCAAGTTTTTCATAAGATGTTTCTACGTTTATACGGATCTCTTGAATTAACACGAGAATTAAAAGAAGAAAAAAAAGTAAAAAAAAATTAACGAGTATCTAATAATAGTAATAATGATATTAATAATAATAATAATAATAATAATAATAATAATAATGTTAATTGCCTGCGAACAACTTTTGTCATTAAGGCCGTAGCGTAGACGATAAAGCTAAAACCCGCGTATGTGTGTATATGCTCCCGAAACAGAATATTTCCCGAGTGTCGGAAAAACAAACAAAAAAAACAAGTCGCGAAAAACGAGAGAGAGAGAGAGAGAGAGAAAGAAAAAGAAGCACGACACGGCGGTCAAACTTTGTCCGCCAAATGATTGATTCAAAACGATATACAATTGATAACGATTACGAGAAAGATATGCGGCGGCGGGGCAGGGGGCGTGAGGGATAGGCGGAAGTTAAAATTAAAAAAAAAAAGAAAAAGTTGTATAGTAAAACTTATTTGTATTGAATAATTAATTAGATACTGTCCGTAATGATATTGACAACGAAGAAACCGCGGGAAGAATCAACGAGGATGGAAGAGAGCCGCGAGAGAAGCGCGAAGAGCCGAGCTGCGGGACTTTGGGGAGCGCAAGACGCGAAGGGGCAAGGGGAGGGAGAGAGAACGGCGAAAGCCAGGAGGAGGAATGATACTGTAGACGTAGTTTCTGTCTACGAAAACGAATTCTATTGTTTGAATTTCTCATACGCACGATGACCCATCTTTGCACCGTCACACCACACTGTCGAACCTCACTCTGAGACGTCCCTGAAAGTCGAGGAAACGGCAAGCAACAACAGAGATATCTCGATTTATCCTCGATCTCGCGCACAGCGGATACGATATATTTTAAATGAGCTTTTTTATTATTTTATTATTGTTTTTTTTTTTTAATTTTAAATCGGGGACATCTCGGACGCCAGGAGAGTACACGAGTCTTCGGTATCTTCGATCAGCAGTTATCATAGTAACTAAACTATTCTACATTTATCTATAATCTATAATAAACTGTGAAACAAGTGTATCATAAATGTTGAAATCATCGCCCGCCCGTTTCTTTTTTTTTTTTCGCCTAATTTCCAGGATACTCGCGCTCGCAACTCGCCCGTGTCGTCAAACAGCATCCCTCGCATCTGCCCGATACGTCTTTGGAGAATCTTTAGTAGTTTTTCGTACGTCGATTCAACGGTTTAACGACTCGAGAACTTTGCCGTCCATCATTTTATTTCAATCGCGTTTATTTTTCTTGTTCACATTTATTGAGCCGATAAAATGGTAGCGAAGAGTGGGAGGGGAAAAAAAGTCGTTGGGTTCTCCAGTTTTCATTTTCTACCTTTATTTAACAATTCAGCGATTCAAGAACGTTTATCAACGAGTCCAACTCATCTCTGTTCATCTCCAGATTCACGATTCTTTCGTTATCGCCGTGCTCGATCACGAGATCCAGCTCCAACAGGGGTTCCCTCAGTGACGCGAGCTTACTCGATCCCATGGTGTACTGCAACATCAAGTAGCTTTGTGAGCTTTCACAGACGGGAAACAAACACCTGAGGAGATATTAATCGTCGTAGTTGGGCCGGCGGATGCTGCGCGACAGTGGGTCGCCATTCGCTCGAAACTCACTAATTTCCCAGCTCTGAATTATTGTGATGGGGTTATTGACTGGCGCATTCTGTATATTCATCTTGCTTCACCAGTCGAGGAATCTTTAGGAGAAGCATAATTGTTATGTACCTCAAGAAACTTTTCTTACCTTCAGTCGATAATCAAAATCCGTCATTGTCGGTGCATGTTTCTTCGAATGAGCTTTCAAGAGCGCTGCCGTCAATCGCTCCTGTCTCACTCTCAGACAGCTCGTTACTCTGCTCTGTACTTGTTTCGGTAAATCGTGATAATCCTGATGCATCTGCGATAGAAAAAAGCGACAAACGGTTGCACGTAATAGCTCGGATGTAATAGCTCGAAAATTCAATCGTACTTTTTCTTCATCGAGATACAACGCGTCGGGCGTCCTCAGTATCGATGACAAAAGCGTGTAAGCGACGTTGTAATCATCCTCCGTCCAATCCATGCTTTTGGCGAATTGTTGATACGACGGACCGGGATATCCGCATATTTCGTCCGCGCAACAATGCAACAACTTGCATTCGTCAACGTATAATTATTGCAAAACAAACGTTAAAATATGATGATAAAAGTGTGAAATGACGACCGTTCGCATACCTGATCGAGAACTTGGCTGTTTGACTCTTCGAAGATAGTTTTTTCCAAATTATGCACGTCCATGACTATGACGATGTGTTTTTTCCCGTTTCCGGTTTTTCTTTTTGACTTTAATTAATCATTGATGGGTAATGCATTCTACCACCGCAAGAGAGAATAAGTGACACGTAATTGAGGTTATGTTTAGACACATCGACGACCGTGGAGAGTGCAATTTGCCACTTGTTCATTTCCTCCTTCTATTGGAGCACGGTAGATGGCGACACAAGTCTGTTAAAATTTTGTGTCGGTAAATGCGACGCTACTGCCGCCAAGCGGTCCTTACCGTTACTTTACCGATAAATCTATCTTATCAGGCGATTGTTAGAACACGCGTGGTAGAGACATCTGTCGACGGACTTTGATACTTTTACGTTGAACGACAAAATATCCAACTGTATACACCTTTATTATTATTGTTACGTATGAAAATTCCTATTTATATGGGAATAATTGAATTTTTCGAATTTGAATGCGAGTTCCGAGCGCGAAGCAAAGTATAACGCCACATCTGAAACTCTAGCTACGTAACGTGATATAAATCGGTGAAAGTTTTTTTCTCAACTGTGCTTGTACTTGTACGTGCGTTTTCCCACCGCTGTGCCACGGGGATAAAAGTCTCCGTTCCATCCGCATTTTTTCTGTCGCATCTTTTTTTTCGTTTTGCGTCGTTTCTTTATATAACCACAGTGTTTCGCTCTAAAACCAAAGTACGTCCGATGAATGGGATTAAAAATACCGTTTGATGAGTTAAAATAATGCCTCCGACGATACAAACAAACGGGAGTTCCGACAGGGACAAACGTACGACGAGACCCGCCGAAAAACGGTACGCCGATAACTCGTTTTCTAACCTCTAGCGAGGGGTCTCGCTGAAAAACAGGGAAGAAAAACACATCTCGGGCACCATCCAAAGGCTTCCTCGTAATTGCGTGTGTTTTTTTTTTTCAGATCGGATTTAATATGTCGTGTGAAATATTGCAACACTCTTCCCGACATCCCCTTCGATCCAAAATTCATAACGTACCCCTTTGATTCGACGAGGTAACACCTGAAAAGAAGCATTGCGATGAAAATCAGTTATTACCCAGAATTTCAACTGTTTTTAAGGGTCTAAGTTGACTTCTGATATTTCGTTCGTTCATCTCGGTAGATTCATTCAATACAATCCGACTTCCCTGGAGAGAAATTACAAGTACGAAGTTCTCACCGAACATGATTTGGGAGTGGAAATAGACCTTATAAACAGAGACACGTACGCCAGTGATCTGAATGCTCAATTGGATCCGGCGGATGAAAAATTGCTCGAGGAAGATGTCAACACGCCCCAGGATTCAAAGAGATCGAGGCATCACGCCAGGAGCGTCTCTTGGCTCAGACGAACGGAATACATTTCCACAGAGCAGACGAGATTTCAGCCGCAAATCGTCGACAAGGTCGAGGCCAAGGTCGGATACAGCATCAAGAAGAACTTCAAGGTAAATATTTATCGGAGCGTCGTCCTATGATTAATACATAACCTGTAATTGTAACGTTTATATCGCAATTATTATAATTTGTTATTTATTTTATAAATAATAAACATCTTTTTTCTCAGGAGGAAACGTTGTACATGGATCGCGATAGTCAGATCAAGGCGATCGAAAAAACGTTCGAAGACAACAAAATAACGATCGAAAAGCATTACAGCAAGCCCAACGTTGTCCCCGTAGAAATTTTACCGATTTATCCCGATTTCAAGGTAATTCTTCATCGGAAATTGACGATGGGAATCTTCCTTCGATAGTCTCGTGTGATCTTGAATGTTATTTATCCTTTTACAGCTGTGGAAATATCCTTGCGCTCAAGTTATTTTCGATTCGGATCCCGCGCCCACCGGACGATCCGTACCGGCGCAGATCGAGGAAATGTCTCAAGCTATGATTCGGTAATTACTTGAAAATAATCGTGATGATTCGTCAACATCCCGAAAATTCGCAGAAAAAAAAATGAACGATGAAAAAATTCATTCGGCTCGTTGCGTGTAGTTTGATGTAGTTTGTCATGATCAAAAAGAAAAACAGCTTCGCACGATGCGTTCATTTCGTTTACTTCGAAAGAACGATGAGAATTTTTTTGTTGAAAATTTCAGCGGTGTAATGGACGAGAGTGGCGAGCAATTTGTCGCTTATTTCCTGCCGCTCGAAGAAACGATGGAGAAACGAAGGCGAGATTTCACCGCCGGCATCGATTACGCGGATGAGGAGGAATACGATTACAAAATGGCGCGCGAGTACAACTGGAACGTCAAGAGCAAAGCTTCCAAGGGCTACGAGGAGAATTATTTCCTCGTGATGAGGCAGGACGGCGTTTATTACAACGAGTTGGAGACGCGCGTCAGACTGAGCAAACGCCGTCAAAAAGTCGGCCAGCAGCCGAACAACACGAGGCTGGTCGTTCGTCACAGACCGCTCAACGCAAATGAATTTCGGATGCAGCGTTATCGGGAGAAACAGCTCGAACCGCCAAACGAGGACGAGGAAGAGGAGGAGGAGGAAGATGAGGACGAAGACGAGGAGGAGGAGACTCAGGCTGAAGCGGAAAAGCACGAGGAGAAAGGTTCGCTTGGCTCTTTTTCCCCCCTCCCTTTTCGTCAATCAATCAGCAATTTCGGCACATTTTACACGTTTCATTCTTGCCCGTACGAACGTTTCGAAAATACGATTCAATTTTTCAAAAGTGACATTGTTTCACGATGATTTTCAAAATTTGAAAAATGGTCAAACAAAATTGTATTCTCGAGTGAATATGTTTTTTTTTGTCTCGTAAAGCTGGTTCCGAGAACGAGGTCGGTTCTCGAGCGTCCTCGCGAGCGTCGTCGCGCGCCTCGAGCAAAAAGTCCGGCTCCGAGTCGCGCTCGCGCTCGAAATCGCCGTCGCGATCGAAGTCTCGCTCGCCGTCAAAGTCGCCCTCGAGATCGCGCTCGCGTTCCAAGTCCCAAACGTCGGAACGCGGCAGCAGGTCGCACTCCGCATCGGGCTCGGCGCGTTCCCGTTCCTCGTCCAAGTCCGGCTCGAGGTCGCGCTCGGGATCACCGGCGAAATCGCGTTCGCCGTCGCGATCCCGTTCCGCCTCGGGGTCACCGTCCAAGTCGAAATCACGATCGAGATCGGCATCGAGATCTCCGAGCGGAAGTGGCAGCGGAAGCGCCAACGGCAGCAGCGACAGCGGTTCGGAGAGCGAGTGAACGTCGCATCTTTCGTCGACTCTGCCATTCGCTGGAGCTTTTTCTCCAAACACCGAGAAGCGACTCGCGATCCTTCATCGTTTATCAGGAATTTCGAAAAAAAAACTCACCAGCTTCGCCGTTCGTATCGCTCTTTCTTGTTACTCTCGTTTGAAGGTACTGCGCGAGAATCTCGTCGCGTTTTGAGGAATCTGATAAAAAAAAAGGGACAAATTGACGCGAGATTCTTCGCGCGACGTTCCTGCTTCCTCGACATCGAGGAAACTCGAATTGTTTATCGTTTTTCGATGATTCCGCAAATTTCGTCCGCTCTGTCGCCCGTAAAAGTCTAATAAAGGGATAAATCTACACGAGAATACAGGGTTTTCATTGAATTTCCACTCCGTTCTCTCTAGTATATCGTTTTTTCCTCGATAAAAATAGCACGCGAAACGGGGCGACTTTTTAACGCGCGAAAAAAACTAGATCAGAGCGGCGAATTGACAGAAGAAACGACTTTACGGCTTTTTTTATAACATCGCTTTTTGGGAACAGTAATAATGATATGTAATAACGATGACAATGGTAATGATGAAATTATTATAATTACTACTGTTTCATATATCAGTACGAGCGAAAGCGCAGGATTGTCTTTTTTTTTAAATTTAACTTTCAAATTAACGACCTAAGAAATTTGTACAGGCGTACCACGTCGAACGCTTCTCGCAGATGTTACATCAATTTTAGCTCGTTTAATAACTATCGTTCGTCACGTTATGCTATTATTATCATCGGCGCATTTATTATTCATTATTCTATATTCCCTCATTCTTATTCTCTTCTCTTCTCTATATGAATTTGATAAAAATCATCCAATTCTCCAGAAGTCCGTGAGATGGAAAAATCCACACTTCATCAAACTTGGAGTGTTTTTCGTTTCTTTTTTCAATATTCTCCGTTCTAGTGGGACAACGGCGTCTCGGAAAAGTTCGTTAAAAAATAATGACGAAAGTTTCTTGATAACTTTTTCGAATTGCGGTTATTGCAGTTTTAAACTACAGAAAAGTAGTTAATAAAAAAAAGCAAATTTGTCACGATTATTCAGGAAGTGGCCGTGGTGCCCCGATCTCTCTTGCGTATAATTTGCATTAGTTACATTCGATATGATCGAACGTACGAATTCTTATCTTCATTGTTTGCGCCTGAATCGTATTGTCGCCAGCAAACTTGAATAATCAGCTTCTTTCTCGTTTTTGGTGCAAATATTTGTAGTGTTTGACGACAATTGTGCAGCGTTTCCGACACGTGTGGAGAACGTGATAGATGAACGACCATTCGTCTTTGAGAAGAATATCAGGCGTATATATATTCTATCAAATCAATATTCGTCTATTATTTTTATAATTTATTTCATTTTTCGATTCAATTTATTCGCAAAAGATGTTAATATTTTCCATCGCTCCGTACGTAAGGTATCTATGCAAAAGCGGTGTATGTTCGATAAAAGATATTTCTGATTCCGATCGGTGTACACCATTGACATTGTAGGAGTGATGATGCGTTAACGTCCTCGAGCAGGGAACTCTGAAAACTCCGTACAGCTCCTGAGAAAAGACTTTTCATTTACGAGACAACGATTATCTTAAATTCGTTGGTGAAACTGATGAAAATGTGTTTCCGTAAAAAACGTCATATTCCTCGGGGAATATTCGACAATATCGTGAAACAAAGCTGTCGGAATTTTTCGATCTTGTGTAAACATATTAAAATTTCTCAAATGTACACGAATAATTTTGTTCCGTAGTTGGCTTATCGTGTCACCGCGCGTGTATCGAGCGGAAATTTTCGGATTGGAAATATCGAGCACACGGAGGGAGCTATAAATAGTCAAAGCTGGACTTGGAAACTCAGCTACTCGGAAATCGTCGTTTCGTCCACATCTACACACCCGGCTTGTATGTTTTATTCTTTATTTCGTTACAAACTGCAATTGAAGTCTCGTACAAAGTTGCGTCGTTGAGTGGAGGGCATAAACGACCGGAGACAAGATGGCGCTGCTTCGATCTCTCATTGTCGTCAACTTGGTCCTCGGAGGAAGTGTGGCGGGTCGTTCGGGGCTGCAGAGGTACCCTGGAATCGGCGGAGAATCGAGAGGGGATCGCATTTCGGAACCGCAGGTGAATATCAATGAAATTGAACCATAATTTGCATTTGCGACGAAAGGGTAATTTTATCTGAATACGCTCTGGCACATACGATCTCAAAGATGACGAAACGGAAACGAAAATTTTCTCGTACCGATGTAAGCGCGATGCTGTAAAAATTTGAAACGAATTCAATCACACGTTGGATGCTGTGAGCGGAATAATTCTCGATAATAATACCCATTTGAGAAACAAATTGGCGGAACAAGAGCCACGATTCGAAAAATACTCGGGAAAGTGAATTTCTTTTCCCGTCGAATCAACTCGTTCGTTTGTCTCTCATACGCTTGGGTTTATTTTTTATTTCGCTCTTTCGAGACTCTTGTTTGAAATTTCTTTCGACATTTGAGGCTTGCGCCAAATTTTTCACTCAATCTCATTCGAATGAGAAACAAACGAATTTGGTTAACGCGCCCACGTGGACAAGCTTCCGGAATATCGCTAGAATTTTCGTTTTTTTTTCCCAACAAATTTGTAGTGTCGTTGTTATCGAAAATTACCGCGCTCATTATCATACGTATGCGAGAGTGTTATTCTTTTGCCGATTTCCTGGCGATTGTATCCGGAATAGGCATATAAATGATCACGAATGTTAATTAATAGTCCAGAAGCTGAATACAAAAAAGGGTCTTATTTATGACACAGGGCCAGACCGATTATAACCGACGAATTCGTGTAGGGCCGATGCCCCTGATGAAGGCCTGATACTTTCCAACCACAGGTTTTGAGAGGCTCTTTTTTCCACCAAATTGTTCGTTTTTCTAATACCTACAAATGGTTACTTCACTTTGTTTTCCTGGAATCAATAGTTTCGACGCTATCTCTCAAAAACCTGGTGTTGCCGACTTTGACCGCGTGCCAAAAAAAAAGCCTCTCAAAATCTGTGGTTGGAAAGTATCAGGCCTTCATCAGGGGCATCGGCCCTACACGAATTCCTCGGTTATAATCGATCTGAGCCGGTGTCACGTCAAATGTATTGAGCTCCTGGACTATAATGCCAATATCGATTTTGGTCCATCATCAGAATTGCCAGGAAACGTTCAAGGAAACGTTCAGAAGCGTACGAAGACCGGGGCCTGGGCGATTTCACGAAACTCGAACAGGCGACGCAGTCAGCGCGGGGAGGGCAGGGGAGGCACTGGCCTTGAAAAATCAAGGGTACGAAGTTACATGGATACATGGACCCGATGGATTTCAAGTGGTCGAAGATGATAATTCGGAAATCGACTCTCAAATCGGAGAGTACCAAACAATTGACGGAGACGTGGATTCAAGAGAATTACCCGACGGGGCAGAGTGGGGTGTTGTGGAGGAGATGATAGTGAACCCGGCATTGAGAAACGAAGAGGACAAAGACGTATGGAGTGTATTCGAAGAGTTGACACGGACTCTACAGAATGAGGACGAGGAAAACGGAATGAACGCGGTGGAACACGATAATTCGGAAGTCGAGTCGCAAATCAGAGAGTACCTGGCGATCGACGGAGATGCGCCGTCAAAGGGGCAATTTGACGAGGCAGAGTGGAAGACTATGGAGAGGACGGAAGAAATGGAGGCATTGAGAAATCAGCTGTACGAAAATATGTGGATTTCGGCCGAAGAGACGGTACCGGAGCTGCGGGAGCAGAACGAGAGCAAAGGCGGATCAAAGGCGACGGAGCCCGTCCAAGCGGTCGTTGAGGCGTTGCCTCTCGAACGCGCGAGGCGCTGTAGAGGACAGTCGGAAGTAGCAGCGGCGAACAACCCGGCGGTCTTGGAGCCGCGACGAAAGAAATTGCTAGAAAGTAAGAGGCTCCAAAAGGAGCGACAAGCGGCGGCGGCGGCGGCGGCAGGGTCGAAGGTGCCGACGATTTTAGAAGCGCATCCGAAGGAGGAGGAAGAAAACGTCGAACGCCGGAGTTTGCAAGTGCAAGTATCGGGATGGAAAGACCCGGTGGTCATAAAGTTGGAATGGGAGTGGAAAACGAAAAGCAGCGAGGGCCAGAGCAAACGACAGGTGGCGAGGCCAAAAGACCGAGCGGCGGTTGAGGAGCAACTGAAGCGACGGAGGGAATACAGTAAGCGCCAATACGAGCGACTAAAATTGGCAATGCTGAATGACCCGGCACTCCGAGAGGCCCAACGGGACAAAAAGAGAGCATCGTGTAGGCTTTACAGGGATCGACTGAAGATCAAAACTGCGGAAAACCCGGAAGCGGCAGAGGCGTATTGTAACAAGATAAGTGAAATGCGAATGCGTCAGGCGGAGCGACGAAAGGCACCATGTTCGACAAGTCCGGAAGTCTTGGAGGTGCAACTGAATAGGACCGAGCGACGCAGCTACGAGCGACGAACGGAGGCCGTCGGAAAAGCGCAACGGAAGCCACGGGGAGGACGGATGAAACGGCGAAGAGAACGATTACTGATGGGAGGCCCCGAATGCTTGGCAATTTTGGAGGCGGAACGGGAGAGGCGCAGGGAAAAAAATAGGCTGCAAAAAGAACGAATGGCAATCGCAAGGCTGGAAAACCCGGAACTCTTGGCGGCGGAACGGGAGAAGCGCAGGGAAAAAGATAGGCTGCAAAAAGAACGACTGGAAATCGCAAGGCTGGAAAACCCGGAACTCTTGGCGGCGGAACGGGAAAAGCAGCGGGAAAAATATAGGCTGCAAAAAGCACGACTGGAAATCGCAAGGCTGGAAAACCCGGAACTCTTGGCGGCGGAACGGGAGAAGCGCAGGAAAAAATCTAGGCTGCAAAAAGCACGACTGGCAATCGCAAGGCTGGAAAACCCGGAAGTCTTAGCGGCGGAACGGGAGAAGCAGCGGGAAACATATAGGCTGCAAAAAGCACGAATGGAAATCGCAAAGCTGGAAAACCCGGAACTCTTCGCGGAGGAACGGGAGAAGCAGCGGGAAACATATAGGCTGCAAAAAGCACGAACGGAAATCGCAAGGCTGGAAAACCCGGAACTCTTCGCGGAGGAACGGAAGGAATGGAACGAACAGAGAAGACGCCGACGCGAGCGACAAAAGGCGGCGAGGCTGGCAGACTCGGCAGTCATGCCGGAAACGGAGGGCACGGGTGAAGCGTCAAAGAGTCCGAAAGGGTCGAGCGTCAAGGACGCACAACGGAAGAGGAGGAGCGGAAACGACGAGCGCCGAGCAGGCAAACTCGGGAGCTCCTAACAGTGTTCTTCGTTGTTGTCGATCAATCCGCGCTTTTTTCGTAGCGATATTTGATACACAGCGGATTGTACGGTAATAACAGCGGATTCTTGAGAAAAAAAAACAAAATGACATATATTTATCCATACGTACCTGCTACTGAAACATCACCGATTTTTTTCCACTCCGTCTCGCGATTCACCTTTTTTTTTTCATCCTCCCGAACGCCACAAAACTCCTCTTCTCTCCCCAAAAAGTTCTCCCAGTTTGGCGAGTGTCGCGTGTTTGCATAAATTTGGAGATTTCGCGCTTTTCCACTTGTTCGCTTGCGCCGGAATCTCAGAGGCCTCGGTGTTTCTCGGATGTATAAATACAGTAGGACCTCTCTAAGACAGAGGTGTAGGGCGGTTAGGGGAAGAAAAGTTAGAGAAATTCGTCGCCGAAGCCTTCCCCCACCACTAGGTTAGAGCGCTCGAGAATTGCGCATGTGGTGGCGTGTTCGTGTTTCTCCACTCGACCTCGACAAGAGGACACGAGCCATCGTGAGCCAAATTGACAACAAGTTGCGGAAAGTATTGTGTTTCGCGTCGTTTCACGGGTAAGTACATATATATCTCATTGAATATCGATGTGTACATGAATTTTATAAATAAATTTTGATTTTTTTTTTGCAACATTGTAACAAATATAAAGCGAAACTTTGTAAGACTTTCAATAATTGTTCAATAATTTTTTTGTCCGCCAAAATATACGTAAAATATTCGTTATCGAAACTCGGACATATATAATGTATAATAAAATATGTACATCACAATTTATCTAGCATATGTACTTCAAGTTGAAATATATAATGTATATATATATATTTCATTATTTCATTATATTTTAGTATCTATGAGGATTTTAAGTAAGAATCTATAAACATTGTGATTTAAACACGTGCGATTAGCTAAAATCGTTCGTGACCTCTTATCGAGGTGTCGGGTACATTGAAAGCGCTCGAGCGAGGTGGGGGAAGCGCTAAAAACCGCTCAAGCGGAACGGCGGAGAAATTCTCTCTTACCGAGGGCTCTCTTAGAGAGGTACTACTGTACACATTCGTATGTTTATTATCATTGACCGTATAATCAGTTGTCACGAATGTGGACGAACGTCGGCGTCGGAAAACGCGAAAACTTTGCAAGTTCGAAATAACGAGGAAAATAATAGTGATTGTTCTTAACAAACTCATTTATTAAAGTACTAAAAGGGTTGTTTTTTTTTCTTCAATTCAATAACAAATAATCGAAAAAATTACACAAAAATATCGAGTAGCGTTTTTATATATATACACACATACATATATGTATGTATATTACTCATTGTTGAACTATACGTGAGAGCGAATTTCTACGGCGCTGATTCATATTTAACTTACGAACATTCACACTTATTTCATTGCGCTATGGTACTTTTTATGCCGAATAATACATGCGTAGGCGAGGTGGTGGTGGTGGAGGAGGTTGGGGGGCTTCTTTCGTCGCGTTTGAGGGTCAAAACGTCGAGATATGCCAGGAGAAGGTCAAACATCTATGAAACGCTTGCTTGACCGCGAGAGGTCGTGAGAATCCGTGAAAGAATTGTCTCAGTTTCGCACTAAAAAAAAACGCCATCGCTAGGATCATCGTTGACCAAACGCGTATCATTTACAACATTTTTGATTACTCATTTTGTGTCAACGCTTTTGATATTCATCAGCATTACAACATGTATCGCGTCCTGCTGTCATCACGGACCGCCAACGTACCCGCCGGTTCTTATGCGCCTGTCACATGATATTTTTCATCAAACGTCATTTCTTCGTTCTTATACGTATTTTTCCTCCCTTTTTCGCTTCGAGGACTATAATGCTGTGCAATCTTTCACGCGCTGGGATTTTATGGACGAAAGACAGTTAATTATTCGACATGACTCGTTTCGTTTTTTTCTCTCCCTCTCGCCAGACATTGCCATTCGGCTTCGGAGAGATTCAACGTAAAAATGATTCGTCGGGTTTTTCTTTTATCTCGTGACTGACGAGAAGGAAGAAAAGTTCTCCCGGATCGTGAAAGATCGTATAATCGCGGACGGGACAAACCCGTGATTGTACTTTGCTTTTCTCGCCTCGAATGCCGACAATTTAAAATTAGATCCAGGATGGAATTTCACGTTCAAAAGATTTTTAGCGATTTTCGATCGGTCGAAGTTTTCGTCGGTGCTAAAAGGCTGTTTTCGACTCGGAATTTCCGGACACTCGTACTTGCGATAATTTCTCATGAGTGAAATTAATATTGTAAAAAAAAGGAATTTGGTTTCAACGTCGTCGACGTTACGCTTCGGCTCGTGGCGTCGAAAAGTTTTACACCGTTTTGAAAAACTTTCCTCGCGACATCGTCTTCTCGTTTGTTCGCGATAATAATGTTGCTCTTGATTACTCGGGACGGGGGACGGGGGGATTGAGAGGTCGGGAGAAGAGATTTCGGCCATTGACTTTTATCGTACAACACTTTCGGCTATGGGGATTATTATAAAAAAATAATTAGAAAAATTGTACAAAAATTCATAAAAATAGTAACAGTTACGTTGTACTAATTACTCTTGTAGGTAATTATAATAGCGCGAATGGAAAAACGATCTCGTTTATTACAACTCTACGTTCGGTGTGTGTGTCTGTGTGTGTTTAAGTGTTTTTTTTTCTTTCGCTAGTGGGGTTCAATTTTTTACGTTAAACCCACTTTGACGTAACATCGTCATCACGTGTATTATCGTATACGGAATCGCGTGTATAATATATTTGCGATTGCGCTTTTGTTTTTCGAACCATTTATTTCGACGTAATTCGAAGGGATTTCCGTCCTTGGCGAATTTTTTGGAAAGTTGAAAACAGGTCGACGGAAAAAGAAGGGAAAGAAAATGTCGAGACGAGGCTTCCGGAATGACAGAACGGTCGAATTTTCGGGCTACGATCAAAATATAATTGACGCTCGTTTCAAAGACGATCGGCACAAATTTTCAACGAGTTGGGCAATTAAAATTTATCGGAATCCCTCTTTGTCGCTTTTCTTCAATTGTCGATAATATTGTGTATATATTTTTCTCCGTGTCTGTCGAATACAAAATGCCAAATACAAAAAAAGGACAGCTACCTGTTATCTTCTACGCGTATCGGTATTGATATTTCGTGATTGAAAAATAATATTCTTCACAACTCTTTCGGAGATTGATAATTTCATTGAGAGGCTAATTTATCTGAATATCAAACAGATCGAGCACGTAACAACGTGCGATTTTCAAAAAGTAGAAAAAGCCAAATTCATCGTTACATATATATATAATATATATAATATTCTACACTTAGAAAAACTATTTCGCTACGAAACATTTCATGTATTATATTGCCATGTTTTCATTTGTTTTTTTCTTTTCTTTTCTAAAGATCACATTTTATTTATCATATTATTATGTAGGAATTAAACGGTCATTTGAGTGATAAAAGTTGCGTTAAATGTTTATTATCAGTGGGCCATTGCCGATACGAGGGAAGAATTGAATAGTTTATATATTCAGGTTTTTTTTTTATATGCGAGTGATTGCGCGATGAGTCGCGGATCGATTTAAAGAAGAGTAGATGTATACCGGGTGTCCGAGAACTCGATGTTGATAATTTAGCGCTACACGGGGGATGAAATTCCAAGTCGAAAAGTCTTTGAGCATTTTTCGATCCGACGACTCACCTCTGAGATATTAATTGCCATAGTTGGACCAATGGGAGGCGCGCGCTCGCCCACAGGGGAAGGGGAGGCGCACGTCCGATTGGCTCAAACTTTGACACTCAATAACTCGTTAGGTTTTGGTCGTACGAAAAAATACTGAAATACATTTCGACTCGGATTTTCATTCTGAATCCAACGTCGCATCGAGTTTTGGGACAGCGTGCGGTACGAACGTACATATCGAGGGTTATTGGTAACTTGATACATTTCGCAAAATTTTGTACTGAAAAAAGAAATGTTAGAATGGGGGACGCGCAAATTACAGGAGTAATCGTAATTCCTGAGTCACGGAGAGTGGAAAATAAATGTTCAAGCTGAAATAATTCGAATAGAATGGATTTTCGAGCCTCGTTTTTTCTCTCAAATTTAACGATGCGATAATCACTCGTGAGAAATTTATCGATTTATCAATAACCATGAATATAATTCCGTCAGCCGGACGATTACGTTTTTCATCGATTTATTGCAGCATGCTCGGGGCATTTTTCGCAATCGTAAATATTGTAAATTAACGTGCTCCGATATCACGTGAAAATCGATGAGAATTATTTCGCCTGTATCGTCTATGCGTCGTGTACCAGCACGTAAGTTCTATCGTTAAAATTCATCAGATGAAATCTTATCGTAGATTCTTATTTTTTTACATCATATACTTCGATATCAAAGGAAAAATACAAAATATGCTTACGATCCTTTTATCCGCGTAAAAATATTCGTGATCACTCGTAATGACTCTTTACACCTTCCTCTTCTCCCTTCGATATATGTCGTTAAGGCGATTTTGCGAGAAAAAAAAAACAACAAGAATAAAACGGAATTTGCTTTCGCCCGATGTCGCACGTCGAGTTATCTCATCGTCATACAAGCTACCGGACTTGTATATTCAATCCAAAAATAATGAAGAATGTCATGCACGTGGCGTGCACGATATATTATTGTATGATAGACGGTGGCGTACGTCGAAATTTTTTTCTTCGTGCAAAATATTTAATGAATCGTACGTGGCTATTATTTTGTCCCGTTATATTTTTCAATCGTCAAGTGCAAGAATACATCGATATTGGATTTATATAATGCGTATAATATCATCGAGATATCGAAGAATCAACGTCGATTATTCTAATATATCGAAATTATTCAATGAAATCGTTTTAATTTGTACATTCGTCGATTGATCATCGAGCAACACATTAATGCAAATGTTTCCAAATTTGTTCTCATTTTCGGTAGAGTGTTTGAAGAAAGATTCGATAGATGTATAACATGTGTATATATATATATATATATATATATATATATATATAAATTGATAAATAGGCAGGGTAAAAAAAAAGTTTTTTGGAAATCTACATCTTTCTAGAAAAGATTGCTAGCTGTAAAAAAAAACTACTCCGGAAACTCGGTCAGCTGTTTTGTAACAGCGGACGAATGACTGACTACTTGCGAAAAAAAAAAAAAACACAAAGAGTGCATGGAAATTAAAGTCGTTTTGGAAACTTCGGGGTCGTTCGTTCGATTTCGAATGACGGAAAATTTGAGTAGAAAAAGAAATGGAAAAACTCGATCGACTCCGTCCAGAAATTCATATATATACATGTATATATATATACAATAAGCACTTAGATATTAAAACTCGTTGTGAAGCTGTGTGTGGCTGTTAAAAGTTTCTTGTTTTTTTTTTGTTTTTTTTTTTTGTCATTTTGTCAAATTCGATGCCCTTTGCGCGCGAGACGTCGCATATTACATAAATATATCGATGATTACATCGTCAGATATTCGCCTCGTGAAAACATCGCGCCAACCGTCCCCTTTGTTTTATTTATCAAATAAAAAAATAACTTGGCATTAAAAACTTGCCGTGCATTTATATAAATACGCACATACACACACACGCGAATGCATGTGTATATATATATATATTTATATGTATATACATAGAAAGGACATATATATAAAGTATAACAAGTGTATTTTAATAGAAACGAAACGATGACGGGGCTTTTTATTTTTCTTTGTTTATTATACGTTATTATATGAAAAATACGAACGAACAAACACCTGACATTCCAGTACTCGTGTAATACTGTACGTTCAGCTAATTACTCGTAATATTTATTATTATTATTATTATTATTATTATAACTAAGATTCGACTAACCGGCAACGAGAACGCGGACGAGAGGACAGAGTCTAACGGTTTTCGCTACGTTTTTTTTTTTTTTCCTTTTTTCGCTATTAATGTTCTTCCGGTTCGTCGTGCCGGCAATTATTATATCCATGGTTTTTCGTTTTCCTCGCTTATGCTCGTCGCGTTGCTTTCCGTCTCTCGTTTTTTTTTTTTTTTTGTCATTTTCCTCCGTTTTGCTCTTCGTATCCTCTGGTTTTTCCCTTCAATTTACAATTGCAAATTCATCGCGTCACCGTCGCGCGTCTTCTCGCGTTTGTTTCATACATATACATAAATTTATTTATACATAATTATATAAATAAATAAATATATGTATACATGTCGGGTGGGTGCGGCGTGCAACGATAATCGTAGATCGATTTTTCTTTCTTTCTTTCTCTCTTCTAATTTTTTTTTTTTTTACTATTTTTCGTCCTGCGTTGCTTTGTTTTTTTTTTTTTTCCCTCTCTTTTTTAGCGACGAAAAGACGATGTACAAAGCGCGTCGTACGATCGCGCGTGTTTTCGCGCACCTCGGGACAATTATACACGGAGATACTAAATGGTTTTCTTTTTTCATCGGTATCGCTATTAGAAAAATTATACATTCGTTATATGCCTTTGAAAATTACTCTAGGAAGGTTCGTGTTCGAGTGTCGAGTGTGAGTGTTTTTTTTTCCAGCGATGCGGGAGCGAGGAGAATCCACAGAGATTATACATAATATCGAAAATCATCGGATTCAAAACATCGGATGTTTCGCCTATAAATTCCGATAATTTTCATCGCGAATACGCACGTTTAACGAAAACGCAATGACGTTTCGCTGCTTTTCTCTTGATTCTTCGGCAAGGAGCGTTTTATACATGACTTTTTTTCATAAATCATTTATATATATATGTGTGTGTGTGTGTGTGTGTGTGTGTGTGTGTGTGTACAGGAAAATTAACGCGTATATTTATAATCCGTCATAGAAAAAATGCAATATCTCATTAATTCGTTCTGCGCTTTTTCCTTGCTTTTCTTTTTTTGGTTTTTTTTTCCTGAAAATATATCAAAAATGAGCCATCGAAGAGTCCTCTCGTTTCTTCCTCGCCTGCGTATTATTGTTACGGTACATTCGCGAATATCATTTCGATTTTCAAAACGAAAACGCGGACTCGACGATGCGCTCGTTTCCTCCTGTTTTTCTTTTTCTTTTCCTTGCTTCGCTTCTCTTTAACGCGATTTTCAGGGAGGCCGAACGATAAAGAGCCTCGACTCCGGCAATCATATCAGTCGGTCGGAGAGCTCGCGAGATATGAAAAATTCACGCTCGAAAAACGACTTTTACGATCGAGTGACAAAAATGTGTGTGTGTGTGTGTGTCTGTGTGTTTGTTTGCGTGTACGAGAGAGCGTGCACGTCCCTCTTTTTTTTCTTCAAAGTTTTCATTAGAAAAAGGTAAAAAATTGCAGCATGTCACACACGTTGACGCGCGCGCGCACTATCGCTATCGTTATTATTATTATTACGATTTTTTTTTTCGTTTTTTCGTTTTCCATCATTTTTAAACACTTTTCTTCTCGGTTCTCACGCTCACCAACGATTTAATTTATCCTATAGAATTCTTTTATACACCCCCGATTTATCGCTACTTCACGCTCGTCTCATTTTCATCCGCCAACTCAAGCACACTCGTTTTTCCTCTCACTTTTTCTTCCCGTGACTCCGTGCACCCTTGTGCGAAAATTTGCAATCCTCGTGAAAAGAAAATGGAAAAATATCCAAACGCACGTAGATACAACTTTCTTTTTGTTTTTTTTATTCGCATTTTTCGATTTTTTCGAAATTTTTTCCGATAATCTACACGAGAACGGACGTTGACGACCCGCGGCAGGCGTTGTTCCAGCGATTATGGAATAAAATGAATATTTCCCGTGCTCCAGCTGTGAAAATTCGACACGTGATGGCCGATCTTTTGTAACAACGATATTAAAAAACAGTGTTGATAATTTTTTTTTCCGCGAAATTCGAAATTGTTCAACGGCGGAGAGAGGAACGATTTTCCGGGTATTTTCAACGTTTTCGTTTATTTCCGCAAATCGTGGATAATTTTTCAATTAACATCGTTATTATCGAAAATTACCTCGCGTTCCAGCGGCGCTGGAACGACGTCTGCCGGGCGTCCTTAAAGTACGAAAGCACATTTGCACTTTGGTTGTACGAAAAAGCACAAATGAAAAGAAAGGAGGCGGGAAATTCGTTTCGTTCGCGTTTTTTTTTCGAATTTTCTTCTCGTTAATTCAAGCGCCAACCGCGCGTATACCAAAAAATTTGCAAAAAATTCATTATTATCCAGGATAATACGATTGGTTTTTGTGGAAAAAGAAAAAAATTATATATATATATATATATATATATATATATATATACACCAAACGAATAAACGGACACGTGGCACTCTCGCGCGCATGAGAAAAGAAAAGAATTTTCATTTTGTTTTTTTGGCCAAAAGAAAAAAAAACAAGTCGTCGCTGTTCTCTTGTGCAAAAATGTTTTCAAGCGTACGTTTGCATGTGTATACATACATATAATGAATTAATGCATTTTTTCACCTCGCCCGATTGATTATTTACTTTATTTATTTTTCAATTTAGCCTTTTCATTCCACTTACGGTTATCTCCGTCCTCATTATCCTGCGGCATCCACAAACGTCACATCACGCGGACAACACACGTTTTATCCCCTTTATACACTATATAAATATAATCGATTATTTCGAAAAAAAGAAGAAAAAAAGTAACAAACGAACGGTACAAAAGATTTTTTTTATTATTATTCAGGAGCAAATTGGCTAGCGCACGACCGACATTGCACTTTGCTAGAGTTCGGTCGTTATTTTTTCGTTTTTTTTCGTTTTTTTTCTTTTATACATATTGAATTATTATATTTTGTTTCTCATCGACGTCGTCCACACTCGCGTTCGTCGTATCGACAAGACACTTTAATAAATATCATTAAGGACAATCAATAAATTCGTCTCGATGAGTTCTCGCTTTTTATCATAATTTCATCTCATTATTTTTGTGTTTTTGTTTTTTTTTCGTCTCTTTCTTTTTTCACATCCTAACGATATATAATGATTATACAAAAGGATAAACGTATTTCATTACCAAATTTTTTTCTTGTAATCAACAACGATACATTTCGCCACGCATTTTGTTTTTTTTTTCTTTTTTGAATCTTTTTGGTTGTTTTTTTTTTTTTCACTCAACAATGCGCACATTACAAAAATCACACGTTTTCGCCTCCTCCGTCTCTCCGTCGCTTTTCGAGATCCGACAATCTCGTTCGATAATTTTTACATTTTTGCCACCTTTTTGTTTTTTTTTTGTCTTTTCCATAAATGTTTTTTCTAATTTTTCTAGACGCGAGATCGAAAGTTATTTTCGCGCTCGAGTCGCGGCACACACGTGTATACGTCAGTCGAACAAATTGATTATAATGTTTTTTTTTTCTTCATCCTCTCGTCTCTCTTCGATCTCTCGCTTTTTCTTTTTCATCGTCGATTACGGATAATAAAACTCGTTTATTAACGTTAAAAAGTACATAGAAGACTTGAACACGTTGGAAAAAATTTATTTTTAGATATATATAATCTCGAACGAGCGACGACGATTATATTCGCAAAGTTTCGCCATTCGTCGACGGGAGAATCGAGCGAGATTGCAAATTTTGTCGTCACGTTCGATGGAAAATTCAATCGCTAGTGCTTTTTTTTGTTTTTTTTTTTTTTCCAAATCCGCCCGTACCTTGCTCAGGCATAAAATCAATTATCATTTCTTTCTTTCGATACGATGTCTTTTTGTTTTTTTGTTACCGACGAGGGACGCGCCGGCATCGTTTTCATTGAATTGATAGAAAAAAAAAAAAAAAAAAAAAACAAGAAAATAATACCACTCTTCCGAAATATTTCACACCGTTAACGAAACTGTCGCTCGCGCTTTCATCCACTCCTACAGTGACTCTTCTCGAGGAGATTGCGAGAGGAATTTTCGGCGAAGGGCGAAACGTTTTTTTCTTTTTTTTCTTATAACTTTTCCCACGCTCTCTTCGAGTGGACATTTTTCGAGTACGCGTTTTTTTCTTCTTTTTCTTTCTATTTACGGATAAAAAAATAAAAAACGTCGACGTCAATGGATTTCACGAGTTAAATGATCAGCTTGAAATTTCGTTTTCGTCATCACCGAGAAAATCCTCCCCCTCGTCGTCCTGCGAGCCCTCACTTTTTCTTCATTTATTTTTTTTCCCCTTATAACATTGCACTACTCCCAGCTGCTTCATATGAAAGTCTTAGCTATTCAATGAAAAAATTCTATTCTCTACGCTATGCGCTATAAAAACGCGAATATGCTCTCTCTCTCTCTCTCTTTCTCTCTTTCTCGAGATGGAGAGGCCCGTAATCTTAGTTTAAAAAAATAAAAATGAAAATAATTTTAAAAAACCACAGTGTAGAATTATCGTATTGAGAAAAAAAAAAAGTGTACCTATGTAAGCGTGCGATTCAGTCCGCGAATTCGACAACGACGAGGACCGCGCGATTCGCGCACGCGCAGTTCGCGGCGCTTCTTGCTCTCGTCATTTCAAAAAACCGCTCTTTTCTTCCTTCATAGTTTTTTTTTTTCTTTTTTTCCTCCATTTTCGTGCCTCTTTTCTTTCGTTTAATTTGACTAAGAACAACACTCGCGCGCATCATTCGCTATTATAAAATTCACACTGCGTATATTATACTCATTCTCGGTGTGATTAAAGAGAAGGCTAATTTGTCGATTATCGTAGAGTCGTGTGGGACGAATTTGCGAGGAAATTCATGATATTAAAGGGGGAAAATGGTTCCTGACAAACGAAAGGGAGGGTAAAAATGGTGGGGAGGGTCGAATGAATAATTATTATATAACACGAGCGTGGGGCTTTGAGCCGTTTTTTGGAAAAATTGCCGACTTCAAAACGAGAGACGTTTTGACGTTTGTTTGTTTTTGTTTGTTTTTTTTTTCGTCTGATGAAAAACGTATATTGCACTTTTCGATTTGGAAAATATAATCGATCGATTGATTTTTCGTATCTTTAGTAATGAGAAAAAAAAAAAAAACAAAAAAAAAGAGAGAAAAATAAATAAAATATTACGAGTTTGTTGACCTTTCGATCCAAATTAATCGTTCACGTGCTCCGCTAAACACCCCTTTGCCACCCACCCTTATGTCGGTGTTGAAAAATATATATGTGTGTTTCGTGCGCATCGCAGTGTGCATCGTGTGAATGTACAAAATTGCGTTTTGTCTCTTTTCTTTGGCATGTGGAGATCTCTACGATAGTGACGTAAAACAGTAGCAAAATAGGGCGAATCACGATAATAATCAATAATCGTTATACGACGATGAGAAATAAAAAATATGTATAAGTATATCGATAGTAGTAGCGATTGGTATTGGTACATAGTTGATAAAAATGATTTCCCATACGCAGCGGTACGTGAAATCGTATAATGCTCTCAAAAGTAGTTACAAAAAGGAAAATGAAAAATAATAAAAAAATAATAAACCGATAAAACGAATTAATAGTATTATACACGTGTATGCGTTTAGAAATCCATCGTCGATAAAATCGACCGTGGTAACGTCCATTAAAATATAATAGTAGTGACGGCGGTGGTAATTTTCAGGAAGAAGAAAATAAGATTTTTCCCCCTTTTACTCGTTTATAAAAAAAAAAAAATTATATATGTATGTGTGTATATATATATATATATTTTTTTTTTTTGCTCCGAACGTATCGCGTTCATCTCCGTGTGTCTCGGATCGCGAAACTCGTTCGTCGCCATCGAAGGAATAGAAAAAAAAAAAACAAATCTGATCTAGGCAAAAGGAAGAAAAAAAAAACATAATAATAGTAGTAATATTCGCGTATTTTCAGACATTACGCGGTCCTCCATTTACAATAATAGACTCGTGAGGACAGATTGTGATTCATACGCGTACGAAATGTACAATCGTCGTCGTAGGAATATTCGTAAATCTGTGAACACATGTATTCTTCTATATAATATGCATATATATTAACAGGAAATGAAATAAACAAAAGAGAAAAGTAAAAATAAAGTTGAAAAACAATGTTTGACTCTCGGCCAAGTGCTAGGTATCATCTTTTATCTACAATTGTAACGCAATAACTCGATATAAAAAAATAAAAATTCATTTGAATTGTCGCAGCGATATAAGATTGCATATAAATATGTTATATTATTATTATTATTTTATATGCAAGTATACGTGGAATTTATTCTATGGGGATATAGGAAGGGAGGAGTAGGTAGCAGCGGGCATCGGTTTTTACAAATTATTCGTACGCTAAAGGTACTCGTAGTGTATGCCGGGTGTTCAGAAATTGCATCTCCATAATTCACAGTCGAATCCGCGATGAAATTTCGAGTCGAAATGTTCAAGAGCATTTTTTCGTACGACGAAGCCCTGCCGAGTTATCGATCATTGCGGCGTGGCCAATCGGAAGCGCGCTGCGCGCGTCTCATTGGCTCGAGCTTTCACCACTGATAACTCGTCAGGATTTCGTCGTATCGAAAAATACCAAAATACTTTTTCCCTCGTAATTTCATGATGAATTCGGCTTTAAATTATTGACGTCGAGTTCTGGAACACCCTGTAGAAATTCGTATTGCATTCAATTAGGTTATATATTGTTTGCGTATACGAGTTATGTTCTTGTACGTGTGTGCGTGTGTGTGTGTGTGTGTGTGTGAATGTGGATTTTTTCGTTTTCATTAACGATTTTTTTCCCGATCTCGTGCAATTTGTCAAGTCGCCATTATACATTTTTGCGTACTTTTCCCGTACCGCACGAGTCAGTGGAAATCGACGGTTTCGTTATCATACGGTTTTGTATTTCGACTTTTTCTTTTTCGAGCGTATTCGCACGATGCATGGTACATTTCAGGGAATAATCAGGCCTGTGATGATGCAAATAAATATAAGAAAATTAACGCAAAGAATGAAAAGCCTCTGATCGGAACGACCAAAACGCCAACGTCCCGATTTTCAATCAAGACTTTGTTGTTTATCGAGACTTTTTCTCAAATTCACGTCCGGTTATATCGCAGATTTTGCAAAAATGTTTTCGCACGAAACAGCGGTATAAAAAATGTCCCTTCGAGTTTTTCGTTTGAACTTTTTTTCGATCGCGATCGATCGATTTTTGGTAACGATCTGAGGGAACGATTAAACGCGCGAGAATGCAAGTATATAAACACGAAAAATTGACGGATAGAAAAAATCGAAAGAATTCATTGGAGAAAAATGAGCATTTCAACGTTTTCATCGAGACTCGATGGATTACCGAAATCCCCTGTCTTAATTAAAGATCGATTAAATTGCCAAATTTATCCTCCGGGCTACAAACACTCGATTAATTATTAATTAATTCACATCATACGCTTTGACATTATGCAAAAAATCTTACAAAATTCGTCCCCCCTCAATTTTCCTAACGTCCCTTTTTCTTTTTTTATCTCAAATGTCACGCTAATTTAAACAAAAAAAATTAACAAACACGGCCGAGTCTTTCGTGCCAGAAAATTGCAAAAAGAAATCATACACTCCCTTCGTACTTTTTTTAGCCTCAATTTTACGCATACCGACAAACACACACACACACACACACACACACACAAACGCGCATATGGGCATAAACATTTTCATCTCGCTATTTCTTCTCTCGCCTTTTTTTCCGCCTCGACTCTTCATCCCTTATGATAAACGACCATCGACGCTATCACCGACGATTCACATACCGAACTAAGATATTTTAGACAAGAATATAACAGCGGTATAAAAAACTTTTCAACACTGAAAAATACAAATCTATCGTAAAATGACTACCATTGTTACAACCCCCTCCCTGATTCGCCTATTTCTCTCCTTTTTTTCTTCTTCCTCCTCCTCCTCTTCTCTCTTCTCTTTTGTTTTCACCCCTCGCACAATTCTTCCACGCCAATTGCGCGAGATAGTTTCTGCTAATCATATTCACTTTTATATTTATATTAATTAATAGCAAACGGCCATCAGTCGGCGAAGAGTTCGACAGAGTTGTTTTTATTTGTTTATCATTTTTCATTGATTCACGAAATTTATGCTCAATTTCGTTCTCGATAAAACTTGTTCCTTTCGCGTTTGTTCGCTCCTCTCGTCAATTTGCGTGTTTTTCTCTTTCGTTATTTCGTTAATGCATCTCTTGTTTCGCTACACGAGGCTAGTGTCGTTCCTTCTTGGGTTTTCCCTGGTTTTTTTTTGCTTTTTCTGTTCGTTTTTTTTATCGTGCAATTAGTACCTAATTTCATTTACTCCCTCGGAGGTTTTTATAGGAATATATTAAATATATTTAAATCATTATCGTTACACCCATTTTATATATACACACACATATACATATGTATTCACAGTGTCCCTCATGTCGAGAATTGATCTTTTCCCTCCGAATCGCCATTTCATGGCCCAAAAATGAAAAAAAAATCGCTCAAAAGCGCCAGTCTGACTGAGGACTTGATATTTTTTTCATTTTTTCATGTCAAACGCTCATCGCGCGAAATTTTGAAACGTCGTCGTTTCCCCTTTGATCATGACGCTTCCATCGAAATGGACATACCGGTGACAAACATTTTTTCCAAAAAAAAAAAAAACGTTCGTCAACGACGTAAAAATTTGTCCATCCGGAAGGATCTTGAGCGAAGCGGAATCGACAGTTTTTGAGGGCTAAAAAAATCTAACGAGCGAGAAATAAAATTAAACGAAGAAAAATGGGCGTTTGACATTTTTTCGCTCTTCGACGTTGTTTTCCGACTGTAAAGCGTGGATTTTCGCGTACCCGTGGGATGAAAGTCAACTTGGGAAACGACGGACACCTTAATAATACAGGGCGACGATTCACGGACGGGCAGCCCCTTTTTTTCGACTTTTCTCCCAGTCACTACCCCCGTACGCTGTCACTACCCCCGCACGTTTTTCAAACTACGTTTTACAAACTTTTTGATGAAAAATACGACGTTTACGAGGAAATGAATTTTGCGAAAAATGATTGATCGTATTCAATGAAAAAAGAAAACGAACTAAAGGTGTATTTTGATTTTTGAGGGAATCGAAATTAAAAGGGGTGGCAATCGGATCATTTCCAACCCTGTATATATATATATATGTACATAATACACATATACATGTGTTTATATACGGGTGTATATAATGTTTTATCACACATATTACAAAGGAGGTGAAGAATCACACCTAACGTTTTATCGTTATAAATATTATTATTTTCCCCTCGTTGATGTTTCAAATCAGCGAACTTGCTTTCATGCTTCCCCAGCACCCTGAGCCCCGCGCCATAATCGCCATCGTATTTTCAAAATTCGCCGCATGATCATTTTTTCTTCCCCCAAGATGTGTCTCTTTTTTTTTTTTTTCGTTTTTTTCCGCCGTCTCGCGCAACGATGGAACGACATTTTTTGTACTCCCCGGAAAAGTGGTCCGCTACGATATATCGAATTTTTGACGAATTTTTCAAATCCACGAGAATGAGAAACGAAAAAGGAAAAAGGAGAGAAAGAAATTCTTTATCCTCTTTTTTCGTCCAATCGAATGAAAATCTCGTCGCGACGTTCGATTTTTTTCGCCAAGATCGACGAGCGTCTTTCGGCCTTTTTTTTTTTTCTCGTTCAATTCACCACGAGAACAGTATTAAAAAACGTTACTCGCCCGTATTTTCTATTAAATCGCCTCGTTGAAGCCACGCGTGGCCGCATTTTTCACGACAATTTTCATCGTTCGATCTCGGTGATTTTTTATTTTTTTTCCACTAAATCGTAAAAAAAAGATGTCCTCCCGTTGGTGATTGAAAAAAAACCCAGAAAACGATGGAATCGACGACGAGAAGAGACGTCCAACGCGCGAGCACGTTTGTCGAAATTTTAAAACACCACGTTATCAGCCAGAGAAATATCGTATGTACAATTTTAAAAACCCGCGTCACGTTTTATTTCGTTATAAAGAGCCATCGAGACGCACAATTATCCACGCAATTATTCACAGACGCACGCGCGAAACACACACATAGAAAGACTTTCAAGATTATTATCGTTATCATTATTATTACGAAAATTGTGTTGCTTCCCGTTTTTGAATGACGAAAAACGAAAAAAAGAAAAAAAAACCGAAAAATCCGTTTTTCTCTCGTCACTCGTTTCGTTGGATAATTTGCTTATTCCCCCCTCCCCCTCTCACACGTTCGAATTTGTCCACGCGTGGCTGATAAAAAGCGCGAAAATTTCGTTTTCCTCCTTCGGACGTGCAAAAAGAATTTCCTCGCGATCGTAACGAATTTTAATTCGCACGTCTGTCGATTACGTCGATCAATTCTTCTCACGGTTATTATCGCAAAAAGTTCGTTCGATTCTCTTCGCCCGGCGAGGAGCGAAACTTTTCCGTTTTTCTCTTAATTTTCCTTAAATATATACTCATATCGGTTTATCGAAAAAATTGCACTAACTAACGCTCGAACGTACGTTTACGGTTTTTTTTTTCCATCTCCCCTACTTTCTCCCCTCTTCTCTCGTTTTTATTATGCACGTGGTTGCTCCTCGAGCTCCTCTTATACGAGCTCGTGAAATCTCAGTCGTTCCGACTGTTCCGTACGGCCATACATCGAAGATTATTATCGTTATTATTATTATTATTATGAACATTGACGCGACGACGCGCGATCCGCGATTCCATAGTCTTTTTTTCTATTTTTTTCTTTTCTAAATCCACCATCGTGCGAATAAATGGAAATTCCAAAAGAAATTCTAGAACGGCGCAAAGATTTTTCGGGAAATTTTCGATCTTGTCGAAAAAAATTCATCGGCTCGATTCGACGATCGGAAAATGCTCGATTTTCCGAAATCGATCTCCCGCGATCTCGGCTGAAAATTCGATGGAGGAATTACGGGGAAAAAAAAAAAGAAGACGATCATTTTCACGGATCGCGCGCGTATTTTCGCGCTTTTTTTTTCGCAATTATGACGTCTATCGGTGTGTATATCCCCCCTCATCCCTCTGCCGCCTTTGTGAACTTTATATCGCGCGCAAGGTCCCGTCGATCGTCCGCCGATCGCTAATAATGTTTTACATCGTTATTACACTTTGAGTAGTTGACTAAAATCGGATGGGGGGGGGGGGGGGGCGGGGCGGAAACGGGCGCGTGTCGAGAAGAAAAAAAGGCACCCTCGTCTCGGGAGACGAGGCCGTGCGCTTCTTTTTTTTCTTCCGCAACTTTACCGACCGAGAGAAAATTCGTAATTGCGCGGGCCTGCGCGCGCCCGTCCGCGTCTTTCTGTCTTCCCCCTCGTTTTTTTTTTCTCTCATCTTCTACCCTATTACAATTAATACCGGCGTTTCTATCGTCGGCAACGAGCGTTATTTACAAAAAGGAGACCAAAAAAATAAATATATATATATGTCGAGATATATATATATATATATTATATATATGTGTGTGTATTACGTGTGTGTGTGTATGTTTTTTTTTCACGGTGACTGATTCGTCACGCCCGTCTCGAAATTTCGCACTCGAGGCAATTTTGTTTCATTGAATCTCTTCTGTACCATTTTCCGGTTTTCTTTTGTGTTCTTTTTTTTCGCTCTTGTCACTTTTTTTTTTTTTTTTTTTTTTCCCAATCATTCTTCACGATGTCGTGATTATCGATGATTCCGTTACGCGCGACGACGCCGCTGATCTCGCGTTGAATTTAACGATGAAAAACGGATTTATCGGAGCTTTTCACGACGCACGTTCGTTCGTCCGTCGATGCGCGATCTCGCAATTTCGCCGGAGCGAAATCGAGAGCATCGCTTCCGTCAACGAGAGGAGATCTACTTTTTTTTCGACGAAAATTTACACGACCGACTTTTCGTCGTTTTTTTTTTTTTTTTTTCAGACAAATTTGTATTTACACCACGCGTGAATTTTTTCCTCGGGGTCGAACGACTTTTCACGAACGAAGAGCGCAAAAAAAGGGAGAACCAAATTTCAGCCGACTTTCCGTACTCGACGACGCGCGGATTCGACGGAAAATGTCTTTCCACCTTTTCGTCCTTCGTCCAGCAGGCTTGTGCTCGTTTTGAAAAAGAAAAAAGAAACTCGCGAAAACTCGCAAACGACACTGATTTCGGATCGACGATTTTTCTCTATTTTCCTCTTATCACAGTGCTCATATGTATATGTCGATCATGTCTATTTTAATCCTGTATACAAATATATACATGCGCGGGTAAAAACAGTAGGGAGCGGGCTCAAAGTGGACCATGCTGTGTTTTCTCTCTGCGAAAGAAAAAAAAGACACGTCCTTTTTCCACTTCAAGCGTCGCGTACTGTAGGTACGCACGCAAATGCATATACATTTAATTACTTGATGAAATAACAATAATAATAACAACGACAATGATATATACATATATCATTATAAAATAATACAATTTATTCTATAATTATATGCGTATATATGATTATTATTATGATTATTATTCATTTTTCACAGTCATTAATGAATTATTCAATGAATCCCGATCGGAGCAGTTGTGACGCGTCCCCCCCCTCCCTCTACCCCTCGCCACTCTCAATTTGAACTACGCGATTGCATTATTTGATTATATCTATATACACACATCGAGAATCAAAGACGCGAGGGTGAAAAGTATCTAGTTTTTTTTTTTCTCAGTTATGCCCGTCTGTATTGTTTTTGGGTGTGTCAAAATGTTTTGTTTTTTTGTTTTCATTCGCGTTTGCTCGAATCCACCGCGCTGCTACTGCGGGCATCAAGGTACGTCGGGTTTCGATCCTCCGGGACGGAAGGAGAGATGTTCGACGTGATATTTCGCGTATTTTGGTTTTTTTTTTGTTTTCGGTTTCCGGTTTTTTTTTTTCGCGCGATTTCTCCTTCCAGGACGCGGAGGGATGTTATTTTTTCACGATATTCGTGAGTGGGTGATTTACACGAGGGGCCATGCGTCTCCGATCACGCACGTACGCTTTTGGCCCACCAGCGCGGTTATATACCGGGTGTCCCAAAAAAGTTGATGCTGATTATTTAATGCCGCGTCGGGGATGAAATTCCAAGACGAAAAGTCCTTGAGCACTTTTCGATCCGACCGATATCCGTAGAGTTATTAATTGAGGCGGCTGGACCAATCGCAAGCGCGCGCTTCCGATTGGCTCGAACTTTGACGACGAATAACTCGGCGGTTTTTGGTCGTAGAAAAAATGACCGAAATACATTTCGGCTGGTAATTCCATCCTGAACCCAACTTTGAATTATTAACCGCGATTTTTTTCGACACCCGTTATATTCGCACCGTTCGTAGGCATTTTTTTTTTATTTTGACGAAATTCAAACGACGGACCGTAATAAACGCGCAATTGCCGAAGAACTTGGGTGAATTCGATTGAGATACAAGTCCGAGGAGCGTCGGTGAGGCTGAGGGCAAAAAAAAAACAGAAAAGAAAAGATTCGTGCGGAAAAGACACGGGCAATTTCAAATTCTCGGCTTCTCGTCTTTTTTCCTTACTGTAGGATCTTCCTATCCCGGTCTCTTTCTTCATTTTCGTCCTCGCGGATCATCTTCCACGGCGAATCATTCGTCCCGGAAGAAGACGAATGCAGAATAAAAAAAAGTAGATTTACACGGGAATTCCTTCAATCGATTAATCACCGAAAATATCATAGACGAAAAAGTGTTTTGTGAGAATTTCTCGTTCGTGCGTAAAAATCGAAAGAACAAAGAAAAGTTTTCAAATTCCCGGGAGAGCCTCGCTCTCGAATTTTATTTCCTCGCCATTCTCCGTTCGTGGTCCGAAAAAAAAGTCAAAATCTCGCGCGGATGTTTAAAAAATTGTTCAATGAAAAAACTCTCGTTGCTCCGATTTCCCTTCTCTCGTTTTCATCCTCGGATCTACGCTAAAAACTTGGTCTTCTCGCGAAACGCGCGAAGAATTCCGTCGCGAATGAAAAAAAAAAGAAAAAAAGTTCGCAAATTTCATCATTTTTTTGGTTTCGTTCCTCACTTTCTCGTCCTTTTTCTCGTGTCTTTAAATACAAAAAAGATCGCGTCCCGTCCGGCCTCGAGCCGAAAGGGAGCGCCTTCTCATCGCCGGAAACTGCGATAATAAAAAAAGTTTTTCTAATACATCGCGGTAAAGCGTGGCTCTTTGTTTATCTCTTTTTTTTTTTTTTTCGTCATACTTTTTTGTTTCTTTTGCATTTTCTCACTCGATTATACAAAAAGAAAGAGAAAAGTGCGAAACGCACGAATCGCTCGTCGTCCGAACGTCATTTTTTTTTCCCATTTTCCCCCTTGACGCGTATCGGTTGTTTTTTTATTTTAGTTTCAATTTCTTCTCGTTTGAAAATCAGTAATGACGTTTATTGAATATCGCGCAGTCGCCTCGGTGGCTTTTCGCGATTATTTATTCGATTAAACTCTCTCTCTCTCTCTCTCTCTCGTTCTCATGTAAATTCTCACGCTCATTAACGATTCTTTCCTTTCGTCCCTATTTTCATCGACCGGCTCGCACTTTTCTCACCCTCTCTCGCCCTTTTCGTTCTCGCTCTCCGTCGCATCGCCGAAAACCGCGAATTTCCGATGAATCTTTTCGAAAAAAAATGATAAAAAAAAAAAAAATCTCGAAATTTCGTCGTTTCTCCTCGTTTTCTTCTCCGCCGGCGAGGCTCCCGCTGTTGTACCTTCTTCGGCGAATTTTCCCAGCAGAATCCGGCCTCCGACGATCTCGAATACGTTGGACACTGATCAGGGTGTTTTTTTGTTAGTTTTTTTTATCGTTTTTTCACGTCTGCATGTGTGTGTGTGCGTGCACGTTTGTCATTTTGGTTTTTGTCGCTGCTGTCGTTGTTTTCGTCGCCACTCGGTTCGCCGGAGAACAAAGCGGTCCCTTCCGTCTCGTGAAAATCGATCTTTCCGATCTTTTCTCTCCTTTTTGCCTTTCCCTCGTCGTTCCGGAGGGCCAATTTTGGGAGAAAAGGAGGGCGGGGGAGGATTACGACGATGGTGATGAGGATCGAGCTGCAAGAGCGTTTATAGCGGCGGTAACGGTTGATAATAAACATCGGATAGTTTGAGCGTTCGTCCTCGGCGTTTTCGTCTCGGGACTCAACTTTTTCCACGTTTTTTTCCTCTTTTTTTTCTTTTCATATTTTCTCGCGACAGTGGGATTGCGAAACGCGCGTGCAAGTCGCAAGTTGAAGATTGCATTTTTTTTCTTTTTCCGCACGAGACTCGGGGGATGATTTTCGTTGTCGAGCGAGATTTTTCGCGGGAGGAGAAAAAGAAAGAGAGAGAGAGAGAGAGAGAGAGATAAAGAGGGAGAGAAAGAGGGAGAGAAAAATGCGATGAGAGAGGGGTTTTTTCTTCTGTGTGTGTTTTTGTGTACGTGTGAGAGAGAGGGAGGGGGAGAGAGAGAGAGAGAGAGAGAGAGAGAGAGAGAGAGAGAGAGAGAGAGAGAGAGAGAGAGAGAGAGAGAGAGAGAGAGAGAGAGAGAGAGAGAGAGAGAGAGAGAAAGAGAGAGAGAGTGAGGGTGGAAAGGTGGGGTGGGGGTGGGAAGGGGAGAATCGGGGTCTTATACGCAAGGAGTGGTAGTTAATTAGCTAGGGCCGCGAGATAATTAGAGTGGCAAACGCAGGTTTGGGCCGTTAAACCCAAAGACTTGGGGTTAACACCAACGGAAGGGTACGGTGCGAGGCCTGTCCGCACCCTCCTTCACCAACGGCTTGTGAAACTCTCGGCCTGGCCTCGAGTGGATCGTTGCCCAGCAGTGCTCGCAGTAGTACTGAAAGAACAAAGAAAAACGTCCAGTTTCACTTTGAATCGGCTGATTTTGAAGAGAAAAAATGACAAAGTTGTCCATCGCTGTTTTTTTTTTTTTTTTTTCATCTCCTTTTTATTTTTTTTCCGATCCATCGAGAAAGCACGCCGGACGTTGTTTCGGGAATGACGAGGTTCAATGAGAATTTCGAGGAATTTCGAAAAAAAAAAGGGGAAGAATGTTCGTCGTTTTGCGGAAATTTTGGTGTCGCGTTTTTGAAAAATATTTCTGTAAATTGTACGTTCAGGGCTGCACGGAGGGCGGTCTTACCTGCAGACATGTGACGTTGGCGCAGAAGAAGGGCGCGAATTTGCCACCGCAACGCTGTCCCTGACACTCGTCGCACATTTGATCGTCCAGCACGTACGGCTTGACTTCGACCTGAGAATTTTTCGGAAACGAGATGACGCGAGGACAAAAAAGCACTCGAAGATCCCTGGCGTTTTGCGAAAATTTCAAAAACGCGCGATACGGTTTTTCAAAGAAAGAAAAGAAGCCGTTTTACCGTGAAATTTCCCAGTGACGTGACAAATTTTGACATCTTTTTTAACGCAAAAAGGGGAGGAACATTTCGAGCTCGAGTCTTGAGAAAAATGAAGAGAAATCGTGGTTTTTTTCGGGAGTAAAAAAAAAAGAAGGGAAATTGAGGGTGATTCTCACCCTTTTGTCGATGTCGCCGTGCTGCAGCTGAACGAAACGCGCCGATATCGCGCTTATGTAACTTTGCTGATTGCTGAAGGCGACTCTGCCGGCCCCTTTTGGATATTTCAGTTCGGGATCGGTGTCGATGCCGGCGTAACAAACGCCGCCGTACAGCCGGTCCATTATCATAGCGAGCTCGACGGCCTTGAGGGGTCGCGGTACACCCCCGACGAAGACCGTTTTCCGGGGGTCCAACGGCATCGAGGCGTCGAGGACAAAATCGGCGTCGCTCAAACGCCACGGTCTTATCTGCACCGGTTTGTCCTTGATCGTCGGTGAACTCACGCAGAGATAGAGCTTGTCGTCGTCCTGGATGCAAGCGTCTATCAGCTGCTGCACGGAACCTTCGTCCTTGAAGATCCGAGAGACACGTGAGAATTTCGAAAAACGACGAAAAAAAATGCGAATTTTCGGCGAATCAACGCGAGGAGGCTCGTCTGACATTCTCCTCGGTATTTTTCGATCGGGATTGAAGAATTTTTCAATCGAAACGGCCGATTGTTGTTGACGGGATCGTCGGGAGAGGAGAAAGTGCTCGATCGAAGAAAATCGAAGGAAATTTCGGTTCTGCTCACCTGAAACAGGAGGAAGGCGTAACCCTTTGGCGGAAAGTACGACTTGCTCTCCGCTTTGTGGGGCCAATCGACGACCAATTGGCCGAAACGGCGGAAACTGGCTGTGATCTCGTCTGTCGATGAGAAATTTCGAGATGTTGATTATTCTTCGATGATTCGGCACGAAATACCGCATCGTATTTCGTCCTTGCTTTTCAAAATGGTGTGTTATTTTCGAAATGTTGATTGACACCGTCGTGAGACTTTTTTGAGAGGCAATCGTCGAATTTGACGATGAAAATCGAAAAAGGGTGACGAAATTCACGCTCGATTTCCGGCACGATGGGGTGGGATTGAGGGATTCTCCGGAAGACCTACCTTCGTCGATATCCGGTGGCAATCCACCGACGAAGACCTTCCTGGAGAATCGTTCGCCGGTTTCGCTACCCTGGCTGTGAGGACTACTCCGACTCGGCGATGACAAAGGCGCGGCTTGCGGCGCGTTCATACCACCTCCGACGCCGACGCCGACGCCTACACCGACGCCAACACCGTCGAGTTGTCCAGCCGCGTTAGAATCCTCCAGTAGATTTCCACCTTGGTCATCTACACCCGGGAAAAACGGGGATTTACCTGAAAAAAAAGAAACCATAGAAGAAAAACTAAATTTAGATTAATTACGTTTTAGAAACGCGCGTTTTTCATTCGCACGTCAATTCGATGAATAAAAAAATCTTTCGTCCCGATTGAGTCGTAAATTCAAGAAGAAACGTCATTTCATGGGAATCAGGAATTGCACGTCAATTGTGAAAAAAAAAACATTGTCACGAATATCGACGAGGAATCTTCGTTTTTTCCTTCTTGCGATGATGGAAAAAATCGCGGAAAATCTCCCGACCGGGAACTCCACGCTCTTTCTGATAAACTTGGCTCGATGTTAATATCGCGCCATTGATTATTCGATCGAAGAGTGTCGACTACGATTAGCCAGCAAAATCGTTCATAGAGTGATTTTTTATTGAATATTCCTTTCAATTTCATAATCGATTTCATCATGGAATAAATTATTCGACCCCGACACTTTGAGAGAGGGAAGGTACATTTTTTGACGAGCATAAAATATACGATATCATCGCGAATACAGACGAGGGATGATCTTTTTTCATCTCGCAACGATTATTGACTCACTGAAGCGTTTCTTGATTGGGAATTTCACTCGTCTGATGGACGTGGCCATTTTATCTTCAACGATTGATTGATTATTAGCTCGACGACTGTTTAATTACGATTAGCTAATTAACTGAACGATTACGTTTGTCGGTAATGAAAGAATTCGCTGAGCAAACTTCTGTTTTCTCGGTGGTTGTCAGGGAAAAGAGGACACGCGAAGTGAGCGGCTCACGAAATTGGGACAAAAAACAGCGACGCGATTTATCGATGAAGCTCATTATTATTATCATCACGACCGTCCTCCGAGAGTAGGAACAACGGATGAACGAAAAAAAACATTTTCGAACATTCAAAATCGCCGAGAAAAAAATGACAAACAAATCGCAATATCATTCGTCGTACCTGCGCAATCCGACCAGATACCGAAAATTTTCGTCCTGTTGGCCATTCCGCGAGCGTTACGAATCCTCGCAAAAATCTTATCTTTTTTTTTGTCGCACGAAAAAAGTGTTATTCCGGTGGCGCGATTAAAAATCACACACCGTGAAACAATTTTTCTTTACTTCGACGAAATCGCGTAAATAGTTATCATTTTCATCGGAGGAAAAAGCTCCATTATCGGCGATCGTTCGTCAATCTTTCGTCGCACTTTTCGTCGTCGAAGTAAAATCCCGCGGGTTGTCAAAATTGAGCACGAACGGACGAACCGACGGTTGGACAAAAAACGTAATCTCTGGCTGGAAAAATCTGAATAAAAAGGGAAAAAGTCGAACAAAAATGGCGGTAGAAAGAAAAACGGTGGAAGAACGAGAGGACACGACGGAATAATGACGAAACGGTGATGCTCGTCGCGGTGAAACGCGGGACAAATGCGTTTAAAGGATGAAACAAACAAGCGAGTTTCGACAAACGAGGCGACATCTGTAACTCGATCTCATTTTAGCCAACATTTTTTTTTCCTCCCACTGCAGCGGCTCTCCCGCGAGATGATTCTCCCACCTTTTTACGATGCTGCGTTTGATTGTGTGCAAGCACTTTAACGTGCATGCAAGGCGGAATAAATCGAGGTGGGAGTCGAGAAGAGCTCGCAACATTGTTGCGGCTCTTCCGCGTAACCGCGATTTTTTTTCGCTTAAAAACCGGCATGCCGGTAGGAGAAAAATCGATGAAAAAGCATTCGGCGAAATCCGAGAGTGGAAGCAACTTTTCGGATTAAATGCCACGATAAAATAATAAATCCGACATTACGAAATTCGAATTATTACGCAATTTGTAATTGTCATCGTCGCTCGTCGATTGTCGAGAATACGAGGTCACCGGAAATTCATTTTTTTTTTCAATTAAACAATTTTTTATCAATACCTCGGAATGTTATTTCCGCACGGTGCTTGAGGATTAATCTCGTAAAGGAGGAAAACAGCACGAATAACAATTTTCATCCGGTATTTTTGTTCATTTCTTTCCTTCGTCGATTTATTTTTAAAAAAAGGACGTTTGTTTTCATCGATACTTGGACGAGAATATTAAAAGTCGTAGTACCAATGAAAGCCAAATATTGAAACGTTCGATATTTTTTAAATGGAATTTTGAGAGCGTTGGAATTTTAATAACGGAATTAAATAGCGTATTTTTTGTTCTCCATATTCCGGAATTTTTGTGGTGTTTTTTTTTTTTTTTTTTTTTTCTGTACTAGAGGGAATTTGCGTGATAAAAATCACTCGCGTCGCCCCTCGGTGGCTGAAACATCGGTGATGCACACTCGCGGAGAGACGAAGAAACCCTTGAAGCCCGAGAGAAGAGGGTTTCCACGTCGTCACCCCTTCGAGCTCTCAGCATTTCGTCCAGACTCCCACTTGCGAAAGTCACTAACCCTCTGATACGACGATAATATATATATAGAAAAAAAACAAACTATAAAGAAAACAGGTTTAATTTTATTGAGAGCGAATATAGCGACAAATTTCTCCACCGAAAATCACATGGGGATCGATTCAATTTGCAAGATTGCACAAAATCCCAAACCTTATTTGTGCCTGTCGCGAAAAAAAGAGAAAAAACATTTGCGCACTATTTTCCGCTTCGACCCTCCTCCCCCCTCGTTTATCGAGGGACGACGGGATAAGGTGAGACGGAAAAAATCGACAACCGGATAAGGGAAATTCTGCAAAGATCGTATGTACAATAATAAAATTCTATAAATAAATAAATAAATAAATGACGATGATTAAAATGGAAATCGGAGGGAAATCAATCGTGCGATAAATTAAATTTTACCGCTGAGTATTTCGACGGAAGTTGTGTGAAGAAAAAAAAAATCTCGATGGGAAACCTGTTCTCACGAATAATTTATCGAATTTTTACGAAAAAATCAACAAAATAAAAGCGACCTGAAAAGTTTTATACATCGAAATTAATATCGATTTACGAGATTACGCGAGTTTCAGAATCTCCTCTGTTTCGTTGCAGGAGAAAGAAAAAAAAAAGCGAAAAAAATTACGCTCTCGCAATTCCCTGTTTCGCGATGGCTCTCCTTGATTGTCGTCCTGCATATTTCGAGCATACACGCGTGTACATCTCGCGAGATATGTATACCGTGACGAAAAAAAAAAAAAGAAAAAATCTCGATAAGGGAGATTGGATGAGGAGGATCAGGAATGACGGGAGGAAGATGGAAAACGCGAGGCGAGTCTGAAGGCGAAGAATGCCCGACGATACTGGAAAAAAGAGGATGACGGAGGGGGCGGAATAAGGCGATTGAAGTGTGCGATGCAAGAATAAGGGATGGAAAAAAAATGTAGAAGGGGATGAGCCGTATTATACGTCTTCTGCTCCGGAGAGGAGCAAACGCAAAGATGGAACGATGATGATGATGATGACGACGAGCATTCAGGCTGATTGCCAGTCACTGAGCAGGGGTCGCTATAAAACGGGGGCTAAGAGGGTTTTATCGCGAGAGCGGCAGGCGGAGGCTGTACCGACGGTTGACGATGTGACGGGGTGGAAAAACCGCAGAGGAGAGCCATTTTCTTTCAAAGCCGCTTCTTCCATTTACCCCGTAGGAGGCGCAGTGGCGGAGAGAAGAAAAAAAAAGTCGCCGGAAACCGCGAGACCAAAAATTTCGAGGCTGAAATCGCGTCTCGTCCTCGTCATTCACCCTTTCTCACAGCTTCCCCGCGCCCTGCGCGGATGAAATTCAATGAAACGAGAAAAATCGTCTCGCGCAAACACCGCGAGCGACAGTCCGCCGAGAGTCGGACGGTTTTTTTTTTTATTTTTTCATTCACCCCATTTCGCGCGGGGGTGCACGGTACAGAAAAACACACACGCCTAACGGAGCGGCGATAAAAGACGAACGGCGAAATTGGATCGCGAAAAATGCGTATATTTTTTTTTGCTCCTCTTCAAGCTGCTCCGAAGGTTTTCGGCTACGTGCGGAAGCGAAAAACAACGATTTACATCCCTCAAAGTATAACGTAAGAATTGAAAAAAGTCAAAAAAAGGATCGCACGGGGGTTGTCTGTGTGCGCGAGTGTCAAAGTACGTCATCGCGTTGACGTTCGCGGCTATGAATAACAGCGTCGTGTCAGAACGGGGGTGCTTTGGAAACGTTGCGGTTATCGATTGGCCCGGGCTCTCTCTCTCTCTCTCGCTCTTCCTGTGTGTTGGCAAAAGGGGTTACGGGGGTTTCGTGGTGCGCTAAGGGTCGCGGGTCGATCACGGAGCCTCTCCGTCCCTCCCTTTCACCCTCTCCCTCTCCTACCCTCTTATATCGCGGTTTTTCAAACGCTTCCCGATTTCTCGATGGGTGATCAATCATCCCCCACCCCCTCCCGCGGATTCACCCCCGTTAATCGCGATTCCCGTCGCTTCTTCCCCCTCAGCAGGGTTGCAAGAAGCGAAAAAAGTATTAAGTACGTATACACCTTAAGCTCACACACCCCGCGCATTTCACGGATCGAATAACACACCCCCTCCTCGTCGTCGATGTACCGAATTATCGGCGAATTTAATATGCGAAATTGCGCCATGGGAGCCCGAATCGCACCCAGAAAAAAATCTATTATCTTCAAATAAAACCTATTTAATTTGAATAGATTTTTTGCTTGGCTCCTGGCAGAATAGACTTTTATTCAAATTCAACATATAAATTTATTTGATTCAACCAGTGTTATTAGTGTTATTTAAAAAGTATTGGAATGAGCCTGGAGTTAGTATTGGAAGTAGTTGTATAGGATGTGATGACCCGAACGGTCTTGCAGTGGTAGGGACGGTCCAGTGACGATGAGTGAACGGAATGGTGGCCCCGCCGCTGGATGGTCTCGAACCCGGGTCCTCCCGATGAGAGCGATGAGCGTTAACCACTGCGCTACGGCTACTTATGATTCTTTTCACTCGAATCGTCTATACCTCAGTAATGCTGGACCGTCACAAGGAATTGTAGCCACCATCGTAACTACCACCGCCATAGCCTTTCGGTTATTAATAACGATGCTTGATATCAGCATTCATGCGCTATACGAAAAATATTTCTTATAGTATCATTTATATTCGTGTAATTTAGTGATTAAGTATATCTCAATGTTAAATAAATATATATGTTAGAAGCGAATACATGGGCAAATCAAATCAAATAAAAATTTATTTGATCCAACAAAAAATTTATTTAATTGTAATAAATGAAGATTGAATAGACGAATCTATTCAATCATAATAGATCTTTTCTCTGGGTGCGATCCCCCGTGAAGGTTAAACTTCAATCAAACTTCGATTATCCAAATATTCAAACGAGGTCTTCTCCGGACTTCCGGTGTAGCATCTCCGAAAAAAATTTTTTTCTCTCTTCTTCCGCAATTTCCGCGTGTTATGAATTTCGAAGCTGGGAAAATATGTGGACGATCATGGAGCAGGGTTGATTGAAAAAAAAAGGGAAAAAACACTCGATCGTAATATTTTCGCCGTTCTCCAACGACGGAAAACTCGGCGTCTTTTTTTTTTCATCCGCGATACGCTCCTCCGCCTCCTCCGAGACGAGACGGCAAGGGATAAGACAAAACGAGGCCTTATCTTCTCGAGCTATTTTTAAAACTAGTAATATCTTTTCATGTGCGCCGAGAGCGTGTACGTAGCGACTTTTACATGCACCATATATATATAAACATGTACATGGATGTATATGTACATACGCAAAACGTGTATATAAGTATATATATACATATATATATATATATACATATATATATATATATATATATATATATATAAATATACAGCAGATACCACTTGTTTTGCGACGAGCCTGCTCTCGTCTCGTCTCTCGTCCCTTTATCATCGTTCTCGTCTCGCGTCTCGCCACCTGGTTTAAATTAATGAGGTGCCAGCAGGTACGTCATTCTCGCGAGCTCTCGTTTTCAGTCTGCCCGCCCAATGAAAATCCTCGGGAGTGTATGTACACGATTTCGCCGTTGTTGCCGGGCGACATATGCATGACTGTGCAAGCTGATTACTCGCGTGTGCCGAGATTCTTCTCCCCGAGTTTCGTGTTGAAAAAAAAAAGAAAAGAAAACGTCAAAGGTGCTTTTTTCGCGCGGAGCTTTCGGCGAGAGCGTTAAAACTTTTGAGCGATTCTTCCTGCTTGTTCTACCGTGTACAAACACGTTTTTCCGACGTTTCCAACGATGTTTCATCTCGTTTTTTTATGAAAAAACGTTGTAAAGTCGTTTGGTTTCTTTTTTTTTGCGATTTTAATCGCTGATATCAGCGCGGAAATTTTCCAACGACGAGTGGACGCAATTAGATGAAAACGAGAATAACAGCGTTTGGATCAATGCCAGGAGAATGGAAAAAAATCCACTCGAGTATGGCAAATTTTCATCTCGCCTGTTTCATTATCTCCGAGCTATTATCCAGCGAGAATTGGAGTTGTTCGTTCGACGCGCGGTGCTTTTTTTCGGCATTAAATCGAAAACAACGATCGGCACGGGGGTTGAAACGTTAGAGTCCGAATGCAATTTGTCTCTCGATCATTTCCGATAAGATTGATTACGAAAACGTTTGACGCGATTATTCGTAATTTGTTTATCGCTTTGTAAATCGTTTTCATGCTTCGGTGAAACATATCGTCCGCGGTCGATTTTTTCTCGACCAATTATTTTTCAGTCATTAATCGGACTTTTGTTCCGAATTTCTCTCGAAATTCGGTGCTTGTCACGCTGACAGTGACGGCAGTTTCGCACTCGTCGATACATCACGTGTGCGAAACTACCATCTGGATCGTATTCGCGCGCCATTTATTTCGTTTTCCGTTTATTTCGTTCGGAAACAAAAGTTGCAGAATTTCCCAATCAACGACAACAATACACCTTTTGTATGGAATTATTCTTCTTGATATAATCCATGTATCGATCCATCCCAACACCCGTCTGATGAAAATATCGAGGAAATTCGCCGGAGAAAGATCGCTCGCATCTCGAGAAAGTTTGTACAATAATTCGTTCTCTTTATCGATATTTTTTGCACACAGGGTGTCCGAAAAAAAAGGTACTGAAAATTTAATGCCGCATCGGGGATAAGATTCCAAGGCGAAAAGTCCTCAGGCACTTTTCGATCCGACCGATTCCAGCAGCGCAGCGCGCGTCCGATTGGCTCAAACTTTGACGAGCGATAACTCGTCGGGTTTTGGTCGTATGAAAAAATACCAAGATACACTTTGAGTCGGAATTTCATCTGGAATCTCGATTCGAATGTTTGAACCATCGACTTTTCGGACACCCGGTATATCGGTCCAAGAGACGGAGAGAATTAGCGTCCATGTCACACGGCGATTTTTCAAAAAATATCTCGTCCCTCATGGATGCACGGGGGTAAGCCGGATGATGATTCGACGGGCTTCTCGTCGGTTGTAACTTATGTGGTACACGTATATTTATGTAAATACGTGTATAAAACGCGAAAGCTTCAAAAGACTCTTTGCGTCCCGGCTATTTATTTCATCGTCGGTTTCGCTATCTAGTATCAAGGGAAAAAGCCGATGTTTTCATTTCGCCGCTCGTATACCGACAGTTATGGAACATTTCCCCTAAAACGAGCTTGTCGCGAGAAGGGTATAAGGAACGAATACATACCGTGCATATATATGCGTATATACGAGGCCGGGTACGGTTAGGCTGTGTGGATCAATATTACAGGTAGCCGAGTCACTACCCCAATCCTCTCGCGTGGTCTCCTGCGTGTGTATATGTATATCCTCGTGATATCTTCAGACTCGTGTACCGTAATCTATCACGGTACATAGGGGCGGAGGGGGGGGGGGGGGGACTTTATACCGTACATAGCCGCCATGACAGGAGGACTCGTGTACAGGGTGTTTTGTATATATATATATATATATATATATCATATATTAAATATACACAGTCGAACGAATTGGTGCACCAAGTTCGTGTTTGATGAAGCTCGCAATCAGCACCCAACTTGGTACCTTCGATATAGCGATTTGTTTTCAGATGTTCATACGACCGCCGAGCGGACAAAATTCGAGCTTTACTGACGTCGAAAAAAGAAATGATCGTAACGTATTTGGAGCAGCGACTTTTCCGAAAAATGTCGATTAATTATTTTTTCAACGAGTTATTCACGAAAATATTAACGTCATGATTTTATTTCTTTTTTTCTACCTCTTGATCGTCCCCCATATTTTTGCCAAACTGTATCGTCTTCTTTCCTTCGCGTCGCATGTAACTTTCGTCATACGCGATATCGTTGTATTCGAGATAATCTGTTCAACATCATCAGGATGGATAAATAAAATGCTTGAGACTTTGCAATCGAGCCTGCGCCATCATTAGACCGACGTCGTGTGTACATACGACGTTCGTGTAAAATCTACACTTTGGATATGTGCAACGTAGCACATCTGTCGAGATAACTCTCGTTCTGCCTTAAAAGCAGCCCCACGTGTGTCTGGAGCACGTGCTCCTCGCCGAACGTACGTGAGCAAATATAGCAACGTTCTCGTATCATGTACCACACCTCGGTGGTGCTTTGCAAGTTTGTGTGTACGTTTGTTTGCGTCTGTATAGCTGTACGTACGATATTTAACATCGTGTGTGCATGTACACTCGGGCATGTAACGCGAGTATGTACAGGGTGTCTCAAAAGTCGAGGCTAATAATTTAGGGCGAGTTTCGGAATGAAATTCCGAGTCGAAAAGTATTAAAGTATTTTTTCGTATGACCAAAATCGCACGCGCGCTCTCCCTCCAGGCGCGAGCGAACGCTCCCTATTTGTCCGACTATTTTGATCAATAACTCGAAGGGAATCCATCGGATCGAAAAGTGCTCGAGGACTTTTCGACTTGGAATTTCATCCCCGAAGTAGCATTAAATTTTTAGTACCCAATTTTTGAGACACCCTGTATGTATATTTTTCCGCCGCGACTCCTCTCGCGACTATACGCCTTTCGCCCATGCTCGTAAATGTCGAAACCATGTGCGTAAATCATTCTACTCGCTTATTCACGCAATCAATTATTCATCGCTCTAAAACAGCTCATTTTTGTTTGTGAAAATGCTTCCCACACGCGATGAGGGCGCTTCGAACGTTGGCGCGATTATTAAAAAACGATGGAAAAAAATGGTGAATATCAAAGATCTCGAAAAGATATTGACCCAATTTCGTGATTACGGAGTACATCATGTTTTATCCATTTGTTTACACCCATAGCGTTATAAACACGGATGAAAGTACTTGTTTATAATTCGCATGTCGTTAATTTATGAAAATTGAATACGCTCGGCACGATGCTGCTTCGTAAGGGAATAAATCATCGAAGAGAGCAAATTGGAAAGTATAAACGATACGATGAATTATGCCTGTCGAGGGAGTGAACATTTTTTAAAATTCGAATTAAAAAAAAAGCAGCACGATGAAGCGAGTGAAAAGAAACGGAGATTTATGGTTTTCCTTTTCATCCCTCCGGTGTGTTAAACAGTCCTCTTTAGCCCTCGGGGAACAAGGGATGAATGGTGAAGTGAATTTTCGAAAAAATGGCTTTTTCGAAAAATGGTGTAAAATGTTTGTTTAAAAAAATGTATTCTTCGAAAAAACGAATATTGCATTGTGACCAAAGTGTCGTACAAGTGAAACGCATTGAATTAATTGAGCATCGAATTAATTAAACGCGCTTCGTCAAAGTGCTTTTCCGTGTGAATCAGCGCTTTCGATCCTCGCGCGTTTACAATCCAGGACGTGAATTCCTCAAGACGCGCGATGGTTTATGGAGGAATTCGTAACCGAGTGATGGTTAACAGCTCGAAAATGAGGTACACCCTCGCAGGAAATTACTTCGGGGCTTGTGAACTTTGCACCCTGCGTACACAAACTGCAAAACTCGAACAGCTTTAGACGTCAGAAGTATACCACGTTGTATGAGACACCAAACTCCATCGCACTCGTAAAATTAAATTCATTATAAAGCGATGAATGAAATGCTCGAAAGATCGTAAAAACTTTGGTCAAAATGAGTTTTTTATGCATTTTCGATTCTGCACTTGGGAGTGAAATGAAAATTTCGCGGAAATGACAAAATGGACGACGAATGCTCGGGTAGGTTTTCCGGAGAACCTGTTTTTCTCGACAACATTTATATTTCTCTTGGAATGCGGTAATTGTTTATTTATAGAACGAAATCGAACGAAAAAAATCTCCCTCTGCTGCATCTCATCTTGGAGGCTGTTGAGGGTGTGACGTATTGATTCCGTTCGTAACATCCTGCCGGGAGGTAGCGCCATCTACGATAATATCGCGAGAAAAAGCCGAACGAGCTCGTGTTATCGCACAAAATTTCCACCATTTGTTTGCGACTCTAATGAAACTTTGTCGATTTTCTCAGCGACGGGTTCATCTTCTCGACTGTTATTTTCACGTTGGCGAGAAACGTGGAAGACGTGTAGTGGCGATTCATCAACTTGATAAAGGAAGCGTTAAGGTTGCCTGTGGTAAACGCCGAGAGAAAATGGTGGTGCTGCCATTTTCCACCGGAGGTGGAAAACCTTGCGGAATTTTCGCGAGGAAAATGGCGCTCTCGTCAACGTCATTCTCTCCTAGTCGACACGATTAATCATTCCGTTCTCGGTTTCGAGAGAGGAAAGGCTCGGAATAAATCGTAGGCGGAAGAGGAGAAAGATTCATCTCCGCGTCGATGGACCAACGAGATCATCGATCGGCTCGACCCGCATCGACAAAGACTCTTTTCTTCGTGTCTTTCGTACGATTTTCTTCTCGTTTTATCGGGCTTCGAAACCGGTAGGGATGTGGAAAATTGAAAAAAAAAAAAAAAAATGGGATAACAAAGGGATGCTGGAGGCTGCGCAGAGTATAATAAACTTTCGTACCATTTTCAATCCGATTGAACGCAAAACGGTAAATTATTGGTCGAGTCCGTACCATTGAGTGAAAGATTTGGTATTCATTTTCGAATTTTGAATTGTAGGTTCGATTAAATTCGAAATTTGACAAAATGTCGATGCAGAATTATCGGAGGATTATTTCACACGCAACCATCTCCTCGTCGATCTTTGCTTATGAATATTCGATAAATCCCCCAGTCCGGTCTGTTTCCATCAGACAGCGACCGGCAGCAACGTTGCTGAACCAATTTCCTTCTTTCTCCGGGCACTTTTTCCCTCGCGTGCCATCTGGGGCATAAGTATATCTGGGGAAAATATTTCTCAGTTAGATGGTAAGCTTTTGGGACGGAGGGTGAAACTTTAGAGCAAAGGGGTGATGACGAATAGGGGGTATGAAAGAGGAAGAGATCTAGGTGTGCAATAAAATGGAGAGTACGCAAGGGTGCACTAGGGTGGGTCAGCGTTGGAAGGAAATAGGGGGAGAGAGAGAGAGAAGCTTAAAGAGACAGGGAATAAGAGAAAAGAAGAAGAGAGCAAGGGTGTGCACATGAGAAAGGTGGGATCACGAAGGACTGCAGAGGGAAAATGGTTCTGGTAGGGGAAAAAAATGGAGAGAGCCCGAAGGAAGAAAAGGGGATGCCAGGAGGGGTTTGAGAAATATGACGACGAAGGCTTTGGTTGCATATGACCGCATATCGAGAACAGGGGGATCCAAAAGTTTCTGACCAACTCCCCGGGAACACAATGACCCCCGGAGTCCCGAAAAAGGTATTACGAAAAAGGGACGCGTGCGCGCGGAATTCATCCAAGGGTGAATGCCCTTTTCCGTACATACCCGTTCGAGCGGGACGTTCCACGTCGAATCGGAGAGTTTTTTGAACTTTGGTTCTTCGAATTCGCCCCGTAATTCCTTTTTCTCGTATTTTCTGTGCATGGAAACAAACATTTTTGCAAATTTTTCCGTCAAGCCTTCGAGGTACTTTTTCCGTTCCCTCCGAGGCTCTATTTTCACAAAGTTGCAGCCGTTTGAAAGAATTGAGAAAAAATGCAGCAAAAAGATGTCAGATTTGAGGTGGAACGCCCCATACAATGTTTCCGCACACGTCTTAATTCCCGCCGCTCGGTTGGCTGTCGTGCCATCACTCGACCCTGCGCATCCTGCCCCGACTGCATCTTCCTTCCCTTCCGCGTAATTCCTTGCGTCACCCTCTCGTGTTTTCCCCTTTTTCCTTCAGTTTTTCCAAACGAGTGGTAGAAAATGAGAGCCGCCGCGCAATTTTTCCCTCAACTGTCATTCATCGTCGATTATCCTTCCACGGGCACACGGTTAACGTCCGACGCATTGCACACGTGCGACTTAATACAGGGTGTTGAAAAAAACATTTTTTTTTCTCTCTGAATCGATTCAAAGACTTGAGTCACTCGAGAAAAGATGTCAGTTCGAGTTTGAGCTCCCGATATCGATAATCAGACGTCCCTCGTTGCGCTTTTCCATTCTCCCTCGGAATAACGAGGAAAAAACGATCCAAGCGCGTTTGGAATTTTATTCTTCCATAAAGACGAGTTTGAGAAAAAAATGCGCAACATATTTTCGTAGGAAATGAACCGCTCTACAAAAAAGGTATCCGGTCTTAAAGTCGTGAAACCAACCGTCATGGAGTTACAGCTGTTCAAAGTTCGATTCGTACAAAAAATGTTATTTTTTCTGAATATTTTTAACGAAAAAATTACTTTTAAAGAGAGTCCAACTTTGTAACGTGATTGCTCATCAAAAGTCAAAGTTCAATGCGCAAACTGCCCTTCTTTTCTTTCATTATCTCGATCCTCCGATCGCTCTTGATAAAAAAAAAAATTTACGAGACATTTTCGAGCAGGGCATCAATTTTACGATCGAAGCTTTCGATTCGGTTCGGAAGGAAAAAAAATGTTTTTCCAAACGCCCCAGCGGGCTTCCCGGATAATTTACGACGCCCGGAAAAAAGTGCAGTGGGTAAATGTAATTGCGGAATTTCACCCAACGGATGTGTCCCCTGAAAACGTAATTATCCTTCATTTTCATTGAAATAAGGGAGGGAAAAAGCGCATTTGGAAAATTAGGGTGGCGGTTTATACGAGTATGGGACATGTGACGCGTGAATTTTCCTCCTGAAGGTTCATTGAACCTGGAGGGAGTGAAGCGCCTCGGGTCGTTGATTACATAGCACTGACAGGGAGCGGAGGGTAAGGGGATCACGTTCACGCGGTCGAGGAGCATTCGAGAGTATCGAAATTCTTGACACGTACAATCCCCAAAGCGTAAAATCCCATAGCCCCGAAGGTTTATGTACTCCCCGCAAATACGCGGTATAAACACGAAGAAAACAGCCGGCGATACCTGACGTTCGTCCGCGAGCGATAAATCGACCGGCAGCGAGCGAGACGCCGGAATGCAAAAGTGCGCTCTTTGCTGGCTTCTTCGCTGCATTAAAAAACAGAAAAAAAAGAAAGAAAACGCCACCCTCTCGTCCAGGGCCTGTAAATCAACGTTAAAAAAATGGAAGGTTAAATTCGAGAGGGATGTTGGTACGCAAGGGTGTTTTATTTTTGAGCAACGTTTCTTTCCCTCTCCCCGAAACACCCGGTATATGAATCATCGATGGAAAGCAGGAAAACTCGTGTGTGCCCTTGAGATACTTATTATCCACGGGATTTGCGATGGAAAAAGTTTTTTTCGCCCCCGTTGCATTTTTCTTCGTACGTCAACCCCCTCGGCGCTCGTGAAAATCGTATTTCCGAGCCGAGATAAAAAAATACGGGCACGAAATTTTCTCGCCAGCTTTTTTTCTCAAGTATCGAAAGCTCGATTTGTTCCGCGCTGGAGCGTTCAAGCGCCTCCGTAATCGGATGCAAATCCAAATCTTTGGACATGGAGAGGCGCATTTCCATAATCTCTCTGAGAAGTTTGAAACCCCGGCGAGTGTATACCGCGCGGGAGAGAGGGGAAAAGAAACACACGGAAAAATTAGGTGAATAAATTTGAAACTCGAGTACGTCACGTGGGTGAGATCGTTGGGGAAGTAATACAGCATCCGGCTCGTGCTGCGCATTTACGCGCGCGTTTATGCACGACGGGATCAACCCCCTTAAAAAGTGGCTAAAGCGAGGCAGCGCCATGCGAAAAACGAATTTACACGAAGGAACTTTACTGGTCCATGGTACGCTTTGCTTAATGAGGCGTTTGGCGATCTGCGAGACTGCGAAAAAAAAGCTACTCGAGTCTCATCGACAGAGATAAATCAGCGTCGTTAAGAGCGCTTAAATACTTTTTTCCCGTAGCACGGAAACTTTGAATATACTTTGGATGAAAACGTCCGAATGTAAAGATCCATTTTCGCCGAAATAAAAAAATAAGATGGTGTAGGATGAATTTGACGAGACTGCTGACGCGATTACGCGAGCCCACGAGTCCGTTTGTGTCGCACGAAGGGTAGTTTTTTTTTTTTTATTGTTGTGGCTCGTTTCGGGAGTATCGTTTGGTAAAAAAACGTCATTATTCGCAGATGGATAACGTCGTTCGTGAATGAAGCGACCCCTTAGGAAAAAAAGACTCGTAATAACACCGCAATAATCGTATTTTTTATGAGGATCGAATTATCGATGACAAACGATCGGAAATATCGTTGGTACGTCGGGAATGCCCCATTATTTTCGCCTCCGAGAGTATCCCACGGGTCACGATCCGACGAAAGAAATATCCGAGCAAAACCTGTCCAGAGATGATGAACCTTGGCGGAGTGTCATCCGGAGCAGCACACGAGTATTAAAAATTTATTAACGAATTTTCAAAACCGCAATAATAACGAATTAAGCGACGGGGAAAAAATATAAGGAGGAAGAAAAGACGGTCGATGGAGGAAAATAATTGAGACGAAGGGAGATAAAAAAGGAGGAAACGAGAGGGAGGCGAGAAGATGCGAAGGAGAGGAAAAATTCTCGATTAAAATTCGCTCTACATTGCGACTTGTAATTTACGATTTTGAACGTTCTGGTTAACGAGATCGCTAATAACTCATCTCGGAATGAATTAATTATCCGGTGGGCATTTTTGCAAAATAAATTTTTAAGGCAGGCCTTTCGTTGTAAAAATCCAAAATCTGAGTCCACCCTTCGCTGATGCTGCATGGTTGGGTTATTGCGGAGAAATTTACGACTAAATCGGCAAATCGCGTTACACGAATTTTGCCTCACCTCGGAGCGATTATTGGCGCAATTATAGTGTATTTCGATGCGCAATCTGGAAATTCCGGATGTTTCGCTTTTTTGCCCGCGACGTTCCAGTTTCCAGGAGAGATATTTCCGGTCGGGAAAAAAGAAATCGAACCTCTCGAATTGGTCAAGCGACTTTTGTCGATAGAAAGCGCATTCGTGCGATAACGACATTGGAAAGCATCGTGATTTGCGAGAAATAATCAAAAACGAGACAAACGTAACTCAAAGTATCGGATTTTCTTTAACGTAGTTCTATCGTTTCATTCGAATCAAAAAATTGTTTTTCGGTTTTTCTCACATACAAAATGGTTTGCTGGCTCAAGTTAAATAAGAAAAGTTGTTGCAAATCGACTAAAGAACAGCATACTTCAAATTCAAGGTCATCCAAGGTAATATGGGCTTGCTGTATAATTACAAAAATTGCAAAAATGTTTTTCTCAAGATTTTTTTGAAAAACCGAACGAAGCTTCTTTGATGTTGCATAAAAACGTACGCAAAGTTTTAGAAGGCTTCACCACGTTGGAGCCAAGATATTTATCGATGAAAATGCCACTTTTAACACGTGCTCTTATGAGAGACTACCGAAAATTGTGATTTTCACCAATAAATATCTCAACTTCCACGTGGTAAAACCTTCCAAAATTTATTACACACGTACATATGACATCAAAGAATATGTATCCAAATGTTCAAGAAAATCTTAAGATAACAATAAAACGATAGAACTACCTTAATTAAAAAAAGAAAGTCACTGTTTTATCATTGACGAATCATCGAATCGATTTTAATGGAAAAAATGTATTCAAAAATTGACTCTTTGGTGCTGTCAAAAGGACGAGGAAAATTTCCGGTGCACAATTTCCGGTTGAGAGATAAATTTTTCATGAAAAATGGATAACGAGTCGTAATTAATAATTTAATTCGTTCTTGTTTTTTTTTTATGCAGAACGAAAAATTCCGTCACTTTTTCCGTACCCCGCGGAAATGCGTATTGCAAATTCACTATCGCGCACGATGCACCCGCCTGGTCGAAAGAGAGGCGAAAGCGTGTCCGCGCCTTAAATCCTGAGAATCTCTCGTTGCGAGATATCGTTCATAAAAAATAAAATACTCTCTTAATTAAATAGATCTCCGTGACTTCCCACGCTAACGAGTGCCTCATCATTTTCCTTCACGCGCTGAATGATAGTCATCATCCAGCCTGCTGCTGGTATAATCTCGTGGCGGCAGGCTGGATAATAACTGTCATCAAAGATTCATTTTATCGAAGGAACCGACGAGAACCGCGCTCGATTTTCCATTCCGCAAAACATCAAATTAAATTTATTTGCACGAATTTTACAAGCCCATTTATAAAAGATAAACTGCTCGAGATGCATAGACGGATTTAATGACGAATTATTCCCTCACAGGGATGAGAAAATCATCGTCATACGCGCCTGTTTATTCCGCCATCTTTCATCCCCTTTTTGCCGGGCTGTATTCGAATACATCGAGGCTCGATAAAATATTTTTAAGACCTCTCGCTTTCATCACTGTTTTTGGTCATCATTTTTTTCAAAAACCAAAACAGGTGTACGCTATAAAATGTACATTCGGATTTAATGACGAATCGTTCGATCGGTGATGAAGAAATCTTCTCCACATGCGTCCGTTTATGTACGAGAGATATTTCTGATCTTGCTTTCTCTCTCAATTTCTTCCGCATCCATCTCAGCGCCGTACGTCGATAAAATTTTGCCATAGTTTTTTTTTTATTCGGTAATGTGCTTAATATTTCCTGTGTAATTTAATTAAGGCCGCAGGTCGTAGACCACCTTAAGAGGCAAAAAGTAGGCTATAAAATGCATATTGAGATTTAATGACGAATTATTCCATCAGAGGGATGCTGCGAGGGAATAGCGTGGAATTAAATCGTTTCGTTCATTTCCATATTTGAATATCGGGCGTCGATAAAATTTTCCAAAGTGCGCGCGTTTCTGAGTGTTCAGACAATGTTTTTTTTTTTTTTTTTTTTTCAAAACAAGATCGAAAATGAGGATTCCGGTGCAGCGGGTCTGGCAAGCGGAGCATTTTTGTTTTTTCGCGGCACCCCATACGGTTTTCCCTCGTTCCAAGATCGCGGGAAAGTGCGTTATAACGATAATGGTAATTGGGAGGAAAAAGCCGCAATTAAAATTCAACCACGGGCGCGCGACATTTTGCGCATCGCGTTTTTCCTCCTCCTCCTCTCGCTCGTATTTTCTCCTCGAGCGTGCACAGTTTTTACATATTTTTCATCCCCTTTTGCTCCTTGGCCGAGAGACTCTCGTCGATCCTGGAGTAACGCGAACCCTCCAGCTTACACGTCCTTCATCCTTTTCCACCGCGCCGCCATTTTCAGCCGAGTCGCTTTTCGCGAGCACTTTCCGCAATTAATCTTTTTTTTCTGCGTGTTCTTTTTTGTTTTTTTTTGCAATTTCCTCGTTTAATTATACATATTTTTTTCACACATTCGTGTTCGTTCCGTCGTCGCGGAACGCGCTGAAACCGCGGAGAAAATTCATTTTTCATGGCCTTTTTTCTTTTTTTACTCTCCATTACGTCGCCGGAAAGGAGTGAAAAATTGAGGAAAAATAATTATGGGCTTATTAACGGCTTGAAAAAAATGTCTGCCGGTGAATTAACGAGGACGCGTCTCAAGGGTAGCTTCTCGTTTCCGGCAGACCTTGAAAAATCCAGCCGCGCGCACGCTATGCCCTCTCGCACACCCTTAAATTCCTGACGTGTGTTTGCGAACGTTGCTCTCCTTCCGGACGAGACACTTTCGCGTTATTTCAATCGTAAAATTGCACGAAATAACGGTAAATTTACCTTTTGGTGTACTCGCGCCACGAGTAATTGCGGCGTTTCGAACGAAGCAGAAACGAAGAAAAAACAAAAAAATTGGAAGAAACGCTTTTTTTAAGGTCCCAAGCGCGCGTGTACCCCCTGAATTCGAAGAGTAATATCTTCTCGAAAAGCTCGTGTTTTCTCGTGCCTCTTGGCTTTACAATGTAACGGCATTTTTTACGTACACTGGCCTGCAACTTTATATGCACTTTCGTATATGTATATTTTGGCAATGAAATGAAAAAAATGCAATATCTTAAATTAAATCGTGTTAATTTCTCACAAAACCATGAAACCTTTTTACGCATCTCGCGATGCGAGTGCTGCAAGTATCTCGCGGTGCGAAAGCTGGTTTTATCGTCGAAAGGAATTATACTGTTTTTTTTTCTTTTTTTTTTTGCACGACTTCTCTTAATTGGATGGTCGATGTTCATACGGTGGAGAACGAGTGGAAGCTGCAGAATCAACGCGCCGAGGGTTACAGGAATTTTTGGGAAAACGAGTATATTTACAGGATCTGCGACACAAGATACATGTTGTATTATCTGAACGTTATCTAGGATGAATGTTTGTATCGACTTTGAATGTTCCCGAAGAATTTTTCTTTAATTTTTATCAACGTATTATTTAAATTGAAACAAACGTATTTTCTCCTCAAGTTCGAGAATCGAGTTTTTAGCGAAAACTTTTCAGCGAGATTTAGAATAGTTTTTTTGCGGTTTTCCGTGTGAAATACCGAGTTTTCGATGGAACAGCGGTGATTTTCGTGATCAGAGGGGAAAAATACATCGATATAGACTGTCGAACCGGATTTTATAGATCCAACATTTTTCGTCATTTTTTGCCAAATTGGTGCAAATCACTAAAGTGCTCGCCATTTTTTTCCTGATTGAGGTAGACACTCCAACTCGTGCTCGTTCTCTGGGCAATTGTTGAAGCTTCAAAATGCCGTTTGGTTCATCGAGATATCTTCATTTTTCGATTTTTGGCAGATTTTTCAAGTTGAACCATCGATTTTCGCCAATTTTCCCATACATACCCCTTTGCGTTTTTTTCGCCGATTTTCAACATCGATTTTGAGGGTGAATCAATTTAGCTATCGACATTTAACTCGCACCGGTCTCTAAGTCTACTCGAGAGCGTCTCAAAACCCCCCCAAAAAGTCTATATAGCGCAAATAGAAACGTAGTTATGACCATTTGAAATTTCGACTTTTCGACGATTCTGGAAAAGTGGCTCAAAATGGATCGACATTTTTTTTTCTCAATTTTCAATGTTTCAAAATCTTATCCGATCGGAAATTTCCCGCTGATTACGAATCTCATCGACTTTCCCCCGAAAACTCGATATTTCAATGAGAAATCAGTCAAAAATAGCAAACAATATTTCCAATTTCGAATCACCCCTCAAGATTTTGAGAGCTCTTCGCTCTCAGTAATTGAGGCGACTACCTTAAGAAACTTTCGGAAAAAAGTCAATATCGAATGTCGATTTTTTTCGCCTTGACTAATTATCGCGCTGGCGGTTTCGAGATAACTCAATCAATGAAAAACAACGAAACTTGATGCATTATTCATGCACCACGGCGAAGACCGCAAATTAATTTAGCGTTTAATTTCGCATCAAAGTGCACGGGGGTTTGTAAAACATGGCTGTATCAATTTATCCGGAGGGAATAAGACGTCGAGTTGTCCGTAATACGTTCCGAAGGTAAATAACGCTCGTCATCTGCATACGAGAAAAAAAAAAAAAAAAAAAAAACAAAACGTTGAGCGAATTGGAGCGATAAAAAATTGGACGAAAACCGGTACGTCGCGGTCGTGTGAAAAATAAACATTTAATTTGTTAAATTACAGTTCGCGGCACGAGCATCGGAGGTACACATTAGGGTGGTTCGAAAGGAGGCAAATTTTTCATACTCCAATTTTCCTCTGCAAAATGCGGTATTTTTTGGAGTGAGAAAAAAATGTTGTTCTCGACGCAGTCATCCGCAGGAAGACTCCTGCGCAAAAATGGTTAATCCCTTTTTGACGCAATTTGGAACACGTAGAAACGTTTGATCTCAAAAAAATGGCAATTTTTTTTCTCGAACCACCCTAATTATTATATATACGTTTATTAATACGTGGATGCGCCTATGGGATTGAGCAGTGAAAGGTGAGACGACGACTGCCGACCGTGAATCTTGGAAGGCCGTGCCGTACGTTGGCACGAGCGTGCGTTCGGATTCCATCATAGGTCCTTTTGTCTCGTTTCTTTTGCGGTATTTTTTTTTTTTTCGCGATCCGGTCATCGACACGGCACCTCGTAACGGAAGAGAGTCTCGCAGCTCCGCTGCGGCTGTCAAAATGTATTTCACGCGATGCCGAAATTTCGACGACGATCGTAACGCATCCTTCGTTCCTCCGATACCGGTATTAGCAAAAGGGAGGAACAGATTCGGACGGTGAAAGAGGTAAAAAATACAAAAACGAATTCCGGAGTAAGATCGATGATTTTCGGTACAGACGGCTACCTTAATGTTCATTTTTACCCACTTGATATCGCATAGAGGCTTTTTTTCTCCAACAATTCCGTTGATCCAGTTGATTAATCAACGATTCATGGAAAGGCAAAACACGTTATGGAGATGGCGGATGAAACCTGCTTGTGATGTAAAATTTATCGAGAACGCGAGGAGACCTTCGGTCCTCGGTTCTCTAATGACACTTTTTGCCTTCGATTTTCGAGCGGAAATTTCGCTTATTGTGGAACTCGACGGTGCTGTCTTATGAGAGGTGGTTTTTTCGGCGCTGCTGGCTGAATCGTACCGCAACCGCAGCAGCCTCCGTTGAGGAGACTGTTGGTGCTAATGGGGCTTGAATTTTTTTGATTTTTTTAAAAGCAAAGCCTACTCGGGAAACGACGGACACCCTAAGGTGTGCTTACGTATTTGTACGTTTGCGTGCATTTAATGGGACGGTTGCAGTAGCTTTTGAAAAAGCCTCTCGGAAGATACATTGAGGTAGGATCGATCAGCAGCAGGTATGAATTCTTCGATCGGTATCATATATCAATTTACCCTTTGGGACTACCGAATTTCTCGAGGAGAAAATTCAACGAGGCGCGTGCCACCTCCGTTGCTCCTCCGCTCATTTTCGATTTTTTTTTCTTTTTTGCGATCGACGACGTGAAAAAACGAAGCCGCACGATCGTTCGCCACGTCTCTGGGATTTTTCGAATTCGAATTGAATAATTTCGCGTAGTTTAAAAAGTTGGACTCAGCCAGCGGCAGTTTTCTGAATAATTCAAATTTTCATTGGATTTTTATGAAATTTCGTGCACTTGTTTTTGGCCCAAATACCACAGGGACGAATTTGACGTTCGATTGGGAACTTCAAAAGATACGAAAGACTCCAAAAGACTCGTGGATCACTCTGGAATCTGCCAAAGATTCGGGAAAAAATTGCGGACAAATCGAGACAGGATCGAGGCGAGGCGAATTTTGTCGAAATTAGAGTTAGGGTGAGACCCGGACAAACAATTTGTGGTAAAACTATAAAACCCTCGGCAGTTGGAACACTGCGGTAGAATCAAAGAGAGGAAACGAAGAAAGATGAAAAGCACGTTTGCATATAGGCACGAGAGACGGAAAAACGGACTGTTTTATTGCAAGATGCTGGCTGAAAAATTGGACAATGTTGTAACAGGTGCTCCGATACGTGTCTGACGCAGTAACGTCCAAACACACGTACGTGCGCGTGTACAGGCGGGATTAATCGTAAGAACTCTCGCAGCAGCCAGTCGGGTGGTCACTCGATTCTCGTGTAACACTGAAAAGTAGGTTGCCATGCAGATACATCGTGTCGCGTGATTGGGGGGGACACGAATAGAACATAATTACCGTTAATTGCAACGCGGCATCACTCGTCCTCGCCCTGGGTACACAATAATCGTTCGTTTTAATTGGTAAACTGGTCTATGCCTCTCTGGACCCTTGCCCTCGCATCTCTGCTCCTCTCCAATCGCGTACGTCCGTATACTCGGGTGGGACAAAATTGGAGAGCGTTTTTTTTTCTTTCCTGATACACACTGACAAATTGATCGCTTGGCGAGAAACATCCCTTGGAATTTGACCCCCTGATGTTAATTTTAAGGGATGGCGAGGGAAACATGTTGTAAGTAGAATTTTTTCCATTTTGTGGCGCATTTTTATAGGAAATTTATTAGATCTTCCATTTATGGGTCCGACTGCGACGATCGATAACTCCGCCAGGATTGGTCGAATCGAAAAGTGCTCGAGGACTTTTCGACTTGGAATTTCGATCCCGATCTAGCATTAAATTTTTGGTAGATGATTTTCGGACACCCTGTATATTGAAATTTTATACTATATCGCAGTTGCGGATACTTTATACATCTGTGCATAAAATGCAAACTGGAACCTCGGCCTTCGTGGCCCTGCGGGAATATCCAGGCGACCTCGACGATCAGCTCTTCTCTCAATCGCCGCTAATACTCGCGGAACGGAATTCTTTTTTCTCAGCAACCCCCCACCCCTCCCTTGATCTTCGATCATAAGGTTCAATTTGTACTTTCGAATGAGATTTATCGTAATATCGTAATATCGTATTTATCGTAATCGAAATATCGTAAAACAGGTACATGCAATATTTTTCAAAATTGTCAAAAAAAAAAAATGTCAATACTTTGACATTTTTTTTTAAATATTCACGTTCACATTTGACGAATTGACTCAACGTGCAAGAGAGATGAGTTTTTCGGATTTTTATATCGAATGAGTGAGAGTGTAAAAAAAAAATCATTGAACATTGATTAATTAATTTGTTCTTTGATAAAACGTGGGCGTCTTTCCGAAAGGCACTGAGTCGCGAGCGCATTTTCGGTATTTCATTTATCCCATTACGGTGTCACGTGACTGTGTCGAAAACAAAGTGGGGAGGGGTGGATGCGACGACAAGGGAGGCTGTGAAAACGGAGGAAAGTCGAGACGACCAGCAGCAGTGGGCAAGTTTCTGAACAGACGCTGTAACGTTGAATCCTGAAATTGGATAGGACGCACGCGATACAGACGAGTGTGGGAAATACGTAAGGGAGAATGATAAAAGTTTCGTGATACTACAAGTCGCGAGTAAAGCTGAGAAAAAGAGAATGCGAATGCGGGAGAGGAAAGAGAGGAAAAGTTGCATTTGAAAGATCTATGTGCGGCCTGGATACAAGAGAAAAAGAAAAAGGGAGGCTGGGGGGTGAAAATATCGAGTAAGAATATTGGTTTAGGACGCCTCGTTGGCAACGAAATTCAAAGTTCTCCATTGTCGGTCCAAACGTGAAATTTCACACGGGAAACCTTTCTGCCCAAGGAAATACACCCTCCTTCGTGTTATCCCTTTTTTTCTCACTTTTTCTTTATTTTTTCTTATCTCGTTTTATTTTTTTTCTCGCCACTTTGTTCGTCAGTCGGTAGATCCTGTAGATACCGTGTTTAATATTCTACAGGGTGTCCCAAAAATTGAACGCCGCATAATTTAACGTCGCATCGGGGATGAAATTCCAGGGCGAAAAGTCCTCTAGCACTTTTCGATCCGACGAATCCTTCATCATTTTGATAAATTCGAAAAAAAAATGTCAAAAATTTGGGTTTGACACATTTGTAAAAAAAAAAACTATCTTTTTCACGGCTTGTTACCGCATACTTTGTAATTCCTTACGCAACTTTTTGTTATTCCATTTATTGTGCAATATTTCATGCACTTGCGCATGCAAAAAAAATTTTCGATTTTTTTTCGTACGACGTAACGTTGTCTTTCGTAATTTCAGTTGACAACATTGCCATTTCAATTTGCGACATCGTCGTCGCGGCTATTTATTTACTCGGATTGCTCGAGTATTGCGGAAGCTTGAAAAAAAAAATTGGAGTCGTCAGCGATGTCCCAAATTTCCGATGTTAAATGTTGAAAAAACAGTGCCGAGAAAATCGTGCGGTTTTGTGCCAATTTGCGGAAAAATAATGCCGCAATACCCGCACCGAACGACGGAATTGCATTGCTTTTTTCTGATGCAATACCGCTGTTTTTTTCTTTTTCTTTTCATGGTCACGAGATGGTCAGGTATATCCCGAGTGGTTACGTAATGGAGTAACTATAAGGTGACCGTGCAGCGGCGCTCGGAAAGTTTCTCAAGGATTCTCAAGCGCTGTGTGCGCTTGACAACCAAACGCCTATGCAGTCTTCATCGCCGGATAACGATTCTTCAGAAGAATTTCAGCTGGAATTTCGCACGAAGAGAAAATTTGGATACTTTTTCCAAATTTTCACGGTTTTCCAATGTTACCCAAAAAAAACACAAACAAAATGACGATTTTTCCCACATTTTTCATCGTTTTTCGAGCGCGTGTGATTCACAATTTTTCATAAAATGCGTCATTTCTCAAAACGTTATTCGAAAGAGAGAAAGGCAAAAAGAAAAGTCCAAACTTCCCGAATTTTCCGGAAACTTGGAATAATTTCCTCGAAATCCGAATTCGAAATGGATTTCATACTCAATTTTGCAAAATCACTCGGAAAAATAACAACGAAAAGTACGATTTTTCGACGCTTTGAACGTCCGTTTTTTTTTCAAATCGGAAAGTTTCTCAAGGATTCTCAAGCGCTGTGTGCGCTTGACAACCAAACGCCTATGCAGTCTTCATCGCCGGATAACGATTCTTCAGAAGAATTTCAGCTGGAATTTCGCACGAAGAGAAAATTTCGATACTTTTTCAAAATTTTCACGGTCTTCCAATGTTACGCGAATAAAAACACAAACAAAATGACGATTTCTCCCACATTTTTCATCGTTTTTCGAGCGCGTGTGTTGCACAATTTTTCAAAAAATGCGTCATTTCTCAAAACGTTATTTGAAAGGGAGAAAGGCAAAAAGAAAAGTCCAAACTTCCCGAATTTTCCGGAAACTTGGAATAATTTCCTCGAAATCCGAATTCGAAATGGATTTCATACTCAATTTTGCAAAATCACTCGGAAAAATAACAACGAAAAGTACGATTTTTCGACGCTTTGAACGTCCGTTTTTTTTTCAAATCGGAAAGTTTCTCAAGGATTCTCAAGCGCTGTGTGCGCTTGACAACCAAACGCGTATGCAGTCTTCATCGCCGGATAACGATTCTTCAGCAGAATTTCAGCTGGAATTTCGCACGAAGAGAAAATTTGGATACTTTTTCCAAATTTTCACGGTCTTCCAATGTTACGCGAATAAAAACACAAACAAAATGACGATTTCTCCCACATTTTTCATCGTTTTTCGAGCGCGTGTGTTTCACAATTTTTCATAAAATGCCCCATTTCTCAAAACGTTATTTGAAAGAGAGAAAGGCAAAAAGAAAAGTCCAAACTTCCCGAATTTTCCGGAAACTTGGAATAATTTCCTCGAAATCCGAATTCGAAATGAATTTCATACTCAATTTTGCAAAATTACTTGAAAAAATAACAACGAAAAGTACGATTTTTCGAGACGCTTTAAACGTCCGTTTTTTTTTCAAATCCATTTCTCGATTTAAAGTTTCGTCGGGTCTGTTAAGGTAGTTCTATCGTTAGATTCAAATCGAGAAATTGTTTTGCAGTTTTTCTCACATACAAAATGGTTCGCGGGCTTCAGTTAAATAAGAAAAGTTGTTGCAAATCGACTAAAGAACAGCATACTCCAAATTCACGGTTATCCCAGGTGATATGTGCTTGCTCTATAATTACAAAAATTGCGAAAAAAATTTTCTCAAGATTTTTTTAGAAAACTCAAGAAATCTTCTTTGATGTTGCATAAAAATGTATGCAAAGTTTTAGAAGGCTTCACCACGTAGAAGCCAAGATATTCATTGATGAAAATGCAACTTTTAACACGCGCTCTTACGAGAGACTACCGAAAATTGTGATTTTTACTAATAAATATCTCAACTTCCACGTGGTAAAACCTTCCAAAATTTATTACACACGTATATATGACATCAAAGAATACGTATTCAAATTTTCAACAAAATCTTAAGAAAACGATAAAACGATAGAACTACCTTAAATTCCGTTCGCAATTTTGATTAACCGCGATTTCCACAAAGAGGATGAAATCTTTGAGCGCGCGGGAGGCTGTGGACGAAGAGACGAGGAGAGAAAAAGGGTACGCGCGTGTGTCGAGCGAGCGGGTCATCGCGGGGATGCTGCGGAAGATGAGAGGAAGACCCGGTGAACCGGACGCCCAAAAGGGCACCTAATTAATGTATTGTTTCGCCGACCGGTGGCGTGCGGTCGCGGCATAAATTCTGCATCAGCATGAATATGCAAAGGAAACGGAGTCTGAGCTACAGCGGTGGTTCTCTCGTGGCTCGTCTATGAATATCCCTTCGTTTTACCCATGTACCATTTTCCTCGTACAAACACACACACACACACACACACACAAACGCAAAAACATACATCGTCTCAGATCACCTGACGAATGGGGGTAGGAAAGAAGTAGCAGGGGGGGGGGGGGATACACGTTACCCGTAAATCCATATCCAGGGTATTTCCCGCATCATCCTTCTGCCTACAGGACGTTCCAAAGTAGAAAAAATCAATTTTTCCAGATCATCAAAACGGGGGATGAAAAATTTCGAAGAGGGAGTTTATTTACGTTGAGATTCGCTGAATATTTCCAGGTCGTTTTTCGAAATGACGACGATCGTGAAAAACGGAAAGAAAATGTCGTAAATACTTCGAGCGATCGATGTATTATTCGGTAGTATTTTGAGGGGGAGAAAAAATCGATTTTTTCGATCCACCCTAATGTGTAAACGTGCAGAATGTATGGGTAATTGTATTTCTACCTCTCTACGCCATTCAGCTCGTCCGCTCGTCATCGCCACGTGAAATGCTCTCAGGTTCAATTCCCCCATTACGCGTCATCCAGTATACTATACATATTAATAACCTCATGGGTAGTCAGCACAGTGGATAGCGAAGAGAGACATGCATAATGCATTAAGAGCTCTGCCTGCTTCGAAAATTAGATGGGAAGCTCCCGTGGCGCAAATTTCCGACCTTTGTCCTTTATTCCGCGTCCATGTCGAGCGATTCCATGATACACTCGACGACGGTCGCAAACTGTGCGGAGAAAAACTCGATCGTCCAAACCGCACGAGCCAAATTTACGCTCGCTGTTCGGCGAACACTTTGACACTCAAAATCGACTCGAAAAAAGTCGAATTTATCCGTTTCTTCGAGCGTCACTCGCACACCCTTAATCTTGACGAATTTTGGGAAAAATGGTCATCATTCCGGAAGTGTAAAATGTGCGAGCGAGAATAAATTTGAAAACCACGTGTTTTCGGATTTTTTCGGATTTTTATATCGAATGAGTGAGAGTGTAAAAAAAAAATCATTGAACATTGATTAATTAATTTGTTCTTTGATAAAACGTCGGCGTCTTTCCGAAAGGCACTGAGTCGCGAGCGCATTTTCGGTATTTCATTTATCTCATTATCGGATACATTATCCGTTTCTTCGAGCGTCACTCGCACACCCTTAATCTTGACGAATTTTGGGAAAAATGGTCATCATTCCGGAAGTGTAAAATGTGCGAGCGAGAATAAATTTGAAAACCACGTGTTTGCTGTACCCTCGCTGGAAATTACGTTGGATGACGCGCATTGCGGAGGAAATTGTGTCCAAGCTCCTGCGCGAAACGTTTTTTCGAGTAGATTGAATTTGAGAACGCTGCGGATTGGGGCAAGAGACGAGGCGATGCCGAGAGGGGAGAAACGAAAATGTGACCCCGAGGAACTCGTCGAGTCTCGCGGATGAGGTTGATTCTGTGCTGATTTGCTCTTCTTCTCTCTCCCTCTCCGAGAGCACTCTGTGATTTACGAGTTCGAGTGTTTTTTAGCCGCGGCGATGCGTATTTCGCCGCCGTGAGGCTCGCGAGCGTTCTTCTCATTAGCAGCTACGTGTCAATTCGTTCGAGCCTCGGCGATTTGCCACCGCGAGTATATTTTGGAAAAACACGCGATGCGAGAGGAAAAAAAACCGTTGCTGCGTCGAAAAAGTCAAACGGGAGGATGCAAATCGAGGTTCGCGGAAGGGACGACAGGTGAGACTCGAGAAAAGGTGAGGAAAATTGGCGAAAGAAAATTCTTCGGTTCAAGATACTCGGAGACGATCGATGGTCTATATTCTATTTATATGTTAATTAATTCCGTATTAATTCTATTCGAGGCGTACGAAAAATTGGGCTCGTATCCAACGTCGTATAGATTGTAAAAATGTTGATTGTCGCGAATAGATTGATTTTCGCGAGGAAACGCAGCTTCCAGCACGTATAGTGGCAAATCCAACCTCTCGAATTCGTCTAATAATATAATTTCTCAAGCTCTGTGTTAATAATTCTCGAAAATAACTTTCGGGTGAAATTCCACGGTCTCGTATACGATTCTCGTGTGTTTTCATTGATCGCGCTCCAGACTCATACTTTGTACGGAGAACATACAAATTACGTACACTTTCGGGAGCGCGAAAGATTTATAACGAGAGCTCAAAGTTCGACAAACTTTTTCTCGAAATAATTCGAATTGAAAATACGCAAATTCGATCCGTTCCAATTTTGCCATCGATTGACAACTCCGACGAATTCCGTATCGAAAAAGGGGAAAACGAAAATAATTCGAAATGAGCAAATTGGAGTATTTTCCCATAATTTCACCAATTTCGAAGAAAAATCGTTGATTTTTCGGAAAAAGGAAAGATCGAGTGGCGAGTTGAATTTTTCACCGCTTCGTTCATGCTAAAAATCGACACGAGCCTCGCGACGAAATAAAACACGCTTCGCGAAATTTGAAACCGCTCGTCTTTCGATCGAGAAATCGTCGAGTCATCGGAAAAGCGTCAAACACCTTCGTCTTGATGATTTTTTTTTTTTTTTTTTTCAATGCCACCTGCAAATGTGCACTTCCGGTCTCGGTGTGGAAGCGAATCGAAGCCGATTACGGGCGGGTGTAAAAAGAATTTTTGCTGCCCGATTTGTGATGAAAAAAGGCGAAAAAAAAAGAGACACGAGACGTTTGCGTTTGCCAGCGTGGAGAAATTCAATTAGACGGTTTTAATTCGTGAAAAAAAAAGATTCTCGATCGAGATACCGACGAGTTGTTTTTTCTTCATTTTTTAAACATAGACCAGAGGAGTTAAACGAGTTACGCGATAATAATACCGCACCGTTTTACCCAGAGTGCATCTACACACCAGCAGGGTTGATCTTATCACGTTAAACGCTTAAACAGCGCCGTTTGACTCGCGCGCGCATAATACCGCGCGATATTTAACGAACAATAGAGCTTATTCGTGCTCACGTTCCATGCCAGCTTGAATAATTGCACACGGAATTATTTATCGGTAATTACTCGTACGAGTTTATTACATCGGATCTTATTTCTTTTTCCCATTCAATGCACGGTTTTTCTCCCCGTTTTTTTCTTCATTTTATCCCGCACCCCCGAGGCTCTACGCTTCATTTACTCATTTTTGTTCGCCCTTTTTTCTCCCGACGACTCTTTCGGAATTTCGAAAAAGCCGAAATTTCAAGAGGTCGTAACTGCGCTTCCAATTTCAATTGCTTTCGAATTTTCGACGATCGAAGAAACTGCGGGTATCAAGTGTCATGTGACAGCGGCAGGGAAGGAGGAAAAAATTGGAAATGTGAGAATGGAACGCGCGCGTTTCGAGGTACAAAAGTCGAATCGTCAGCACTTTGCGCGGACACGAAGGCGTAACGCGAAACCCAAAATCACCAACGGCGGCGGATGGAATTTACCGGAAATTTTCTCAGACTTTCGGGCTCGTTTCGAATTTTCGTTTATTTTCGAAAAAAACACTTGAATATATCGTGAGTCAAAGAAAAAACAAAATCTTTATATTCATCGTAATACTCGTAATAATAATATTTATTATTTCGCGTCGTTTGAATTTTTATTATTTAATGTGTTTTTTTTTTATTATCGATCGATTCTCAATTCGCTGTATGCTTTTTTTGCCCTCGAAAAATCAGCCAGAATCCAGGGAGCTTCGCGCTGCGATGTTTCTCATGTAAATCAGCCTTTATACGAGTAAAGGTGGATTCTTAAAGGTACGTGCAATTAATAACAGCGTCTATCGCACTTTTCGGTGTACACTCGAAACGAAAAAACAAAATCTTTATATTTATCGTAATACTCGTAATAATAATATTTATTATTTCGCGTCGTTTGAATTTTTATTATTTAATGTGTTTTTTTTTATTATCGATCGATTTTCAACTAGCTGTATGCTTTTTTTGCCCTAGAAAAATTAGTCGATATCCAGGGAGCTTCGCGCTGCGATGTTTCTCATGTAAATCAGCCTTTATACGAGCAAAGGTGGATTCTTAAAGGTACGTGCAATTAATAACAGCGTCTATCGCACTTTTTGGTGTACACTCGAAACGAAAAAACAAAATCTTTATATTTATCGTAATACTCGTAATAATAATATTTATTATTTCGCGTCGTTTGAATTTTTATTATTTAATGTGTTTTTTTTTATTATCGATCGATTCTCAATTCGCTGTATGATTTTTCTGCGCTCGAAAAATCAGCCAGAATCCAGGGAGCTTCGCGCTGCGATGTTTCTCATGTAAATCAGCCTTTATACGAGTAAAGGTGGATTCTTAAAGGTACGTGCAATTAATAACAGCGTCTATCGCACTTTTCGGTGTACACTCGAAACGAAAAAACAAAATCTTTATATTTATCGTAATACTCGTAATAATAATATTTATTATTTCGCGTCGTTTGAATTTTTATTATTTAATGTGTTTTTTTTTATTATCGATCGATTTTCAACTAGCTGTATGCTTTTTTTGCCCTAGAAAAATTAGTCGATATCCAGGGAGCTTCGCGCTGCGATGTTTCTCATGTAAATCAGCCTTTATACGAGCAAAGGTGGATTCTTAAAGGTACGTGCAATTAATAACAGCGTCTATCGCACTTTTTGGTGTACACTCGAAACGAAAAAACAAAATCTTTATATTTATCGTAATACTCGTAATAATAATATTTATTATTTCGCGTCGTTTGAATTTTTATTATTTAATGTGTTTTTTTTTATTATCGATCGATTCTCAATTCGCTGTATGATTTTTCTGCGCTCGAAAAATCAGCCAGAATCCAGGGAGCTTCGCGCTGCGATGTTTCTCATGTAAATCAGCCTTTATACGAGCAAAGGTGGATTCTTAAGGTACGTGCAATTAATAACAGCGTCTATCGCACTTTTCGGTGTACACTCGAAGCCACCGGGGAAATCTAGTCTGTGAGAACCGCCGGCGGACGTTTTGCTCTCGTTTGGGAGGAAGAATTAAGCGGCGCGGGGAAATGGCCGGAAATTAAAGTTACGACGGAAGCTCCAATTACGAGAAAATATCCTCGGAGGAAACGCCGACTTGTGGAGCACGAGGTTGCATCGAAGCTCGTACTCCAGAGTGAGTAATCTCGTCGTTGAGAAGGGCCTATGGGCGTTTCAAGTCTTATGAGCAGCGTGTGTCTCGACGATCGTTTGAGAATTCAGAAGAGATTCAAGGACTCGGCGAGGTCTCGCGACTGAAAAAACACTCGACGTCCGAAATGAATTTTTTTTTAATCCAAAAAACTAGCTCCGTTTCTCACGCAGCCACGTGCCCGTGTGTGCAATCCTCAGAGGCCCTAACTTGACGCAAAATTACGTTGGCGTAATGGCCAGAAAAAAAGGTCAAAGAAAAAGGCACGATTCCGCGAGAGAAATCACGTTGAAGGCAAAATGTGTGTATATAATTTCCATCGGAGCTTGGCGAACACGTTTTAGAAACTTCGTATTGTCGGCTCGGTGAAAATCGTGCGTAAAAAAAAATTATTCAACGTGTCGAGGCTTTGACTGATCCTTGTCGAGATAAATGTCTATTAAAAAACAAAAAAAAGTCTCTGTAACTTTCGGCTATTATTAAATAATAGAAACTCAATGAGAAATAAACGATTTTTTCATCAAAATTCACGAATTTAAATTCGATGAGAAACGGTGGGAAAACGAGGGAGTATATTTGTGTGGAAAATAAGAAACGAGGGGAGAAGGATGCTCTATTTTTGTATGAAATTTTTCCACCGCGGCTCGATGCATACAAAATTGGCTCGCGCAGATATATATTCGCGGACGATTTTATTATATCGCGCCGGCAGGGACAAATTACCTCAGCGTTCGAAGCAAAAGTGGCATAGAAAGTACGAGATCAGCTATTTCGGTCGAGGTCAATTTGCTCCCCCCCCCCCCCTTTGTTTTATTTCTTTTGTTTTATTTTTTATTACTCATTTTTTCTTCTTCTTTCGCATTCTCTCATTATTTTCGCTTTCTTTCGCGAACTCGTCGTCGTCGTCGTCGTCGTCGAAAAATCTTACGCCAACGCGAATGACACTACAAAGATATGCAGAGGTTGGGTAGGATCGACGTTACATTTTCTCACCGAGGGTTCTCAACTGATGCTGTTTTTCTCATTTTTGAAAAAATCATCTCCTTATTTCTCATCTCAAAAACGCCGATATCGCGGGAAATAAGCATTTTTACGAATTTTCCCTCTCGGGTTCAAGAGCCCGAAATAATTTGACGATCCGGGCATTTTTAACGTCGCTTTAATTTTTGTTTCATTCATTTTCGCTCTTTATTTTTCTTTTTTTATGAAATATCAGAGTGTTGGACTCACCGTGCAGTTGAGCGAGAGACTGTAGCGTACCGGCGGTGCAGTTTATGAAACCTGGGGGCAGAGAAAAAAAAGCACGACGGTTGAGATCGGCGGACAAATTGACTTTGTGAAATAAATGAAATCGTCGAATTGCCTCGGTGAAATTGTGCGAAGGAGAAAAACAAACTTTGCTGTTTTCCAGCTGTTTTTTCGGTGCGTGAAAGAAAATTTCATCGGAGAAACAAGAGATCCAAAATATCGACCAATTATCGTGGCGTTTTAAAAGTTCGAAATTTCAATTTTCCTCGAGACTGAAAAACGACGAAAAATCTCCACAACGAATTTTTTTTCGACGTGAAAAAAATGTCTCATCGTGACGTATAGCGATGAAGAAAAAAAGACGGCTGATTACATAATCTAGGGCCATTTTTTGGGAAATGTGCGTTTGGAATTATTCGCCAATTATTAGTACGTTTCAAAATGAAAAATCGAAAATTTTTTTTTCCTTGAAACACACGCCGCAAATTGAATCACTGCGGAGGAAACTGTAGAAATGCTGACGACGAGAAGCTCGTCTGAGATTATAGATGTTTTCCGACGACGACGACGACGTGGGATATCGATAATCGATTTCGTTCGCGCGCAGCCTCGTCGTCGTCGTCGACGTAAAAACGACGCATTTTTTCAACATCGTCGCTTATTTTCCATTTCCAAAATAACAAAACATCGTAACCGCACGCCTATTATCCTAGTGAAAGTAAAAAGCACATGTTTTCGCTCAATTTAAAATAGTCGAATCAAAGGTGTTTAAAAAAAAAAAAGATTAATACGATAATAATTATTAGGATGTGTAATTAATCGGATTGGACGAAAGAATCAAGTTTCTTTGCTGCATTTCGCCATTTTCCTTTAAATCTCTTTGTCTTTGTGAATTAAAAATAATGATTGACAATCGATTCAACGAATTCAATGCCGAAAAACAAACTTTCAATTCAAAATTCGTAATGATAATGAAACATTTCGCTTTTTCACGAGATAAATATATACAACGACGTATACGAATCCAGGAAGTCTGAAATAATTTTCAATTGTACGTCAGAATCAAGAGAATCCTCTGGTAAAACGACGAGATCACGAGAGACGAGAGATATACTCGAGTATACATATGGGGCGTTCCACGCAAAATCCAAACGATTTCGCAAGTTTGCTTTTTCGCCATTTTGTTTTTCGCAAAAATAACCATCACATCGGCAAATTATCGGAATGTTCGGAAACTTTGAAAAGAAAAAAAGAATCGCCAAATTTGGTCAATTTTTCATGAAGTTACAGCCGCTCGGAGGTAAAATCGAGAAATATCGAAAACGCGAAAGCGGCTGGATGAAAAAATTTGAAAAAATTCGCAAGTGTGTCTCCGATCGGACGGAAGAAGAGAAAAATTTTTCGGACGAAACGAAAAATCGTGGATTCACGAGGCCTCTGACTCGACACGGAATGCCCCATACGAGTATACAGCGGAGGAGGAAAGCTACGTGGATTCTCATGGCACAAGGTGTAACCTCCGATCTCGCGGCTCCAACCGGCAGTTAAATGAAGTTTGCCGCTGCCGGGTCTCGAAGATCGCGGAGTAGTGCTAAACATTGGCATTTGCAACTTTGAATTAAGACTCGGGCTCCAACGGTGCAACGTGTAGAATTAAAAGAAAAAAAAAAAAGAGGAAAAAGAAGAAGGAAGTATACAGAAGCAGTCACAGAAGAAGCGGCGGAGGAGCAGCGGTTCGTCAATTTCTCGCTTCGCCGCACGCTCATTCTCTCGCTTCAATCTTCATTCACGGTTATACGCGGTGTGTGTATTGTTTGCGAGATGTTTTTTCCGTCTTTTTTCAAAATAAACTCATCAACCGCTGTTCGCTGTCAGCGTCATCTCTGAAATTGCCGGAAAATCGCGAGGGGTGTACTGCATTTTTTTGAAATTGCATATTATAAATTTTCAGAATTTTCATATTTTTCTATCGATCTCCTTTTTTCCTTTTTGAATCATCGTTCGAGCTCGAATCGAACGCCATTGGAAATTACGAGTATTTCGAATGGTTCGAATCCTTCGTTATAATTTTTCGAGCATGTCGAGATTTTTTAATATCGTAAAACGTGCAGACCTCGCACTTTTCCATCACGGTAAACATCATTGCGATTTGATAATCAGGCCGGTAATTACCGGCATTACGGTTCATTATAATCATCGAAATTGAGTAAAAAAAAAAAAAATACAGGTGCATTTTCGTAACGAGAACGTAACGACGTGCCGTCGATTTTCCGCGCACGATTGTCATCGTAAACGCAGATAAAATTGTAGGAAGCGATGTTTTGTACGTATTTGCATTAGGGTGGATGCAAAAAAATCGACTGTACCTTTTTTCCATCTCGATGTACCGATAAATCAAAGTCAAAAATTCAAACACGAGGCCTTTTTATTAACATCGAGAGGTCAACCGGTTCACGAACGAATTTTCCCATTGTGTTCAAGCGGGAGATGAAAAAAGATGAATAACCTCTCAATGTTACTCCAAATGGATCATATTTGAATCGATCTTTCTCGAGGTGACAAAATTAAACAAAAATTTCAATCATTCAATTTTTATTTTTATCCACCCTAATGTGTACACGTATATATATACATAATTAGACGGTACATATAACAATCGTATAGCAATGACAGGAAAAGCATTACGTCTGCAAGTTTAATCGTAATATGATTTGCCGGAAACGAGTGAAACAAGTGGAACTCGTGCACCGCTGTGTTCAGCCGATTATCGCGTTCGAATATTGTTATTTTTGCACAGACGCAATTTATTTATACGGTATAAGTACATAGCGCGTATCATCCGTTATTGTCATTCGTGCAAACTCTTCTGTGTAAGAACAAGAGCCTCTCGCGTCTCGTACACGAAGGAGAACCGGACCGTCTTCCGGTAAAACGAGTTCGTGTGTGCTCAAACTTTGCAAGTACGCGACGAGATGAGAAACTCGTTCGAAACTGTCGGAGGACACTTTATTTATACAGCAAACGCACTATTAATGTATATGTGAGGAAAAAAAGCGTGCTGGCTTTTTTTTGCAGCTTTTACAGCGGAAACAACGTCGCTCGATCTTTACGGAAAAATTTCGACGAAACTTTTGATCGTTGAAAAACGTTGTCCTCCCGCTTATCTCGCTGCGAAATTCACGAATTTGGCTCGCGCAGGGGAATCTCGGAGGACGCAACCCCTCAGGACGAAAATAGGGGTGAATTTTCGGAAAAACGTGAAATCGGTTGAAAAATTTCGCAATTCCCTTACCGATTGATCGTGGACCGAAAAACGATAAAATCGGAGTAATTAACCGCCCATGGTCGATGTTTCCGAATGAAGAATTCTCGTGGAAGAATGATTAAAAAAAAAAAATAACGAATATATATAAAAAAAACAATAAAATGACAGCAATCAATGAAAATGTCGGAAAAACGAGTTGGAAAAGATGTTTCCGAATGAAGAATTCTCGTGGAAGAATGATAAAAAAAAAAAATAACGAATATATATAAAAAAAACAATAAAATGACAGCAATCAATGAAAATGTCGGCAAAACGAGTTGGAAAAGATGTTTCCGAATGAAGAATTCTCGTGGAAGAATGATAAAAAAAAAAAAATAACGAATATATATTAAAAAAAAACATTAAAATCACAGCAATCAATGAAAATGTCGGAAAAACGAGTTGGAAAAGTTGGAAAGAAATGATAAAACAGCGGATAAAAAGACGGTATGCTATGACGATAAAATTCGTTACGCGATGGATTCTGTAATACGACTTTTGCATGTAATATCCGTTGATTCGTAGTTATTCGCGTAACACACGTACGGTTTCGCATTTGCCAAGATTCTCGCGAGGCACGATGACATTACTCGCTGGAGTAATCGATATTCCACCATGTCGAAGGCGAAGGAATAAAACGAACGACACAGCTGGGATTATTTGTGCACACGAACTTTGTAAAGTCTAAGCTTGGAAGACTCTGTTTTATAAATATATATATATATATATATTTATGTAAAATAAAATGTGTGGTATATACAGCTCTGCTCGATCAACTCCTCAACGCTTTTCTCATTACCGTACAACGCGGCTGTCCATCTTACGGACGTTTGCGCTCCCATACGTGTTTATCTTTTCGCAAGTAAATTTTGCAGTATTGCACACGCTCAGCGCGCATCTCGGAGCGAAAAAAGCGGGAAAAAAAGTCGATGCTCGCCTTCGCTCGAAGATAAATTCTTCGGTCGCTTCGCTTGACATTTTTTTTAACCCGCGTTGTCAAATTTAACATCGAGCGTGTTCTTTGTTGCATGAAAAAATTCATTTTTATTATTTTTTCGAAAAATGTTTACGCGTTTTCGGATACGATAAACCTTCGAAGCTCTTCGAAAATTGCTCGTGCGCGAATTTTTCAAAAAAAAGGAAAACTTTTTCTTTCGAAGAAAACAATATTTCGCTCTGATGTTTTGGGCAAAGGGATGAAATTGTACGTGGTCCGAAAATAGAGAACCCCATATTTGGAGCAATCGAATGAGCCTCGAAATCGCGTTATTGCTAATTACGAAAATGGGTCGTTACTCATCCCTGGTTATTTTGGCGATAACAAGTTTATTTCACAACCCCCTAATTCTGTGACGAAAATGATATTTTCCGGCGCCTCTCGTTCCGGAGAAAAAATACTCTGCCGGATTTATCCTACGATTCCGAAACTGTGGAATTCAATTTATCCGGAATTCTCATTTTCAAAATGACTAATTCGAAAAGTATTTTGATTTTCATGGAAAAAAAAAATCGTCCTTTCCGCGGCACTCGTTTCCCTCCGGAGGTCTTGATCGGATGATTTTTATTGAGAAAGTAAACGAGGAAAACATCGAGATGAAGGAAGATGAAGAGTGAGATGAAGCAAAGATATAAAACGTGGAAAAAAAGGCACAAAAATGGAGGTAAAGACGGTGCTGTCTCGCGATGTTGAAGATTGCGTATCGCGTCAACTTCCTAATGAATTTATTCTCATAATCTCCGACGCGTCCTTTCGCTATCTGAGTAAAAGATAATTATTAAATATCAAGCATAAAGAGCGAGATGTCGGGAGATAAATTGGCGAGCAGAGGCTCGCGAAATGAGCGTTGAAAGGCCACTAATCCTTCGGCTCATACGACGCGGACGCTCAGTGCGTGATACTTTCGCTCTTATCGCCGGAGGATTTTTCAGAGGCGGCATTAGCAACGAGGAGGGAAATAAAAAACGATAAACACAAAAGCGCACGTCCCATCAGCGGAGGCTCGAAAAAAAAAACTTTTTCGAACGCGTCGCATTACTTTTTTTCTTTCTCGAAAAGTTATGCCTCGATGAATTCGTCGTGAGACACGATGGACCAGTTTGCAGGAGCTAAATCTTCAAACTCGTCGCGCCTCGATTTTTTTAGCAAAAAAGATGCGGAATTTTCGTGGCGTTTTGCAGACTCTGCTTAATTTTCCCACAATTTTCTTGCCCCTCGAAAATCCACCAGGAGTCTTGTCTCGTGTATATTTTCCGACAGAGAAATTGAATTTCTCTTGGGTTTCTTCCGTTCGGTCTGTCGATAATTTTTCGTTAGCAGTCGGGTCGGATGTTATTGCAGCTTGGCTGGTGGCATAATTTTCCAAATTTCGAATCGAATCAGAGGTATGCCGCGAATCTTTTAGCGCCTCGTGGAAATCCCGCGCGAGCAGCACGCGAGCGACAAACTCGTTTCGACGTTTGCAATTTCGCGATTAAATTGCGTCAGATAATTCGTTTCACGCTGCACGTTCGAGAGCAAACAGCAGCGGCGAATGCCGATTTTTTTTCGAAATACTCGGACGCTCTTTTATATTTTCGTGCTCATCGCGAGAAAAAGAAAAAACCGCCGCGTTTTTGGCTCCGGGCTCGAAAATACGCGGCCGGATCATCGACGTGAGGAAAGTCGTAAACTCTCGGTCTAACGAGAGTGCGGCGAATAAAAAGACAAAAAAAAAACTTGAATCTGCTTGCAGCTCGTGCAACGACCGCGCTCTCGTAATGACTCACTTTACCGCGTCGCGGCGGTGAAAATATACGCGAGCGCACGTCGAGCATTCGCGAAACCATGACGATTTGATTTTCTGCCAAAAGCGCCTCGGGGAATTCGGTGGAGGGTCGGGAACGCGAAAATTTTCGAAGCCAAAAAAAAACTTTTTTTTATTTTTCCTCATCTTTTTCGCTATCCCGAAGCAGTGAAAAACAAACGAGGATCGCGAGATGCCGAGGGAGGCATCGCTTCCAAGGACGATGAAAAATAGAAAAAATATTTTTTTTTGTATTTTCGCGATAAATTCATTCATCGATTTTCTTTTCAACACAATCGTCAATCATCGATACTGCCATTTCCGGCAGTCGGTACCTCACGCGTACTCGGACTTTTTAAAAAAAAACTCCGATATTGCAGAAGTCGAAACGTTCGACAAAATTATTTTCAAAAGTCGGAGATTCTTCGTCGGTGAAGAAACAATGGAATTTCGGAGAAAACCAAAAAACCCTGATGAATTTAGCGGTACGAGAAAAAGTTTGTCGCATCAATGCGCCAGCGGGAATTTTCACCGAGATGAGATTCGAGAATAGAAAAACTGTTTTTTTTTGTATTTTCGCGATGAATTCATTCGTCGATTTTCTTTTTAACAAAATCGTCAATCATCGATACTGCCATTTCCGGCAGTCGGTACCTCACGCGTACTCGGACTTTTTAAAAAAAAACTCCGATATTGCAGAAGCCGAAACGTTCGACAAAATTATTTTCAAAAGTCGGAGATTCTTCGTCGGTGACGAAACAATGGAATTTCGAAGAAAACCAAAAAACCCTGATAAATTTAGCGGTACGAGAAAAAGTTTGTCGCATCAATGCGCCAGCGGGAAGTTTCACCGAGATGAGATTCGAGGATCGTGCGTGGGCGTGTTTTTTTTTTACGTCGTCGTCGTTGTTATTATTCATTATTATTCCATGTCGTAATACGCCTTCGCGAGATTGCGGACCGGCAATATCGAACGCTCCTCACCCCCTTAAGGTACCTTACGGCGATTTTTTAAGCAGACACGAATCCGAGAGGATAAAAAGGACGCGAGAGTGTCTTGCTCCTCTCTTTTCGAACTTTCGAGATTTCGCTTTCCATGCGTGATTTACTGGATCTCCGGATCGCACAGCGGAGACTAACGAGTAGGGATTAATGGGGCTCTCCTCGGTGATCTCGCTCGCGGATCTTCCATGTTCCATACGGACTTTAAACTGGACCGTATATGCATCCGTAACGCCAAAGAACATTATCCCATGTGTATATACTATATACATGACCTACGTACATATGTAAACGTCCGTACGTGTTAGGGTGGTTGAAAAACGAGATCGAATTGCATCCAGCAAGAAAAAAGCCACGATGAATTTATTTTTCATCATCAGCCGCACGTGCCAACGATTTTCCAGCAATTTTCGAAATTGAGACGTTCGTGAAAAAAATGTACAATTGCAAAATCAATCTATCGTCAATTTACAACGTAGAAATTAGGAAAAAAAAGGGTGTATATAAAATCGACTCGAAAAAACGCAATTTCGGAGCGTTTCGGAGCGTCAAATGCTTTTTCTTTCCACGACACGAGCATTTTACGTGTTTCTTGACGTCCCGAATGACTGATATTGCGGTATGAATTGAGGAGAAAAAAATGGAGGTTTTTTTTTTCCTCGTCCACCCTAAGACCTGTGTATATTTGGATAAAAGGTGAAGCTGAGTGTGCAACGATGTTGCATATGCCAAAAACGAAAAGAAGTAACGTCGAGCGACACGCCATCGCGGCTAAAGTGCCACCCGGTGTAGCATCGCGATCGTGAGATGCTCGAACGCGGAAGCCAGTCACGTCTCTTCTGCGAGGCGTCTCGATCGAACGGATAGCGGCTATTCGAGAAAATCCATACACAATATACACACGTACCGTGTATCGAAGATCTATCGCGCGTAGGCGCGAGAACTTTGTTCATATACGTGTGTGTGTGTGTGTGTGTTTATGTATAGAAGATCGTTTCTGTTCGAGCTGCACGAGAGACACTCTCGGGATTCTTTTTCATCCTTTGAATTCATCATGTGTCTCGGTAATTACCCACTAAATAATTCAAATACTCGGACAAATAGCATCGCTAGACGGAACGTACTTGTGATCAATCGGGAAATTCAAGAAAGATCACGACGATAAATAATCATGTTTAATGCCTGTTTGTCCGACACGTGGCATTTGTTTTTTTTTTTTTTTTTTTTTGCTTTTTCGCACAGACGTATCGAGGCAAACGTAACACGTGGGAAATATGGAAATTGGTTTTTCGACAAGAGGCTCCGAGATATGTGGGGAAAATTTTGGATGTGCGTGAAAATTTTGAAAATTTGTATGGAAAAATTGAAAAACAACGTTTTTTGATTTTGATTTCATGTGTATGTTGTGTAATGTGTGTAAAGACGATCGATCGATCGGACGAGAGGGTCTCCAACGCGGAAGCCGACTGCTCGTGCCGATTGGCCTTGTAAAAGTGCGCAAAACCACACGAGAAGTCGTACCTCGCTCGGTTTGAGAAATAAGACACCCCGTGATCGCGTTCTCGCCTCTACAATAATCTGCGGTGATCGTATATACGGCGACTTGTCCGCGTGTAACTCGAGACGGATTCGATGTTTCGAGTCAAACGTTGTTTAAGAAAAATTGCACGATTTTTGTGTTTTTGAGTTTTTTTTTTTTTTTAATTGGGTTAATACAATCGTTTCAAACGAGTAGGGCGACTAAGGACTTCCGGTAGGCGAAAAGGAGTAGGAGAAAAGGTCGGAGAACGCGTAATCCCGACGTTTTTGGAATTGGAATTTTCGAAATTCTCGAGTCTTGGTTTTTTTTCGTCTCCTCGTTGCGTTTTTGAGGATTCGAGCGAAACTCGGCGTGTTTCGTGATCGGCGGAAAATTTCCGATCGACTGGGCTATTGAAATAGTGAAAAATTGAAAAAAAAAATTTCGCCCCATTTTTGGCCGCTTTATCAGAATCCTCGAAAATCCGAAATTTCAAATGGTCGTAACTACGGTTCTAATTGTGCTATAGAGATTTTTTGGGGGGGTTTTGGATAGCCCTGGAGTAGACTTAAAAAACGGTGAAAGTTACGTGTCGATAGGTGAATTTCTTCTCCCTCAAAATCGATGTCGAAAATCAGCGAAAAAAACGCAAAGGGGTATGTATGGGAAAATTGGCAAAAATCGATGGTCCTGCTTTAAAAATCTGCCAAAAATCGGAAAATCAAGGCATCTGCATGAACCAAACGGCATTTTGAAGCCTCAACAATCGCAAAGAGAATAAGCACAAGTCGGAGTGTCTATCTCAAACGGAAAAAAAATGGCAACCATTTCAGTGAGTCAACTCGATTCGGCAAAAAATGGGGAAAATTTTTGGATTTAAAAAAATATTTCAAATACTTTACATAAATGTATTTCTTCCCGCTGATCACGAAACACACCGGTATCTCGTCGAAAATGCAGTATTTCAGTCCGAAAATGCATTAATTACCATTTTTTAACTGAAATTTCGAGTTTTCAGAAAAAAGGCCACGTGTTTCAAAATCACGAGAAAATGTCCGATGCCATAAGCTAGTAAACGTTGAAAATTGAACAAAAAACTTTGCACCATTTTTGGCAATCTCTCCCAAGCTCGAGATTTTTCGAAAAAGTAACAAATAATTTCGAGTTTACTCAAAATTTTCATTTCTCTTGTTTCCAAATAGTTTCTCATCGTTTCGAAATTGCCTGAAAACGCAATTAAAGCTCCGCGAATAATAATTGAATAAAACCCGAGCAATAATAGAACGGCCATGATCCGCTATCGCAAATCGATCGTAATTGATAATCGATTGAAAATAAAACAGCTGTAAATGCACACAATCGCCGTACGACTGCGTGTGCAAAAGTGCGAATGCCTTTCAGCGAATTTCCAATATCGATTAAATCTTCCGACGTTGAGAGTGTGCTGCGCAGCATCCCATGAGAATCCACGTAAATTTGTTTCACCCGAGATAAATATTCAAAGCTCGAGGGAAAGATCATTACGCGTGTATTTCGATATTTATCGCTCGACACCTTGAGACGTTGGGCATCCATTGCGGCGCTGAAGGATGAATCGTTCGATCGATCGATCCACGAGGAAATAAATCACTTTGAATCACAATAAAGATCCAACGACAATTCCGCGATAATTAATTCGTAAAACATTCAGCTCTTTTTTTTATCAAATATCCACTGATTTTCCAATTTTTAACAGTCTGCAATCAAAATCACCGTAATTCACAAAATCTCCATACCGCATGTTGGCCTCTGAAGAACGTTTCGAGGACGATTTCGTGCTCGGCAAAGCCGCAAAATTCATATTTCGTGAATAAATCGAGTTCAGAGAGAAGAATCTCGTTGAATCGAAAGAATTTTTTCCTCCCGTTGTTTAAGGTAGTTCTATCGTTAGATTCAAATCGAGAAATTGTTTTGCAGTTTTTCTCACATACAAAATGGTTCGCGGGCTTCAGTTAAATAAGAAAAGTTGTTGCAAATCGACCAAAGAACAGCATACTCCAAATTCACGGTCATCCCAGGTGATATGTGCTTGCTCTATAATTACAAAAATTGCGAAAAAAATTTTCTCAAGATTTTTTTGGAAAACTCAAGAAATCTTCTCTGATGTTGCATAAAAATGTACGCAAAGTTTTAGAAGGCTTCACCACGTAGAAGCCAAGATATTCATTGATGAAAATGCAACTTTTAACACGCGCTCTTACGAGAGACTACCGAAAATTGTGATTTTTACCAATAAATATCTCAACTTCCACGTGGTAAAACCTACCAAAATTTATTACACACGTATATATGACATGAAAGAATACGTATTCAAATTTTCAACAAAATCTTAAGAAAACGATAAAACGATAGAACTACCTTAAATGCGAAAAATCGGTTTTTGGGTCTGTAATTGAGCTGGAATCTTTTCGTAGACGCGAAAATGCACTTGGACGAGAGAGAGGGTGGAAAGAATCGTTGCCTAAATATAAAACACCCTGGGGGATGCATATGTGGGTCATTCCGGTTGAAACGATCGATCGTGAGATTGTCCGAACGCGGAAGATCTCTATCGGACTTTTATCGCAGCCCGCAGAGTCCTCTCGTGAAAACTGATAGCCCGAGAGAATAGATAATGTACGTGCGATGCCCGAGGCGCGAGTTGCAGACGTCGCACGAAGCCTTCATGCATACTCGATCATTCGAATGATGAATATACTTTCCCGTCGTTTCATCGCGCGAAGCGAAAAGCAACGAGGCTCGCACGCACCAACCTACAATTATAATACACCGAGCGTTAATAGCTCATAGAAGTTTACAGCGAAATTTCGTTATCACGAACGACCCCTGGCGTCGTAAATAAATGTACGATGCATCCTTTTCATTCCTCATTTTTCCTCCGACAATTTTCCCAAAGGTCCACACAAGCTTTTGCGAGAAGCACGAGGCTTTGGAAGAAACCTGGCCTTCTTTTTTTCATCAAAATTTCAATTTTGAGACTCTCACGAGCAGCTCTAATTCGCGTGAAAAAAGTACAACGTTTCGCACTTTTTTGACGCGACTTTCTCCAACTTCATCTTTTGTCTTGTTTTTTTAGGTCAATTAATAAAGATATCGCGCAAGCTCTCGACGATTTCGCGTGGAATGCCCCATACGATTGTACGTTCTATTGAAATATCGAGCGTATAACGTGAAGATTTTTTGAAAAATTTTCAATCCATCCTTGCTGCTCTATAAGGACGCGTCTAATGACTTTTAGAGAGAGTTATTTTACTATACGTACGAGCCGATTTCACTTTTCCTCTGTTACATGTCGCAAGGCTTTTGTCGGAGCGACAAATTTATTTACGAATAATATTTGTACAAAGTGCACGGATTGCGATTTTTTCTCAGCGTCAACTGACCCAATTAAATATCAACTCGATACGACGACGATTTGTAAATAAAAAATAAAAAAAACAATAAAGCCACGTTTATAATCACGTTCGTCATTGCAGCATCGAAATTTCCGTCGAGGACAGAGTCAATTATATTCCACTGTGAATTGTTAATAAAGTAACTTGGTGGAAAAGACAAAAACGACGCAATTTCGGTTGAAAAATCATGACTTTTTCAAAATTCGATATTTTCATCTGATATTCAGAGATTTGTACAAAGTGCACGGATTGCGATTTTTTCTCAGCGTCAACTGACCCAATTAAATATCAACTCGATACGACGACGATTTGTAAATTAAAAAAAAATAAACAATAACGCCACGTTTATAATCACGTTCGTTATTGCAGCATCGAAATTTCCGTCGAGGACAGAGTCAATTATATTCCACTGTGAATTGTCAATAAAGTAACTTGGAGGAAAAGACAAAAACGACGCAATTTCGGTTGAAAAATCATGACTTTTTCAAAATTCGATATTTTCATCTGATATTCAGAGATGATACTCTTAAGGTGGGACGCTTTTGGGGATAAAAATGGCAGCGCTCGGTGTGCGTTCTAAAAAAAAACGTATCCCAGTCGATTCCACCCCCGATAACCACGAGGAGGGTTGGAAAAACATCGCCGATTCCTCGCGAAATTTTTCCCGGAGGCTGAATTTAAAAAACGTTCGCCCGAAAATATTTTCGTCCTGTATACGAGAGCTGCGCGCGATATTTTCGTCGATTGTATCGTTCAGTTTCGTCGTATAACACGTTTGAATCGCAATCGATCGATGTATATGCCGAGATTGAATAATTATGACGTCGACGCTAATTTCGTCGTCACTTTGGACTCGTCGACGGTCGCTCTCTCCGGCGTTATTATCGTCTTTCGATGATGCATATCGCGACACACGTCAAAGTCTCAAATCGACCTTTGTTCTCCGGCGAAAATAGCGACGCGTGTTTTTTTTTCGCTGCAAAATCGAAAAACGACGATTTATATTATTATTTACATTATTCGCGTTTTTTTTTTCGTAATTGCAGAGTCGCAAATTTTTGAATCGCAAAAATACGCGAGAAAAATCGATGATACATTTTCTTCGCTTCTCCAGCACAACGTATATGGACTTTGGCTGGAATCCCGAGTGTAGAGGGGGAGGAAAAAAAATCGAAGCGGTATGAAAAGCAGGCTCCCACTGTTTTAAAACGAGATGATCCGGCAGAGAGACATTCTATCGCGGGGATAAAAATCGCGGAGGAGGTCGTCGACGTGCTCGAGATTTCTTTGGGATATCGCGGGACATGCGCGACCTCATCCGATCGGATTAAATATATACCTCCGCGCCACCTATACGCTCGGAATAATTTATTCATGCGCCCTAAACGTCCGAGCAGATACATGTCCATCCTCCGCGCGATCGCAAAGAAATCGATCAGCCATACACAGTTCCGCAGCGTCTCCTTTTTTTCGAGACTCGCAATTTTTGGCATTTTTTCCCAAGACATTCCACGAGAATCATGTATTGATTTTTTTTTTAATTATATAGAAAATAATCAATTTTTTTCAAAATTCACAAGAAAAGTAGCAAATCGCATTTCCGCAATTTTCGACCCGAAGAGTACGAATGACTGTGCAGATTTTACTCTCGTAATCGGAAGGTGCGTCCGGTACGGTGTCTCGAAAGACGCCGATCCGTCAGGTGTCTCTTGTACAAACAAGCTTAGAATTTCCAACGCAGCGATCCTCATCCCGCATCTCGGCGCTTTCCCTTGTTCCACATTTTTTGAAAAACATCCGTTTATTCGTTCATTCATTTATTTATTTATTCATCTCTCGCGTTATCTCGGAGGCACGGTGGTCCATTCGTTCGTCCGTCATTGCGTATCTTCCTCAAGCGCGTTTGTCCCTACCATCCGTCTCCTTTATTCTATTTCTCTTTTATAGCGAACTCGCGCCTATTCTCGTGGCAGCTTCAACGTGTCTGATCTTAACTCTCTTGTTCGTCGTGGGAAAACGATATTCTCCCGGCGTTTTAAAACCTCCAGACGAGTCTCTCGACCTTAACGACCCGACGATGCCACTCATCCATGGGTAAAACGTTGCTCGTTTTACCTTCCCCGTCCCTGTTCTCCCTGCGCAGCATCCATCCTGGCGACTGGCTGCATCCGAGTGAGACGCAAAATAAATCTCGCGCGGTTTTCAATCCGCGTGACGAGAAAAATTGCGAACGTCGTTATTAATTACCTCGCGACGTTTTTCGCTCGATTTATGCAGCTTCCTTCATTTTTCTTTCAAAATTCGTCAAGAAAAATGTACGTACCGTACATTTTTCATTTTCGGAGTGTCGATTTTTTTTGCTGCATTTTTTTCGAAGCATTTTTCCAGAGAAGACTCGCAGGCAGTTCGGAGTGCGCGAAGGATTTTATTTTTCCGAGCCCGGTCGAATTTATTTCTTATTTTGAACGACGATAATGACGATAACTCAGAGTTTATCGCGACTCGCGGTATCAGACGAGCCAGACGTAACTTCCGCATCAGGATTATCGCGGAAAGATTTATGGAATAAAAAAAGATTCCGCTAATTGCGCGAGATGGTGAGTCGCGATAAATATAAAATCGCCGAAGATTCGCAAAAATCTTTGTTCGCAGCAGGCGAGCTAGAGTCATCACTCACTTTCGCGATTTTCTCTAATTAGAGAAAATACTTCGCGGATGTTGCCCGCGTCGAAAATAATTCCGTAAATAAAATCGGGTAAAACATTGAAGAGTATTTAAAAAATTGAAACGCAAGATTTGTGCAAAAAAAAAGAATAAAATTCCAAACGGAACTGATGAAAAAGTAGCGTACATTCTTGTTGATATTATCAACTTTGAAATAACCAGATGCGACCGTCAATTATCCGACAAAAGGTATGTCGTCATTCGCGATGCTTGCTAATTACCCGAAACGCGAAGTGAGCGCGAGGACACATCGATAAAACGACAAAATTTGATGGACGTTTCAAAAACGATCGAGTTCAATATGTATCGTTAAAAATTCTGTTTGAGGATTTACAACAGGCGGCGTTTCGACATCGACAAAACGAAACAAATTCAATGCGATATGGAATGAAAAAAAAAATGTGGAAAATATATGGTAATTTAGATGGAAAAAAAAATGGAGAATAATGAAAAGCGACGCTTTTCATTATTGATTGAAGAGGGTCGTATGAAAAGGGAAATAATGAAAGGGTCCAGAAATAGCGTGGAAATGCTGTTGGAAGGCTTCTTTCGTCTCCACCTGTAGAGTGCTGGTCAGTGGGCCCGATATTTCATCGAAAACTTGACATCGCACTCAGAAATCCTCAAAAAACTACTCCAAATTGAGTAGCAACGGTTTTTTTGCGTTTTCTCACTGAAATTTCGAGCTTTCGCGAAAAACTCGACGAGTTTTGTAATGGGCGGAAAATTTGCGATGAAACAGGCTGGTGAACTAGCGAAAAATCGAAAAAAAAAATTTTCGTCATTTTCGGCCACTTTTCCAGAATCGTCGAAAAGTCGAAATTTCAAATGGTCGTATCTGCGCTTCTATTTGTGCTATGAACATTTTTTGGGGGGGTTTTGAGACGCTCTCGAGTAGACTCAAAAAATGGTGAAAGTTAAATGTCGATAGCTAGATTCCTTCACCCCCAAAATCGATGTTGAAAATCGGCGAAAAAAAGGCAAAGGGGTATGTATGGGAAAATTGGCAAAAATCGAAGGTCCATCTTCAAAAATTCGTCAAAAATCGAAAAATGAAGGTATCTCCATGAACCAAACGGCATTTTGAAGCTTCAACGATTGCCCAGAGAACGAGCGCGAGTCTGAGCATCTACCTCAATCAGAAAAAAAATGGCGAGCATTTTAGTGATTCAAACCAATTTGGCAAAAAATGACGAAAAATTCTGGATCTTTAAAATCCGATTCAACAGTCCAAATCGATGTATTTTCGATTCAAAAAACTGCAATGATATCCTTCTGATAAAAAGTTAATCGATTCCGGAATTTTTTGCTTTTGCCCGAGTTCGAAAGTTACCGGATTTTGACGGATCAAATTACACCAAAAATTAAGGCACTGCAGCGCAATCTTCCTTCGCAATTCCTTCGCAACGTCCTTTAAGCGTTGTTGTTGTCGAAAATTACCGTGCTCATTGTATGTTAAAATGTCATTGATTTTCTTTGAGATTTTTACAGCAGTGTATTTAGCCCGAGTAAATTTTCATACCGCCATTGTGTTGCTCGAACAACGAAGCAGGCCTTTGAATAAATGCATGATTGCTGAATTAATCCCAACACCATCTCGATGTTAATTCCCTTTCATCTTTCACACAGATCTATACTCACAAGAAGTTCTGTCCTGATTCATAGTGCATGATTGCAGCAAAAGTCCCTGTTCCCTCTGACTCTCACCTACAAAAAAAAAAAGAAACAAATTAAAGCGAAAATTACCCAACGGCAACGATCGAACGCATCTTTCCGTCAAAAAAACAACACTTTCTCGCAAAACTCTCCATTATGAAGACAAAAACATTGAGATTGACAATGAAAATTTCTTCATTTTTTCAGTCTTCCCACAGCTTCACGAATCTCGTAAAAAAATGCAGAGAAAAATGAGGAAGACGAGAAGATGATACATTGGCACCGGCGAGATTTGAAAATTCTTCGCCGCGATTATGGACCAGGGAGCAGATGCTGCTTAGAAATCAGTTTGAAGTTTCATAAACGACCGTCCGAACATGAGGGGCGAATGAAAATCTTCAAAAGCGGATCCCAATCGCGCAAGTTCAGTCGAAGTCGATGTTCATTAGGGAAGAGACGGAGCATTGGTACGAGGTGGATGCTGCGCTCAGTTTCGATTTTTCGCAGCGGAGAAGATGAGCTCGAGGAAAACTAACGTTTCGCCTTCATCGACATGTGTTTGAGATGAGGCCTCGACGCCTCACCGAATAGTCATACGCGTAACGAGTAACGACAGATGCTAGCCGAGGAAGCGATATACATAAGCTGATGATTCGCGATCTTGGAGGCATTAACCTCGGAGAAGAGATGCTGCGAAACGATCTCTGCATCTGCTTTTGTACACGCGCGTATCATCCCTGCGCTATTTACGTCCTATTTTTTATTGACGTGTTTATTCTTTTTCGACCTCGCAAGGACTACGATCTTCCCGGTCTTTAACCATTTCCTTATTTCTTTTCTTCTCTCTGCTCGCCGGCCCTGGAAAAATGCGAGAAGAAATCTGCCAGGGACGCCAGGGTGCGCGCGGATCGTTTCCAAAGACTCGGAGGCTTTTTTCCACTTTTTCTCGCTCAAAAACGATCAAAAACGAAAATCGAACGAGATCTCTCGTTCGATTTTCCGAAAGATTGATTCCAAAAAAACGTTCTGTATTCCGCGTGTTTTTTTTTTTCATCAACGCGATATTGATCGATCGAAAGAACACGCGGGGGATTCGATTTCGAAGGTTGCGTCCGAGATTCGTTGTGAAATATTCCGGCGCGAGCTTCGTCCTCCAACGGCGACGTAATGATTTTTTCTTTTCTCTGTTTTTTTTTTTGAGTACAAAATTCCACGTCTGTCTCTCGTTTCACGACCGGCGCTCCTCGTCTTCGTCGTATCTAGCGTGGAGAGTCGTTAAAACGTGTTCAGCGATACGCGGAGTGTGACGATGTCTCGTCTGGCCTGAGGCCAAACCGATCGCGAAACACCGACGTTTCTCGAAGAAAAATCGATCATCGAGGCAAAAAAGAACGTCACTGGCGCGCGACGCGGTCTACTTATCCGGCGATTAGAAATCACGAAAATTCGTTTGATCCGAGGGAGAAAAAAAGCCGCGCTATCCGTGCGAAATAATTATTTTCGCTGCACCGATTCACGCCTCGGATCGTACGGATTCGATTTTAATCAACAATCAACGTACAGATTTATATACGAGTCGAAAATGAAATCGTTATTTCGAGCGACGATATTTATTTTTCGTCGAAATTGAGAAAACTTTGAACAAACAATTTGTATTCGTGGTCGAAAAAACGATAGAAACAAACGCTTTTTTCGAATTCAATCGTTTCGAACCTTTTTTTCACGCGCAACCGTCGTTTCGATGAGAATTTTCGTGACTCTGTGAAAAAAAAAAAAACGAAAAATCGAACTTGGCTTTTAATCGAGTCGTACGTACGTGGTGATTCGCGCAGAAAAAAAAAAGAAAAAAGAAAGCGAGAGAAACGTAGCCCGTCCGTGCGAAAAATCGCGATTCCCGTAGGCAAAAAAAAAGAAGAAAATTTGTATAATTTTATGGAAGGATGCAAAGGTTCTCGAAGAGCTTTTTTTGTGTTATTTTCAACCAGTCACTTATTATGGCTTTCGAGGAATGGAAAAATAAAAAAATAAATAACAATATATGGTGCGGTAATTGCGCGCGAATTATCGGTCTCTCGACGAATAATGGAAAAGCCCGACTCGTTAATGATATACGCAAACAAATCACTTTCGTTCGAATACACACAGCGGAGTGCCGGAATGGAAGATGATGGTCGCAGATGCAATATCCCGCGGAGACTCGGTCGCGGAATTCAATAGTCCCCTCCTCGCGACTGTTGCAACAGCCATATTGGATTAGGTGGAATAAGAGAAAACTCGTAGTACAAAAAAAAGCACGTAGAAATCACTCCCCGAACAATTTTACCATCGAAAAAAAGCCTGACCGCGTAAACTTGGTTTTTCGAAAATCGTTCGTCGACGACTTTCGAGGGTCGATACGGAGTCTGAAATGACGGTAAAAATGCGGTGTGAAAAAAAATGGAAAAGATCGAAATTCGGCGACAATTCCGAAGACGAGATGGCGTTTTTAAAAATATGAATAAAATATCGTGTTTGACGGGTGGTTCAAAATGGTCGGAAAAGAGAGAGAAAAGAAGGTAGTCGATAATCGGCGTGTTGAAAAAATAAAGATGGAACGAATAACTATGCGATGATGCGGAACGTGGACGAGAGCTGACCTTGTCGTCGCTGTAATCGATTGCTCATCGATTACAAGATTCCGATAAATAGACGTGCAGAAAAGCAACGAATAGCTTATATCGCTCTGCGATAATCGATACCGTTTCCAGCGCATATATCACGCAATTCCGAGCGAAGGACACGCTCGAATACACCAACGTCGATCAATCGCGGCGGCAAAGATGCCACATAAATGTCGTGACGAGAGAACCTACAAAGGCACTCTCGATTAATCGTTAATTATTAAATTCTGCGCGATAAATCGTGCATAAATGATGCAAGCCACGAGTGATCTTCTCACCGTAGACAAAGTGGGACCGATTCGTCAGCGACGAAGGATGAAAAATGTCATTTAAAAAAAGGTCCTCTTATTCGTACGCGTGTACTTTCTAAAAGAGATAAAAACGAAACTTTCGGACAATAAAAAATTCTCATGATTTTGCATATAGGCCAGTCTCGTTGTGTGTCGAAATCTCTCGATTTGGCGATTAAAATTAAAAGCGAGGAACAAAGAGAGAGAGAGAGAGAGAGAGAGAAAGCGACGATTATACAGAAGCCATCGTGACATCGGAATAAATCAATACCGTTCGTGTGCGCGTCATCTGGGCTGCGACCTTTGATACGACACGCATCTACATGAGCTCGCGGCTCGTCGTGATTAGTACGGACATCCAAGTGTTTCAGCGGACTTTTGGAACGGAAATTGCTTTTTTTCTCCACGATTGTTTGATAAATTAAACAATTCGCTTCGCATGTTTCGTCGTCGAACGACCAAATCGGCAAACGCGGGTGTAACGATGAAAAGGTATTGAAAACGAAAAAAAATATACGCATACACATGCATAGTTGAAAAAAAATATTTTGAACGCGAGCGTTAGCGGAGCGAGCGAACTTGCGCGATTAGTCTCGCATCATCGGTGGCACAACGACGCGAGCAACGATACGGATGTGCATATTAACCCATTTAGCAAAGTTACGTACCGAGCGCGATGCGTGTCACGCGTTATGCGCGCCGAAGCTGCCATTGCCAAGCTATGCATAGCGGGTGTCGCGAAAATCGACGCTAACGATGCAAAGTGGGATTCGGAATGAAATTCCACGTCGAATTGTATCCAGGCACTTTTTTCTACGACGAAAACCCAGCGAGTTATCGATCGTCAAAGTTGGAGCCAATCTGACGCGCGCTCTCCCTCCTCCAGGCGGGAGCGCGCGCTCCCGATTGGTCCAACCGCGTTGCTCGATAACTCGCGGCGTATTCGTCGGATCGAAAAGTGCTCAAGGACTTTTCGTCCTGGAATTTCATCCCCCATCCGTGAGTGTACATTACCGACGTTGATTTCTGTGACACCCTGCATATACACGTGTTTATCACGAAAATGTACGCGTATTCGTGCGTACAAGCATTTACACACGGAGACCCGCTGTTGTTGCAACTCGAATGTTGCTTCGCGGAGGAACATACACCCACGACGTCTCGCGTCGGCGAGAGCGAGAAGGAAAATCATCCCAAAGGCGGAAGAGCCGGCATTTGAGAGCGATTTGTCGCGGTCAGTGGTCTTTTCGATGGTCCCTTCTCGTGCGCAGGTATGTATTGACACAACACCAATATACCACGAATATACACACATATTTCACCATGTTTTTATTTATTACCATAGCATGAATAGCTCTTTGAAAGTAAAACGATTTGTCAGCATGACACATTTTCTTACAAGCCCGATAATTGCATCGTGCATAATATCGTGTAATTATCACGATAATAATGATAATAATACAAACAAACACGAGGTTTCCGTGAGTCGATGTGTCGAAAGAGAATCGTGACGTGCGTCATTATCCATGCTCAAAATTTCAAGTTCTCCGTTGCACGTATCAGCGCTTTATCATCGAAATTTCAATATCATTCATAAATATGTAGCCTGGAATGTTTTTTTTTCTAGGCCAGAGAATTAGAAAACCCTACGTCGGCGCTAACAACGCGACCGCCAAGGTCCTGCTTATTCGATTAAAATAAATTACACGATGCTTGACGAAAGTCGAGAGCTTCGAGAACGTGGGAGTGTTTTGCGTGCGAATTTCCCATTGCTTCGGTCGATTCTCCAATTTTTTCATCACGATTTTTTTTTCATTGCAGCTTTCGTCGTGAAACCGACGAAAGGACCGACGAAATTCGTGGTTTTTCTGTTTTTAACTATTTTTTCATTTCCACACACGTTTTAAAATCCAAAAAACTGATATTTCTCTCGTCTCGCAAACGCTCGTTGTTTCATGCAATTGGACGTCAATTAATTGGGTTATTAGCGACACTTTCAAGCCCGCTTCAGAGTCTACTGCGTCGTGAATATTTTACTCGTCTTATCAGCTAATATTCCGTACGATAACGCGACACAATCTCCTGTACTGCTGTAATTTCAAAAGACATTTCGAAACCAGCGCGTCTCTCCAAAGCGGCAGATCCCGGAGTTTACTCTCATTCGCGCCTAATAAAAACTTTTTTTATGCCGACGAACGAGTACTTTTTTTTTTGAGACGCTTTGCCGGCAAGAAACGCAGAAAAACGTCGAAAATAAATCTATTCTCTTCCGTCTCGTGTTATTATTTATATCAATAGCAGAGAAAAATATTCGTCGATGAGTTTTCCATCGACATGCTCGAGATGCTGTCAAAAATAGGGGTAGCAGCTCTCGTAAAATTATGGCAAAGGAGTAAAACGTTGATTAACGAAAACTCGAATTGCGCAATGGAGCTCAATCGAGGGTCAAATGTTACGACCAAGACAGATAGGTCGTCTAGAGAAGAAGAACAAAAAAAAATCGAAGCTGAACATTGACTAGCTCTTATTCTCAGCCTCAGCCTCGTGAGCCGACAATTTATCACTCCGTGATTGACTAAACAGCGTTGCCAGCAAAGGGCGAGAATTTAGGCTCTGCAAACGTCACTTTTTGCAGCATTGAGGCATAATTTTCGTAAAGCTACATCGATCGGAAAAAAACGATGACAAAGAAGCCTCGAACGATGATCAAACAGCTGAAAATGTTGAACTCTATTTTTTTTTCGCTGCCTGTGTGGCTGAGGGACATTGTCAAATGCGAAATAACCAGCAGTGGGTTGTGCAGCGTTCAAAGATGAGAATTGGATGAATATCGATGAAGAGCACAACGGTGCATGCAGCCTGGACGAAAAAAAAAAAATGCAAACGTAAGCGTTCGAGGTACAACGAATTCCCCGTTCGAATTCGTTGCCAACCGATGTCAGTATGGCGCGAACACCAGCGAGAGGAATAAATTATGACGTTCGGATGAAACGAGCGTCAAAACAACGTTTTCTTTTTTTTTTTTTCATTTTTTTTTTTCATCATAGCACGCTCTTTTTTTTAAGGGGCGAGTCAAATTGAATTTCGTCGCTGTGGATCTTCGCACGGTGCCTCGCGAGTTCGGCACGAAAGCCAACGCGATACACGCGCCAGAAATTCCGAGCTCACTTCGAGGGGAAAAAAAACCCCACAGGGAATCCCCTTCGTCGTGTGTTTTTATTGTGCGTCTCTCACTGTGACGGCGCAGACGCGTGGATCTCATCGAGAGTGGAAGAAAAAGCAAGCGAGATGCATCTGTTCGTTCAGCGCCACATGCAACAATCTCGAAGATTTTTTTACAAACGCGACCTTTCCTTCCGCACTCTTTTTTTTTTCCCCCAATTCGGCACACTCAGGCTGGAATAATCGCCGATTAATTCGCCCAACGACGTTTTTCTTCTTTTCTCGCGCAGCTTTCGTCCATCTCGGATGGTAAAAAAGGGGTACGATCGAAAGTCGCGGGTTTTTTTCGGGTTTTCTCAAGGTCATCCGGCGACCAAGGGACCAAGGGCCTCTTGGGCCTTGGGGATTTTCCAGTGGGTGAAAATGGGCTTCCGGTGGGTGAAAAAAGTGTCGGCCATTCGGCAAGAGATCGTCAATTTTGTTCAAGGAACCGAGCCTCCTCAGAGTCATCTCGGGGCCGTTACGGGATATAACCGGAAGGCTGCGGAGAGAGATTGGTGGAGGGTTCCCGCTGGCGCACTTTGCGACGAGAGGAAACGCGATGAGCCAGCATCTACTCTATCATCACTCGCGCTACACGCTATGCATAATAGATAATGACTTTCCGCTCCGCGTCGGCAAGGTATTACGACCGAGTCGAGAAGAATCTATAGGGGCAAACTCGGCTAACCGGAAGTGAGGCCTGTGCATGGCTATCCTACCGTCACGAAAAGCCAGGCACACAATAACGTGATTATTCGCCGGTTAACTTTGAAACGAAAATCATTCTTCACAACGGCCCAACTTGCGCTTGAAAAACACGCGCCCATACACGACAAACTCTCCCATTTTGTTGTCACACAAAAGTGCACTTGACCAATCAACATGGAACCTTCACTTTCGGGTCAAAAAAAAGGCGTTCCTCCCAAAATTCCGAAGGTGAGACAAAGTGCTCGTGTAATTCTAAAAAAAGAGCACGAAAGCTCGTACCTCAGGGAGTCTAAAAATTAGTTCCCATCAGCGATTAATTCGGCAAAACCGTGGCGATGTTTGCTCGTGTTGTGCTCAAACCCGAAATCGAGTGTTCCTCTTTAAACGTCCAAGATCACTTTCTCCATTTGGACAGGTCATAAAAGTTGGTGTCTAGCCATTTTTTTGTCAATCAAGAAAATGAGCGTTCACCCACTTTAAGGGGGGAGAGAATTCGTGTAGATGTGCCGCACAACGAGATCCGACTCGAGCTGGATTATACATCTCGCAATGGTTTATCCCACGTTTAGTTGCTACCTCGAGCCAGTTTTGTCGACCCGAGTTATCGTGGTATCGGAGGCTCCAAGCACGTCCCAGCCCCAACATCGAACAATACAAATGCACACGCCACACACACACACAATTTCGGTGTGCATACTGCATTGATAGATGTGTCGCGTTACACGCAGCAGACGCACTTGGCGAACAGACCCGCGGAGAAGCACAACGTCGACGAAGGAAGTGGAAAAACGTGTGCGTAAACAGGAACACATGTGTGCGGTGTTGACCCACGTATCGTTGGGGCTACTACGTCACACTGCAACCGATAAAACCCTAGTGTACCAATAAACTTGATGGAAACAGCGTATATGAACGTATTAGGGTGGTTGAAAAAAAATTTCGAGTTTTTTTAAGGTATTACACGACACGGACTCTTTGTACCCGAAGAGACGAGGTCATTCGTGTAGATTATGCAGGAAAAGCTTGTGTAACAACGCGAACCCACCGAGAAATACACTAACGAACGTTAATATTTCACCTGATTGGAAAACGCGTATGAAAAGAAAGGAGAATTAATCGCCGAGTACTTTGTGCTTTCGTGCAAACAAAAGGCCCTCTTTTTTTCATTAATTATTCAACCGAGGGAGAACCGTTCGATGTTTGAGCATTTTGGAGCATCGTATAATTGTTTGCTTTCGAAATATATAAACATCGTCGGTTTCCGGCGGTGTAAATATTCAATGGCATTTTTCGGTATCGTTCGATCGAATTAAAGGAAAATTTACGACGACGTCCGTCACAGTGTTTCCCATCGCCCGTTGCGTTATACACACTTTTCCGGATGGAGATAAATATTCAATAAAAAATCGTACTCCAACGCATTCGTCGGTGACTTTGAAAATTTCCGTCACGAGCAGCAACGATTATCTTATCGCGAAGCTCGCGAGTACGATACCGTGAATGCGATCGTGCGATTTTTCAAAAAAAAAAAGCGATCTTTCAGCGCAATAACATCGTCCGCGTCGATCAGAGTCATTGAACAGAAACGAGATCGTTTCGTTTTAATATCTGAAGTGTTATTAATTTTAATCGAATATCAATCAATCGCGGCATATTCCGCGGCAGAGAAATGTCAAAAGTTTGTGAAATTCAATTTGGGTAATGATACGTGAAAAAAAAAAGAGGAGGGAAAAAACCGTGTACAAGAGTGAAATGATTGATTACACCGGGGAGCGAGATAAAAATGTCCGTTCAAAGAGGGACGCTTGTCGCACACCCCTGCGCGAGTGTGTATTTATCTGTTCGGGAATTGATGTAAATTTCAGAGAGGCTGCGATGAGAAACGAGCGACCGAGCGAGTGAGAGGGGAAATCCCTAAAGAGATGATGGATGCTGAGGATGAATAATTTGAGTAAATTCGAGAGGAATTCGGCCGAATGTTGGTCCTCGAAACGAGAATCAACGCAGTCGTCGGGCGACAAGTTCATCTCGTTTTTATCGCGCAGAATTCAGCATCAATTTCGTCACGAGTCGTTCGGTCCATCGGTAAAAAATCCGGATGTCATCGAAAAATTTGAGTAAAAAAAAATACTCAAAAAAAACATGAGACTGACAGAGGATTAGTCATTTTTGTTTAAATCATTTTTTCCACCTTGAAATATTCCAAATTAATATCGCCGTTGAAAATAAAAGCATCCCCGAACGTTTGTACTCCGAAATACGATTTAAAAGGAGAGGAGGGGGAAGCCCACGAGGAAGCTCCAGGGTCAACGACCTCAAATTTCCAACTACGACCGTTCGAGCCTGCACAGCTGTTCCTTCGATGGAGGCGAGCGAAAATTTGGAGTAAAAAAATACTCCAAAAAAGAAAAATGTGCGCAATTCGACGCTCGCGATAATCCGACATATTCGTTGCTTATTTTAATGCGAAATAATCAATTTTGTTGCTAAATACGATAAATCGAATAAAAAAAACATTCAATTCCGAGTTTTGCTCCTTTTGTTGTCCAAATGCTGTGCTGCATGACCGCTGATGGTCGTCATGGTATGGAATTAAAAAAAAACGGAAAAAAAATGAAACTTCCGTACTCTACACGTGCGCTCTTGAATTCCCGGCATGCCAGACGATCAGCTGGTCGTGACACACACGTGGTCCCAGACGTTCCAGCAGCCAACCCCTCCTGCCGGCTGCTTATTCGCCCTACACGTTCCTATGACGCGCCGTCCTCGAGCGACCCTTCCCGACGAACAAACTCACCCCCCACCCACCCCCCATTCATCCTCGTAACATCGTCGCCATTGGGGTGAAACGAGGAAGAAGACACGAGAGTATACAAAAAAAAAGAAGGGAAAACCTTCCTCGAAGGGTTTGGCTCGACGTAACGTTGCTTGTTTCTGTATACACGTCATGCTGGAAAAAAGGGAGATTCAACGTCTGACGGATGCAATTTTTTCGGCCGATTTTTTTTTTTCAAATTTTTCCGCATCAAAGTCCTCGACTTCCTGTCAACTCTTTCGTCATCGATGGCGGTTCAACGAGGGAATACGATTTATTTTGACTGATTTATTCGTTCTAAGATCATTTCGAAAATTGTATAAAAAAAAAAACAAAATTGGTAAAGTTGTAACTGTATTTGGGACAACATGGATTTACTGGAAATCAGGAGGAGGACGATGAGTTAATTTCAAGATGATAATTGACACGACGATGGTAATAATTGTTTTTTAATATTTAGCTAATCGTGGAGTTTCCAGCCTTCAGCTGTATTCCTTGCCACGATCGATAAAAATACCTGTGAGACACGCGGCTAAAAATGATAATGACTCTGCACAGCTGGCACACTGAGGTAGCTCACACGAGGGTATGAAAAAAAGGGGACGAAATTTACTCAAAGGGTTTGGCCTGTGACATTGCTTTTATTTCAGTATAAATTTAACGCTGGAAAAAAACGCGACATAAATCACACCGTGAAAAGCAATCGAAAGATCGAATTCAACCTAGTCTCGTCGTATTTTCGAACACGAAAGACATACTTGTCTGTTTCCAAATCAATTATTTTTTCAATTATGGCGTAATAATTGAAAAAAAATTAAAGTCGATATGAATTTGACGCAAGCACCGATTACCCATCGACCGATCAGTTTTATCGATTAGACACAGGAGTACTTTTACGTAGAGCATGAAATTTCCTATAAAAACCTGTTTTTTAATTTTTTTTTCAACAAAATGGTGGTTTTTTTCACCCACTCTAATAAGCGACACGTGCATCGCAAGGTGGACTATTCGCCATGTTGTACATGGAAGCACTTTAGTAGTTTTCGTTTCTTTTATTATTTTTTTCATATTTTTTTTAGTATATTTTATTTTAGTATAAATTTAACGCTGGAAAAAAACGCGACATAAATCACACCGTGGAAAGCAATCGAAATATCGAATTCAACCTAGTCTTGTCGTATTTTCGAACACGAAAGACATACTTGTCTGTTTCCAAATCAATTATTTTTTCAATTATGGCGTAATAATTGAAAAAAAAATTAAAGTCGATATGAATTTGACGCAAGCACCGATTTTACCCATCGACCGATCAGTTTTATCGATTAGACACAGGAGTACTTTTACGTAGAGCATGAAATTTCCTATAAAAACCTGTTTTTTAATTTTTTTTTCAACAAAATGGTGGTTTTTTTTACCCACTCTAATAAGCGACACGTGCATCGCAAGGTGGACTATTCATGGAAGCACTTTAGTAGTTTTCGTTTCTTTTATTATTTTTTTCGTATTTTTTCCTCCCAAGAGGCTGGAATACACGATGGGGACGATATTTCCACCGTGGCATAGTTGAGAGAAAATTGTGTGTGCACGGAAAGACCGGAGGAGCGAAACGGAAGTAGAGGATAGCTAAAAAGCCACTGAATAAAGTGCAAGATGGAAAAAGAGAGCAGAGAGGGAGAAAAATAAAGAGAAAATATAGCCCAGCTGAAAGTAGCGAGGAAGAGGGAAAAGAGCGTGTCTCTCTCTGTAGACTCTGGCGATGGTTCGGTAAAACTACGGGGCACAACGATCGATAGTTGAATGCCCTTTAGTTGACATGCGTATGATCCCCCACCTGCTTGGGCGAGCAACCCCTCCTTCGTACAAACTTGATTATATCTCTTTTTCCCCCCGTCCTATTTTTGCTTTTTCGACTCATCAGCACTGTACACTATAATAACGTAAATCACGTGTGTCCCATCTTCAAGCGTTTCCACGTGAAATTTCACGAAAAAAAAATTCAATTTAATCCTCCAGAGCTTTTCAGTCTAATTTATTTTTCTGGCCTCAAAAATCTTCCCACGTGAGTCGTCGCTGTATATTTCGAGAATCACGCGCGTCTGAAGATTGCAACGATTGAAAAAAAAAACGAAAAAAAAGAAAAAAACACGACGGAATATGTGGATTAATCGTTGCTCACGAAGAGTACACAACGGTGAATTACTCTCGCGAATCGATCGAGGCGTTATCCCCGGACGTCGCTTGATAATAATAATCTTGAGAAAAATCGATCGCGCGGATGGGAAAGAGAAAAGATGCGTCTCGACGCGACTGATTGGACGTATCAGGAAAAACAACGAGATAATCGCGTCTCGAACGTTATCCTTCGAAACTCTGTCGAACAACATCGATCGTGAAGACAAACGAAGCGTTGGAACAGGTACACATTAGGGTGGTTGTAAAAAATTAAATTTTCGGCCCATTAAAAGCTTCCGTTTGATGGAAAAATAATGAAAAATGTTCTTTTAGAAAACTCGTCTGGAAAAGAGAAGAACGATTAACAACTCCGTAGGTTTTGGTCGTATGATACTGAAAAAGAGATATATCTACGAAGAGACATTTCTGCACGGAATTTCCTTCTGAATCTAGGTTTCATTCGTTGACGACTAGTTTTGGGACACCCTGTATAATTTCAGCAGACTTGGCTGCTGCAACTCGAGTGCAGCTGCACTGCTTTCTCCCTTTTTGTTTTCGCCCTATCGATATATGTGCGACGTATCGCCAGCTCGCGTGTTATCCATACGAAAAGGTGTAATCTACCTCTATTGATTTTTCGCAATTAATAGAGTCTGGTGGAGGTGTGCGCGCCTACGAGACGCTCATAGACGCAAACACGCTTGACTTTTCCTCGATTTCTCGTGTGCAGCATCGAAAATTCGCGACTCGCGCGTGATTCACCTTTCATCTCAAATAATTTTTACTCGAAATATCATTTTTTTTTTGAAAAAAATCTTATTCGAGACACGTCACTCGATTTTTTGAGATTTTTCGACGAAAAAAAAGATTCGTCGTAATGACGATACTTTTTTTAATGCGTTTTATAAAAAATTCATAAATCGAGAGTAAACCGGATGTTATTAAGGGGTAATTCGCGTTTTTTAAGGTTGTTTATGAGAATGCCCGTGTTTCACGAGCTCGCTCGAGTGGCGCGGTCGGCTGGGTTGGGTTTTCGATGTTTTCGAAAAAGCACGACGCGGAAGCTCGCGCAGGGTTCGCGACCCGATAACCTTTTCGCTTTTGCACGTTACCCGCATCTCTCGCGTGGGTTTTTTCATCTCTCTCGCTCTTTCCTTCCCTCCTCTTTCGCTCGGGCTCACCCACACGTTCGTTTTTGTTCACGAAATTTGCTCACCCGGTGTTTTCGTCGTTCGTGCGGAAACGACTTTGACGCGACGACTTTTTTTTTTTTTTTTTTGGAGTAAAATCATAAGCACGAGCGATTCGCGGAGTGAAAAAGCAAGGCGATGGAAGAAATATATGACGGAAAGACGTGAAAAAACGTTTCGCCAATTTAAAACGCGGAACATCCTACTTTGGTCAAAAGAGAGCGGAAAAATAGGATGAAAAACAAAATTGCTTCGAAAAATTCGGAAAAACTTATTTTCCTTTCGTACTCAACGAATTCGTGTATTTATCGTTTGATTTTTTGGTTTTTTTTTCTCAAAAAAAGAAAACGTTCCTATCGGAAATTCTCTTCAGATAGCACAAAAACGCGGCAGGTACGATATAATAGGACCCGCATCTTTTTTTTTTTTTTCGACTGAAAGAACGGTGCGGGTATCGCGGAGTGGCTGAAATTCGTCAGCCGGGAATTCCGGTGTCGAGATTACGCGAGTGATAGCTAGGATTCATTATACAGGGTGTCCCAGAAGTTGATGCCGATAATTAAAATCTAGATAGAGAATGAATTTCCGAGCCGAAAAGTCGTTGGGCGCTTTTCGATTCGACGACTTCCTGCGGAGATATCGATAAATATTGGATAATTGCGCAAAAATAGTAAAATACTTTTCGTCTTGGAATTTATTCGGGAATATAACTGCAAATTTTCGAGATCGACTTTTCGGACACCCTGTATAATTGTACTTGAAAATTGCCTATACAGGGTGTCTCAGAAGTGAATGTCGATAAATTTGAAGCTGAATCGAGCTTGAAATTCCGAATCGAAAAGTCCCTATGCACTTTTCGATCCGACCGATCGTTTTTCGCTTATCGACGAATACAGCACGACCTATCGGACGAGCGGCGATTGGCCGATTTTTGTCGATAAATAACTCGTCAGGGTTTTGTCGTATAAAAAAGTGCTAAAGGACTTTTCGACGCGGAATTTCGTTGCGAATTTTGTTGAAAATTTTCGGCATCGAGTTTCGGGGCACTCTGTATACACGGTGGCTAAGTTTTGTTGGGATGAAGAGCATGCTGGTGGAAAAGAGAAAACGGTGAAAGAGAGAGAGAGAGAGAGAGAGCAAGGAAGGGAATCCCAGACGATGTTGCGGCAACACCACCAGGGACGAAGAGGAAATACACGCACCGCGAGATTGCCGCGTGCTACACCCGGCGACGGCGTGAATATCGCACCGCGAGCTCTCTCGTTTTAAATAGAAACGTGCGTGACATACGTACATATACGTCTCGTTGAGTAAGCGGCCATTGGCAAACGGCATTGCGAGCCTTTAGACCAGATCGTGGCAGGAACGTCTCCCGCAAACATTTGGTAAAAAAAAAAATGTATTTTTTGTTCATCAACAAGTTTCCGGGAGATTTTTTTTGAAAAAGGAGATGACTCCTTGTCGATGGAATCTTTGGTCGATAAATCTTTTTCTTTTTTTACTTTTTTCGAAAAAATTTGGCAATTTTCACTCAATTTCGCAATATTTTTCATTCTCGCTTTTTTTTTTCCTTCAAACGACGCCTCTCCACGTCCGTGCATCGCGGATAAGCGCAGTAAACAGACAGTTTATCGGCCCGATAATAATTTGTTATTCGTCCCTCTGCATTGTGCCTACGTGAGGGGCAAAATTGAGCTTTGAAATGGATGCAAATTGAGAAAGAATGAGGCCCTCAAAAATCGATTTGTCTCATTGTCGAGAGATTAAGTGGCTTCGTTATCGCATATACGGGGTGTCGCATTTTGAAAAATTGTCCTCAAACTTGACAAAAACTCGGGGTTGAGTCGAAAAACGTTCCGGTCAAAAGTTCGCTGTGTACAATGGGGAGATATCAGGGAAGATGTACATTCGTCAATTGAGATGGAGAAAATACTCACTGCAGCGATATTTATCGATTAAATTAAGAAAAGAAACGACATTTTGCGGAAAAACTGAAATTTTGAGTGAAATTTTTGTGAAATTCGGTATTTATTTCGACCCTATGCCCTCGCTCGCGTCTAATTCCGCACCCTTAAGCTTCAGTCGAACACTTACGAACGAGACTCGTGTCCGAAAAAAAGGAAAAAAGATTCAAAGATTTTTGTTGCTTTATTTTATTGTCAAGCGTAGATAATTACGTTAATTGATTTTGAATGAAATTTTTATTTTAATCAAAAAAATACGCAATACTGGATGAAGAATCAAGAGTGTCAGGCTTTTCCGACACTTTTGAGATGCCTCTGTTGAAAAAAAATGAACGGATCGATCGAATGCGGAAGGATAAGGATTTTGGAAAAAAAAAAATTCGGAGAAACTCGAGCCTCAACGAGTGTAGCGCTCCTAAACCCTGATAAAACGAGACGAGGAGGAGAAACCACAAAAAATAACCGCAAATCCCGCAGCTACGTTAATCGACGTATAAAAATGAACGTTCGAACGAAAAACCAGAAAAAAAGAGCGCCTGCGGTTGGAAGAAGGCAGCGCCACTCGGTGGTGTACAACACACGTACGACAGGAATGATTAAAGAATTGGGCAAGCGTGTACCGCATTTTCAGCGACGACTCGACTGCAATTTTTCCACAAAAAACCTCGAAAATCATACAGGACGATTCTAGCGAAGTTTGTCAAACGCGAAAGAGGCAAATTTCGATAAAATATGACAAAAAAAAAAATGCGAACAAAAAAATGCGAACGAAAACAACGTTGGGATGAGAATTTTAATATCTTTGTTAAATAATATCGACGAAGAACAATAATCCCTCGAGTACCTCGTGAGTAATTTCGTAATGAACGATCCTGTAGGATCATCGTGTGGGAAAAACTGCGTGAAAAAGTTGGTCCCGCGGGTGCTAAACTCTCCTGCGGTCTTTTGCGGTGGATATAAATATATATTACGTATATTATCCGAGGAAATGAGAGCGAGGAAGGGAGCAGCAGGACACTGCTGTCGATGGCTGAGAGAAAGAAAGGAAAAAGAAAAAAGGAAAGAAAAGCCTCGTACCGGCGTATCCCGGAGGTGCGGTTTTTTCCTCGATCGATAGGAGCGCACATCCGCGGCACCGATAAATCAACCGCGTTGGCACACACCGTCGTCCTTTTGCCCGAAGCGGGCTTTTGGCTCTCGCCAAAACTATAAAGAGCCCGCGTTCTCGCGAGGGAGCATTTTCATTTTCTCCATTTTCTCGTTTTCCACATGCGACAAGAACGACACACCGCCTCGTGACTCGCGTTGACTCTTTTTACGCCACCATTTGTACTTTTTTTTTTGCGGTCGCGCGTCAATCAACGAATTCGAGCGAGTCGCTGCTTAATTCGCTCGAAAAAGCACCGTTTGCAACGACGATGAAAAAAAAAAAATGAAAAAAAAACATCGATGAGACGAGAGACAAACTTGGATTTTCGAAAAATCGGATTCGAAATTATTCGTTTCGAGATTTACGAATAATTCAGACACGAGGATAGACGAGGCCCCCGATTTTCTGGATCGTGTTTGATGACACTTTATATATATATATATATATATAAATATATATACTATACTATACTATTATATATGTATATATATGTAATACATAATATATACACTCGTCTCGTGTGAGAATTAACGAGGTCGCGGTGCTCGTGCTCAAGAGCGGTGGCTGTTAATGATCGACGTGTCAGGATCACGCAGTCTCTTCCCACTACCACTATCGTTGTCGAAAAAAAAACCTCCATGTACGAGAAGAAAAGGGACCGTTCGTAAAAGAGTTTGACGAAGGGAAGAAACGCGAAAAAGGCGTTTAACGTGGGTGGAATAATCGTTAAATAATAATTACGGTCAAAAGTACTCGAAATTCAGAATTTCTCACGTTCGTATACGATTTCGCGTTGTGAAAAATGAAATTTATCATCTTTTCTCACAGTGACACGTTTTTATGGGTCTTACTGTATGACATACAGTACGATTGCGATGGATCGCACTGTATCTAGCTAGAAAAAATCATACGTTGATCAATCGTGAGGTTGATGCAACTGACAGTGATAAATAAGGCTATTATCCCGTCCTGTACATATGTACTCATACATAATATACATAATGAGTTCGTTAGGGTGGGCAAAAAACGCATTTTTTTTTCTATCGACATAAAAAGCTCTTAAAATCAACGCCGAAAGACGGTGTCCCATTCGTGGCTCGAAATTTGATACCGTTACGGAATAAATAATACGTCACACTCGTATCCCCGAAATTATTTATGGAGAAGACAAAAATTGTTACGAAAAATTCAAAAAAATGACAATTTTGAAACTTTCGAGGTAACATTGTGATTTTTCGAAACTTTGACCAAGCGAAAACGAGTGCAAGCTACCCCCTTAAATCGACGACCAAACGAAAATGCAGGTATACAATGAGATAGGAAATGCGAGAGAAAGAGTGAATGAAAAAACGATAAAAAATGAATAATCTTCGATGACAACGAGGCAAAGACGGTGCAACGCAGGCCGGTCTGTGCGTTGAGACGCATGGGGCCTGTGAATCAAGAGCGTCACCAAAAATACGCCGCGAGGGAGGAGGGAAGGATGCAAGCGCAGCGGGAGTACGAAAGCTGCGTAATTTTCGATGCTGGGATGAAAAAGCGAGAGGAAATAGAGGAGGGGGGGGGGGAGAAAATGATGGTGAACGAAAAAAAGCAGAAGGAAGCATGGTTCGGGTGGAGTTTAAGGGGGAAGTCGGCCTGAAAATGGGGTAGATCTCGCGTTCCCCGTGTCGTAATATGGTAAAAGTTGCCCATGGTGGGATTTGATGCTGCACCGAGTCGGCGCCAACGGGCAGAGAAGGAAAAAGCGAGAGAAGCGATGAGTGTACGAGTCGAACGGTGGGGCTTAAGGACGGAGGGGTAGCAGAAGCAGCAGGTTCTGGGGTAGGGTGCGAAGTTGCGCAGGTCAAGGCAGGTCAAGGCACTCGGGGGCTCCGTCGGCCTGCTCGGGGAACGCCGGCAGGGCGACGGAGACGAGAAGAGGAAAGAGCAGATGCATGGAAGACGAAGAAGGAGGGAAGAAGAAACGGGAGGAGAAAGAAGAGAGAAGAAACGAAGGGAATGACGGAGAAAAATCGAACGGCAAAGCGCTGAAACAGTACAGGAACGTTGACGATGAAAAAAAACAAAAAAAAAGTTTCAAAAAAGCTCCAAAAAGGGGGAGATACTCTCTCGCAAAAGTGCGAAAGAGGACCAAATTTTTTTTCAAAATTTCGCTAAAACGTTTCTACCTACGAACGAATCTTGATCCGCGAGAAATTCTGATCAAAAAATACCCGGCGATCAACCGACTTGGATGAATGATTTTTGCATAAATATCGCGTCAATTTGGAAATGTTGGACAATTTTTTTTTCAATCAGAATTAATCGCACGCGATCGTGGAATTCCCCCTCTTGGTGTTTAATGAATAAACAGATATATATTCGAGATTAAGTGAGAGGAAGAACAAAGGAGTCTCGTTGAAAAAAGATGGAAGATCCGAGGTAGGAAAAGATGAAGGGGGTCTGTTTTGGTGCTGCCGAGAAGGGACAGGAGTGACAAGAGCGAGGGACACAAATTGCCTCGTCGCTTCCCGAACGAACGGTCGAAATATTGCGTATACTTGTATTTGTGTACATAATTGGATCCCTTGTGCTCCAATAGCGAATACAGAAGGTATTATGTGGTATACGAAAAAGTTTAATGACCTACACAGGAAAAAGAGAGGGACAGATCGTGAACAGGTGCCTGGGATCGGTCCCTCAGAGATCGGTTTCACAAAAGCAGCAGAGAGTGGCTGTGAAGCCGCCCAAAGGTTCTTTCGTTTCGACAAGAGGGTCTTTAAACTTTAAAGGGCCACGATATTCGCCCGGGCTATACCTGTACCTATCCACTATACACGATAAACTCATCGTTTCTCTTTTCATCTATTTTTTCTCTCGATTCATCTCGCGTGTTCGTTGGAAATTCCGTCATCTCTCGTACTCGATCGACGAGCTCGATGCAACAAAAAAAAAATAACATTTCGAATCGACGTGGGCTTCGGCATTTTTTTTTTGGACGACCAAAACGTTTATTGCAACCGAAATCTTGAAACGGATTTTATTATGAAAAAAAAAGTGTCTTATTGTTCATGGGGCAGATTGAAAAAAATATTTTATGGCTGGGAAAGGAAACGAGCGAAATTGTCATCGAGAAACTCGTGGAAATTTTCGTAATTTCGTAACTGTAACCGAGCGCCGTTGGTCTTCCTCTGGACTTTCTATTAAATTTTTTAACGAGTTTTATTTTTATTGTCCGGACATTGAAATGTGAGAATGATTATGATTGTGATTCGTGTATTTGCGTCGTACGATTCGGCCTGTTACTTCACAAAGTCTTTAAAGACTTTGAAAATAAAGTGGATGCAACGCGAGTCGAATGACAAAACGAAATGTGAAATAAATGTGATAAAGGCAGAAGGAGGGAGGCAAGCGTGCGCAAACGTTGCTCGATCGTCAAATAGAAAATAGTAGAGTGCGACTGGCGTAATTAAGATCATTCGTCATTGTCTCGCGTGACAAAAACGCTCTCGTGACAATTCAAGAGGGGAGACGAGCTGGGCTCTGTGTTTCGTACGTCATTTTTTGTTTTTTTTTTTCGTGGACAAATTTTTACGAGATTGATGTATTTTCGAAATTTCAGAGTGATATAATATGCATGGAGCACGATAGAAAATATTTTTCATTTTTACTCATTTTTACTCATTTTTTTTCGTTTTTACTCATTTTCGTAAAATGTGATTTGTCATGAAATTTTGTTTATAAATTAAGAACAGAAAGATCTTTTTTTTTATTTCCATAATGCGGCGTGAAAATATTTTCGAAAAGAATCCCTCGTGCGTTTCGCGAATCGAACGAGCATTTTTACATTTGCCTCGTCCTCGTGTTTTCCAACGGAGAAACCGTTTCTGACAGCGTAAATATTCTCCACCCGTTCGTCCCTATTTTTAGAGTATCAACCGTGGGTCGTTTTTGTATTTCATATTTTTCGCTTCTTTCGAAATTTTCGTGAAAAAAAAAGAGAGAGGGAAAACTGCTTCGACTCGACAAATTGTATTCGCAGGGTGGATGATTTTCCCTCGAATGTAATTTGAACCCGTCCAGAAACGCGAAAACACCGAACGAGAGGCATCGAGAATGCCGCCGATTTTGTTTTTTTGGTTACAAAACGAAAGAGGAATTTTTGAAAAATTTACCTATATTTATTTTTTCAAATTGAACGAAACGAAAAAAGTGTTTGCCCAAAAATGAAACAGCCGATAGCCTGTGATCGACACCGTGTGTACAGCTATGACGTAATAGCTCGCAATCCGCGGAATAATGACGATGATTTTCGTCGCAAAAAAATACGAAAAGAAAAACCGAACGAACGGGAATAAATACGGAGAGAGAGAGAGGGCGAGAAAAAAAACGAAAGAAAAAAGAATAAAAAGAGAAGATTAGCGACGTTGCGGCCCGAACGTAAAACGAGTCTCAAAACGGGCACCCACGAGTGTTTGAAAAAAAAAGGAAGAAACGAGAGTTAAATCTTTCGCATTCGATCAGCCATTCGTTTGTTGCTGTTTTTTTTTTTTTGGCAAAAATTCATTAAAAGAAAGACGAGATAAATCCCGCTCGACGTTGCTCCGATATTAAAAGTCGATCACTCAATCACGAGAGAAATTAAATAACGAGAGGTGTGAAAAAGAGAAAAAAACGATCAGAGATATTCCACGCTCGAGCATAAAAAAAATTTCGACAATTTTTAATTTCGTCTTTCATAAAAAAAAGCGTACGAGGCAATTTTCGTTTCGAAAGATAAGATAGCAGGAATAAAGAGAAGATTGAATTAATTTTTAAGGGCCACAACTACCTGAGAGAAAAATGGTCCATCCTTTCTTTATTCTCTCAAAAGACGTGCAAACCTCCCAAGAATATATATCACGAGGGGATGAATTTAGTCTCAAAATTCTTCGGAAATTTCCATCCACAGAAAACATCCTGGGATGTTTGTGCAGCATTTGAGTACAGATAACGAAAGAAAGGAGAACAAAAAATGGGCAAACAATTTCTCTCCTCAGGTAGACACGTAATCCCTCTGTAAAATTACTTTGAAATTAATAAAAAAAATAAAATAAATAAAAATACTGCTCCTCGAACGACCCAATGAGCGAGGCACGCGAAATATATTATCTTTCAAGGTAAACGTGATGAAATGAGAAACCGTACAATGTCGAACGCTATTCTTGTATAAATGAAATCGAGTGTTGGCCTGTCTCGTGAGCCAACTTTATGTATGTTTAATAAATATATGTACAGACATGCAGCACATGAAGAAATGCACCTTTACCGAAGATGGCAACGTATTACATGTACATATGTACATAAAATACATATATACATGCACATACATAAACGTGTACCGCAATGACGAACGTTTTTTTTTGTACGTGCTCAAAGAGTGTATTTATGGTTCGTACAACGTGCGGTATATACCGGGTGTCGCCCGAGTGAAAACGGAATTTCGAGTTTAATGTAAAAACAAAAATAAATAAATTTTCGGTAGCTCAGCTACTGAAAAATCTGTATATATGTTCTTTTTTCAATAAAACGAAGAGACGAGCTTCTCGAGATTATCTGGGACTGTGAAAAAAAGTTTGAATGACTCGCGAATCCTTCGGGATCTTTTTGTCGCGGAAAAAAAACGTTTTTTCTCCTCGTTGGTGAGGAAAAAAAGGGTTATTCGATATTGACTGGGCAGCCTGTATTTCGTAACCGCGTGTGATAATAAACGTCGCCGGGAATAATTGATTTTCCATCGAGAGGAAAATAAAATCGTCGAGCCAATCGCACCGCGATAAAACAATGCGTTCCGCGGCTCGATAAGCCTTATCGTTTCTTAAGGGGTGTCGTACGGATATGGAAAAAAAAATTCGTCAAGCGCGATAAGAAAAAGCTCGTTTAATCGGAGAGATACGCGTGTACACAAGCAATATTTGTCACTGGGGAGAGAAAAAATCAAATCTCTCCGGACAATCCCGTATTTATTTCTCCGTTTCTTGTCATGCTTTTTTTTATCGATTTCGCTCAATCCGCAAAAATCCACCTTTCGCGATATTCAAAAAGAGCTTCCGTTGAAATCGAATCGAGAAGGAATCGCGCCTAGTTTCATTATTTCTCCCGCGACAAAATCGCGATTAAGGGGCGTTTTTCGTCGCGAAAAATGAAAATCCAGCAAGAATCGCGAGATTTTTCAGCGACGAGCAAAAGCGGAGACGATTTCAAGACCGAGGACGAAAATTGTCTCGATAATCGAGCTGTTTGTGAGATCCACGAGGACCACGAGTTGTCTCTCGCGATCCTCCGTGAAAATTCCCGCAGAAATCGCCGAACGAAGGAGAGCACGTTCGAAGCATCGCCGGATGGACGCTTGTACATCGAAAATAAAAAAAAAAAACTCCAAGATGAATTACCGCAGGAGCAAATCGAGAAAAAAAGGGGGGGAGGGAAGATAATCGTAGACGAGGGCTTATCGCGCGAGATTATCAAAAAAAAAAAAAGAAAAAAGGAAGAAAAAGACGATATAAAAAAAGCGGAAAAAAAACCGCACCTTTGTTATAGAAGGTTGGGTTCCAGGGATAGATATCAGCACCGCCGTTCGGTGTTTCCGCCGGTGCAGTGCCGTAAGCCCGAAACATTTTGCCCAGCGGATGTCCTCTCCCGGGGGTCTCCTCTCCTAGGACGTAAACCGGACGTGGAATCCTCCTCGATGCACACACCGCAGCAGCAGCGGCACCGTCGAGTCGTCTCGTTCACCGAGTCGACGGGCAAACGCCGAGAGACAGAGAGAGAGAGAGAGAGAGAGAGAGAGAGGGAGAGAGGAAGAGAGATTAAACGTACGAGGATGAAGAGGAGGAGGAGGAGTGAGGGGGTGTGAGGGGGAGTTGGGCAATACAAGAGCGGCGCTGCTTCCACGTCTGTGTACACTTATATAAATACATACATGTGTTTATATACATACATGTATGTACTATCTATATACGTGCACATACATGCCCATATATATATATGTATATATGTAAAGAGTGATTTCCCTCCTCTCTCGCTCTCGCTCAACCGCGGTTCGTCCTTCTCGTACTTGGCACCGAGAGTACTACGATTCTCTTCTCTGTAGCTTCTTCTCTCGCGTCGGGATGCTGCGCTGCCTCTCTGATCTCCTTCTCTCAACGATTCACCGTAGCGCAGCAGTGGGATCGCGGGCACTCGCGCGCGGCACACGTGTGTGATTCACACGCGAAACAACGCGATCGAGACGGGAGAAAAAAGGAGAACGCGCACTCACACCCACGCGCACTCCACTGACACAGTGTCCCGACTCTGGCTGGTCGCCGGATGAGGGAAACGGGAGAGAAAAATGACTCTTTCGATCGGGGAAAAAGCGGAAACTGCACACTGGCGAATTGGCGGAGAAAGAGACTGCTGCGGATGCTGCACTCCCGCGCTACGTCGCGAGCTCGTTACGAGAGAATCTCGCGCGTTTCTTCGCCGGCTCCGGAATCTCCCTCGCGCGCGAGAGCCGCCTTCTACGCGGCCTTCGCTTTTTGCTCTCCCGAGTGAGATGCGCAGCCTCCCTCCCTCTCTCTGTGTGTGTCTCTCGTGTCTTACCGAGTCTTACGACACGAGACCGGAGCGACAGCGGCTCGTGTGCACTGACCAAGAGATATTCGCGAAATCCCGCGAGAAAACACACGCGAGCCGGTGAATATACGGCATGTATGTGTATTCACGCGTATTTGTGAATGTATATCGTATATTTATCTCGATTATCGCGAGGAATGACGTTTTTTTTCACGTTTTCGCGTAGGAAATCCTGATATTGCACTTTTTGTCGCGATGCTTTTGTCGGTTTCCTTTTTGTTTCTTCTTTCGAGCCGAGACTCTCTCGCTTGTTTATTTTTGATAATTTATCGGCGCTGTTTTTTTGGTTTCGATGTCTCGACCGCACTCGAGCCTCTCTCTCTCTCTGGGATTTTCCTCTGTTTTCGTTGCGTCGAAATTGCCGGAAGTCTCGAACGACGACGACGACGAAGACGACGATGAGAGTGGCAAAATACGTGTGGAAAATGTGTACGCGATCGCCGACCAAACCGCAATCCCGCGCCGCTCGGTTCACACTGACAGAGTCATCGAAACAGTCGCGCGCACTTCAACGTCGTGAATCTCCCCCCCCCCCACTCCTGTCGCTCGGCGCGCGGCTCCCCGCGCCGCGCCGTTGCACAGGCGAGATCGCTCGACGCGACTTCCCCCTCTTTCGCTACTCTCTCGCGCTCCCCTCTCCGCTGCCCGCCCGGCCTCAGGCGCTTGCCAATTGCCCCGTACGTTTCCCCTCTTCGATAAACCACCGCCCACCCCCTTTGGATATCAATGCAGCTCCTCGCCGATGAACTCTCGCTCGCATCGTGCATGTACGGCACGTATAGTCTCGACAAAAACGAGATGGATCGACAATTTCGCGCACTCGACGATGTATACCGTGAAAATGCGAAGAAAATCGATAAACGACGTCGGGTCGAAGGTTTTGCCAACCCTCGTCGCGTATCCGGGGCTTGTCTCGACTCGGAAGTCGTTTTTCGAAATTTCGAAATTTTTCAAAATTGAAAAATCCACGAGAATGTCTAACGAACCAGCGTTTTATAATGTTGCTATCGGGAATTATCGCACGCGTCATGTTTATCGTCCGTTTTTCCGTTGTTGTTTCTTTTTTTCGGATTTTGGTAGGTTTGCTCAGACTGTACGTCCCGTGCGTCCTTAAATCGCGAGAGATCCGAGATGGAGAATCTAAATCCCTCCTCTTCCACGCGATTTTGCGTCTCTTTTTTCAGACTCTCTCCGCCCTCGCTCTTGCCACGAGAAAATCGTATGTGTATTCTCGGCTTTAATTACCTGCTTAACGCGAGAGACGTTAATTAACAGCGCGCACACTCCGCTCAATGCCAATTGAATTTTCCGAGCTCGTACAAACGCGCGTGTATACACGCTGTGTGTTTTAATGCTATTATTGTTTTGTGTCTCGTCACTTTGTTTTTTCAATTACCGAATACGTCACGCTAATCGCCTCTGTAAACAATATTCAGATTTTACATTCGCGCGACGTTAATTCGTGCAAAAGCGAGATGACGACACTCGCAGACGATGAAAATAAAATACGTGACAAATTTCTGCTCACATTGAAAAAATAAAAAAATGTTCTCGAACCTCTGTGAATTTAGAATTTGGGTCATTATTATTCCAGCAAAAAAAAACCATTTTCCCAGAATAATATCGTCGACATTCAATTTTAAAAAAAGATTTCGAAAAACGATCAAATAAGAAGAACAAAAAATCAAGCCTATTCGAAATAACGAAGCGATCGACTCAACGCGAAATTTATGAACAATTTGTTCATTTCTCATTTTTTTTTCAGCAAAATAAATAAGGTTTCCGAATGTTTCCCGAATTTTTTTTTCCTCCACAAATTCGTTGATAACTTTGTGACACATTTCGATGAATCAAAGGTCTCTGATGAATTTCCTCCTATTCAATCTCATCGTCGCTGGACCAATGCCCAGCATCCGTACTCGTCGTTCGTCAATTTTTGTTTCCAACCGAAAAAAAATCATCATGAGAACCCTGCCCCCCCTTTTTCGACCTTAAAAATCTCGATGCTTCGGTGCATCGAGATGCCCGAGCTCTCGTTCGAACATGACACGAGATTTCCGCAATTACATAAGCTCCAAGATTATCGTGTCAGCTGCGCGTCATCGCGGACGAGAGCACGTGGCTCTGACGTGCTCCCTCAATTACGCAATGACCACGTGCTTTTTTTCTCGTTTTTTTTTCCCTCCTTAATACCTCATAAAAAGATACGCAAAAGCTCCACCACGAAGAGCACTCGACGGCGCTCGAGCAAGGAATGGCCTTCCGGTCGTTCCTGGTCGCTCCCCGTGCGGATGATCTTGGCCAGTCTCGACTGATCTTGACTGTCTCTCCCCTCTTTCGCCCGCGATCTGAAACGTCCGCGAAGCGTGGGAGACTGTAGGAGCGGGAGGGGGTAAAAAGTCCTACGGTGGGGAGATTCCAGGCGCGGAGAGGGGAATCGAGGGTGCGCGCGCGCTCGCGACCCACGGACGCTCACCACACGCATGGGCAGCTTCGGTGTGTGAATACGAGAGACGCGAAGCACGTGGTGTCCACTTTGCTTCAGCATTTCAGCATTCATTGATCGTCCGAGTAACGCGACCAACGATAATAACAATAATAACGTCAATTCGATGTTTACAGGCTGAACTACGATGTTGACAACACAACGCGTGACACAAAAGGCTCTCTGGTTACGTACGTACGTACCCCGCCGACGAAAAGCGCCAGTCGATCTCGTAAATGATAACGCGAATGAATATAATTGCGTTTTTTGTCATACAAACAAAAGACGTAGGGGAGGTTGCGTGATAAATGAATAATGTTGCGAAACAGATCGAAATGGAAGGCAAAGTCACCGTCGTGACGAAAGGAAAATCGATGACCCACGTTTTTCGATAATCGCTTCGCAGCAAACGCGATAATAGTTATTCGATGCTTACAAGTACAGCTGCAAAGCTGTCAACGTACACGAGGAAGAAAAATTGATTGAATAAAAATAATTGCTTTTTTTTCAACAAAAAGACCGAATTACGTGTTGTAACAGTGTGATGAATAAATAACGTAATAGAGAAGAAAATCGGAAGGCGATGTCACTGCTGAAACGAGGGGAAAATCGATGGACCACACGCTTTTCGATAATCGCGTATGAATTTCGAACTACTCGTTGATCGTCCGAGTGAAGCAATTGATGATAACGATCATTGTAATTTCGATGATTACACAGAGATGCATCTGCGAGAGTGTCATATTTTAACGATGAAAAAAAAAAAATATCGAATGAAGACAATAAAGATAACGAAGAGTCCGTTCGGACTTGTTAAAGGAAATTGATTTTATTGCAATTTTTCTTTATATTTTTGTTTATTATTTACGTTTTTATTGTTCACACATTGCCACCTTAAAATTGAAGACTCTACGATGTCAATAATCGCACGAATAATTCATGAACGTTGAAACAATTTAACTTTTTTTTTTCGAATTTTTTCATTTCTGGTGGACATTGTTCATGGTGCGTACTGTAGCGAGGATAAATACTGACAATATCGTCTCTGCTGTGTACGTCTGTGAGATGGCTAAAAAGTAAATGGGGTATTATGGAGCTCAGGAGTGTTCGACGAGGCGAACACTGAAATGCGATGACTCAAAACACGCGCGAACCATAATACCGGGTCGTGACGGTGCCGTGGACCGATATACAGGGTGTCCCAAAAGTCAGCGTCGATAATTGTCGGTCGGATTCGGGGTGGCATTTCAGAGCGAAAAGTATCTCGTCGTTTTTTTCGTACGATCGAATTCCCAGGCGTTACGAGTCATCAGAGTTCGAGTCGATCGATGAGTTTTGAATTTTAGGGACTTTAGAAACGAATTTTTTATGACCGTATAAATGCGATTAATGACAAGCTTCTGTGACACGAAAAAGGAGCAACAATTTCCGGTTTCTCATAGATTTCTTTTAAAATTAAAAGTGCAGTAATTTACGAATCGATTCAACACAGAGGAAAACGAAGTTTAACACCTTGATGACGATTTTTCCATATTTTTATTATTCAAAATTACCGTGCTTCGTGCGCAAGATTGATTTTTTTCCAATTTTTTTCCGGGCACTGCCGAGCGCCCGGAAGTCGTCGTTCCATTTTATTGGTGCTGCAATAACGCCTGCAGTGCATCTTTAATATTCATCTGAAATATCGTGACGTAAAAAGTCCGCCTCTTAGTCGTTACGTCAACGAGCATCGTCGCAAATAGCCTCGATAGTTTTGCGTGTGAAAAGGAAAAAAAAAAAAACTGCGAGAAACATCGAAGAAATCGACAAATCATCCCACCCGAGACATTTGCCCGGAACACCCGCCCTTTGCGTTACGAAATTGAGGGATGAAGACGATTTGGACTCCCAAAAATGAGCCATTCTTTGAGAATTTTTCCAAAAATCATTAATCATCTTTATTACAAGTTTAAGGTGGTGAAAAAAAATGTAGCACTTTCCCCTCTCGAACTTGACGTTTGCGCAATTTTTCGCGAGGAAAAATACAATGGCGAACGCAAAATTGCCTCAAGTGCGTACTTGCAAAGTCATTAATCGATAACTCGTTCAGTATCGTAAATTACGTTGCGATAATTGCGGTGTTTATCGTGCTGCAAAGGCTTCACAGGCGGGTTGGCGGATGGGGGATGATGAAAAAAAATACCGAGGGACGATTTATCGCGGAATAAGGGTGAGAAATTTTTTTTTTGCAGTGATTATTCAACCCTGATATTTGAATATTTATTATTCAAGTTCAGAGAAAGTTGGACGTTTATTTTAAATAGGCAGCTCAAAAAAAATGTACAAACTTAAAAAAAATGATTATTTTTCATCTTTCCTTCGTCGAATTTGACGTTGATCGCGAAATAACATATCGAGGATGGAAAAAATTGATTCTGATTTTTTCATCGCGAGTCTCGATCTGCCTCGAGCAGAATTTTTTCCGCCGAATTGAGCAGAAAAATGGAGCTTTCGTTTCGTGACGAAAATTCGCGTTCGGCACTCAATTGGAATTGAAAAGTGCATCGATGGAAAAGGAATTGCTTATCACAATGGCTCGAGTTGCTCGTAAAACAAGTCCTAAAAATACATCGACAAACGAGCAACACGAGGTGCAACCTGATAATACCACTCAAGGCTGTCTGCTTCTCGCTTCGCGATCAGACATGCTTTTGCGTTTCTGCATATACATATACGTATGTGCGTACATAACATCCACGTACATACACATAAACATCCACATGTAATTAGGGTGTTTCGTTCGCGGGCGACACATTTTTTATCTCGTCAAAGTTGACAAACTAACAACACACGTGGCGGAAGAAAAATCAATTACAGACTCGTCTCACGGGAAATTCAATTATTTTTCTCCGTCCACGAATATATATTTTTTTTTTAAATGACCTTTGCCATTCAGCGGAGCACGAAATTTTCTGCAAAAAGAACTAAAGAACGCGAGGAATACTCATATTTGAAAAAGCTGCGAGAAAACTGAATAAATTTGCGAGCCTCAGCAATGACTCGATACTTAATATCCCGTTATTGACGATTCAGAATTATTCATTTAAATCAGTCGTCTCGCGACCTACGTTATTTTTCCTTTCGGTTTTACTCAGATTTGTATTCGAGTACCTCTTATATCAGACTTTGACTCGGAAATTGGACTTTGGAAATTGAATTGACTGGAATTTTATAAACTATTCAAACATTTATCTTGCAATGTGCAGAGTTCTTTTTTCAACTTTGACAAAACGAAAAAAAAATGATTGCCCAAAATGACACACCCTAATATACGTGTGCAGACGTCAGGATGTTGAAGAGCTTGTACACACGGTGGCGATAATCTGTGACGAACTCTCTCCTGTAAGATCCTTACATATATATACATATTTATGTATATATACATGTATATATATGTATATATCGAGTACATGGAGTAAATCCTGCACTGAGGCCATTGCTGAATTATTATAACGCGCGAAGCAGCAGCCTCCGTCAACCAGTTTGCAGCTTTCAATAAATCGGAGTGCCTCGAACGTGTGTACATTTTATTTACGTTTCTTTCAGATAAGGATAATGCAAATTATTATACCCATCTTGTAAAACGTCCGAGTATGCATATATACTTGTTGCATCTTCTCGAGGGAATTTTACATTCTCCGATCTATTAGCGTTCGATGGAGAAAAAATAAACAAGAATTACTCAAGATTTACAAAGTGAAATGGAAGGTCGAGTTACAAGAGAACTTGCAGAAGGCAAATGGCCGTTTTGACACACGTTTAATCCTGCAAGTACTTGAAGGCTGGATGAAGGATTTTTTTCGATAACAAATCGAAGGATAATAATGGAGATTGTTCCTTGTTCGAAGGGAAATTCTAATCGGTTCGATCAAAAATACGAGCAATTTGAAAATCTTGACTTTGGAAATTTGCGAATATTTGCAAAAATAAATTCGTTGTATTTGACTTTGAATATTCGGTTCGAAATTCGAATTGCGATGTAATTTGTATTATCGAATAATTTCGCATTATTCACGCAAGATCGAGTCATGTTGCCACGAGCCATGGAATTTATAATGAATTCGAAATTTCGACTTTTTGAGGTTTCTGGAAAAGTGGCGAAAAAGGAGTAGAATTTTTTTTTTTTCAAATTTTCACTGTTTCAATGGCTTATCCGATCGGAAATTTTCCGCTGATTACGAAACGCACCGACTTTTTCACGAAAACTCGAAAGTTCAATGGGAAAATAGTGATTAATTGATAAAATTCGTGTTATTGCATTTTTGGACCGAAATACTGGGTTTCCGATGAAATACCGCTGAGTTTCGTAATCAGCGGGAAAAAATACATCGATATAGACCATTAAAAATCATTTCTGAAATCCAAAATTTTTCGCCATTTTTTGCCGGATCGAGTCAGTTCACTGAAATGTTTGCCATTTTTGTTTCGTTTGAGATAGATCCCCAAACTTGGGCTTGTTCTCTTTGCAATTGTCGAGGCTTCAAAATGCCGTTTGGTTCATCGAGATATCTTGATTTTTCGATTTTCGGCAGATTTTTTAAGTTGGACCATCGATTTTCGCCAATTTTCCCATACATACCCCTTTGCGTTTTTTTCGCGAATTTTCAACATCGATTTTGAGGGTGAAGCAATTTAGCTATCGGCATTTAATTTTCACCATTCTTTAAGTCTACTCAAGACCGTTTCAAAACACCCCCAAAAAATGTATATAGCACAAATAGAAGAGTAGTTATGACCATTCGAAATTTCGACTTTTCGACGATTCTGGAAAAGTGGCAGAAAATGCCCAAACATTTTTTTTTCGAATTTTCAATATTTCAAGAGCTTATCCCATCGGAAATTTTCCGCTGATTACGAAACACACCGACTTTCCCCCAAAAACTCAATATTTCAACGAGAAAACAGTAATTTATCGATAAAATTCGTATATCGCATTTTCCGACGGCAATATTGGGTTTCCTCGATACCCGTACGAGATATCGACCCGCGTTTCCATGGAGTTTATAACGAATAGGAAGAATAAAAAAAAAACATTTCCATCGCGAATGCGAAACATTTCCATCGCGAAATAAAAGATGAAAAAGTTCATCTCGAATTTCATGAATCGACATCGTTTGAGCGTAACTCGTTAAAAAAATGCGTCTGACGGTGTCTGCTCGTGACAGATTCGCCTGCGAATGATAACGTGAATTTTCGGTCTCGAAAAATTCCATAACGTTCAATGATGCGTGCGTATTATCTGCAGCATTGATGAGACAATAATGAACGCATCTTTCGTTTCCCGCATATGCTCGAGGAGACGAGCGGAGAGCTTCTATCGCGCGAAAGCTTGACGAAACGTGCACGAGCGTCACGTTCCACCGTCTAAAGGTATAATATCCGCGCGATGTAAGAGAGACAAAAAAGAAGCAAAAAAAAAAGGAAAAAAAAATGATTCACTTCACTCTTCGTCCCATTAGCCAGAGCGTATACAAGTGCACACGATGAGGAAGAGAGAGGATCGAGGAGGCTGAAAATTCACGGAGAAAAAGAGGGAGAGAGACAGAGGCGAGGGAAAAGAAGCAAAAATTTAAGGGTGTATTCACAGCGACGAAAAAAAAATGAAAAATTCGTTAAAATCTTGGCAAACTCGTTAATGGCACGTACGCAGCTTCGGCCAAGCCGAAATGGACCGAGAAATTCGCGTTTTCAACGATACTCAAAAAATGTGGCAAAAAATGTGACAAAAAATCGATCGAGATAACGAGCGTATTAATTTTCAATCAAAAACATTGTTACCGAGTTGCAAAGGCAGTTTTGGACGAAAAATATTCTCAAAGTGCAGAACCAAGATTTGAAAATTCATTTGGACGAGAAAATAAAGGTTTACCTCGTAAAATCGTCGTACCTTATCGATTTTATTTCGATTTTGTCGGGACCGTACGTGCATGCGAGAATTTCCGATGAGGCGGAAATTCGTCGATTCTCAACGTGCGTTTGAGCGTCTTAATTCGGCTGTATGTTTTTTTTTTTTTCCCAAAACTTCGATGTGAATTAACCCTAAGTGAGCGCGTTGTACGGGGACGGCCCTTCATCGTCGGCGTTGCGCTTATCCGCCTCGAGAAACCCCCTCGTAGCTCCGAGCTCGAGACCATATAATAATTTCGAGGAGAGAGACCCCAGACATTTGCGCCAGACAGAAGTGCGACGAGGCATATATATGGGGTCGCGAGGGACCTTATATATCCCAATAACACCCCCTTAAACACCCCGGAAAGCGTCGAGCGCACGCAATCCCGATACCATAGAGGACACGCGCGCGTGCTCGATGTCTCGCGTCGATACGAAAGCCGTGCACACGCACGCACACGGCACCGCTCCAAAAAAAAAAGAAATCGATAATTTTTTTCGGAGCGAGCCAGCGAGGTCGAAAGAAACGATTTTCATCTCAATTTCCCAAAGGTTTTTTTTTCATTTGTCGCTAAAAGCTCCGTAGCTCTGCTCGAAGAGGCGATACAAAATTTTGGTCAGAAGCGTTTTTGTAGGAAATTCGACGCTCTACAAAATCGCTCGGCAGCTCCGAGGCTCTAGGATCAACGGTTCGAAAGTTATACGGCTCCAAAGTCAACACGTCAGTGCAAAAATCGACTTGTCAAACCGTCTGTACGATGAAATTACGTTTTCTCGAAAATCATTTTGCCCAGCAGAAATTCCATGGAAAATGTCGTTTATTTCGTTTCATTCAGCTGTTTTCGTCAGCTTTCGAAGGACCAACGTTCGTTCCAGCAAAATGATAAAAACAGGAGGAGAATTCGAGCGCCAGGCGATGTTCACATTCTTATCGATTTTTCAAAAACGATTACCGAAAAAAAAAAACACGACGTGTGCCAGTAAGATTCTCTGGAGCGACACGAAAAATCGGTCGTTTTCGTCGGATCCTTTCCAACGTGACCCGAGCGAAAAATCAATAAACGAGGGTGGAAATCGCCTCGTAAGAGTTGTAACGTGAATTACGAAAATCCGGAAGGTCCCGCATCGTATAATACGAATCGCGCGGGTTTCTCGGGTCATTGGCCGAGAGCAGGACACGGGGAACGTTGAGCCAAATGTATAATCACAGAGTGGTAAAAGTCTCGAAAGGATCGTAGATCTTGTATCGCCAGTTGGGAGACGAAACGAGACGGAGAAAAGTCGGACGATCATCCGAAAACGAATAGTCAATAAAGAAGCGGGGATCATGAAATGCACCGTACGAGAACATTACGAATGGTTAAATGACAACTCGAGGAGCGTCTTAATCTGTATACGCGAGATTAAACCGAGTCGTAGCGGTACATTCGATGTACATTGAGCCTGAGATTAAGACCCATAAAAGACAAATCACTGTCAGGAATCAGCGAGCTTTTAATGAGTAGGTGCCTTGGTAAATTGCCACTTTCGAATAACCCCGAGATCGTCATCTCATTTTCCTCTTCATCTCGAGTTTTAATGCACGCGTTATGGACCTACGCACGCGGATGAGTTTGTACGTTACAGGGTGGGCCAAAAAAAGATCAAAGCAGGCGCGGCTTCGCGAACGGAAATCCTCGATATTCGTTCGAAATTCGCGTTGCGATTATACACTTTCCTTCCGATTTCAATAACGAGGGAATTTTTTTTTCTCCCAGAGTATACGATTCTGATATTTTTCTCTATTTTTTCAAATTTCTACCTCCAATCTGCACTAAACTCTTGATTACATCGTCAGGCTCGAAGAAAAGTAACGATATCATTGGATCAACGACGCATTATCGTACTTTTCGAAAAATTCGACGAAGATTTACGAATTTTTTGGAAAATTTGACTTTTTGTATTTTCATCTTTTTTCGATCCCTCGATCGATGCTCGAGTCTGTATCCTCGCTTGTGGATTATCGGAATCTTTGCGTTTTATTTCATACGGTGTTCGCGATGTGTGCTCATCGAGGTTACACATTACGACATTTCATTGCTTGTTAATACGACTCGGCAAAATTTGTTTGCACACGTTTTTATGACGCGAACTCGTTACATAATATGCAACGTGTCGCAGTTTCACTCGGAAACATACAGATATTTATATTATTCCCCAAGAGTAAAACGATCGAAGCGAGCCTCAAAGTTTACGACACGATCGATTTTGCAAACGTTCATTTCGTCACGTCGATTAAAAAGTGACGTTGCATCGACGTTTCTCTGCGTGTTTTATTTCATTCAGACTGGAAATTCAGACGAAAGCGTTGTTTCAAAAAAAGTCAAAGATTTTTATTCAGAATCGAACAACATTCGTCCGATTCGTCGGTTGATGAAATTATATTCAGACTTTCAGAGTGGAATTCTGGAACCGAGAGTATTTTGACGTTTCTCATTTTTTTTCATCAGATTCATCATTATTCAGAATTTCTGACTTTATTCAAATTTGTTTACGCGGAATTATCGATCAAAAAATGACTCGGCTGTTAAGAAATTGCTCGAAGAATCAAATTGGATGTCGAATTGTTTTTTTCGATATAAAACTGTTCGACTCTCATCCACCGCTCGACGCTCCACGCCTCGGTAAGAGAGATAATATCCCTCGTATATTTTTTCCTCTTCGACATTTCTTCGCTCAAAGTACGCGAAAAATACTCGCGTTCGAAACAAAAATAGAATTCTCGGTTATTTTCAGGCAGACGCGCGAGCTGTCCATACAAATTGACGTAAAATGTCTGTGGACGTGTATCCCGCAGTGGCAATTTGCATCGCGATGACAAAACATCATTTTCGTTGTCGTTTCAATGAATTATCGTTTACGAACCGCTAATTCGCGTCTGCGAGCGTCGATGAGTATCGGCCGATCAAGATTATCATTTCTTCTCGCGGTGGTTCCAAGGCTGACTGCTGCATACGGAGCTAAACAGACTTTAGGGTGTTTGAAAAAAAAAAAAACGACCGTCGTTCGAACGAAAAAAAAAAAATCGTTTTGGAGTGTTAAATTCCAATTTGCATCAATCTGTATACCGAATTGTGGCAATTTACAGCACAAAAGCAGCAGTGACATTTCCGGCACGTGAAAAATAAGAAAAATTGTCGTCCTTTTGTTAACCACCCAATTATTCATCTACAGGGTGTTTCTCGAGTGACTTTGTTTTCCTCGAGAGGAAATGACGGTCGAGTAGAGAGGATCCCGCGCGGGAGGACTCGACGCGCAAATAATAAAATATGTAAGGGGAAGAAAAAAAATTATGGTAATGTCGACGAGAATTCCTGGCTTGAGAACTTTCGTGGGCTTTACGTTACGAAGAATACGACTCGTAAGAGCTTACTGCGGTGAACGAGGGAATGCGGAAAGTATACCTACAGTCTCGGCTCGTAAAAGGCGCGTATTTGCTTAGCGGGGCACGAGTGTTGCAAAGCAAAAATGAGAAAAGAAGAAGAAAAAAAAGGGACGCGACGCGAAGATGAGGAACGTGGATCTGTTTAACTTTATTCTGGTTTACATGCCAAGTGCAATCTCGAGGCACAATCAAGAACAATATCTCGACGTTCGACGCCATTTTTTTGATGCCCCTGAAAGAAAAATAAAAAGAACAACGAGGAGAAATATCGCAATATTAAATATCAGCGAGACACGAATATCGCGTGAAATTTGTTTATTTCACAGGCGATCGTCCGCTTGGCTCAAACTTTGACGATTAATAACCCGATGGGTTTTGGTCGTACGAAAAAGTACCATCGTACTTTTCGCCTCGGAATTTCGCCCTGAGTCTGGCTTTTCATCGTGCGCATCGAATTTCGCGACACCCCGTATACGCCCGAACAAAAAAGCTGAAAGATATCGCAGCGGAGTGCATTTGCGGTGAGTGCAAGCGTGCTTGAACTGCACCTCCACTCGCGACTCGGCAGCCATGTTTCTCCGCTAAAAATTGTGTACTTTCGTCGTGTAACCTCACTCCGAGTCCATCAAATGTCGAAAGTGGGCGCTTTCAGCTCCGAATATGGTTTTTATGCCATGGTGCGTTCGTGAAAACGATTTGTTTCGTTCGATCAATGTTACATCCAACAGAGTGCGATTCCAGGCTCCCGCTTGGGGAAGAGAAGCATCCTTTGGATCAAACGAGTCCTTTCTGCGGATTTGTTTAATGGGATTTGTGGACACGTGTGTACTCTGAGGTATCGCCATCTTCATCTCTCAGAGTCGTAATTTTGTTTATGCGGAATCTTCACCCTTTTCCCAACCCTCGCGTGAATCCACCCCCAGGAATCCCATTTCTATTTTCGTTTTGAAGGAATCCGTCCTCCAGGCAATTCCAGCTCCGGCCTTGGGGAATCCCGGTCCACGGTACATCCCCCGGGAGTGCCCGAACTGTTTTTTTTCCAAATCCAATTACCTCGAATTTCATCGTATGTAAATAATGCCTAAAAATCAAATTCAAAGCCAAAAACGCGTTCGTCGAAAACGTTGGGGTATAAAATCGCTAATGGGGGATAAATTTCGCGCATTAATACGGAAATGGAACGCAAGCTCTCCCGAAAATCCCATCAAAACCGTTATCAATTCGCTTTAGCAATAAACTACAGTAGAGGGCGCCTCAGCGATATGCGCGCCATTTTCGGGGATTAAATCCCACGGGCGCGGATGCAGCGAGCGATAAATATAGTTTGACGGAGCCAGGCGCCATTATGGCCGATTCTGTGTCCCGAATCCACCACTTCCGGTGTATACGTCGATAACTACGAATACGGAAACGACTCGAACCCTCGGCACGCCGCAGACTGCTGGATTCTCTTCGTCGTTGCGTCCTTTTCCCTTTTTTTTTTTTTTCTATTTTCCGCAACCGATATACACGAGCGTGAGTGTGCGAGTGTATTACATATCGCGGAATGTTTGCTGAACCATCGTTTCTCGCGAGGCACGTTCGCTTTGCGTTTCGCAGCAGCAACGTATCGAGTGGCAACGCGCAATCGCACCGTCACGGAGCAGGTTCCGGGGCCGCGACGCGGCTGGTCCCGGACGATGCCTCGTAATTCTCCCCTATCACGTTTTTCGAGCGATTTTTATTTTCCTCGATGATTTTTTTTTCTTTTTTTTTGACGATCCAAACGCGCGTGACACCAACCCTCGACTCTCGAATGTCCCATTTTCCCTACACGGTTTCACGTACAACGGGGTGTTTCGAAACGAAAAATCACACCTTCTCTCGAGAGCTTTGGTTGCGTGAAAAGAAAAAACAACTTCCGTCGAATAACGCCTGGCGATATTTCAATTATATCACAATTAATTGACAAGATAATGGCGTCTTCAAAAATATCGTAATACATTGACTTATTTAAATGATGTTATTCAGTGGAGAAATACTTTTTGAGAAACTTTAAGGGGGGCCATTTTCCCCCACACATGTGTCGTTATTTTTCATCGAAGAGAGACGACAATTATATTACAATTAATTGACAAGATAATGGTGTCTTCAAAAATATCGTAATAAATTGACTTATTTAAATAATGTTATTCAGTTGGAGAAATACTTTTTGAGAAACTTTAAAGGGGGCCATTTTCCCCCACACATGCGTCGTTATTTTTCATCGAGAGACGACAATTATATTACAATTAATTGACAAGATAATGGTGTCTTCAAAAATATCGTAATAAATTGACTTATTTAAATAATGTTATTCAGTTGGAGAAATACTTTTCGAGAAACTTTAAGGGGGGCCATTTTCCCCCACATATGCGTCGTTATTTTTTATCGAGGAGAGACGAGAAAGCTCCGGCACGTGAATGATAGTGAGCGGTTGAAGGAAGTTACTCTGGCGGGGCAACGGGGGTGGTGTATACGCGGGAGATGAGAAGAAACGCTGTATGGGCAGGCAATGGGGGTTGCGAAGCTATATACCAGCCCCGGACACGCGGAAATGACGTTGTTGATAGATCCCGGGCTGAAAGCGGCGGCGGGGGGGCGGGGGGGATGTTTGATTGATGAACGTCCGCGGGTTTTAGTCCGCTAACGTCCGTTCGTCCTACCAGCACCGTCCCTTATGTGCGCGCTCTATATACCTGAAATCTATGTACTACACGACCTCGATTCGACGGGGAGAAAAACCATCCCTCTGTCGCTGAAAACACGCTCGTACAATCTTACTTTTCTCCTGTTCAATCAAATTAACCAAAATGATCCATCTTTCGCGTGGCCCTTTGCGCAACACGTCCAAGAGTCCCGGAATAATTGGGAATAATAAAAAATACTCCGAAACTTTCGAATAATTTGCAAAAAATTCGCGAGGCGATTCAACCACGCGTAGAGCGTACGAAAAATCATAAAAATCCGAAAAAAATTGAGTATACGATTCTATGCAAAAAAAAGACCATTTTAATGCCGATTATTGCCTCAGTCATGCATCGAGACGGTTTTAAACTGGCAGAGTGTTTATGACGGAATACACCGAGTAGGTTTTATTTTTGCATTCATTTATTTTTTCCTCTCGTCGCGCGATGTTCAAAAAAATTGACGTTGGAAACTCAGAGCGGATGTTCGAAATAAAACGGAATGATTTCGAGTTTTCTGATGGTTGTTCGAGTTTTTCGAATTTCGCAAATAATTTTCGTCGCTGATGGATCGTCCGCTCCGCGGTGGACCAAAGCCATTTTTCACGAATGGAAGAATTTCCACGGGTAATTTCCGAGCTACTTATTCATCGTGTTTCGTAACGTCATGTTCGTCAAACCACCTTAAGAATCTTTTCACATCAGTTGCTGTGGTATATACACCGACAAAAGAATCATGTATACATACAACAGCGATATACCATGGAGCATAGAAATCTGGAATAGATTTCCTCCTTACATTTATCACGTGTCATTGTTCGATTTTGCCATTTTTCGAAAGAAAGATTCTCGGCCCTTTGTCACGTCACGAGCGATTCGGAACGATCCGCTGAAAGAATATTCATCCGCATTTAACTATAAAAAGTCCATTGAACAACACACAATCTGAAAAAAGAAAAATCAAGATCGAACAATTTTTCGAAAAGCTGCGTCCAAAAGAAATGTCGATTTGACGGAAAAATTTGGGAAAATCTTTGCAAAAAGCGTTCTAAGGCTTCTTTCGACCCGGAATTTTTTCCTCGATGCAGCTTTGAAGTTCCAGCATCGATTTTTGAAACTCGCTTCTTTGCGACGATCGATAAATTGTCGCGATAAAATAAAACAATATTGTATATTTTCGAATTGCCAAAAGGCGTCGTTGAGCGCTCCATCATTCGTCGGAATAAATCTCGCGCGTATCTGCCGCAGATTGGAAGGCGAGGAGCTTTGCCAGGAGCAGAGACGGAAAAGTATATGGCTTGGAATTGATGGAAGACGAGCCTGGAGATGCTTATCAGTTCCAGCGGAAGTTGCGGACGGAGCCGAGTTTCCGATGGTACAAAGATCGCTCGTGAAAACGATTAAACGGAGTAATCCCTGAGTTGATTGCTTCGCGTAATGACTATACGAGCCCTGCCGGAATATACAGCGAGCGTCCGAGCGAAATGAAATCTTATCGATAAACTATAAGAGGCTCGTACATATTACCCGCGAGGAAAGCTCTCATTCCAGAAACAATGAAACGCTTAAACGTTAATTTATATACATAGATGGCGGTCTATTGAATGTGAGACTAATCGTCGGTGGAATTTCCGACCATCACTCGAAATTACTCCATTCGCAGCGTTAAATATATTACGGGAATTAAGGTGGAGGCAGAGGAGAAAAAAATGGGGGTTGAATCGTTGGCAAAGTCGAAAAGAAAATTGTCTTCGATCGGAGAGGAATGCTGGGAAAGATGGGCAGAGAATGCTGAGAAAAAAAATCTTTACAAGCACGACGATGAATTAATTGGACTGTGATTGGCTGAAAAAAAGCCACCCTTCGCTTTTGGAGGCACTTGACGGGCTTTTCACGGTCGAACGCGTTGCAAACGCCCGCGTTCGCCAGACCGAAAAATAAATGTTCACCGTGTAAGAAAATAGTTACGCCTTCTGCTGTTGCCAGCGGTAATTCATTTTATCGATAGACACGGGTTACTACAAATTCGGAGGGGAAATCAAAAATGATTTTTCGCGAGATTATTTGAGCGAAAATTGCACGAATAAATATTTATCATTGTAATAAGGAGTAAAATATGATTACGCCGGAAATAAATATATTATATTTTTTAAAGAATATCATATGAATCATGAAGTCATTTACTGTAATTTTGAGGTTTTACATGACTCGGAAAAGTCGTTCGGAATAGGGAAAATCGGATTTGTAATATGTTTGAATGAGGCAGCGATAATTTCGACTTCCATTTGCCATCTTTGCTCGTGCTTTGCTCTTTTATACTCGGCTGCATCCATTCGCGATTGAATTTACGACGAATGAAACTTTTCGATGATTGGCTGCCGGCCCGAAGCGACGAATTGATCGTCGAGATTCGACGAATCAAACGAGGCCAGGAATTGAAATACGTTTTGAACTCGTGCGCGGAGTATATCGTTATTATCGATTCTCATTGTTCGATAAGCTTCTTTGAGAGTCAATATTATACGTACGTTGAAGATTTCGCGAGAACAAAGACCGCGCCATCGTCGATCGACGGTGGAATACGCCGTTGACGAGAATTTTCAACGTTTTCACTTTCAGAATTTGCAGAAGCGCTACGAGGGCGAATTTTTCAATTTTTCAATTTTTTCCAGTTTTGCGTATCAGAGTACGGAATTCCGAGTCGAAATGTATTTCTGTATTTTTTTTATACGACCAGTTACCAACGAGTTATTGATCGTTGAAGTTTGAGCCTACGGTCCAACTATATTAATTAATAACTCCGCGTGTATTCGTCGGATCGAAAAGTGCTTAAGGACTTTTCGTCTTGAAATGTCATGCACAATTCACCCTTAAATTGGTAGCACACAATTTTGGGACACCCTGTAGAATTTTTCGATGTTTTTAGATACATAAATGGGAGAAAAATGAATTTTCGAACGCAGGGCCATGTAATTTGTCGAAAATTTTGAAAATTTTTGGTACCCAAGTTTCTCCTTGTGCTCGAGCGTCCTCGATGTATTTTATCCATACGATATCTCTTGATGGATAAAATTTTTACGAATTTATAGGATAACATTGTAGGACACATGTTTGACTTGTTTCGTTCTTTTATCGCACACGCGCATCGTCGAGGTTTGATCAAAAGTTGAAGTTGAAAAAGTTCAAGTTGAAAAGGACAAGTGTACAGCAAGCCATGTACGAAGAGCCAAGATGGAAAATTGCCGTGTTTCCCGCTATGAAAAGGCTGCAATTTTTCAAATGCGTGGGAGGAAAACAAGTCGTTGGCAAAGCCACTGCCGAGTCCGCCGCTGCTTTTTTTCTTACCCGCGCGTGTCCAACAAGTTTTCCAGCGGAGATTGTCTGACCTCAACGGTGAATTTCTCATATTCTCCTTTATATTTTATCCTCTCAATTTCTCTTTCTTTTTATATCTTCTTTCGTATATATCACGGTCTACACAGCCAGCTCGTTTCTTTTTTCTTCTCATCTCCTTTGACGTTTAGCTCTCTCGTGCTGGATGAAGTTTCTTGAAATATAATAAACAAAAAGATGCCAATAACACGGTTGCCATTTGCGAAATGATGTAAAAAAAAGAAAATCTTCCTTTTTCCTTCTAATAGAAAGTTGACGGGCTCCGGAAATTGATCCTTAATGAAAAAAACACCGCGCGATCGTTGCCGTTTTTTTTCGTTCCCACAGATTGGTCGGTGAAAAAAAATGATTTTCGTGGCAAAACGTTTTTTTTCGTCTTCTCACTGAAATTTCGAGTTTTCGCGAAAAACTCGATGGGTTTCGTAACCGGCGGAAAATTTTCGATGGAAAAGGCCGTTGAACTACCGAAAATTCGAAGAAAAAAATTTTCGCCTTTTTTGGCCCCTTTTCCAGAATCGTGGAAAAGCCGAAATTTCAAGTGGCCATAACTACGTTTGAAATCGCGCTACATAGATTTTTTGGGGGTGTTTTGAAAAGCCCTCGAGTAGACTTGGAAAACGGTGAAAGTTCAACGTCGATAGCTCGATTCCTTCACCCTCAAAATCGATGTTGAAAATCGGCGAAAAAAACGCAAAGGGGTATGTATGGGAAAACTGGCAAAAATCGATGGTCGGACTTAAAAAATCCGCCAAAAATCGAAAAATGAAGATATCTCGATGAACCAAGCGGCGTTTTGAAGCCTCAACAATCGCCCGGAGAACGAGCGCAAGTTTGAGCGTCTACCTCAATCAGGAAGAAAATGGCGCGCAAAAAAACGCGGTATCTCACTCGGAAAACCTGAAAAAACAATTCTGCTTCGAATAACAACTGTCTTTTTTGCGTTTTTTTGCCGAAATTTCGAGTTTTCGCGAAAAGCTCGTCGAGCCTCGTAATCGGCGGAAAATTTGCTATGGAATAAGGCGTCTGCGCGTCGACGTCATTCCAGGGGACGAGCTCGAAATTGCAACTTTTCCGCAACTCGTTACAGCATCCAATTCCATAACGACTCTCAAGGCAAAACGATCTTGCGACTCACAGAGAGGGCGCGAAACTCGCCCCGCTATTACGACTCGTGCACATCCGGCCGTGGACCGAGGGAGGTGACATTTCCTTTTACCTCGAGAGCATCACGAGTGGATGAAAAGCAAGGTGATACGAAAAGCAAGTGGCGCAGATTTTTACGAAAAAAATTGACGAAAGGAGAGGAGAGACCGAACCTTTGAAGCAAAAGCATTTGGCACTAATTGTCGGAAAAAAAAATTAACGAACAAATGAGAAACGAGCACTGCCGGCGTTACATTTTGCAAAGTCAAACGAATGAACGTCAGCAGCGAAAAAAAATCGCTCAAAAGTTCTTTGGAGCGATTTTCCGAGAGCGAAGAAAAACGTCAGCGATATTACAGCGGTCCTAGCGAAATTTGAAAGACTCGTCGTCGTCTCGCTCCGCTTTTTACGATTTTTTTCAATTCGATGTTTTTCATACTTCAGGCTCTCGAGCTTTTATTCATAAACTCTATCGGCGATATCGAGAAAAATATGAAAAACTGTTGAGCCAGAGATAAAGGGTGTATGATGGAAATACAATGAGAGTCGGTGTTGAGAGGAAAAATCATGTCAAAGTAAAAAAATTGCAGCGATGAAACTCGCGTGGAAAAAGATTGAGCTTTGACGCGAAACGTTTCGAATCATATACGCGTTATCGTCGGCTCATCCGAGCAGCGTACTTTGGGAGAGCAAATTTTTCGTCGCCGTTTTGCCGGGTCTGCCGCAATTGCGGAGAGATTTATCTCGTGAAATTTACAGCATCCCGTTCGCGTAAAAAAACGATGCTTTTGTGCGTTCGATAAAATTGAAAAAGCTGCTTCGTCGTCGTCGTTGTGGTCGATAATTCGCGAATATTTGTCATCCGACGTTTCGGGGACTGCATCACGTGGTTTCGAAAAGGACGAGGAACGATGAAGCCGTATAATAATTGCAAATTCGAGTGTGGAATTGCACTCTGCAGCGAGATGAGGACGATGCATGTGCGACGTGCTTATTAATTTCTCTAATGAATCTCTGCTGGTGATGCTGCGGTACATCCTCTCGCCTGAGGGGGAAAATCATCTGTCGTGCTGCTCTCAGCTTCCCGACCGACTAATCGTTCGATTAAGGGCCAATTAATCGACTCCGGCTCTGTGCTCGTCGAGCAGACCTCATTCGAACGAATTACACACGTTCGACACCGGCAAAACTGTGCACCCTGTCGATGTGTATTTTTCATCAACGATCAAGATGATGTAGCCCCCAAACTTTCGACTCCAAAATTTCATTTGTCCCATCTCGTCGACGATTGTACACCGACAGACTCGATTACCGTGCGAATTTTTCGTACTCGCATTATTTTGATACCATTATGCGAGTAGATTTGAAAAATAAATTTACAATCGTCAAACTGTGAAGAAAAAAAAATGAAAATTAAACGAAAAATTGCCAACTTGCCGAGGACACGCAGCAAAGTTGGAATATTTTTAATAAAAAAAGTAATTACACTGAAAAAAAGAATGAAATTATTTCATCGCAGTTTGTCGAAGGCGTAGGTATTTTTTTAATTAACAAGGCAAGAAGCAAATCAACGAGAATTCTAATTTTCAATTTTTTCGATACGAAATACATTTTTTACTCGCGAATAACGTTGAAAAATTGATAAACGAAAGTTGAGTTAATTCGCTGGCGCTACGTCGCTCCGCGAATTCAACGTCGCGTAATTTCGCCAATTGACAAAGCTTTATTATTATAATTCTACGTCGTACAAAAGAAAACCAGGATCTTAATGACGGAGAAAGCTGCCGTTACGATCTCTCTGAAAATTCGACATCGCAGCGCGGATACGTCGATAAAAATACGACGGTCGTGCAAGACGGTCTCGATCTATTAACCCTTTCCTATAATAATACCAGAATTTTTAACTACTCGAGAATCTCGTTGGAGAGAGAGAGCTCGGTGCAGAGCCTGGATGATATTTACGAGAGGAAATCTCGTTGGCAATATCCAGGAGGAGGACAAAATGTTTTTTTTTTTCGAAATTTTTTTGCGGTTTCGTCCTCGGAGCGGCGGAATAACCGCGGAAAGAAATCTCATTGCGGTTGTTCGTGAAATAAGAAGGCCGAGAAACTCGCTTGCTCAACCGCCGTTCGAGCATCGAGAAAAGGCGCGAGAACTCGACGACAACCCGGAGAATATACGGGAAATGACGAGCAATACTAATGAAGCGACTGGGAGAAGACGGCGAGCGGCGTGACTTCCGCCTTACTGGCAAACATTAGTTAAAAACACGCCTTCTCCATATTTTTTCTTTTCTCATATTTTTTTTCACCGCCGACTTCCGTTACCGACCGTTAACATTCTGGTAAATACGGCTCGCGCTTTGCCAAGAATTTTTCTGTCATTTTATTTTTTATTTTTTTTTTCTCTTTATTTTACACATTCGTGCAAAATGCGAATCCCGGATAACGACAAATTTCAATGATTTCGGGATCGCCATGTATGATGCAATCGCAGTTTGAATTTTGAACAAAAATTTACAAAATTTTGACAAAAGCTACACGGATGTCGCGTGAAAATGAATTTTCATCTCATTTTTCCGTGCGATTTAACAATCACGTGATTCTCGGTTAATCGTACGCCTCAACGCCGAGATTTCACTGAAGAATAACAGTACATTTTCTCAATCACGTGATTCGAGGGAAACGAACGAATGTACGTCTCTTTGCGCCGGGATAATTTTCAATCCTCGTAGGATCTCACACGAAGCTTTATAGCGTAATATTTTGCATACATATGCACGATTATTTGCCGTACGGTATTTTTATATCGGCTATGTTTATGCCGGCTGTGAACTCTCGTGTAGAAAATATACAGGGTGTTTCAAAAATCGATGCTTATTCGTTCGAAGCTGGATTCAGTATGAAAATCCGAGCCGAAATGTACTCGAGTATTTCCTTGTACGATGAAAACCCAGCGAGATATCGACCGCCAAAGTTGGAGCCAATCGGACGCGCGCTCTCCCCTCTCCCGCGAGCTAATTTAATCGATAACTCGGCGGGGATTCGTCGGATCGAAAAGTTCCAAAGGACTTTTCGACTTGAAATTTCATCCCCAAAGTCTCGATGAAGTCGTCAGCATCGACTTTTTTGGACACCCCGTATGTGAGCGGGTCAAAACCGAGTTCAAGTGTATAATTCGTATACCGACGTTTCAGTTTAGGGTTCAACTTTTGAAAGAGATCGAGCGGACGGAAATTCAACGCCAACACACGTTTTACGAGCACGCGAGCTCGAGCTTTGCTCGTTCGAACGAGTCTATGCGATTTTCGCCGATTTCGCCTCACCAGGAATCAGGATTTTAGATGACCGTAATTACGATGTACGAAACGCTGCCAGTTATTTCTCTACCATAAACACACAGATATATGCGAATATTGCAAATTACAAATGTACTATATCGCGCACAATTATAATTCCGTTCGTGACTAAACGACCAATACGTTTCATATTTTTCTTCCCAGTTCGTGCATGCTTTCGTGTTTTTCTGCCTCTCGTATATTTACGGTCGTTGTACGATGAAGCCCCTCAATTTTGTTGAAACAAAAAAATTCTGCATGCGGAAAATCGTTATTATTTCCGGGTCAATACACTTTTTCCAGCTTTTCAATTTTTTCAATTTTTTCAATTTTTTCAATTCGCGTAGCAAGTTTTACAATCGTACAAAAACCAAGAAAAATACCTAGGAACCTCCTTAAACACGCGGTTACATTTTTCTCCAATTTTTGGACAAAATTTGAGCACATTTCTGCACGCCGAGAGAACAAAAAATAAAAACGTGAAAAATTCTCGCAGCGAGTCTTTGACGATCTCGGGTCAATGACTCGTCATTTTTTTTATGGATTAAAAGCATCGAGGTGTGTAAAGTACACGTAGGAGCTGGAACGTGGAGCAAACTATCCATGCGAAAAGCAAATTTTGCTTGATTGAGAAAGCATTCTTTCTCGATCATCGTTATTCGAGGATCTGCGAACAGCCGATGATGAAAAAAATCGAAAAAAAAAGACGTATAACGGGTGTTAATTGGACCGTAAAATACGAAGATTCGTAGATTCACGAGTAAAATTGTTGAATGAAAGTTGGTCGAAAGTTGCCGCGGCCGAGTAGAAAATCGTCGATGTCTGAATTATGCGAAAAAAAATTTTTAAAAAAAAGTGAGAGGAAAAAAAGTGACGACACTTTCGTCAAATGTCAAACGCGGTACTGCGTCCGAGCGTATAAAACGTACATCATTCTGACGAGCGTTTCAATCACGACTCGCGGCTATAACGAATGAAAAAAAACGACGATTTAACGCATTGGAAAAATTGTGTAGGCACAGCAAATGTTGCTGATGAAAACAACTCGTTTACATCGATGTATCGATCGGTCGATAAGACATATCGAACGGCAAGAACCGTCGGAATAAGTGTCGTTGATGCTAAGAGCAACGGTCGTAATATTGAGATTTAATTGAAATTTCAACGATTTTCACGACATGTTCGAAGCCATATTTCCTTCGATCCCAATGAAAGTACGATCTAAGTAATAAAACGACAATGTTGCCTGATTTACCAGATGCCTGAATTATTTATTTTCAGTGTATATCGAATGTTGTATTCCGAAGATGTGAAAATATGAATTGGCAACAAAATTAAAATCGAACTCGAAACGCAACTCGTTCGTCATCCTTGCCTGCATCGAAAATCCTCATTTTTCGAAATAATTTACTGTATATATTCTACGATTTTGCAGAATAATGTACAGCAGCGAGCAAAACCTGTCGTAATCCTGCTGCCATTTTCCATTTCACGACGCCTTGAATTCTGTATTTTTAACGCCTACCGCAATTTTTTTTTTTTTTTTTTGGTACATTGAAAGATTTTGCAGCATCCGGAAAATATGAAACAATCGTGGCAAAAGAAAGAGGTCAGACTCGTCGATGTTTCACGATTTTAAAGAATATTATTCTAGCGTGCGAATGAGGGAAACTCGCGAGTGGTCCAGGGGAGGAAAATACGCGTGCATCCCTGCATCTCTCGAGCTTTGCTCTCGAAGATATCCTCGTGGATTCTCGAGAGGAAAATCTCTTCTGCATCCAACGCTCCTACTGTCGTATCACTTTCCGATTTCCAATTTCAATTCCAATTTCAATTTAGATCCGGTGCGCGGCGCCGTGGCACTGAGAACCGGCAATACCTCCCGGTGTGTCTCGAAGGAAGGAGGGTATACACGCACACCTCTCTTTCTGCGATTATACACACTTGGATGCAGCGCCCTCTTTGAAATTTACTCGCCTCCTTTTGTACATGGACTAGATAAAAAGGGGGGGGGGGGGGAAGCTAACCGACGCTCTTTGCTGTGTTATTTCCTATCGATATCAAAAGAGCCATGATCGCGTAAGCATTAGGGTGGTTGGAAAAAAATACTAATTTTCGTCAGACGTAACGAAAAATTGATCTCTCGAGGCCTAAATAAACGCCAATTCGAACACGAGCCTCGATATGAAGCGATAAATTTCGCAATTTTTCAGTCGCTGTTTATCCGAAATATATGGGGCGTTAAATATTATATCCGTCGTATTTTCGAAAACCGCGATAGTTTTTTGTGATATCATTCATTTTCAATTATTCGCAAGTAACAGCAGGTGCCCTCGAGTAATTTGTTTCGTTGTAAAATATTTTTTTAATGGCGAATTATATCGAAGGAAGCAGGAGAAACGCATCGAGCTGAGCGTTTTACACTGCTTCCTTTTCGGGAATGTCGCGTAAAAACGACTGAAAATATGGCGGCTTTTAAATTGCCGGCCCAACGATTGACAATCAAAACGCCGTTGAGAGGCATTGGGGAAGGTCGGAGAGGGTTTTGCAGGGTGCAGGGTGAAACAGAACGGAGACTTTGACGCTCGGCTGATATCGAGCAAACTATAAAGACTCGTCTCGACGTCATAACTTGTCGATTAATGGAGCTATTAAAGGATGTGCGAAATGCATCAAGAGCTGTATGAATTTATACGCTTCTACGAAGCCATGAGATCCTTGGATTAGGGTGTTTCGCATTTTGGCAACAGTTTTTTTTCCAAAATTGAAAAAATATCGATGAAAAATGCTGATTTTCGTTGAATAATGTTCTACTTACGTACGCGGCAAGAATATTGGTCGTTTCTCACCTGGAACAAAGAAAACACGGAGCGTTTAATTCATCTCATCGCGGTTTTCGAGTTTGTTTGATTTTTACGGAACCGCACTTTTGGCAATGGCTTTTTTTTTGTGTTTTTTTTTTTTACACCATGTATAGTGTACAGGAAAGTTTTGGAAGGCGTTTTTATCGGTCAGCAGGAAACGTCGAGCGGTTTGCCCGCTGATTCGCACGGTAATAAATGTGCACGAGAGTTTATCCAGCATCCGATCGCGCAAATGCAACGCACGGAGATGCTAATATGCAAATTTTTATGTGCGTTCTCGTCATTGGAGAAATTTTCGATCGACAATGTCGCAGGTGCGCCCTGGTGGTGCACATTTGGGGTGGTTCGAGAAACGGCTCGATCGACGGAAAAAATGTACCGTCAATTTTCGAAAAAGTCATTTTTCCGGATAATTACAAAAAAAAAGAAAGAAAAATTGTCATTTGAAATTGATTCTAGTGAGCCAAAAGTCTTGCGGAGAATTGAATGCGTTAAAAAAAAAATTTCAAATGCCGAAATACGCAAAAATATCCCAGAGGGCCCGAATGACCGGTTTTAAAAAAATTCAACTGTTTTTTTTTTCATTTTGATTTTTTTTTAACCACCCTAATGGAAATATACGCGAATATATGTGACGATATTGTCATAAATTATTTATTATACGGCGAAACGAGGATGAAACATGTGTGTATTCGATTGCTTTCGAATCATTGATTGAGGCACTTAATGACGATCCTGTACAATGACATTCCGATGTATGATAATATACAACGAATGTTTAATAGCTCGGATATCATGCCGGAAGTTGTAGGGTAATTGAAGACGCAAAAATGTGCAGATCGATTCTTCACTCTCGTTTTTTGCAAACACACCTCGCGACGACGATGTTTTCCCCGCCAGTTGACTGTCATCATTTTTAGAATCATTCGAAAATGCGACGAAGAAAATCGTGCATTTTCACGACGATTTTTTGACGCTCTCTATATTCCGAACTAAGAAGGACCAATCGGCGACTAAAAGAACACCTCAAAGTCATATTTATACGATTTTTTGAAAAATTGAAAATTTTCCATTTTCAAAGATCTCGAAAATTCTTCAACATCGACTTTTCCATTGATTACTCTCGACAGTCCATTTCCACCGATCAGCAGCTTCCGGATCATGTTACAACTGTCTTGGATTTTTTCAAAATTTCTTCATCGAAAAAAAGCAAAAATGCAAGAAGCGTTAAGGCACTAAACAAAAGAAGATTTTTTTTTTTAAAACGGAAAAAATATCTGGACTTTTTTTCAAATTGGGAGGATTAAATTGAATCGAGAAAGAAAAAAGAATCCTTCGTTTGACGCGGATATTTTCGGACGCGAAATTCGTAAATTGTTGAATAACCGAAAAAAAATGGTAAAATTCGTTTGCTGGCGGAAACAGGACGAAAAAATTTGACGAAATCTCGACGCGATTTGCGTACATGTATAGCGTATTGAGAAAGGGAATAAAACGCGCGGATTTCACGGAGGAATTCGAGGGTTCGCGTGCTCGATGGCGTACGGTATGAAACGGGTTCGAGGCGCGAAATTGCGCAAAACGGGAGGACAAAGTGGTCTGGTACGGACGAAAAGGTGCACCGGCGGAAATGGAGAAGCGCGGAACCGGAAATTTCACGTTAACGATTCCCGCGTCGAGCTACTCACTTTTTTTCCGTCCCTCTCCCTCCTCCTTTCCATCTCGAATTTTTCTCCCGCTCTTTCAGATTCACCTGCAAACAGCGGTTCTTTGACGCTGCCAACGTACAAATTCGCGTCTATTTCCCTTTTTTTTTTCGACGGAAAATGTGGGAGAAAAAAAGAGTGCGAAAGGGTGGAAAAAAATAAATAAATACAGCTGCGAACGAGGGAGAGAAATAGGGGGTGTGAAATCTGCGAAAGGGGAGTGTGTTGAAATCGGTAAAAAAAAGGAAATCGAAGAATAAAACATCCGGAGGCGTCCCGACAAATTGAAACTCATTGACGACCGAGCGAGGTATTCGGTGAACAAAAAAAACACCCCTTTTTCATCGGTTCTCAAAAATAGCTGTTTTATCGGTCGACGATTGGCTCTGGGAACTTTTTTAATATCTTTTTCGAAAAAAATCATTTCTCCCGATAAAATAAAATTCGCGGGACGATGTGAATTTTGACTTTTCGCCCGTCGATTATGCGAAAAAAAAAGTTCAAACGCGAAAACAACGGGGGAAAGAGAATTTGTTGAAACTCTTTCGTGCGAAAGCCATGCGTTTCGTTTGAAAAAAATATGTCCGCTTTTATATGCACTCGCGCCAAAAGCTGATGTTTTTATTGTTTAAAAAAATCATCGAGGTTCTTGATTGTTCAAACTTTCGGTCAAACAAGCGCAGGTTTTTCTATGAGGAAAAAAAGAGCGAAAATCATTTTGAATGTACAATTAGCGCGAGCGAGAATAGCGAATTTCGTCGGTCCAGCGAGGTATTCGCTGCTCTGCGACGCGAGCGAACAATTTTAGCTCAGGCTCGCGCTCATTTTTAGCACTATTTAACGTGACTCGGCGTTCTTCTGTTCGATATTATATATTTCGCGCACAGAGACCTTGTAAATTGCCACTCTAGACACCAGATACGAAGCCTCGACGATTATTCATCTCGCGATTAAAACGCCTCTGGAATTCTCCGGCGAATCACGACGTCATTTTTCCCCACGAGAAAAAAGGTGGCTCTCTCTCTCAGAAAAATATTGAAATATACACATAAAAGCGTTATTTATAACGCTTTTTAGTGTTTACAAACTTTCTTCCTTTCGCCACTACGGAATTATCAAAAATTTGTCATGTTTTCACAATTTTCCTGTCCCCAATTTCGAGAAAGGTGTTCAAATCAATTGGCGTCCAAAAAATTGAGTAAATTTCGCGCAAAAAGGAAACGAGCTGGATGATTTCGTCATTTTTTGATTTTTTTTTTTTTTGAAAATTGGATCGCGTAAAAAGGAAGCATCGTAAAAGTGTACGAATAAACTTCCGGTGGTTGAAACTTTTTTTAAATCTAAAAAAAGGTAGAAACGACTCGAGTTCGAAAATTTCGAGTCTCGCGTGATTAATCCTTCGTTCGACGTGTGTTTTCGCGATCGGAATGGAGGCTTTCATGTAGATTAGCTCGACGAAAGGCTGAGCCATTATAAGCGCGCTTTGCGTAAAAGATAACGCCAACGAGACAAATTAGCTCGTTCTCTCCGAGTCTCGAAAAAAAAAAAAAAAAAAACGGTGCAAAAGTGAAGATTTTATCGGAGACACGCGTGGGACCTTAAAATCTCGAACGAGGACGCGTTATCGCTTCTCTCTTTCGCAATTTTCATCCTCGTCTTTTGCTCATTTTTCTCTCCATTTGCATCTTGCATCAGGGCTCAACGGACATCTCCAAAATTTGTTGGAAAAAACTTTGGACTTTAACTGAAAACTTTTATTTTCAAGCCAAAAAACTAGTATAAAAAAATTCGAGATTTTTTTTGACCACCCTAATATGTGCTTGCCTACAAACGTGGAGTACATATACTACCAAAAAAACTACCACTTTTCGGGGGTAGTTTTCGAGATTTTTTTTCAACCACCCTAATATGTGCTTGCCTACAAACGTGGAGTACACATGCTACCAAAAAAACTACCACTTTTCGGGGGTAGTTTTCGAGATTTTTTTTCAACCACCCTAATATGTGCTTGCCTACAAACGTGGAGTACATATACTACCAAAAAAACTACCACTTTTCGGGGGTAGTTTTCGAGTTTTTTTTTCAACCACCCTAATATGTGCTTGCCTACAAACGTGGAGTACACATACTACCAAAAAAACTACCACTTTTCGGGGGTAGTTTTCGAGATTTTTTTTCAACCACCCTAATATGTGCTTGCCTACAAACGTGGAGTACATATACTACCAAAAAAACTACCACTTTTCGGGGGTAGTTTTCGAGATTTTTTTTCAACCACCCTAATATGTGCTTGCCTACAAACGTGGAGTACACATACTACCAAAAAAACTACCACTTTTCGGGGGTAGTTTTCGAGATTTTTTTTCAACCACCCTAATATGTGCTTGCGTACAAACGTGGAGTACGTGCGATTTGAATGACTGCAGGATCTCGACGAGACTATTTACAACTTTGGGAATATAACGTTCCAGCCAATTTCAGAGGTATTACTCACGACTGTACGGAAGACTTTTCCGGCTTTGCGTTACCTGCTCGCGGGCAAAAGCGACGATATTGAGAGAGAGAGAGAGAGAGAAAACGTCGTAAAATAACGTTTTAACTGTCGACGACAGTTTTACAGACAGATGTAAGCAAAACACACATAATACGTTTATAACGTGCAAGTACACGGACGTCGTCGAGTGAAAAGTCAATCCTCGTTCCTCTCGAAAAAAGAACATTTCAAAAGCGTGAAATAATTCGGAAAAAACGAATCGTTCGCAGTTGGTAAATTAAACACATGTTCATTTCTTACGAAAAAAAAACAGACGTCTTCTCAAACCGAAAAAATGAGGTTCTTTTTCGACGGCTTATTCGCATTTCGATTTTACTCCTTGAAAAATAAAAAGGGACGGAAATTCGTCGTTCTTTGAATCACGGTTGAATCAAAAGCAAATACGATATTCGAGAATAAAGGAATCCTTCGGCACTTCAAACTCTGCGACAAAAAAAAATGACAAAAGTTTCATTTTTTTATTTTCGAAGGTGCTCGATACGCGAGAAGAAAAAAAAAGATTTGCGACAAGGCAAAAGTAGCACGGAGGAGAAATCCGTTTCTGCAAAGTTCAACGATTAATTGGGCATGAATATTCCAATATTATGGAATATAGTGTGCTATTTTTAGAATTTACGACGGAATTTCACGTTCCATTCGTTTGAACGGTCAGCTTCAAAAGTGACAATTACAAACGAATCGTCGATTGACAAAAAGAATAAAAACAATTTTACAATGTTCGTAAAACCATGCGAAAATGAAGAGGGAAGAAAAGAGGCAAAGTATCGTTGTGATTAATACGTTTATTACATTTTAGGAACTTTGTTGACTCATCGACAAAATTGAAACAAAATTGCAAGTAAAACATCAATAATTCTAACACATCCCACGAGTTTTTTCCCTCATGAGTAACAGTAGTAGCAGCGGAACAGCAGTCGACTAATCACTGGTGCTACTATCACTGTCAGCTCTGTACCGCCACTACTACTTTTTTTTCTTCGTGTTTTTCGACTTTGGTACTACTATTACAGTATTGCATGACTAACGGTACAACACGATCGTGATACTGGTACTGTATAGTTCAACTATCGACAATAGTATATAATGTATACCCTATTATTATACATTATATAATATACCATATTATTATATATTATATAATATACCATATTATTATACATTATGTAACATACCATATTATAATATATTATATAATATACCATATTATAATATATTATATAATGTACCATATTATTATACATTATGTAACATACCATATTATAATATATTATATAATATACCATATTATAATATATTATATAATATACCATATTATAGTATATTATATAATATACCATATTATAATATATTATATAATATACCATATTATAATATATTATATAATATACCATATTACAATATATTATATAATATACCATATTATTATACATTATGTAATATATTATATAATATACTATAGTAGAGTTTTACGCAGTACTACTGTATGATCGTATATTATTATAGCAAGTGCCAAACTGCTATATCGCATAAGCCATTAGTCTGGCATATTAATAACGTACCATAGTAGCACTATTCTTATATATGCATTATTGCAAAGCAACGCAACATCGTACGAGAGAGAAAGTGTAATAAAACCGAAAATATAAACGTATTATGAGAATCAACGGGTTTATAAAATTTTCGGTACTTTGTTGGCTCAACGATAAAATTGAAATAATAAAGGAAACAAAAAATAAAACACCGGTATCGTACCGATACTTCGGTAGCCCGGTAGGGAGGGGACTTTGTCCTTTTTTCTTCTTACTTTTTTTTACCTCGCTACCGTCGATATAGCGCCATATTAATACTGTTTTACTGTACTATTGTGCTGTTAAATCAGCATAATATATGAAAAATAGTACCAAGGGGTACGGACCACTATACTGCTGTGGTATCTTAAAAGTACTATATCGCTTTAGTATAATAGTTGGCTCGCGTAATAACTACTGGAGTGGCACAGTGATTGGCTGAAATGGCATATTCTTGGGTTACAAAAAATATTCGAGCGACGAAATTCCCTGCGAGAATTTTGTCACTCAAAGTTTCATCTCTGTGGGAAGCTCAGCTCCTCTAGTCAGTTGTCAAACACATCATTTTCGACGATCATATTATTCTCGGAGTGAGAAAAAGAAGCGTGTTCTCAACAGCCTCTCTGGTGTCTCCATAGTTTTCTTTCCCCTCCTTCTCTTTCGCGTTTAATTCGATATTCTTCTCTCGTCCTTCCAATCGCGCTCCGGCGGAAATTCCTCCACGGTATCCTCCGCGTTTTTCGGCGGCAAAATGATCCTCGTCGACGTTACAACGTTGTTTTTGGTGAAAACGCTGCTCAGCGAAGGAGCGTCATCCGACGAGTCTATCGTGGCGGTGGAAACGCTTTTTGTCAGCGCAGACAGAGTTTTTTTCAATCGAAGGGTTATGGCACTCGGGGTGTTCATTTCCGCAGGCTGAATTTTCTTCACCTGCGTTTCATTCGTTTCCGCCTCGTTGGCGATTCCTTCGACTCGCTGCTTTATCGTTATGCTCAGATTTTCCTCCAGCGGCTTCAGCGAGATCCACTTGCTTCGTTTGTTCGTCTTTAAAAAAGGATTCGAAGAATTATCACACTTTGAGCGAGGAGCCTCTTCCACCGGAATCTGCGGCTCGTTCTTCGCCCTCTTCGTCGGTGGCTGACCGCTCAGAGACGGAAGAGCTCCGCTCTCGGTTTCGTCCTTCGAGGCGTTGCCCGGTATCGTAAAGCGCATCCTGAGATCGGTGAAGCGAGGCTCGAGTTTTCCAACCTTCTTGGCGTCGCGACGATCGCTGTTCTTCTCATCGTCAAACTTGACGGTTTCGTTGCGATTCTCATCTTCGACGCAATCGTCTTCGTAGCACTGGACTTGTTCCGAGAGATCTTCGCCGTCTTCCTCCAAATCGTAAGCCTCGAAATCCTCCAACTCGGCGTAATCGTCCAGCTCCAAAGCTTCGTCCTCCGCGTCCTCGTTGAAAGGTCGCTCCTCGTTTTCGTAATGGTATTCCAAATCCTGCACGTGCATCTCGTAATCTCCGATCTCCTCGGCGTTCGGGTCTCGCAGATACTCGTCGCAGCCGCCGTTTCCCTCGTCGTCCGAGTCGCGCGTGTAAATCTCGTAGTTGGAGTTTTCCGCGCCGTCGTCGAGATTAAGCTCGTCCGCGTAATGCTCGACTCCGTCGCCGTAGTCGTAATCTTCGGAAGAAGGATCGACGCACTTGACGATATCTCTGTCAGCGAGCTTTCCCAGTCTCCCCAAAGCTCCCAGCTGGCCCAACTGTCCGAGGATTCCGAAATCCTCCTTTTCCTCCACGTCAACGCCGTAAGCGAGATTCCGCAGGACGCCCAATTTTCCAAGCTCCGAGAGACGTCCGAGCTTCTCGAGTTTGCGCAGGTGGCGCAGGTGCTCCCAGCCCGGGATTTTTCCCAGTTCCTCGAGATCGCCGAGCTTGCGCAAATTGCCGAGGCGACCGAGACGCCCGAGTTTGCCGATCTTGGAGAGCGGTCCCATTCCTCGTCGAAGCTCCCGGTCGCCAAAGTCGCCCAGCTCACCGAGCTCACCGAGATCACCGAGTTTGCCCAAATCGCCGAGGTCACCGAGCTTCTCGAGGTATCTGAACTCACCGAGATCCCCAAGGTCACCCAACTTTTCGAGCTTTCGAAGCTCCGACAGATCGGACAAGTCCTCGAGGTCACCGAGATCCTCGAGGGCCCGCGTCTTTTCCCAACCTACAAAACCGTGCAGCCGGCCCAATTCCGAGAGGAACGACAACTTGCCGAGCTTCGACAAATTCGCGAGGCGATTGCGCGGTGTCATTGTTCGTCTTTTTTTCTCTTTCGGTTTTCGTTTCGCCACGAATTATCGTGAAAATATGAAGCTGTTTGTGTTTTTGACTTTTATTTTCCGTTTCTTTACCTTTTTTTTCGTTCACCGATTCGATCGAGGCATTTTTTCCGCGTTCGTCACGGGTAAATCAAGCACGCGTGTTCCTCGAGTGAAAAAAGTTTGGCATCCTTTTCCCCGGCGTTTGCGTCAAGGGGCTACGCGGTTTAAGATGATCGCGGAACTCGGTAGTCACTGAAATGCTCGTCGGATCGAGAAACACGAGGATGCGAATTAAACACGGAGATACAATCGACTTTGCACAGTTTTTTCGTTGGTATTTACGTCGTCGACGGACGCTGCCTTTGTCGTCGTCTTGTTCTTTCGCGAGATCGCACGATCGATGGTTCGACATTTTCACGCGGCGCTACTGTCGCCCACCGCGCCTTCGTGGCGCTGACGTCGGCGGCGGCGATCGAGAAGCCTAAAGAACGGCATTCCGCCTTGGTAGTTCCTCGAGCCGCCGCCGAGCTCTCGCAGCGCTGCCGACAACCGGAAATCGGAAGTGATCCAGCGGGCTACGAACTTCCGCCTTCCGTGGCGGGTATTTCGTTTCTGAATATTTTCGGGATTCTTTCGTTTACAATTATTCGACAATTCTTCGTTAGCTGAATGCATTTAAAATCGTACACGAGGGTGGATTCTCAAACGAGCGAGGAAATGATGATATGTGATGTTACTCGAGCAGCGCACGTTTTCCGTGGATAAACGAGGAACACCCCGACTTTCGCCGTCTCTTTTCCGTTTTTCGTTTGTTTTCTTTTCTTCATGCCGAGGAGCCAGAAGATTAAGGTAGTTCTATCGTTTTATCGTTTTCTTAAGATTTTGTTGAAAATTTGAATACGTATTCTTTGATGTCATATATACGTGTGTAATAAATTTTGGAAGGTTTTACCACGTGGAAGTTGAGATATTTATTGGTAAAAATCACAATTTTCGGTAGTCTCTCGTAAGAGCGCATGTTAAAAGTTGCATTTTCATCAATGAATATCTCGGCTTCTACGTGGTGAAGCCTTCTAAAACTTTGCATACATTTTTATGCAACATCAAAGAAGATTTCTTGAGTTTTCCAAAAAAATCTTAAGAAATTTTTTTTCGCAATTTTTGTAATTATAGAGCAAGCACATATCATCTGGGATGACCGTGAATTTGGAGTATGCTGTTCTTTAGTCGATTTGCAACAACTTTTCTTATTTAACTGAAGCCCGCGAACCATTTTGTATGTGAGAAAAACTGCAAAACAAATTCTCGATTTGAATCTAACGATAGAACTACCTTAAATGCCGGCACGTAGCCGCGAATACCCCAGTGTGAACGCACGCGCCTCCAAAGTACTAATTCAATACCCGCGGAGAATATCCACGTCGATTCTCAGGACGCTTTTCTTCCGCGTCTCGTTTCTCAATTCGACTTTCCTATCGCCGATTCTTTTTTCTCCTCGTCCCTGAAATATACTCGATCACGATCATTCACCATCTTTTTCAATCGAATTTTTTAATAACAGTAATAATAAAAACAGCTGTCACATTGAATACAGCCTGTCCCAACTCAACCCCTGCGGAAAATCCTCAAAACATCGGATACTAAGAGCCAAAAAAACAAAAAGAAAAACCAGGGGAAAAAAATGAGGAAAAGATGTAAGCTCGCTTCTGATACATGCAGCATCCCTTCCCAGACTCTTCTTCTCGCTACACTCGAGACTCGTCTTAAGAATCCGCTTCATTTCGGAGCGTCTGGTTTGTCCGTCTCGACGAGCCTTCGAACCTCATTTTTATTGCTCCTCCACGCCTCTGACTGCAACTCGTCTGCAAAGCATTTCACTGTCGTTGAGATAGAGAGAGGAAAAACTCGCCCCTTCGTTCGTATCCCTTAGGTAGCGCCCAGGAGAGACGCGGCCAATGCCTTCGAGCCATTCCCGTCTAGATTTACTTTGAATCAAAGACCGGCAGCGAGTATGAGCCAGCTGCGGAGTGGCGAGAAGAGAGAAGAAATGAGCCGGGAAGAAGGAAATAGCCTCCGGGTATACGAGATCCGAAAAAAAAGCGGAAAAAATACACGAGGAAGAAAAAGTTGGGAGCAAAGAACGAAGCGACGGATTTTCTCCCGAGTACATATTTTCGAATCTCTCAAAATAATCGTACTCTTTTATAGGCGAAAATGTTAAGTTCGATGGCGAAAGTCAATTTTCGGTTAAAAATAAAACGTTTGCAAGTTTTTTTTTTCAACGAAAAAATGGTAATCCAATCACTCGATCACTGCTGCCACGCGATCTTCTTACAAACTTGAAAATAAACTTATTTTCATGAAATTCGTGACACAGATTTATCGGATATTTTATGTCCATCAAAATTGCAACGAAGTGTGTGTGGAAGTGTCAGACTTCCGGTAATAAAGTTTTTGTCGCTGGAAAATTGATTTTCGAAGCGCAAATTGAAATTCAATTTGTGCCACAATTGTCGGAACAATCTTACGCGTGTCACGCAACTTCCCTGCAACGAGATAGAGTCTCTGGCGAAAGACGCATCTCCCACGAGGTTCTCCCTCGAGATAAAGTCATTCGTGTTAATGTCACGATGTACGAATTGAATTTTTCTCATATTTCGGGAGAGTCCCTCGAGCGTCGCCAAGAGTCAGGGCCAAAAAGTCAGAAAATAGACTGGGGGGTTGAAAAAATAAAAATAAAAAAAAGTGTAGCCGTCCGCGTCCAAGTTGAATCGCACAAAAGTGCGTCTCGTTTTTTTTTTCTTCGTAGCACCTTGTATACATGCATGTATTTATAAATATATGTATATACACATGGCTACCAGGAAGCGTTTGAATCCACCCTCCGTCGACTGGCCAGCAGCCCCTCCTTTTTCATCCCTCTTCGCTCTTTGAGGCTGGCTTTTTTTTTCTTTTTCCATCCCTTCTTGTCTCCCCCTGCATATTTGCAAAGCTTTGTCTTGTTTTGACGGAGCTTTGGGCACGACCACTTTAAACATACTGCGCTAATGGTGCGGTACACGATGCACAAAGAGTCTCTTCTATTCCGGATCCCATCAAATGTTTATTTATAATTTGACCGTGGTCTGCAAAACAACGATCCTTCCTGCGAAGGAAGGGTAGAAGGAGGAGGGGAAGAGGGAAAATCTAGCGAGCGAGCTCGTGTCCATTTTCGCAAAACTATATATATATATTTATATACATAATATAAGGGTTGAAAAAGACCCGAAACTTTTTCCACCCTCGGAAACATCGGGTGGAAGGTAATAGAGAGGAAAAAAATAGGTAAGAACACTGTTGTGGAAGAACACGAACCGCACACAACTAGCTCCGAAAAAAGATTCATAAAATTTCATTTTTTAAACCCTCGTACACCCGAAAAATCTTCCGGCCTCCACATAACGGGGATTCGCAGTGAAATTAATTTTTAGACAAAATTTACAAGTATAATTACAAGATTTCGTGATTATTGATCAAATTGTTTATAAAAATAGACGAGGTGATCGTTGAAGACGCAGGTTTGAATAGAAAAGCAGGGATGATTGCGAGGACCACGTGTTTGAATAATTCGATCACAAGCAACAACGTTTTTCTCCAAAACTGCAAGGAATCAGTCTCGTTCTGTGACGAAAAAAAAAAAAAAAAAATAGTGTCAAAGATTTCGGTAAAAAGTCACGTGGCGTGAAATATTTGGCAATTTCGTCGATTCTTTTCATTTTACTTTTATTTTTTCGCGAGGGAAAGATCATCCTGGATGAGGACAACGAGACGTGATAGGGAATTTTTTTTTTCTGGCAAACGCCTTGCATTACAATTTCAAATTTGTACAATCGTTGAATTAAAGATGTACCAAGTGCTCTCGCTTTCGTGTATCTTACGCGACTTCGCCCGGTTTCACGAGACTTATTTTTACGTGCGCGACGACAAAAACTCCAAAACTCGCGCGAGCTTTGCGCTTCTTTTTCAATCTTCTCGCCTCGCCGAATAAAAAATAACAGGCGAAAATTAATTTTTTTATCGATTGAACAAAGCCGATGTATATCGAAGGAAAAAAAACCCGAGAATTTGGGGTCGCAAAAGCCTCGCTAATTTGTAGCTATTTTCAGGCTACATCGGAGGGTCGAAGCGGAGTATTTTTTTGCCACTTTTTTTTCCATTTTCTCCGGGGTCTGTTTTTCGCTAAAAATTGAATTTTTACGACGGTGTCTCGCATTTGCAAAACGTGATAGCGGTATGCAAATTCAGGGTCGATAAAGTTTTCCATGCACCGGTGTAGTACACACGTATCTGTACATATATATTCACGTATATCACGTCTTTTTTTTCTGAATCACGTTCATGCAAATTTTGGTCATCCGACGCCATTTTCTTTTGCATTTCCGCACTGTTACACCGTTGTTTCTGCGTGCATGGAAAACATGTAGGAGGATTCGTCAAATAATCGATTTTACGCACATCCTTCGGTCGATTTAAATACCATCGTACGATTGTCAACTTTAATCACCCTTTCTCTTTCGTCAGCGAAACAAAAGACCAGCTTCGTATCGAGATTTCGTTACAACGAGTCGTACGCTGCGTGATGATTTTTTTCGTTAAAAAAAATCGTCCAGTCAGTTGCTATCTTTTTGCTGCAACGAGACACGTTTTTAATCCAAAAAAAATTACAACAAAAATCCATAGACGAGTCGTTGTTGGCAATTTTAAAAATAAAGTTCAAAATGTAACAATCTCGAATGAATTTTGAGAAAAAACGGCGTTCGTCGAGAAAATTGTGGCAAAAAGGACATAGTCGAGCGAGGGAATAAACGCATTTTTCTATTTCACGAGCAGACGAATTTTAATATGCCTCGATCTGGCGTTCGTTTTTTTTTTTCCTCGCTCGCCAATTTTTTTGATCGTCCAATTGCAGAGTGTAATATCGCGCTCCCTCCCCCTCTGTTTGCTGTACAAAGTCCTGTTTTATTTCATTTTATCCGGATATTGAATTTGCAACGTTTTCACGTTTGTAAAAAAGAAAAATAAACAAAAAACGTTGGTGTTTTTTTTCCATCGCGAACGTGAGTGTTTGTCCGGAACTCGACCAGTCGTTAACAAAACGCACGGAAATCGTGGATTCACGCTTCACGTTTGATGCATGTAAATTCGAAAAAAATGTAGAGCTCGAAATATATACTCGAATTCGTCGATGCCAAATATATATTCGTGACAAAATTTGTGGAACTAAAATGCGAAAAAAGGAGGAACCAGATGCCAAAAGACACATCGTGTTTCGCGGGACACGACCGCGTCTATCGAAATATTTATTTTAACGCAATGCGATATTTCGGCCGTATATTTTCGACAAAAATTCTGCAAAAATATTTGTTTCATCTCGTTTTTCGTATTTCGTTCGTCAGACCTTTTTGCATCCTGCCATGACGCTTTTATCGAAAAAATAGCGACTCAGCGAAGCCAGAAAAAAAACAAACTGACGCTGGAAATAATTTAACTCAAAAATAATTAAATTTACCAGCTTCGCAAATATTTTTTAGCTACTTTCGTAGTTTGAGAAGTGCTTTACTCAGAGAAATTTGTAAAAATCGTGAAAGTTCGGATTTTCGTTGAGCTTCAACGTCGCGCAGCTTTGACATCGACAGATGCATTCGGTAGACGACAGCGAGACGGAAAAGCGAGACTGCCATTCGTGTTGCAGATTGTCGGGGGTTATGATGATAGTAAAAAAAAAGGTGGAGGGTCGATTCGGAGGCTGGCACGAGGTCTGCCGTATCGTAGGTCACTGCAATGCGGCTGCAGCCTCGGTCGCACTTGGTCAATAGGCAGCCAGCCAAGCGACCATCCAAAATCTAAATAAGCCTTTTTCCCTCCTTCTCTCTCTCCATCTCTTTTTCTATCTCTATCCTCGTGCTACTTATTCGAGTGTCATCCAATCTCTTCTGTGTGTCTGCCGATTCGTATAAATACCATGCGGCAATTCGACACGACGAATTGTATAACATTTCCGCTGAAACTTTGGGCGAATCGTTTTTTCATCAATTTGGAAGCGTTGCGGCTGCTGGAAGCGCGCTAAAATAAGAAAAAAGCACGCCTGTTAACGACCGCCCTAGAGTTCGTACACGAGACATAAATTTGTACCCCAAAACCGGAAGTTGACATTTTGCTGGTACACAGAGCATGAAATTCCAAGACGAAAAGCCTCCGAGCACTTTTTCATCCGACGAATCCCCGCCGAGTTATCGGGCAATATAGTTGGACGAATGGGAGGCGCGCGCTCTTGCCGGGAGTAGGGAGGCCGCGCGTTCGATTGGCTCTAGCTTTGACAGTTGATAACTCGACGAGTTTTCGTCGCACGAAAAAATCCCAAAGGACATTTCGACTCGAAATTTCATCCCGAATCAAACTTTAAATGATTAACTTCGAGTTTCAGGACACCCCGTGTATGTCTGTACGTAAATCGGAAATACGTACAATTCCAGCTAGATGTAATTGCCTCCATTGAGAATATGTCCGTGGAGAATGGACAAGGGTTGAAGCCGAAAGTGGGAGGAGGCGAGAGGATCTCCTATAGTTCGGTACATCGGAAGTCTCTTGGTTATCAAACTCAAACTACCCTTCTCCTCCCCCCTCTTGCCCCTATTCCGCCAAGTTGTACCGAGAGCGTAGAATCGTTCAACGAGAGATGCACTTGCATCCGACTCGGCTAATTGAACCCCCTTTTCACCGCTGTCATCCGCTGCGCAACTTTGCGAATTGCAATGCCATTGAATACGCAGTACATACAGTGCGAGTCACTCAAAGTGGAACGCGAAGCTTGCGTTCATTTTTTCGTTGTTCCCAACTTCAGAAGTATTCGGTTTTGCTCGTTCGTGCATTGATCACAGTTTACGAGGCAGGAAAACTATATACCGGGTGGCCAGGGACGAACCTGGACGATTTTTGAAATCGCGGTTGCTTCCCTCGTCGGATGCGTACTTTTCCTGTCGGATACATCGAAACTGAGGCTTCGAACGTGTGAAGGAGGTCGAAGGGAGACAATTTTGAACCGCGATAACGCTGCCTAATTCCTCGATGGAAATTAGTGTTTTCTGAAGAGTTTGTACGTTTCTTGACTCAGGAGAGACGACTCGAAACTCGCAGTTTTCATGCAGATTATGTGAAAAATAAGATAATTAAACCCCGCACATGTATCGTACGTCCTGTCTGCCATTGCTGCGATAAAGCTCTCGTGTTTGCTCTGAAGATTTTGAGAGGCAGGAGAGATCCTGAGCTAGGCTTGAATAAGTCCACTATGCATGCAAATGACAGCGTCGCGGAATTACCAGACGTAGTGTCGAGGATTTATCACTCTCTCTCTCTCTTGAAAACGTACCCATTTTAGCCGTCCAGTAAAGAGGCCAATTCGACCAGAGAGTGGAGACTTTAATTAAACTCAGATTTCGTAATAATTCGCGGTCAACGACGAAACCTTCTTGTAAATTGGGCGGACCAAAGCTGCATACGTCGGGTGGAGATCCGCGTATGAACGTCAAATAAATTTCATTCATTTTCGTTATTCCCCCTCGACACTCGAGGCTCGAGAGACTTTTAGAAATTAAGGAATCGTTGTGCAGTCCTTAAGGACGTTAAGGATTTGATCGTTTGTTTAACAAAAAAAAAGCATGAGGACGTAACATTGAAGATTCTGACGTTATTTACGACGAGATAAAATTAACAAAAATAATGCGATTAAAGTCGAGAATCTTTTGATTTGAAAGAAAATAAAAGAAATTTGAAAATTGCCAGAGTCGGCGTGAAATTGCTCGTACACACGTACAACCCTCGGTATTCTTCGTTCTATCGCTGTCGTCTCTTATCGCTGCTGAAGCAGAAGAAAACGCCGTCATCGAGTTCGAAGGCTTTCTCATACGTTGACAACGATCGATACACTTTTATAACGCTTATATCCTTCGAGAGTGTCTCGCGTCCGCAAAGTCCCGATATAATCCTCGGGCAATATCGCGACTATGGCCGAAATGCTATCTCGTAACCGGCACCTACGTAAGGGAAAGGATACCGAATAGAATGGCGAAAAAAAGCACAAAAAATAGTCGAACGGCAGCAGGAGGAGGAAAAAAAAGACTTCTCGAAAGTTTTCTCGAGGGAAAGATGCGGTTTCACCAAAATTTGCACACTTTTTCAAAATCAATATGTCTAAGAAAAAAAAAATCAGAAATGAACATCACTCATTATCGCAATCAATTAAAATTCAATGTTAAATACACGTTTCAACGTGCATCTTTTTCATCGACATCGAATTTTGAAAAACCTCCTTTCTCTCCTTGATGAATTTAGTTTCTCGAGTTATTTTTAATGAAAAACAAAATGAACGAACGAAAAAATGACGAAGAAATCGAAAAATGTTCGTCCCAACCTGAAAAGTAAAATCGAGAGTTGGAAAAATTTCGAAAAATCGAAATTTTGAAAAACCTCCTTTCTCTCCTTGATGAATTTAGTTTCTCGAGTTATTCTAAATGAAAAACAAAACGAACGAACGAAAAAATGACGAAGAAATCGAAAAATGTTCGTCCCAACCTGAAAAGTAAAATCGAGAGTTCGAAAAATCGAAATTTTGAAAAACCTCCTTTCTCTCCTTGATGAATTTAGTTTCTCGAGTTATTTTAAATGAAAAACAAAATGAACGAACGAAAAAATGACGAAGAAAGCGAAAAATGTTCGTCCCAACCTGAAAAGTAAAATCGAGAGTTCGAAAAATTTGGAAAAATCGAAATTTCGAAAAACCTCCTTTCTCTCCTTGATGAATTTAGTTTCTCGAGTTATTTTAAATGAAAAACAAAATGAACGAACGAAAAAATGACGAAGAAAGCGAAAAATGTTCGTCCCAACCTGAAAAGTAAAATCGAGAGTTCGAAAAATTTGGAAAAATCGAAATTTCGAAAAACCTCCTTTCTCTCCTTGATGAATTTAGTTTCTCGAGTTATTTTAAATGAAAAACAAAATGAACGAACGAAAAAATGACGAAGAAAGCGAAAAATGTTCGTCCCAACCTGAAAAGTAAAATCGAGAGTTCGAAAAAGAGAATCCCACGTCTATTTTCGTTTTTCTTTGTCGTCACTTTTCTCCCGCGAGACGCGACGGAGCTTTTCAACCACTCGGGAAAAACGTCGTCGCTTTCGGCACCTTTTTTTCTCTCTCTCCATCCATTCGGCTCCATTCCTCCCGTCTGCTGTTCGGTCAGGAAAATTCCTGTCCGACAAAGCTGTCCGCTGACGTTTGAGAAGGTGCACGCGGAAAAGCCTTCGGAAACGAAAACGATTCGGAAGTGGTTAACGCTGGGAAATCGGGCTTGTATCCGACGCGCAGCAGTCAAAAAGTTTGCCAGAGGCGCACTAAAAGCTCCGAGTTTAATCGCGCAGGTGTGGGCATTCTATTTCACCGGATCAGGTTCAGGCTCCGAGCAAGTTTAATTACATTAATTCCAGGGTGTCGGGAGTACACACACGTGGCAGGAGATGAACGCATACGCGAGATTTCGGTCCAGCAGCGTTTACGAAGCGAAACGGATGACTCGTCCGCGGTGGTCGACCGAAAGTACATCCGAGTTTCGGTGTTTAACACCGGCGTTGTTTGCTCTGCCTCCATACAGGTACTCCATACTGTAGCCCTCTCTCTTTTGAGCAAAGAGAGAAAATGACGACGGAGGGAGATCCGTTTCTCTCTGTCGTGTATACCAGCAGCAGCGGAATACGCACAGCTTCGGAGTTGTCGTCCGGACTGCGGGATTATTCAAGGGACGTACACGTGTGATTGTTCTCCATCCAATTATCCCAAACAGTGGACCATCGTCAGACGCGGCAAACTTGGACGAGTCGTGCGGTATTCCTGATGCTGCGGGATGCTGTAACCGCCGCAAGCTCCGCGTGCAGTGCAGAATCGAGGACGCTCGATCGCGTGGTTCTCCAGTGTTTATTTAAGGTAGTTAAAAGCTCGCGTGACTCGCGGAATGTTGGAAAATATTGTGTCGTTTGATGCGATATTGCTCTTTAAAAATAAAAATTTCAGATGAAAGAGAAACGTCGGCGCTTTTCGGAAATTGCAACTTTTACGAAACGTATACGAAACTCGACGATTTTGTCGGTTTCGGTGGTTGAGAAACGGGAGCGTATTTGTGGAAATTCGAGCTCGTTTAATTTATCGCGCCCGGATGGGTAATCTTGTTGAGTGCATTTCAACAAATCCGAGGATGCGAATGTTCTCACCGTGTATTTCGCCAGGGAATTGCTAAAAATAGTCTCGCGGAGTAAATATCTTTCGGATAATACAGCAATCGGCTAAACGACCCCAGGCGCGAACTTTGCCCAAGTTTCGCGCGAGTAATACGTGCAAACTCGACTTCTAAACATGACTTTAGAGTTCCGCTGACAGGCGAGCTGGATTACATTGAATTTCGTACGCGGTGTATCCTTTAGAGACTGCTGAAAAAATTAATCAAACTCAGAGTTGTTGAGGTTTCTCCTTTTGTCTTAAAAAACACTTTGTCTCAATGGCAATAAAAATTAAATCGTAAAAATCAAATTGAATCCTTCTATGAAAAGTCGATGGGGTCGGGAAGACAAATTCTCAATCGAAAAAATGAATTTCATGGCGAAAAACTATTCTCATTGAAATAAGAACTCGTTTTTTTTGCGTTTTCTCACTGAAATTTCGAGTTTTCGCGAAAAACTCGATGAGTTTTGTAATCGGCGGACAATTTGCGATGAAATAGGCTCGTGATCTACCGAAAATTCGAAAAAAAAAATTTCTACCCATTTTTTATCACTTTTCCAGAAACCTCAAAAAGTTGAAATTTCAAATGGTCGTAACTACGTTGCTAATAATGCTACATACGTTTATTAGGGGCGTTTTGAAACGCCCTCGAGTAGACTTAAAGATTGGTGAAAGTTAAATGTCGATAGCTCAATTCCTTCACCCTCAAAATCGATGTTGAAAATCCGCGAAAAAAACGCAAAGGGAAAATTGGGGAAAATCGCTGGTCCAACTTAAAAAATCGGCCAAAAATCGATAAATAAAGATATCTCGATGAACCAAACGGCATTTTGAAGCCTCAACAATTCACAAAAGAATAAGCACGAGTTGGAGTATCTATCTCAAACGAAAAAAAAATGGCAAACATTTTAGGGAACTGACTCAATCCGGCAAAAAATGGCGAAAATTGTTGATATTTCATCGAAAACTCAATAATTCAATGCGAAATTCAAAAAAAAACCAATGTAATCAGTTACAGATTTTGACCTACTAAATAATATAAAAAATTATGGCGGTGCAGCGCAATCATTCATCGTGCAGCATCGACTCATTGTTTTTTTTCACTTGAATCACGACTATCGATTGTTTCGAGCAAGAATCGACGATTTTAGAATTTTTCATATTTCTTTCATATTTCTCAAAACAATTTTCCAATAATTTCTCCTCGTTACTCTACGAGATTAATGCACATCAATATCACATGATTTTTTTTCTAATTTTTACTCACAATAATCGAGCGAAGAGCTTTCGAATAACGAAAAAACGAGCAGAAATGATTTTTTCACTCTGAAAATTTGGAAATTCCGAATCTCAATTGAGACTAATTTGTCGGGCCTGTAAAACTGCTAGAAATGTGAAGCACGACCTCTTCGTCGGTGGAAAACGCAGCGAAACAATTCTGTGTGCATTATTGTTTACGGCAGTCTGGCAAATTCCACAACTCCGCTGGCGAATTATTTGGCCCGGCATCGCTCGTTGGTTGGCGATTTACCATTTCCGACGATAACTAAAGCTTTTCATGATTTATGCAAACCTCGGTGGTATGCCGAGAACTCGCGAAATTCCCGCGCTCGAGTTTCACGAATTTTCCATCAAAAGCAGGTGTATTCACGAAATTTTTCGACCCACAAGTTCAGATGCTTCCGCAGATGAGGATCGAGCAATTTAATCTTCATCGCGATTAAACCGTGCTTCACACGCCTTGTTCGAAGCTCTGACTCTTGTTTCTCATGAAACGAAACGAATCGTTTCACGAATCGAAGAGTTTCGCGCAAAAAAAAAAAGAAACGTAAACGTTTGTGGCACGATTTCATCAAAATTAACCTTCCGATTTGCGAGGAAACGATACACGCCTCTACGCTTTTACGAGATTCGATCGACTTGCGCTTCAGGATCGAATATTTATTAAACGATCGCTTTTATCGATAAGACACAAGAGATCGACTTTGTAGAGCATCGAATTTCCTACAAAAAGTGTTTCAAAGACTTTTCCCCAGCTCCTACGGTTGACGAGTTATAAATTTCCAAAGTTGTGAACAAGAAAAGCTTCCCAAACGTTTTTCGCGCGAGAAGAAAAAAATTCCAGGCCCCCTTAATGTCGGTGTCAAGGGCTCGTACATGTTTTAACGATCGTTCAGTGAGTGAAGATCGAAAAAATGGTTAATTTTCGGTGAGCCACCCTCCTATATATCCGCGTATATAAAAAAAAGTCGTAACGCGAATGAGCCTCGTCATTCAATTTGTTGGAAATAATTTTCCGGGGTTTTCCACATTCTCTCACTTTCTCGGGACCGCCGAAGCAAGCCCCGAGAGATTGATGACGCGATACACAAAATCGTTCGACCAATATCGCGGTCGAGTTCAATCGAACTTTACGTCACACAAATGTTGCAGAAAATTGAAATACGCCAAGCGACCCTCCGGCGTGATTCGATTTTCCCTACGGCGTGCCACATATACGTATACCGAGCGTTTATCGAATTTTCAAAGTTCCCACCGCGGCCATCATACGACGATGATGATTTGTCTCTCGACCTATATTTTCAACGAGCGAAAATTGCTTTCGTTGCTCGATTTATTCTCTCTTCCACACGATGGTTTTCGGGACGACGAGCAACGTTCGAATTTACGGCGAGCGACCACCACATCCCAGAACTTTTTCCCCCGCGATTCATCTTTTTCAATCGCCGGTCAAAGTTCGGATCCAAAAAAAAAAAATTAAAAATTTTCCCCCGTTTATCTCTGCGTTCTTTTTTCATATATACTCAAATACACGATATTGTATCTTGGAAAATGAATTTTCTTTAGAATCAAACATTCTCCAATTATTATTTTTCAAAAAAACAAACAAACAAATTTTTGTTTTTATTCTCCAAGAGTTTTCGACTTTCTACAAAAATTAAAATGTCATGATTTTTGTTAACTTTGATCTCGATGACCTCAGCGATTTTATTATTATCTAAAATCATATCACAGCCATTGCGCCTTGCGATTGATCGCGTTTCAAACGTTCATCTCACAGGAAAATACGCAGAAACTGGCAAGAAAATCAATTCGAAAATATCTTTTGATATTTCCGTGCTTTTTTCTTCCTCCAAAGTGACACTCGTGCGTCTCGCTCAACGTGAGATTGTACCTTTTTTCGAGCGAGCCAAGATCGAACGAGGATGTTTTTTCTCGGTGACTTGACCTACACTGGCTTAAGGGGTCTCTCCCGTCGCCTCATCTGACCAAGATGGCGTCGTCGCGATACAAGGTTTCGAGTACGCCCCACTCGACGGAAAACCGAGTACAATGCCTCGAGTGAACTTTTTGTTCCACAATGAAAAAGATGCCTTTATCGCACCGTCGTGTTCACCCTATAGGTTTTTTCCTCCCTCTCCGCTTCAACCCCCGTATATACGTACAGGACCATGGAGGTTCGTCGGACCATTTCGCTGACGGCAAAAACCACTCAACTTTTCATCGTGCCTCGGCCCCCGAAAACACGACCGCGCGATTTCTCACTTTTAAGCTCCGAAGCATCAAAGAGCACCAGGAACAAAAAGAAGAATAAGAAAACAAAAAGCGTCATTGAAATTATCCATCGTAAACCGAAAATCTCTGTACAGCGAGCAGTTTTTCACTTTTCGTTTGTTTTTTATTTTTCATGCAGAACGAACGTTATTATTTACGAATAATTTTGAGGATTTTCAATACATTCTTTGGACATCATCGATTGAGGGAAATTCCACCATTTTTTCGCCAAGAAATAAGAGCGAATGAGAATGAGACGTTAACGAATGGAGGAGATTATTAAGAGTGACGGAACGCTCGGAAAAGGTGAAATAAAAATAAAACTCGTCGAAGAAGCCGCGAGATTCGCGAGCTCAATGCTGCGGGGGTTAACGAAGAGAAGCCAGACGATCTTATTCGCATTAATGCAGAGGACTATTATTGTCTTGTGTTTTTTTTTTTTTTTTCAAAATTCAAACCATTTCGAAGCGCCGCGGTGTTACAAAGACACTTTTGTCGGTAATATATCTCAGCAATTAAAATTCACCGAGAACCACGGACGAGTCTCGAAGGGTAGTCCTCTAATGGGGCTCTGCGGCGTGTCATCGTTAGCCGGAAGCTCCGCGAGCTTTGTTGGAATCGCGAGAGCACCACCTTAAGATATTTCAGGCGAAAATCAAAGCCGAGCCCTCGTGAGAGGTGAAACTGTCGATAATCCCGACGAATTTCGAGAATTCGGAAAATTTCGATCTTTTTTTTGCGTCACACCGAACGTCTCGTTTGCCAGCGGTCCGCATGATAAAAAAAATAAGAAAGCTCCGAATATCCAAAGTTGTGTTTAAAATAAATCTCTGGACGATTCGACGTTTTCGTTACGCTCGTCATATTTTTTTTTCAAGCTCTGTCATTTTTTTTCCATTTTGTAGTTAATTTTATCGTTTCTCCTGCTTTCAACGACTTTTGTGACAAAACCGATGCACTCGGTCGTGCGTCCACCACGTCGGAAGTCGTCGCGTTATCGGAATTCTGGTGGCCATTGTTTATCGTGACGGTATTGTTTCATTAATTCATCGCTTTGCTGGTCATACTGTAATTTCGAACGCCGACAATTTAATTGCGGATTGCAAGTCGAAACGTGTTTTCGAATTTACGAGATAACGTTAAATATCGAGCCAAACCGTGTCGTCGACGACATCGCAATGTTTTAATTCAATTTACAACCATCGTTCATTTTTTTCTTCGTAAATTTTCGTCGCCGAAGATGAGAGAAAAAAATATGCATTTTTTCCCCCATTTCTCCGCCCATATTTTTCCAATCGAGGGTAATTTTGAAAAAACAAAAAACGTTTCGGAAAATAGCGTTTTCGAACTCTGAAAATTGTTTGGGAAAATGAAAATTTCAGAAGCATCGAATTTTTTTTCTCGCGAAAGGAAGAAAAGTTTTCCGAAACGCTTTTTTTTTTTGAAAAACACACCGTTCCTCGTGCAATTATTGCAGTTTTCGAGCGATTTGTCCGCACCTTAACAGAATGCGATCAATTAATCAACTCGGTTAATTAAATCGAATCGAGTCGTTCGCTTCTCAGCCTCCTCCATCGGTTTTCGATTATCCTTTCGTATTTCGACGTCTGACGCGACCCGTCCTCGTACTACTGCGATTCGTTCGATCGTCAACGACGCGTTATTAAAACTCGTTGCGAGGCTTAAGGAGATTCGCGCGCGCGACTTGTGACTCTTTCGATCGTCGGAAATAAATTGAGAACTAATTGCTTTTATCATTGAAAATTACGCGCGTCACAGTAGATTATTTACGATAGTGATTATCGCCAATTTAAAACGACAAATGCGTTGAAGGTAGTTCTATCGTTAGATTCAAATCGAGAAATTGTTTTGCAGTTTTTCTCACATACAAAATGGTTCGCGGGCTTCAGTTAAATAAGAAAAGTTGTTGCAAATCGACTAAAGAACAGCATACTCCAAATTCACGGTCATCCCAGGTGATATGTGCTTGCTCTATAATTACAAAAATTGCGAAGAAAATTTTCTTAAGATTTTTTTGGAAAACTCAAGAAATCTTCTTTGATGTTGCATAAAAATGTACGCAAAGTTTTAGAAGGCTTCACCACGTAGAAGCCAAGATATTCATTGATGAAAATGCAACTTTTAACATAAAAATAAATATCTCAACTTCCACGTGGTAAAACCTTCCAAAATTTATTACACACGTATATATGACATCAAAGAATACGTATTCAAATTTTCAACAAAATCTTAAGAAAACGATAAAACGATAGAACTACCTTAAAATACTCTCGCAGTAAAAAGAAATTTTCGCTCATGTTTTAGATTTATTTTTCGACGAGGCTTCCATCTTCTTATTTTTGGTTTTTGATTGCCGAAAGTCGGCAAAATTCGCATTTGAAAAATACGAACCGTCGAACGAATTATTTTTTAAATGTTCCTCTTCGTGCTCCGACGAAGCCCTTAATACCGACCGAGACGATTGCTTCGAGAGCTATCGAAACACACGGAAGGCAACGAGGATAAAGCTCGGATGACGAAACAGTCACGTTCGATTCAATGCCGGTGTTTGGTAAAAGAAAAAAAAAACTCCCAACCTGATCGGTGTTTTTTTTTATTCCGGACCATTGCGCATTAAACGTTTAAAGTCTCACACCAGAGGGAGGACGACAAAAAACGTCGTACGTGTCGTCGAGGGAAGCTGTGATCCTTCCCCCCTCCTCGTTTTTTGCATCCTCGCGCACTTACCTCCGGTTGCAGGGGTAGTAAAAAAAAGGGGAGAGAGGGAGGGTGGAAAAAGGGCTGTTTTATCGCACCCTTGGCCTTGGCTGGCGGGAAAACGCTTGTCTGAGGCTCGTCCCGACTTGCAGACAGCTTCACGCTGAGATGGAGACAAGAGCGGTGTGAAGAGGGCAGTGAGCAAGTATACAGGGATCGACCGGATGCTGGGGAAAATTGTACTCCCATAGCTGAGATCGGGGGATGGTTTTTTTTTTTTTTTTCATCATAAACAATCGTATACTATTTTCCGCTTTTTGCTCTTTACAGCCGCAATTTTTAACAGACAAGATTCGGATTTCCCCCCCGTTTTTGTGGATCAATTTAACGCGCAAAGTGGTCCTTTTTGTTATTTCTATTTTCCCGAGATGACGCGTGACGTACACCCTGAAAAAAAAATTGTAGTGCGTTTGACAAGCGGTTTAATTCAACGCGCAGCCAGTTTTGCGGCATTCGTATTCATACGCCACGTGTGCCAACGACAACCGGCCGTAAAATTTCATTAAAAATGATACGACACGTTTCTGCGCCCGTCGGTAAAAGTAAATTAACGGAAAACCCGACCTTTTTCGCTGGCTCTCTTCGTCGTAAAACGAGGGGATCGTTTTTAAACGTTGCGGCTGTCGGAGAATTGATACCGCGATGATACGCACGTGGGAAAACGCAAAGCCTGCGACTGTCGGACGGGACGCGAAATAAACGCGGTCTGCGCTATTTTTTTCTCCATTTTCATTTTTCCAACGTTTGGCCAGCGATTTTTTCAACCCTGTCATCCCTTTTTGTCGCCTCGGCGCTTCGCAAAATTTCCCCCCAAGATTTTTCATACCCGAAAGGCAGTTTTTCACCACTGATTCGCGCGGTGACGTCCCAGAAAAATGTTTAAATCACACGCCAGATTTGAACGCGACGAGAGGGTGCGATTTCCGGATGCAAAAAACAAAAAGCGATCGTTCATCGTCGACTCGCGTACGTGATCGCGTTGACCAAGCGGTAAATCCTTTTAAGAGAAGCTGTACGACATCGCGCACGCGGCAGGAGTTTCGTAAGTGGAAAAATGGTCTTCCAAGAGGGTGAGCGAGATGGAGAGAGGGATGTTTAAGGGGTTGCGGAGGAGGAATTACGTAAACCAGCGGTATTATGTACTCGACAACGAGGAGATGCATCATTAAATTCTCCCGTCGCATTCTTGGCTGTCGTGACACGCGCCTCTCGCGCCACCTTAAGAAATTCATCGAATTCCCCGGATTTCTCGTCCGTGAACTGCAACGAACCACTTTGCGCGTGTACGCGATCGAACGACGGTCGATTCCGCTTCGAGTCTAAAGATCGATGAAATCTAATCGATTCTTTATCGATCGAAATCCGACGATGAGTCGTTTGTCGCTCCTTTTGGCGAAGAAATGAAATTTTCGCATTTTTTTCTCGATTCTGAGACTTTGAGAAAATAAAATAAACATATGTATAATAATAAAAATCGAGTACGCTCTGCGAAATTTCGCATAAAATAAATAAACAGCGAATAAAACAGCGAGCGTTGCGAAAATTCATTTGTTTTTATTTTTTTCTTTGCGCGCGGGCAAACGCCTGTGTCGTAACGTTGACATTTTCGAGGGTGAGCTCGCAAGGGTGTTGAACGTGGAAAAGTGTACAACGAGATGCGCGTCGTTATCGGGACGTTTTTCCTAAGTGCAGGATATCGAAAAAATAATACGGATCCTTTATACGATACGAGCTATCGTGCAGTGAATAGACAGCGAAATCGTGTTCCCTTATAAAATTCCACGGTTCGCGTCTTGTCGCATTATCGAGGAAAACATCCCTCGCGGGGCGAGAAACGAGAGGACGAGGCGGAAAAAAGGGAGGAAAGCTGTGGCGAAAGCTATAAATTTTCACGATTATACGTTTCTCCGAGTCTAGCCAGGATATTCCGGCATAAATTTCGCAGGGATGCACCGCTCTTTCTGTTTTCGAAAAACATCAAACCTTTCACGCGTTCGCTTGTCGATTTTTTAACGATTTTTTTCAAAATCAAAATCAAATCCGAAGTACCGAGGTAATTTTCAAAAACTTCGAGTTTAATCGTACAAAAATGTTCGAACCGATGTCGAACGAAAGAAACATTTTTTCGAGCTTTTTCAGCAATATTTTTCCGAAGAATCGAGATATGCAAAAAATAATTCGACTCGATAACATTCATAACGAAATACGTGGCATTTTTGCATAAAACGATGTTCGTATTTTGGATGAAAAAATTCTTACGACTGACGCGGCGGTTTCGTGTTTTTCTATCGATTTTTCCGAGTTATTCACGGAGATGAATCCGTGCTCCGGGCAATCTGGAGCATTCATGAAAAATCGAATCGTTCGCTCGCTGTATTCGCCGATGTGTAAGATTTTCCAATTTATAGATGCAATAAAAATCTCCGTTTATATTTCGGTCTGCACACGCGAATATCCGCTGAAATTTGATTTTCAAACAGCAGCGTGAAATTGATCCATGAGAAATGAAAAAAAATATATATATATTAAAACATTTGTAAAACCAACGCGAGCTCCGAACAAAAAGCTGTAAAAAAATTTCACCGAATTATCACGAAACAAAAGTGATTGAATTCAATCGGAAAATAAAATATCGATTTCTTTTATTTGAATAAATACTTTCCAACGGGTGAGTTTGCTTCTCGATGATTCGTGAAAAACAAAACCAGCAAAAGGTACCATCGGAGGCTTTTTCAAAAATTGTATCGTCAAAAAATATCAGCTTATCGATTATTATAAATAATACGTTGTAAAATTTTTCCAAACATTGAAAATTCTTGTTATCCTCGCGATGCTTTACCGAGTCTTGAATTTTATAACTTGTCCCATCACAGGGGGGCAAAAAATGATATGCCGAATCTTTTTCCTCGCGATAATGGAAAATTCGTCATATCGACGTTCTTCGAATGTTCATTCGGGCGAAAGAGAGGGGAAAAATGGGAGAGACTCGACGATTCTAGGATAATATAGAACGGCTGGTGCGAATTATGTGTGCCCGAGGTGGCCGATGTGCCACCGAAAACCGAATGAAATATTGGATCGGAAAGAAAGAATGAGAAAAGGAAAAATCTCGACCCTATTGACATCTTCCATACTCGGGGATAAAGTTCTGATTTATTCGGGCGTCCCGATGTTACAAGGGCCCGTGGCACATGGACGACGCGAAATGTCATAGGAAATGAGAAAACCCCGAGGGAAAACCTAAAGGTTTATCAAATAAATCCGAGGGATTTATCCCAATAAGAGAATCTACGATTCTGCTGCTGCAACTTTACATTGAATTAACATTTTTCTTATTATTTTTATTCGCTCGGAAATTAAACATTTCGGTCCCTTCGAGCGAATAATTTATTTTCGTAGTTTGAAAAACCACTGGATGATTATTTTCCTTTTCCATCTAATTTCAAAACACGTTTGTAAAAATTTTTCCGCCAGATACAGAAATGAATTTGAAATACGAAGATGCATAATTACTCCAAATGACATTTCGAAAAAAGAATACGTCGTTTTTATAAATCATATTGATTTTGAAAGTGTGACACTCGTCAGATTTTTATTGTCCAAGATTTTCATATTTTATTTTTCGGTCCTAATGTGTATTCAAAAAATTCGAAAAAAAACTGCACTCGTAATTAAACTTCTCGAGTTATTTCGTCGCGGTATTGACGAATGCGTAATTTTGCGACTCGATTATTCCAACGATTTGTATAAATCGACGATAAATGTCAATGCACATTTATTATACATGAAAATTCACGCAGAGTTTGTTTCAGAAACGTCAGGCTTGTTCTCTCTCTCACTCAACGATAATAATCATTCGTCGTCATAACGAAATTCATAATTATTCAAAGAGAGACGAGTAATATCGCCAATGGATCCGGATGGAATTTCAATATTAATTACGCGATTTCGTCGCAACTGTGTAATCAATTCCAGGCTATTTCGAGAGTTTCCTGGCTTCCGGATGTGCATTCGATTTAATTATCCATAACGTTCGTCGCTCTCGAAATATCCTCGAATTTTTATGGCAAATTGATGAGAAAAATGTTATTTAAAAAATTTCTATGGGAAAAAACATTCTTACGCTTTCGAAAATGTTTGTTGATTATTTGTCCATACCTTTATGATGTTCGGAGGTGTCAGCAGCGCCGGCTCTCATAATGTTGCTCAGGTAATGTTCCAACGTGCGCATACTATCCAACGGTGAATTTCCATTGGCTGTCATACGTTCCTGAAAATGACAAAACCATATGCGATAATTAATAAATTTATCAATCTTCCAAAAGCGAAAGTAAAAAAGTCACTTATACATAAAGCGACAGCATTTTTTTTAACGATTTTGCCTGACGAACGTTTTCACCGATTCTCTCCAATTGTTTTTTTTCTTTTTTTTTCACGAATAAGCCTTTGATTATTGCATGCTGAGTAATCAAACTTTGATTTAAATAATTTACGGATTCGAGCGAAATTTCTATGCCTGGGATTGTATTTTTTCGGTTTCCACGTGTCTCCCCAGGCTTTTCCTTTACTCAAAACAAGTCGGCGATGGAAATAATTCAGGACGCTTTTCGACATGCGAACTATCCGCTGCAAGAACGATACTTTGAATTATTGAGCGACTAGTTTTAATAATAAATTCTTCACGATGGGCCAAACTGTCAACGTCGTTCTGGGTCAAACTGTCAACAAAAAAAAGTTCACGTGATTCACGGAAAAAAAAAGCACGGAACTCTTTTTTTCCCATTGACGACTCTCATTCATAGTTATTTCGAAGGAAAATTCGACTCGGTAAATAATAAATATAAATTTTCAGGGGAAACATATCGCGACTGTAAATCTTCATTGGAAACGAACATTCGCGCTTGTTTCCGCTGTTGGAGGGTTCAACATCGAGAGGAAAGAAAAGCAACCATGAAGTCCAATTCGGAAACCCTCGTTGGCCGAAAAATTCCACCCCTGAAGCGAAACTTGGCCGAGGGTTGTTCTTCACCCTGCTGAGGGAATAAAAAGGGGGGGGGGAAAAAATCCTCGAAGCTCGACGCGTATCCGCGAACATCGTAACTTCTCCGTCTTTTCCTTCCCCACTCGGGCTTGTCAGGAACCCGCGAGTTCGATGACCTCGAAGAACGAAATAAGAAAAGGAGCGAGGGAAAGGGCGTAGAACGCCGTCGCCGAGTCAAAGGGTGTGCGAGGGAAACAGGGGATGAAGGGATGACGGCAGGGACCGGGGGATGAAATCTTTGAGGCTGACCAATTGAGAAAAATGGCAGTTCCAAAAAGGGACTCGAGAGAATACTCGCGAGTTCGACGATAAACATGTGGGAGTTTGCCGCGTCTGACCATTGCCGAACCTTCGCTACTTACCGCGCGTTTTATTCCCACGCTCGTGTTTCTGTTTCGCACAAAATATCGCTTCTATTTTTTACGGTTTATCACAGTCACTGAGCCATCGGTGAATCAATTGTTTCGCAATAGTCGCGATAAAAAATGAATTTGCGTCTGACCATTGCCGGACCTTGGCTACTTTCGCCCTTTTCTTTATTTCCATGCTCATTTCCGTCTGTACAAAAAGTCGCCTCTATCTTTTCGCAACGAGAATTTTTTTCCTCGATGTCAAAATCATTATGTAACGGCGTTTGATTTATTTATTTTTTTTTCGACATTATTTTTCCGCCATAAACCAACGGATTCGGAGCATGCCAGAGTGAAAAAAGTCAACTTTGGAAGTTACCGACTCCCTGATACATTTTGCATCCCCGGCTTTCCATTCTCACCCTCTCGACGAAATTCCAGCAAAGAGTACTCTTTCGGAGTCGTTGGGAAGGGGGTGGAGGGTCGTTTTCAGGGAACGAGGAACTCGTGGTGTTTTCTCGTAGATAAACAATAACCCCGAGGGTTGAAAATTTATTTTCGACCCCGCTTCGTCGTACCGCCGCATGAAAACTTGCTTTTTAAACTATGTATATTTAATATACATGTATGGCTACCGACCCATTACGCCAAACTTGGAAAAAACTTTTCCTTTCGCCATTTGATTATTCTCCAACGAGGAAAATGCATTTCTCCTCGGACTTTCGACGTGCATTTATACAGCGTCGAAGACAATAAAGAAAAAAGGGGTGTAAAGTCCTCGTGTCTCGTACCCTCTCTCACAGAGACCCCAGGGACGTGGAATTATACCCCTGATAAATGTTTATATCCAAGCGTACGTATTTTTTATATAAATATTCCTCGTTCCGCATTACTTTTTATTTTCTTCATTAATCTTGCGGGACGTACGAGTCTCGACGAAGGGGAAATAACGGGAGAATTTTTTTTCAGAGAACAATTTTTTTTTCAAACAATTTCATATTTCATAATTATTATTATTTTTCGAAAATCACCCTGCTCGATGGAGCTTCGATAGGACCAATGACTTTTTCGTCCAGATTTTTATAGCATCGCCAAATTTGGTGAGAATTAAAAAAAAAAAGTGAAACAGAGATGACACTGAAAATAATATATTGTTGAGATGGAAGAATTTCGTACGACTTTCTCGAGAGAAAATTAGAGTTCGTCGTTCTCAGAGGGTGAAGATTCGTGTCCTTGGAAAAAACTAGCGCAACTGTATAAATCCTCGATGACAACGAAACTCGAGTTAATCTCGAAACCTAATCGTATACAGCAGTTTCTTGTTCTCCATTGTAGAGATTTCTGCATCGCAAGACGTGCAGAGATGAAGAGTGCTCCGAGTGCGTTGCAGCTGCTGAAATACCGTATGGCTTCGGCCCTCAAATTGCTTCCTCTTTTCCTCCAACTTTCGACGATTCACCGGAAGCTCACTTCCATTTTCAACCCCTCTCTTTCTCTCCAGCCTCCCTCCACCCTCCACCCCTCTTGATATAAACTACACAATTGTTGGCTATTTCCATAGAGTCGATGTATAAAAGCCATTCTAGAGGAAAATACCAAAGTGTGCCAATGATGATTGCTCGTTTCTTAAGGGGCCAATGGCTGAAATGCATCCTGCGTTAACACCACCGGTATCCAACGATACTCCTCGTTCTCTATCACCCTTTTACCCTCTCTTTCTTTGGTCTTTAAACCAGCACCATCGCGAGAGGGAGAGAGATGGATTTCATCTCTTTTTCACCCCCGTCATCTCCTTCGACCATCTCCGCTGGTCTTTCATCCCTCTTTCATCTCATCTCTGCCCCCGTGTTCTCCCACCTTTTCTCCTATCCTTCGCGTCTCTTTTCACCCTTGCTATTTTTTTTCATCCCTCTCGTTTCGCGAGCTCCCTCCGATCCACTCGTCCTTCTCTCTCTCTCTTTCTCTCTCTCTCTCTGGCCTGATGTGTAGCAGCCAACTCTCGGGGCCTTCGCACACACCGGAGCTCGGGGTGGAAAATCAATATAGGGAAACCAGGAAGCGGTGGCAGGGCAGGGCGTCGACAGCGACTCCCGTGCAAGCTCCACCTCAGCGCCACAACCCCTTTTTCAACCCTATTCCGCTTCCCCGATTTCTCTTCCCCTTTTCTCTCTCTCTCTCTCTCTCTCTCTTTCGTTTTCCCACCCACAAAGTTTCACGTATAATCCACAAATACGTGCGGATAACGCTGCAACACAGCGTGAACTTGATGCCAACCCCGCGAGCTCGGGCTCGCTCACATTGGGCGAACGTTGGAATTTGTATGAAATCGCGAAGGTGTAAATAGGACATGTGTAAATATAGATCTCTCGTACTCTTTGCACAGGTTTTACGTAGATATATAACGCTCTCTCGAACACACACACACACACACTCACACACACAGAGAGAGAGAGAGAAAAGGGGGTAGTTTTGCCGTATATGGCGCACCTTTTGCTCGCTTGCCCGTCATCTTTGCGGCCCTTGTCTCTCGTCCTTGCGACACTTTTTCCTTCGGAATAATTTACCCTTGGGACATATCCCTCCGCTCGACTTTTCGATGCTGACTGCTGCTCTTTACTTCGACCTTCTTCGTCCCGAGGAAGAGAAAAAAACCGCGCTACAGAGCATCGGAAATGAGGAAGACACTTTGGATCGCGAAAAACAAAATGATCAAGGGGCTCACTGCCTAATTACGAATTTTCGTCAATTTTTTTTAGCTGCTATAGATGGAAAAGCACGATTCTCAAAATGTGTGAAAATTTTTCTTTCTCTTCGTATTGAATTAGCTCGTTTTCTTTGGTTGGCTTGAATTTTTTCAAAATTTTCATCGGCGCCTTATCTCTTTTGAAAAAGCACCAAATTATTTGTCAATTTCCGTGGATCAAGGGGTGTGAACCTCCGACATTTACTTCGTGACCTATATACCGCGGTAAAAACGTGTACTGCTGCACCAGGTTGTCTTTTATATTACCATTCCTCTTTTCTCAAAATTGCTTCCTCGCAGCTCGTGATTTTCCTCGCCTGTGTGTGAAAAAACCGATTGTCTCATTTGTTGTCCTCGCTGTCGTGTATTTCCGACGATTTCTCGCAGTCTCGCCCACCCGCCACCGTGATTTGCCGCAATTTAACGTCCGATGCAAAAACTCCCGGCTGTCATCTCTGACGCCTTGAACTAACGAGTTTAATTGAAGAAAAAGGAGAAAAAAAAACATTACCACCAATGGGGGGGAATGAAATTCATCGAAACGAATCGAAAAAGTCAAAATCGATCGAATCCTCCAAATTTTAACAATAAAATCGACATTGGCGAGCGTTATATTAAAAAATAAATAGAAAGACAAAAATTCGCTGGAAAAAACAAAATATAATCACAAACTCACAATTTTACATTATTATTTATATATTTACATTCATTTGTATCTTCATTGAATGTTTCTTTATTGTGCTTTTGATCCATTAGTTTTCCAAGTTTTCCAATAAACTAGATATTTGTTGATATTCGTCGTCCATCTTTAATTGTTTTTATTTCGTCCAATCTCGAGTAAAAAATCTTTGCTGAAGAAAGATATTTTGCCAGCGGAGTGGATGTTATTGAAATTTCTCCAATGCGACGATGCAGTAACGTCCTGCACGAAGCTGCCGTCAAAATTTCGCAACAATTCCCGGGGAAATCCTTCTGGCGAGACAACTACCTTAAATAATACACCAACAGCCCGTACGTCTTTCTTACTTTGCAGAATCTATGGATTCGTACGTACACGTGTGTTTTTTATTTTCACAAAGCTTCTGACCTACTTCGTACAGCCGCGGCGAAGCTCGTAAAAAAGGAACGAGTACATCGCAGCCATCCGTTGCGTTTTCTACCCCCTGAGAGAGAGAGGGAGGGTTGAAGAGAGAAAAAAACTCTATCGTAGTACTCTTTCTCCCTCACCTTATTTTCCCTCGTTCATCCTGGGGTCCTCGCGTTCTCTCTGCTTTTATATCGGTTTTTCATTCACTCGCTCTTTTTATTACCAACTTTATCATCCCTGATACGTAGCCTGATCCTGTCGTGACGTCACACGGGCCGTTTCTCCGATAATTTATCAAGTAATAACGTCCCTCTCGCCTCCTCCCTCTTCCGGACCGTACCGAGCGCGATAATTTTCGAACAACAACGATTTTCTCAAAAATACAAAAATTTGTAAAATATTCACGAAAATTAGATTCTCTCTCGGTCCACGCTACGATTCCCTCGTTTCTTTCGATACACTTGGGGTTTTTTCATTATTTTTTCGGTCCTTTGAATCTTTTTTTTCTTCGTCGATTTTGGAAAACAAAACACACAAGTTTGCAATTTCTTCTTCCTGCTAGATTCTACTCTTGCTGGGAAAATAATGCCCGCCATAAATCGAAAGAAAGGAGAATTCAGATAAGGAAAGATCGATGACTCTTGGCCGGAAGAATGGAGAGGAAATCGAATGGCGAATGGGTCAAAAGTCGCGATTCGCATCGATCTTTTTGGAAGCTGTACAATCGAGAGCCTTCAGCGGGAAGCTGGGCAATTTGAGAGTTCCTCGATCGTTGGATTTTTCAAATACGTTTAAAAAGAAAAAGACAAAAAAAATGATGAAGCACGCGCCGCTAAATCCTTATTTGTGCCATCTCAAAGACGTTATTTTCATTCTCCTCCTCGTAACGTTTGCATTGAATTTTTTTCTTTTTTTTTAGCGCATCGGCGAACGTCAAGCTGCACCGAGGAGAGAATGTATCGCGTTTCATGTATATTCTTTTCAATCACGACGGCATCCGTACAAAGAAGAATGGTACAGCGGAGTCGAGGCTGGAACGAGATCCTCGCAGTGTCAATTCGCGCATTCCCTCTGTAATCACGCTGTGAGGCGCAGCATCCGCGCCCATCTACGTTTTTCGTCGCTTGTACACTCTTTTCTTCTTCCCTTTTTTGTTTCCTCCTTCTTTGCTCCTTTCCGCTTCCGCACCTCCAATTCGTCGACATTTTTTCATCCCTCGGTGGCACATCCATAATTATTGTTCGCGAGACCTCCGCTGTACATCCGGGGGTGGGTTTTTCGTCCTCGCGGGTAAGAAGAGAAAAAAAATATCGCGCGGTTCGCTCCACACACTGACGTTGAAGAGGGTCTACGCAAATTTGTACAGGACGATCCACAAAAAGTGTCGGAAACCGCAGACTCCTCGTCACGTTCCGAGGAAAAGTACCGAGGTTGTTCTGATTTTTTTTCAGACAGTTTTTAAACGAGGTGTAATCAAATTTCAACATCTCAGAGCCTGGTGCAGCCTCAAAATCATCCCCAATACGTTGTCCCAAAAATCGGTGTCAAGAATTTCGAGTTTGAATGTATTTTTTCCACGTGAGAATCCAAATTTTCCTTTTTTCGAGAGAAAATCCACGGAAATATTTCCTCCTCGCTCATCCATGGAATCCGCGGAGAGGATCGGAGGAAAAACATCACCGGAGAGTCTCCGCGTCAGTCGCAGAGGGAATCCTCGAGCGGAGAGACGCTCGCAGTGGGCGAGAGACATCGTCGTTCGCGTTGCGACGCGATTCATGCGAGAAAAAAATGGAGGAACAAAAAAACACACCGGGAATACAACGAGCACGGAAAATACCGGTGTGGAACAAGAGCGTAAGAAAGAATAAGCGTCTAGACCAGAAGCGCGCTGTTGCAAATGTAAAGAGTGAATAAAAAGAGTGAAAAACAAAAAAGAAAAAAAAATAGTAAAAAGCTGCATTCCGGCACTCTGCCTTTGTAAATTCTCTCCTGATTCCGCTCTCGTCTGCTCCATCACGTCCGACGAATTCGCGCGTGAAACGTCACACGCTTTCGTCACTCGACGATCTCAAACATCTTCGCATTTCCGTTTTCAACGTGAATCCTCGAAGGACGCGACTCGAAAACGAGTAAAAATCGAAAAAAAAAACAAATGATACCCGTACAAGGTGGGAGAGAAAGAAAAAAGGAGGGATCCGAAGATGAGTTTTTCTCGCCCGGACGATCGTCAACTCGAGCGGCACGCCGCTCATCTCCCTTCCGTATATCTTCGAGGAGTCAAAGAGGTCGAGATGCGAATGAACGAGGAGGAAAAGCGAAAAAAATGTGTTTTTTTTCAAAAAACCGCGTGTAAAAGAGAAATTCTTGGGAGAGGAAGACGTCGAGGGGTCTTTTCACATCGACGTCGATGGTGAAAAGAGGGAAAAATCGCGTCCGAAACGGAGTCTGCTCCGTGCGAGAGAGCAAAGAGGGCTGAGAGTCGAGGTATGCGAGATGCTGGTGAGAGGTGCAAAAAAAAAGAGAAGAAAAGAAAAAGGGAAAAAGGGGGTGCGAAGTACACGAGAGAGCGACGGTGCACGGAGCCTCGAAAGGGAGGCAAAATGAGGATGAGACGGAGAGGAAAGTACAAACGTGCGCGTCTCGAGAAGGGTAGGGAAAAGGACGGAGCATCGCCGACGTTGACGTCGTCGTCGTCGACGCCGCTGTTGAAAGCCCGGTGAGCGAATGGCGCGCACCGTCGAACAAAAAGTCACTCTAATTTCGTCTCTCGGAGTGGCATTCAAAGAGTAACACACACACAGTCGGCAATGCCTCGATTGAACGCGACTTTTCTCAAGCCCGACGAAGGGCTGTGCTCTGAAAACTGCACCGGGAGCACAACGGAATACAACGATGACGAATTTTTTCAACAAATGTCCATTCTCGTGCGCTCGTTTTCTCACCGTTTCCGTCGGGAAAAAAGCGTGAGAATTACATCTCGTCGACGCAGAAGGGGTGGAAGAGTCTTGGGGTTTTATGTCGGTGCGGAAAATTTGTCAAAATACTTTTTATTTATCGTCGATATGAAAATTTGTCGCTCCAAACGGACGACGGTCCATAGGGAATTAAAACTTGAAAAAACGTCATGAATATAACGAATGAAAAAAAAGAAATTTGAATTTTAAAAATGTCCTCGTTTGGGGTGGGTTTAACGACGTTTGAAATTTTTGCCCTTTTTCGCAAAAACGTGTTTAAACTACAGAGCAGTGATTCCGGAAGTCCCCGAGCGAAAAATTCAGTTTGGGCATAACAAACACCCTAATACAGATGCTCGCTGGTCCTCTAACGAATTTACCATTTTAACGGTACAATTTGCAATGATCGGGAAGCTTGTTCCTGCTATGTGCAACCGAAATTTGGTGTACCACGAGCATGAGGTATGAGGCGATGTCCTCGGTGTGTATTACAACGCGACGGACGTTCGATTTTGTACCTACAAAGCTAAACATTGGAATTTATTCATGAGTCGGGATTACCAGCCGTTATTGTTCTTATCGTTTCGATTGCTCGTCGGCATTCGACCTAATCATCGCACATTCATCGACGTTTCCACCATTCATTGCACGTTCGTGCGAAAAAAAAACAAAACGAGATAATTCCCCACGGAGATTTTTCCCTCGTCCTAAAAACTCACTCGTAAAAATTGACGAACGTTGTTTTTTTTTGTCAAAAAAAGTAATTTTCAAAAAAATATCGAAAATTTTGCCGATTATTTTTTATATCTCTCGTCCAAACGAATTGAAAGTTGAGACGGAGATCAAATTGATCATGGGTGCTCTCGGAGGGGTGAAAAAATGGTTTGATACGGTTGAAATTTTTTTTTTTTTTCAATCTTGTTTTGAAAAACGTTAAAATTGTGGAAAACGTCTACTTGGGGGATGAAGGACACCTTGATGTACGCGTATATGTGTAGGTGTTTTTTTTTTGTCAAAAAAAGTAATTTTCAAAAAAATATCGAAAATTTTGCCGATTATTTTTTATATCTCTGGTCCAAACGAATTGAAAGTTGAGACGGAGATCAAATTGATCCTGTGTGTTCTCGGAGGTGTGAAAAAATGGTTTGATACGGTTGAAATTTTTTTTTTTTTCAATCTTGTTTTGAAAAACGTTAAAATTGTGGAAAACGTCTGCTTGGGGGATGAAGGACACCTTGATGTACGCGTATATGTGTAGGCGAGGTATCGAAGCTTCGGAGCTCGCGCCATAAGTAGGTCACCCCGTTGGGGGTGCATGCAAAACCGCAGCGACCGGGGGGTTGGTCAAGTCAGCAGAACGGGGTAGGCCGGGCATGGTGGAATGAAAAAGGGGGACGATGATGAGCAAGTGGCTCAGAGGGGAAGGAGAATTCACACGAACGCGGTGGTTGCGTTGATCGTTAAATTGGTGGGACAAATGGTCGCCCCGAAATTCGAATCGAATTATTCGAAACAGCGAGATGATCGAGAGGAATTTATCGAATAATTCGCGACAAACTCGAATTTAAAAATAACCACGAATAATCCCAATAACTTCGAAAAATCCACGAATTATTCAAAAGCTCGCGAAAATAAGCAAGAACTCGGAATAATTCCGCTTTGATTTTCAATTTTTAAATTCCGAAGTTTTTCGCAAATTTTCGAATAATTTGGAAAAATTTGCTAGCGAGTTGAATTTTTTTTAAGAAATATTTATCTTCTCCGTGAAATTGCTATTAAACTTTGTTCGTTTTAATTAGTTTTTGCCGAATCTCCTTCGCAAGACGCTCGAAGGAACGGCTGCTTTTTCCATTAAATTGGAAATTTCGATCGTCGATGTAATACGTCAAACGCTTCTGTATACGTTTCTGCTGTGAATTGTCACATTGAAGCGGCAATTACGGTGATTCATTACGCGGCGAGTGCTCATACCCAGAATCAATAGGAATTGTTTCACTCGCTGTACATTCTCGAGGCAAAACCTCATTCATTCCAACTTGCCTCGTTCGTTGAGTTTCATCTGTCGACGCAATTGCGCTCTCCAACTTTATTTCTTTGTACACTCTTGTCCATTCCGATGCGACGAACGAACTTGCGATCTTCTCGAGAACGAGTTATTCGACCGGAATACTCATTTTCGACCGAAAAACCATTAGTCAAAAAAAAAAAAGTCTCACGTTTGAAAAAAATAAACATCCCTCACTGCTGATAAAACCGAGAGTATTCTTCGCGATGACAACATTTTTTGTCATATTTCTTTCAGAAAACTATCTACTGTACCTTGCGCGCCGTCTCGAATTTTGAATTTATCAAAAAAAAAAAAAAATACTCGCGATAAATCGATAAAATACTAAACATTAATTTTACGATTACTTTTGAGAACTCTCTGCTCAAAAAGATGACGGCTTTCGGAGAATCGCAGATTTTCGGGGCTTTTATTTTATTTTCACGTCGCATCGAGCGGAAAAATCAAGCGAAAAATGATGGAGATGGTAGCGTCAATTATTGCGTCAATTACGCGTTTTATTAAAAATAAAAGACGCCTCGTGCATTTTTAGAGTATTCTTCGCGATGACAACATTTTTCGTCATATTTCTTTCAGAAAACTATCTTTTGTACCTTGCGCGCCGTTTCGAATTTTGAATTTATCAAAAAAAAAAAAATACTCGCGATAAATCGATAAAATACTAAACACTAATTTTACGATTACTCTCTGCTCAAAAAGACGACGTCTTTCGGAGCATCGTAGATTTTCGAGGCTTTTATTTTATTTTCACGTCGCATCGAGCGGAAAAATCAAGCGAAAAATGATGGAGATAGTTGCGTCAATTATTGCGTCAATTATTGCGTCAATTATTGCATCAATTACGCGTTTTATTAAAAATAAAAGACGCCTCGTGCATTTTTAGAGTATTCTTCGCGATGACAACATTTTTCGTCATATTTCTTTCAGAAAACTATCTTTTGTACCTTGCGCGCCGTTTCGAATTTTGAATTTATAAAAAAAAAAAAATACTCGCGATAAATCGATAAAATACTAAACACTAATTTTACGATTACTCTCTGCTCAAAAAGACGACGTCTTTCGGAGCATCGTAGATTTTCGAGGCTTTTATTTTATTTTCACGTCGCATCGATCGGAAAAATCAAGCGAAAAATGATGAAGATAGTTGCGTCAATTACGCACGTTATTAAAAATGAATTTTATTTTATTTTTTATTTTATTAAAAAATAAAAATTCAAAGGCGATGTTCGCACCAATCGGAGTGATTTTTGAGAACTCTGTGCTGAAAAAGACGACGTCTTTCGGAGAATCATAGATTTTCGAGGCTTTTATTTTATTTTCACGTCGCATTGCGCGGAAAGATCAAGCGAAAAATGATGGAGATAGTTGCGCCAATTACGCGCGTTATTAAAAATGAAAAACGCCTCGTGCATTTTTTGTTTGATGAATTTTCGTTGAACAATTTGGCAAAATCGCGCGAATGTTAATAACAATGCACGAGTGAAGCAAAATGGTGGAAGATTGAAGAAAGGGCGTAACTCCTTGATCGAAGCGAGTGTACGTCGCTTCTGGTACAACACTCGGTATATAAATATAGGAGCAGCGGTTGCAACGTCACGAATCGATAGTGGCAGCCCCCAGGCAAGCCGGTTGCCGCTGGTTCTGCTCCGGTGGGTGGTTATAGTGACGGTGCTGCTGCTCCTGGTTGCAGCCAACTCGCGTCGCGCGCTATACCACTCGCTCGCTTAATTCACTATCGACTTTTCGAACCTTCGCAAAGCCACCTTGTCGAGCTTACGCGAATCCATCTTGAAGAATTTTCCTCCTCATTAATATTCCACGTCTCGCATTTTTGCAACGCAAAGAAACACACCGACTGCGGAAAATAGCGTGGAAAATCCGATACGTACTTCACTCCGACAATTTTTTCCCAAAAAAGTCTCACGAACGAAAAAGTCGATTCGGCGCTGTCTTTTCCAAGTCGAAGAATTACATTTTTTTTCATAATGCGGCAAAGTTAAGCTTTGAGACGTTAAATGTTTTTTTGGATTACAGCTGTTTTTATTTTTTGTCATTGATTTTTCTAGAGTTGTTATTACTGTTGGCATTATTTTATGCGATCTCGAGAGAGCATCTTCCTTGAATTGTAATTTGATTGCAATTTAATTTAATTGTAAATATACACTGTATAGATCGCGGCACAAATGGCTTCCTGCGTAAGCTTCTTACCTCTGGATCTTGGCGAATCTTTTACATCGCAATTTGTCCGGAACTTTCGATTCAAAGTAGTACAAGTGAGCGCAACCACGGTGTGCACAGACGCTTATTTCTCTCTTTCGCGGTAATTGGTGCAAGGGAACAATGCTGTGAGAATCAAAACGAATATTGTGAAAATAAAATATTCACGCGATTTTTCATCAATTTTGCCAATCACGTAAAAGAATAAAATACCACGGCGAGAAAAATGTTATTGAAAAAAAAGAAATTATTCCAATGTGAAAATATCGATCGAAAAATCTTGGAAAATTGTACGTTGACGAGGCACTTTTTGGGCTGCGAAAAATTCGACGCAAAAATGGTCCATTTTCGAGCAAATGGACAGGCTTTTTCGATCGAGACGAATAATATTAGCGAACACAGAGGAAAACGAGGGGGAAAAAAACAAAGCGCGAAACTCGGCCAGCTTCGGCGTTGTGACAATCGCAAGTGCTTTGAAAAAAAAAAAAGATAAATGCTCCTTCGCGTCCTCGTTATAGTTTCACGTTTGATCGAAGTTGCTCGAGGGGCTGCTGCGATCGGGCTTCTCGCTCGTTGCGACCTACATTTTCTCTCATACGAGCCGCGAATTCCGAGATGGAAGCCCATCGGCAAAATCTCTCTCGATTCCGCGCGTTCCCCATTGTTGTATCGTTCGGGCGAGCGACACCATGTTTTTTTTTTTTTTTTTTTTTTCAATGATACCACGTCATTTTTACGCGTTCGCGCGCAAAAAAAAAATTCCGACAAAACAAATCTCGCGAATGACGAGTAATATTTCCGGAATCACTCGTAAGATCATTATTATCGTTGGGATGAAATGGAAAAAAGGTCGATCCTTCGGGACATGGAAAAAAAGGAGGGACGAATAAATATCGAGACCAATTTGGACTTGAAAGTGGCAATGGTTTTTTTTAAAAATTCGTTAAAAAAAACTCCAACGGTACCCACCGCTTGTAGAAAAGCCTCTTACCGATCAATAAAAAGAGACGCGAACCACGTTTGTTTATCGCGCGGATAGATGGCGTTTAACAGCGGAAAGCAGGAAAAACGAGCAGGTGCGAATGAAATAATCGAGGGATGACGATTATTTCGGTCGTACGTTGGGTGCTAGGTGTTTGCGACCGTACCTCGAAAACGTTAAAATCCACCCGCTCGGGGGGTTGAAAAATCTTCCATCCGGCGAACTAAAAATACCGCCGTATTTCCCTGACGGTTTTTCGGTGAAAAAAGGAAATAAAATACGCTCGGCTCGAGGCTACGAAAATCGATCGTTCTTTTTAAGGGGGTCGTCCTCGTGTCCCGATCTCCTCGGCGTTTAAGTGAAAAAACAGGCGCGATTTCGACGAGGATAAAACGAAAAAATTGATAAGGACCATCGAGCCCGTACGGGGGATGCTGGAGCTTTTCTCTTTCATTTTTGCACTCGTTTCATCCCCTGCACTTTTCGACGAGGCAAACTGCTCTCCAATTTTCGTTATCGGGTCCTTCGGAAATCGGCTATGGTACTCTGGAATCTGTATATATATTCGCGAAACGGAGCGCGACTCCCGGATGCCTTCGATGAGCGGCCGGACGCTGAGAATCGCGAGGCGAAGCGAGGACGAAGCTGAGAGGAGACTTGTATACGTATTAAGGGGTGAAACGCGAGAATCCCCGGGGTTGAGGGGGCGAGACTCCGAGCTCTCGCAGCGAGGGTGCACATCTCCTCTTTTTCCACCCCTCATCCTCATCCGCCTTTCTCCCCCACTCGCCCCTATACTCTCCTCTGTGGCCGGTGGCCGAAAGGGCGGGTCGCGCTCTAAAAATCTATATCACCCTCCACCGGGTCTGACCTATATATAAACCGTCCTCCGCACTGGGTCACGCCAATGCAGCCGCAGCTACGCGACCCCAAAACACCCCGCGCGTTCTCCCTCCCCTTCCGCATACGCACTGACGATTTTATTTTCTGCTTATATTCGCACAATTCCGCGGTACGTAAGACGAACCTTGAATTTAATTCATCTTTTTTATTCTCGCTCGAAAATTTGTTTATCCTCGTTGGAATCGTTGTGATTCATCATCAGCAGACTAGGGGATGATTCGCGGAGTCTGGGAACGATCGCGGTATTGTTACTTTTTTATCGTCAATTTTGCCATTTTTTTTCTCCAAATTTTTCCTTCGTTTTACCGCTAAAAGCACGTCACACGGAGAAATCGTGCAGCGAAAAACTTTTGAGACGACTCCGGGCACGTAAAACGCACCTCGTAAATATTTTCACGCGTGGAAGCTTTTTCGTGTTGCAAAATTGTCGGTTTACGAGCCAATGGTATCCTCTTTTTCTCCCTCAAACGTCGTCTAGTCGCAATTTGAACTTTTTACGGACCTTCGAACTCTGCAGAGCCCTCGAGGGTGAATAATAATTAACGGCGAGTTCGTAACAACCCCTGAAAAATTAGCCATCATTTTTTCATCAAACTTCCCAAAGATCGACACCGAAAATCGTTTTAAAAACTTAAAAATTTCCAACAAAAATGCCGCCATTCAAAAATACAATATCCGCTAACAATTATTCCATCAAAAAACCGATTTTATTTCGTTTCTTCGAGTCGAGTGATTGATGTTTTTCACAATTGGCACGAACGAACGTTCTTACACGGATCACGAGCCTCGTGTCTTGAAATGTAAAAATACATTTTTTTTTCAAAAATTCAAGAAAAAATGGGTCAAAAGGTAGGACGAATGCGATGATAAAATGCAAAATTTCGAATAAAATTGACGTACTTGTGAAATAAAAAAATGTCTAATAATCGTTTGATCGAAAAATCGGATTTATTTCAATTTTTATTTTTACATCGATCGTTTCGCCTCGTGTGTTTTAATGGAAAAATAAAAAGTTTTCAAAATTCAAAAAACAAAATTTGACTCTTTGCGATGTAGTGCAAAAGGAATGCGACGAAGGGGGGGAGGGGGGGGGGGAGAGGATGAGAATGCGCTGTTCGTAAGTGCGTCTAGGAATAGAACTAGCCGGGCCGAGAAAAGAGCCGTTTTATTCGCAAGAGAGTCCACCGCGGGAGTCCTCTGACCGTACGACGTAAATGCTCGTCCCTCTAAATTCAGAAACGAACGAGCTCATCGCCTCGTGTCTTGTTACGAATTCACGTTCTCGCATCCGTGACTCATTCATCGCAGGCCGATCGTGGACCAACGATAAAAACATCGTCGCATCTCCTTCTCATCTCGAATTATCTTCTAGTCTCGCTAATTATTCGACGATTGAAGAAGAAAAATAAAGAAATTGTTCGATTTTTGCAAAAAAACAACCACAAAGATTCGTCGCGACTCGCAATTTGGAGCACGAACCATTTTTTTTGTTTTTGTCGTTTGTGAGAATTGAAATTCTTTAAAGAGAAATAATTATTTTGTAAAAAGTCGGATCTGTTCTTCGATTGAATTTTTTTTCGAAATGTCATGGCAAATTGTCCATCGGAATTTGATAATTCCGATCTGAATTCGACACCGACGGCGTCACGGATGAAGATAACGATACTTTAATGATACTCGCGTTGCCTTCCGTCAACGACGCAGGCTCAAAAATGACGTAGAGGCTAAAGAAAATGCACGAACGATGATTTTTCATTGATTCAGGAAACGAGAATCGCGGGAGAATTATTTGCGATTTTTTTTTTTCATAGAGGAACAATATCGTCGTTTAGAAATAATTGTGTGGAGAAAAACGGTTGGTTTTTTCGTTTTTTTTTTTACTCAATTTTGCTCGAGCGTCGGAATCGCCAGAGTGACGAAAGAGAAAAGAAAAAAGAAATGGCTGCTGATTATTTTACGATCGAACGCGATTGCCTACGCGTTAAAAAGTTTTTTTTTCTTTTTCGCGCGATCGTACGTACGCGGAATAATGCCGATGAAATTTCGTAACGCACACGCGTGTTTTTGCGATTTGTTCGACAACGAGCAACGCGTTTTACGCGTGCAACCGACTGATTGCACTCGCAGCCGTGAAGCACGTCCATGTGTACTTGAAAAGTCAATTCAGATAACAAACTTTTACGAGCATTCGCGCATATAATACACGCTAAGTTTATTATACACAGGAGCGGTTCGCGTTTCGCGTTTTGCACTCTCGATATTTCCTCCGACGATGAGAAACACAGTTGTCAACGTTTTATATCGTTATTATTCTCTTTCTCTGCTTTGCCAATTGCTCGATCGATCGTTTTCGAGATTCTTCATTGCCGATGTTTTTAAGGAAAATGAAAAAAAATACATCGTACTTGAATTTTGTTTCGCAATTTTTGTAAAGAATAATCAGAAGCATATAGCAAATTTATTCGTTTTTACGAATTTTTTCAACGTTTCTTTTTTTTGTTATAAATATAATTTTGGAAAAAATGCGTTTTTTTGCCCGAGAATTTTCCATTTTTTTTCTCAGTTCATACGAGGGACAATTACCACATCCGTGATTGTACGATTGAATTTTATGCTCCAAAGGAATTTCAAAGGCTGAGAGGAGAGAGGATGAAATTGGAGTAATTCCGCCAAGAGAGGCGAGGGCAAACATTTTGTAAGGTGTTTGTTTTTTCAGGGCGTTGAACTGGCTTTTATCTCGTAACCGGAATAATCTAGTCCAGGCGCTCTCAATTCACACCTGTAACTCTATACGGAAAATCATTTTTCTTGTCTTTTTCTTCGTTCTTTCGTAAAAATATTCTCCACTCGGATGTACACCGCTAAAAGCGTTTCAACTAATTCATAATCAAGTTTTCTCAATATCACCACGTCTTTCTCAGGCTCGTTTGATGCTTTGGATTGAAAGAAAAAAAAAAAATTCCAAGCTCGTAGGAGAAATAAAATGAAGTTTCGTAATTCAGCACCAAAAGTGTGTCAGAATTTGTAAAAATTCCAAGGATTTCATGGGAACATTGAATATGAAATAAAAAGTTATTTCCGGTCACAGTCGAGTTCCCTGTAGGAATAATTTCGAAAAAAATCGTTGCAAAAAAAATGGAGCAAGATTTTTACGTCGCTCGTGGTTCTTCGAGAGCTCGCTGCTTCACACTCGCTCCACTTTGTCCCTTCATTTTTCCCACATTTCCCTCGTTTTTCTCGTGTAAAATTCCCTCCAACCTCTCCTTTTCTTATCGCTCTTTTTGCCTCGTTCGTTTATATTCATCGGGTTTTTTTTTTGTAAATTCCATTATTCTCATCTTTTCCGCCCCGAGATGACAAAACTCACGTTCCATTGCCCTTTTTTTCTTCGCGTCTATCCTGCCTCTTAAATTTTTATAAGCTACGCCAACGACGCTCACTTTTTCGTAAGGCAATCGCACATCGCAGCGCTCTTTCGCGCGCGATTCTCCCGCACGGAAATGAAGACTTTATCCGAATACGAACAACTTTTGTTCCACTTTTCTCTCTCGCGCGTTTGAGCACGAGAGTTAATCTTCTCAGGAAATCACGACGTTTGAATAAATTCGTAATTTTTCAGCGAAATGAAAAAAAAAAACAAAAATTCGACTATTCACGAATAACAAGGTTCGAACGTTCTTTAACAAAATTGTTAAAGAAAAAAACAAAAACTCCGAAATGCTCCGAAAATTTGTATGATTCCCCTGCCGAGTGAATTTTTTCGTAACGACACGAATTTCAAAAGAGTGTTTCGAAAAAAAAGAACATTTTCCCGAACGTTTTCAGAATTTTCCTGTATTTTTTCCAAAGACTTATTGATCACGTTTTCATATGATTATTATTGAAAATTAATCACACAAAAAATGGTAGCCGGGTGAACGAATTAAATTTTCAAAAGACGTGCGTTATTTCAGGCAAACAAAATGACAAATTAGTCTTTAAACAAAAAGTCGCATCTCCATACCATTGCACGGTCGTTACTATAAATTAATCAAAACCAAAAAGGAGCAAAAAATTCATTCGTTTCACGAGTTTCGCGAGAGTCCACTTGACATTTTCATGGTAAAAATCGTCGAGACGAATGAAAATCTCGAGTTTTTCTCGACGGATATTCGTGGAAGGTCGTCCTGGCCAGCAGGGCGGGGTCCTTCCTGTCGTCGTGGGCGGTTTTGGTTCTCGTTGTTCGCTTGAGCAAAGTCACAAGCAAGAGTACCCTCGGTATATTATTGGATGAACCCAGAGGAACTTCCACTATATGCTTTTCCATGTACACACACAAACACACACACAAATCTGAGCTGCACTGAATTTGCATTGTAAATCCCCAAGTCCGGGCCTCGCAAATACTCGCTTTCCCATTTCCATCCACGTACTCTGATATCAGATATATACGTACTGAAAGATTGCACATTATATACAGGGCGACCCACAAAAAGTGTACCCAAAGTGATTCCGCGTGATATTCCGCAGCTAAGCTGCTCATCCGTTTGTTCTTTTCCTTAAAAACGAGAAACAACAGACTTGCAACATTTCGAGCCAATAAAAAGCCCAATTTCGCCATGTGGAACGAGCTTCCGGTCCTCCCGAGCATTTTTTGAAAATTTTCTCGCTTTTCGACTTGAAACTGTTCGAAAGAGAAAGTGAGTAGTCTTGCTGGGCATGTAATCCAGCATCCGCAGCTTCCGGACCCTATACTTTTCGTGAATCATCCTGTATATCGCTGCGGAGAGAGTAAAACGCGCGATTGGTACAGCCCTGACCTCACAGAGCTGCGGGAACCCCAACGAAATCACACGGTGCCGCTTTCGTAGATTTACCATATCCCGGATATGCATTTCGAATGCATTTTCAGCGTTCACCTTTCCAGACCGTAGAATCCAATCCGGATCACTTTTATTTCCGACCATCCATCTTTTCGTTCGACCTCTCGTTTGCTTCTAAACCTCTCGCCTTTTCTCTCCGCCTCCATCTCTATTTCTTATTACTGTTACTGTTTACGAACGAACCTTGTTTTTTTTCGAAAGTCTCGGGATAAGGAATTTTCGGCATTCAAAGAAAAAATAGTCAAAAATCTGTCAGCAACTCGCTGGTATGGAGAAAATGGCGATTAAGGCAGTTGCTTAGCTCAAAATATTTATCCCAAATGTGTCCCAAAGTTTCGAACGATTTTCGACAATTTTGCGAGTCGTGCAAGGTTTCGCGCGATGTTTTATTTTTTATATTATATTTTCGAAAACGAATGACGATTCTCCTGTTTCCGTAATCATTTTTCTCCCCAACTGCTTGCAAGAGACAAGGCGAGCCGCTTGTTTCTCTCCGCATGGTAAAACTCGACATGCCACCAGGTTACTCTTCGCGATAGCGAGTAATCCGATCGCCTTTGAACAGCAGAGATTATCGAGCACGCCCAGCAGGCTCAGCCCCGGCTCCGATTTCGACGATTCCGCTGTAAAACCGCTTGCTCTCGTAAGTTTCATTTTTTTCCCTCATTTTTTTCCCAGTCGGGTTAACCGTATATCCCTCGCAGCAAGTGCATTCGAATAATAATCTCCTCTCTCCCAATTATCTCGCGTGGCCTTTGAGATCGAGGATTTCAGCGATTGTACAACACGAATCGGCATGAGTAACATAAAAAAACAATCGGAATCGTTTTATTCCGAAAATAACGATTTCGAAAAAATCGCTCGTTCCTCGATCGTTCGCCACGAGAGAAGCGACGGAAATACGAAAATTCGATGTCGACGAAGAGTTGACGAAATTACCGAGGATTTATGACGAAATAAATACGATTTTTTCGACAACTTTTTCGGAAACGATGATTAAATACCGCGCGAGCCTCGGTGAAGTGCCGACATTTTTTCATGGCAAAAGTGCGAGTCCGCGAGGCGGACGACGATTTATCGCATTCGCGGCGGCAATTTCATAATTCAGCCAGTCGCCTGTGAACGCTTCGCTCGATGTTTTCCAATTCATTTATTTATCCACTTTTTTTTCCTTTGAGGCATTATTCAAGGCCGCATTAAGCGCGACAAACGCGTAAAACGCAGGTTATACCGTGTGTAAAAGCAGAGAAAAAAGTTTCCGCGGTAAACTTTCAAGATTACGGTTATACACAGGCACGGCGTAAAGTGCACAACAAAAAAAACCTGTTAATCGATCACATTCGTTCCTGGACATCGATGTACGAACGCCATTTTTTTTTCTTCCTTCAATCAACGTAACATCGTTTTTCCCACTTCCGTTTGGCGATTTCATCGAAAACCAATCGTACTCTCTCGACACCCGCGTGCGTTTCCCCGATTTTCCGCGCGAAAAAAAGCCTTTTTCGATCTCGAAACGAAGAAAAAATACGAAAACGCAGCTTGTTCGCCGCCAGCGGGAAAAAAAGTCACTTTGTCGCCTGATTTTCACGCGTTTGTCAACTCGTCGGTTTTATCGGTAACAGAGTTTCGAACTAGGCCGCAATCGAATCGATGAGTGATCCTTCCAACCCCCCCGCCCCTTCCGATCGTCTCTCTCGGTGCACTTTATCACCCGTTTCCCAGGCATTCCGACCGCAAATACGCATGCTTCTGTTGAATATTCCATGATCCGGTGTCAGAGGCAAAACCTCAAAACTGGCAAAGTTAAATGTAGTCGTACGCGCTGGCTTTCGAGGCTCTTTGAAGCTCGGCACGCTCTGCGGCGGGAAACGGTGAATTTTGCAAGTTTCGAAATTCGAGTTTAAGGTAGTTGCGGCGCTCTGCACGTTTTTTCTCTCTCGATTATTCTCAAGGATGGTGTGTTTCGCGTTGCGATCGCCTTATCTCGTTTATCGTCGCAACGAGACTCGATCCTCGCGCCGGCACGTGCGCATAAAACGTCGACGAAAAATTTTCAACCAGCTCGATTGTTATCGCGGGGACGAAACTGAGTTGATGATAAAAATTGAGGCTGTAATAAAAATCGATAGCACCGAATACCGATGGTATTTAAAAATGAGAGAAAAAAATTGAGCGAGATTAATTTAGCACGAAACGATCAACTTTTTCGACGAGCTTTCGGCGGACATTGTACGTTAGGGAGGTTCAAAAAAAAGCTTCGACGAAGCTGTGCGGCTTTCGATGATAAGATCGAGATTTTTCTCATCGCAAGTTTCCATTTTTTCTCGAGAATAATTCGAGAAAAATCAGTATTTGCGTTTTTCGAGCGTTAAACTTTCGTGCGTACCTCGGTCTCGGTATAAATTTATCGAGAAACAACTGCGCAGAACGTGCCGCTGTAAAACTCAAAATCCAACGTCAGACGTCGACGACAATGCCGGCAGATAAAAGTATGGTGCGCCGGCTAATTATCGAAAATACGTTATGAGGAAATAAAAAACGAGAGACGAAATGTGGGACGAAACGAAGGAAAGAGAAAAAACACGCTTTTATCGGTTGTCAAATAATCGTAAAACGTTCGGTATATCAAGAAAACAGAAAAAAAAAGCACGATCCTCAACTCGTTTTTCTGTATACCGGAAGAATCGAAAAAATTAACACCGCGATAAAAATTAATATTTTCTCGTACATTGTTATTATTATCATCATCATGATATTAATATTTAATATTTTTGTACTGTCAATGATTATATCAATATATTATTGTGTTAATGTTATTATTTTTATTATTGAAGCGATTTCATCGAATTTTAGTCGCGAAGAATTTTCGATGGAAGAAAAAAGATATCAACTCGAAAAAACAAAAATGAGAAAAATAACGAAGTCTTCGAAAGCGTGGGCGTTTTGACGCCGCACTTGTACGGTAAAGTCAAGGTGAGACGAACGAGCCGAGCCACGTTTTTAATTCCTCGTCCGATAAGATTGCGCAAAGAGAGGAAAAAAAAAAACGTACACCGCGTTGGTAAGAAATTTCGAATTTTTTTCCATGAAACACCGCGCCGCGATTGTTTCGAATACGAGTATCGAAAAAAATGACGGTATCCGACGATTCCTCGACGAAAAAACATATTTTCGCTTTCGAGCCAAAAGGTCAGGGTCCCCGGAAAATTCGACAAATTTTCAAATCGATGGAAAACGAAAATGGGGAATTTCACAATGGGAACGCCATTCGCGCGCGTTTCCGTACTTTTTCCGATTCACGGAGCTTCTTTTGTGCGAAAGCCAAACTGAAATGCACGCCTGTTTGTAAAAATGCCTCGTGACCGAGATAAAATAATGATGGCGCGGTTTGCGAGTGTTTCTTTTTTGCTTATTTTTTTTTACTCTTTTTACTCACTTGTTTCAACAACTTTGGCGAATCGCGGCGAGTTTCGAAGGCTTTTCCATCGCGGGCTTTCCGTTTCGCGTTACGCGAAATAAAATAATCATCGTAATGCACGCAGAAGGCACTCTGGTTGGATCCGGGCGAAGCAAAGGCGTTCGATTTAAGGGGTTACGTATGCAGGTTTATTTTTCAAAAAATTCGACGATTTTTGAAGAATAAGATAAGAAATTTCGCCTTGGATCTCAAAATTGAGATTCAACACCGCGGTGGAGGATAGAAGACACGAAAAAGAAGAGGAAGAAAACTGATCGAGCACGCTTCCATGAAATATCGGAATCGCCGTACGAGGCGTTTGCGGGGTTACGTTTTTTTTTCGTTTTTCATTTTTTTTTCGTCCATTTATTCAGTTCGTTTTTTGTTACGCGTTTTACGTTGGCGGTAACTCCGAAGGGGCACGCTTCTGTATTCACCAGACGTTCCAGGTCACCACGTAATCTCGGTGAACGAAGATGGATCGATAGAGCTTGCACCGTACGCCGCGCGATAGTCAAGACGAACGTCGAATAACTCGGTGAAAATCACGAAACTTTGGAATTTTTTTTTTCCATCGTCACGTTTTTTCGTTTTCCTCTCAGCGCTCACTGAGTCGCGGGGAAGCTGCGCGGATGAGAGTCGAGAGAGGAGCGGCGAGGAAAAACGCAAATAGAGATGGAAAAATCGGATGCGATACGATGAAAAAAAAAAACCGGAAATAAAAGACGAAGGAAAAAAGAATCGCGCTCCTCGCTGCACCGAAAAAAATTATTTGATATTCCGCGATGCTGCTAATTGCTCGTAGCAAAAGCCTCCGCTCTCTGCGCCGCTAATTGCCTCGCTGCATCTGTATCTTCTTTGTCTTTTTTCGTTTCTTTTTTTTTTTTTTTTTCATTCTCGAATAATTTTCACAATTCCACCGAGCTTTGTTCGGTCTGCGAATTTATTTTACAGGTCGCCGAACATCACCTTTATTCCTCGCGAAGTATATTATTCGCGATTCGTAATGTGTATTTTGCAATTTTATTCGATAAATTATGGGAGGGAGAGGTTGGAAAAGCAAATATCGTGTCGTCGAAATTTTTCCTCGGAACACAAAAGGCTTTCTTTTCAAATTTCGAAACCCGACAAACGAGTCCTCGTGTTTTCTTTCATCTATTTGGCAAAAAAACTGCTCCAAAGTACTTTTGAGTATTTTGCAAAAAAAAAAATACTCCAAAGTGCGAGTGCTCGTCCAGCTGATGTTTCGATCAATTAATTTTCATGCAATTTCATTCAAGTTGTACCATTTTTTATTTAACTTTGAAATAATTATAAAAAATACGAACAAAGACAGACTCTCGTACTTTGGAGTGCTTTCTTTTTTGATAAATGCTCCAAAGCTCCAGCTTGCGATACCTGCGATAAATACAAAAAACTACATGGGCGATTTACACAGAGTACAATAATCATTCGCCTGCATAATATGAATCTTCCTCTCTCCCTCTCTCTCTCTCTCTCTCTCTCCCAACGATGGCATCCAAAGAAAATGTATTTTCGTAACTCGACGGAAATAGCTGAGCTTCAACTTCTGCTAGATACAAGGAGAATCCGTGTATAGAGAGAGAGAGAAAGAGAGAGAGAGAGGGTGGAAGAGGGGAAAAGAGCCTAGCGAGTCGCGAGGGAATTGGGTCAGAATTCGTCGACGACGGAAGACGGTACCGAAGAAAGTTTTCCTCCCCTGTTATATTCGCCGGGGTGAGCTTTCCAGGGAGGGATATCGGTTTAAACGAGGTAGGAAAATATACGAAGGGAGAGAAGCGAGGGCTGAAGAAGAGGCAAATTTATACCGCCCGGAGAGAGACAACCTTCGCGGGACCGTGAGAGGAGAGAGATAAAGAGAGAGAATCCGAGATGGATGAAAAGAGGATTCGAAAGAAGGCGATTCGAGCTTGGGGGTAGGAAAAAAAAGCTCGGTAGGAAAGCGTAACTGGCACAGTTCCCCGCTGCTTAACGGCAAACATTTTCCTACCGATTTTTTGGTACTTCCAAGGTCTCGAAGAGAGGAAAGCTGTTGGGACGAAGGGCATTCGCCCGCGCTGTTTAGGTTCGTCGACTCGATGGGTGAAATCTTTTTTTTCATCTCAGAATTGTTTCCCTTCGTAAAAAATCCCTCGATTTTACAAAATTCAACGAAAAATCATGATTCTTTTTTTTGATGATCAGAAGTTTTTCAAAAACATTTTTCACTCTTTTCTCAATTGCTCTCGAAGGAAAATCGCAAGGTGAAAACCAGGGGATGCTGCCTGCCCGCTGAGACAGCCGGTCCGAGAGCGATCTAAATTTAAACACAATTCTCGTGCGCGTTTCTGCGTTGCATAACTCCTGGCGAAGCGAGTGCGTGCAGCCACGAACGCAGAGACGAAACGCGACTAACGGAATAATCCTCTGTGGGATACACTTTGATGAGTGAAAAAATCGATCCGAACGAAGATGCACAAGGCAGAAAGGAGCACGACGACCCCCTTAATCGAATGAACGATTTTCGTGGCTTTCAAACTCTGGGTAGCTTTTTTTCTCGTCCTTTTCGAACATATTTCCGATTATACATCAAAATTTCCGCCTCGAAAAAGATGGCGAAAAAAGATTCAAGTTTCTTTTGTTCGAACAAGAGAAAAATTTGAAAAAAACTTTCGCAATACGTGAATTATTGATTATTTGCCAAAAAATCGTGTGTTTTTGGGCGAAGACTGATGAAATTTTTCGGCACGAGAGGAAGACGGTGTGTCGATGAATCTCCGATGTTATTATTTCCCAAAATTGTCCCGATACTCGATCGACGAGCTATTTTAATCTCCATCTCCTTTCCCACCTAAATACGAACATTGTACCGCGATAAGCTCTCGCGACTATTCCACTTTTATCAATCCACCTTCGGAGTCTAATCTTCACCTCCCATCATTCCTCTCCGACCAATGCGTTACGTTTAATAACCTCAAGGATTATCCAGTTTACGATTATTTCATTTCACAAGTATAACAGTTCGTCATCGGTTTTGAAAAAAAAAAGGGAAATCATTTTTCGAGGAATTTATGAATCGGAGATAAGGAAACGAGCATTCGAATGGAAAAAACTCTATCGAACGCTGGAACGTTCAGTTATCGATGAATTCCATAAATTTCTCAATATTTTCGTGATACGGCAGGGTCGAGCGACGAATTTTCATTATTTTCGTTACGAAAGTCGTTGGCATAGAATTCATTCGTGAGATGCGTTATTGCATTGCATTAAGATGCAAAAATGAACGAATCCGTTCGGCATGGAGGGAAACAGAGTTTTCCAAATATTTTCGAAACGTCTTATCGCACGTACGTTGTTGCGAGATGAGAAAATCATACGATGAAATGAGTTACGTTTCGTAGGTCGTAATGAGCAGCCAGAGAAAAGTCAAACGCGTTGGATTCTCCGAGATTGAAGCAACGAATCAGGAGGATGAAAAAAGAAAAGCGGAAAGTCGGAAAAATCGACGACTCACTTGTTGGTACCGCGATAAGCTCTCGCGACTATTCCACTTTTATCAATCCACCTTCGGAGTCTAATCTTCACCTCCCATCATTCCTCTCCGACCAATGCGTTACGTTTAATAACCTCAAGGATTATCCAGTTTACGATTATTTCATTTCACAAGTATAACAGTTCGTCATCGGTTTTGAAAAAAAAAAGGGAAATCATTTTTCGAGGAATTTATGAATCGGAGATAAGGAAACGAGCATTCGAATGGAAAAAACTCTATCGAACGCTGGAACGTTCAGTTATCGATGAATTCCATAAATTTCTCAATATTTTCGTGATACGGCAGGGTCGAGCGACGAATTTTCATTATTTTCGTTACGAAAGTCGTTGGCATAGAATTCATTCGTGAGATGCATTATTGCATTGCATTAAGATGCAAAAATGAACGAATCCGTTCGGCATGGAGGGAAACAGAGTTTTCTAAATATTTTCGAAACGTCTTATCGCACGTACGTTGTTGCGAGATGAGAAAATCATACGATGAAATGAGTTACGTTTCGTAGGTCGTAATGAAAGCCAGAGAAAAGTCAAACGCGTTGGATTCTCCGAGATTGAAGCAACGAATCAGGAGGATGAAAAAAGAAAAGCGGAAAGTCGGAAAAATCGACGACTCACTTGTTGGTACGGCGAAAGCTGGAGAAGATCGCGCTCCTCCGTAGGCGTGACTTCGAAAGTTGGCGTCGGTTGAGGCGGATAGAGATTGCCCTTGCCGGGATACGAGGTACTCCTGCGGAATTTCACCGGGCTTATGTTCGACGGATGTCCCTGATTGGCGCCGGGATGCCCGGGAAACGTTGGACTCGGCTTTCGTCCTTGAAGCCCAGCGGCCGCAACGACGGCGGCGGCAGCGTGAAGCGACGAGTGCAAAGGTGGTAAATTCGGCACCGATCTGCCCCTGTTCCAAGGGGATAAGGCGGGACTGGGCGCGTTGGCGGGTTGAGGACCACCGCCCCATTGCTGAGGAGGCTGTGGTCCACCGGACCAAGCCGCGTAACTTTTCCCTTGAAGATAAACTCCCGGATGAGAGGTAGGCTGTTGTTGCTGCTGCTGCTGCTGTTGCTGCTGCTGCTGCTGCTGCTGCTGTCCGACTTGAAGTCCGTGCCTGGTGCCGGTTGGTCCAGCGGTGTTTCCCGCGTGTTGCGGAAAATTGTGACTCGCGGTGATGGCGCGTCTCGAGCCGGCGCTCGAGCCCGCAAACAGGCCCGCTGGACCGCCGCTCGGGAAGTTTTGAAAAGTCGCGATCGATCCGTTGACCGGTAAGGCGTGAAGACCCGCGTCGTCGGACGCCGTGGCCGCCCACAAGCTCGGTACCCTCACGGGTTCCGAAAAGCCCTGAAGTACCGATGTGTTTACGCAACTGCCGATCATGTCCTTGTCCCCGGAGGTCGCGAGAACCTGGGGGGCTGCGACCATCGCGTTCGTCTCCGCGTCCGATGATTCCTTCGACTTGTCCTGTGTGCCGTTGCCCTCCAAACTCCCCGGTGACAGAGGCGCCTGCTTTCCACTCGTGCTTTGCTTCTCGATCAACAATTCGTCCTGCATTGTGTTGACCTGCTGCTGATGCTGCTGCTGATGATGATGATGATGATGATGATGATTGTGATGATGGGGATTTTGATGATAGTGCTGCTGACCAGTCTGCTGCGGATGCTGCTGATTGTTGCTGGCCAGTATCGAGATTGATCCGCCGTCGTTGCTTTCCGACGAGGCACTCCCGCTGCTGCTGCTCGAGAAGAGGCTCGTCGCGACAAAGTCCCCCATATACCGACGGGCTGGACTCCCTCAAAAAATTCCGCAATTATCCGGACGATCGGGCGAATGCTCCCTCCTTTCTTGCGAGAATCACGCCGAACTGTGCAACGCTGGACAACGACTCGTTCATAAATTACGCCAGAATCCAGGGGCAGACAAGGTACGACAGGGATAGAAAAAGTCCACGATGTTCGAGGAAGAATTCTCGACTGTTTTTCTTGCTCGAATAATCTCTTATTTTTTGTCGCCTCGACGAAGAGAGCGCGCTTTACTCGAGCGACCCGAGACCGACCCGGACGTCGTCAACGTCTCCGAGCCGAGCACGCGAGCCAGCTATCGATCGCCACGCTCATCAAGACTCCACAATACACCACCCGGAAGACACGGGACTCCACCAATTTTCCACAGTTTCACCGTTGCGTCTTTTCCCCTCTCTCGTTCGCCAAATTGCGCCTCGTTCGTCGTTTTCACGCGATCTCGGCTCTTTTTTCGTCGGTCGACGCGAGAACAAAACGCGTCTTCGGGAGATGCTCTTCAGCGGAACTGACGGTGTGTGCGCGCCGTTTCGGCTACAGGGCACTCTCCTCCTCGTGACTCGCTGATATCCAGGAGAACCCGCGCGACGTCCTGGGCATTCTTCCACCCTTGATTCCCTTATTTTCCACCCCTCGCGACGAATTATTCCTCACAACCGGACTCGCGTTCGGACCGCGAACTTTCTTCACCTCGGAATTCAATTTCTCGTTCTCTCGACGAAAAACAAAAACAAAACCGCGTTGTACGACACTTATTTGCCGAAAAAAAAACCCCGTAAATCCTCGCAGTTCGCCACGTGAGTTTCCGCTGGAAATTAAGGTGGAAAAGCGATACAAACCGAAATAAACAAAGCACAAACTCTCGGGGTTGTATATCCACGACCCGCACTACCCGATCATCGACACTCCGCACTGTAAACAAAATTCTAGGAGGCCCGTTTTCGATACACCGCTGAGACTTCCGAAAGGCGAAGCACCACCGAGCGCGTGAGAGGGTTGATGTCAATAGTGGACACTTCAAGAGGGGCAGGGAGGGGTTTTCGAGGTTGGCAGCGGAGACGAAGCGAATCACCGACACTCCGAGGGCTCGCGAACTGGGCTACCGGGCTTCCTCAGGATCACACGGGACGACACTCGGCAAACGCGCCAGTTCTCTCGATCACCGAACCTTTCGCCTTTTCTTCTTCCTCTTCTCCCTTCTCGAGGGTAGAAAAAGCAACTAAAAAACGCTGACGCAGATTTTCTTATCGCAACCGCGCGTTACAGCACCATTTTCGTGGGAGGCGGACAAGTCAATCGCCGCGTCATCGAACGATCATTGATTCTCGCGAACCGGAAGAGGAGTCGACGAGAGCACGCTCGATTCCATCCGCCTCGCTCGTCGATTTCAAAAGCCAGCGACGATCGCACTTGCCAGCCGATTTTTCGTTCTCCTCTCCGAGGAAAAGTACCAACGGACGGGACACCCACGAGCGGAACCTCCGACGAATTTACCTTGAAAGAGCGATGTCGCGATTCTCATGGCATCCCTCTGACGTGGTGCTTTTTTTTCTCGTCTTTTTTCACTCTTTTCCTCCACTCTGGTATTTTATTGCCGCGTATCCTCCTTTCGAGGCTCGTTATCGTCGCTCGACGCGTGTATTATCGTCGTGATACTACTCCGTGGACTCGCGCTGCATGTACTACGCCCCTCCACCAGCTGCTCGTGGCCCGCGACTCGCTGCCGCCTCGGTGCCGCCTTTGCCTGCTGATATGAATATATATATACATACATATACTATGTATGCTTATATACATGCATATATATATATAGATTTTGGTCTCGTGGAGGTGGCAATTTGGTGGTGGCTGCCGCTGGAGGTGGTAGCGGTGGTTGGTTGTCGTGGTCGTGGTCGTCGCGATGCGTCGCTGCCAGTCGCCGATACTCTGTTTCCTCATACGAACTTGGACAATTTTCTTCTCCTTTTGCCTCAAGATCCTTCTTTTCTTCCGCCCTCCACTTGGTCGAGGCTCATCCGCGAGAGCTTCTTCCCGGTCGTTCCATCACTGATCCTGCATTTCTTTCCCCCTTCAAGCTCGGTGTGACACAGTTGCGTAATAAACGGGGCTGACGACGAGAATCCGCAGCGACAATCAGACTTTGTTTCTCGAACGAAAGAGCAACTGGCCGTCCAACATCACTGATCAAACTTTCGGTTTACTCCCACGGATTTTTAGTTTTTTTTTTTTTGAAAAATCACAAGGTTTTTATTATTTTTTATCAAACTCGCATCGACACACCGGAAAACTTATTTTTCTGGACATCAGGAGCGGTTGCGTCGCTGGCGAGGGTCTCTCATTTGTCGCTCGCGATCTTGGCAGCTGCAATTACGATCGCTTCTCTCTTTTTCTTGTTCATGTTTGGTGCTCGTTTCATTTGCTTTCCCGGTTGCTGGCGATCGTCGCGGAACAAACAGTGCCAATTTTACTACTCGATGATGGTGGAAGTGCCGCTGCTGCTGCTGCTGCTGCTGCCACCGCTTTGCTTCTTCTGCGCCTCCGCTCGATGCCTCTCTGTTTCTTTCTCGATTCTCCCAGTTCCTCGCTTAATCCGCTACTACTTCCTCTTCTCGTGGCTGCTGCTACTGTTGATGGTACTGTGCTGCTTGTCCGGCGCTGACGATTCTTTGCTGATACTTTTATCTCCCTCTCTCTCTCTCTCTCTATCTCTAGATTGCTGGTGCTGCTGCTACCCGTGTGCGCCGTCTCCGTTCGCACACACCTTCAACATTTTCCGTGCACGACCAGAAGGTTTCCCACCACGACCATCACATCGTATGGTTTCCTATACGTCGGTTGTGAGAGAAAGCACATCGGAGCACGCACGCGCCCTGGGACAAACGCACCCCCGGTGATCCTCCCCCGCAGCGAACGCCATGAACCGACGACGACGGCGACGACGACCACGACGACCCAGCAGCCACCACCGGCCAAAAGCTCAGGGTAGTGGGGTTTCCATCTCTCTCTCTCGCGCTCTCTCTCTTGCTCTCTCTCTCTATCTTTCGTACTTTTCGTTGTTTTTTTTCCTCCATCTTTCCTTCTTCTGTACTACGGCACCTCGGAGCCGACGCCGGCGTCGTTCGACAAACGACGGAAACTTTTGCCGAGCACGTGCCAGGATCGATGACGGGGGCTCTCTCTCTCTCTCTCTCTCTCTCTCTCTCCTCCTCTCTCGGTCGTTTACTTTTTCCGTTTGCTCCAGTCTTTCGTCTCGCTTTGCGACGTACGAAGAAAATCCTTCCTTCCTATCTAGCTTTCTTGCTCCAAACTCTTTTTTTTTTCTTCTTTTTTTGCCAAATCCTCTGTCTCTCTCTCTCGCTCTCTGACTGAGCTCCGCTGCGTGCTTTTTCCGTTCCCTCGTGATATCGTTACGCGCACGTTGATTCCGTTGCTCGATTCTTCGTTAACGCCGTCTTTTTCATTCTCCTTTCCCCGCACAATTCGTACTCTCCTCTCGCTTCGATGTTTGCCGACAACGGCCTTTTGATTTTTTTCCCTCAGTTGTTTCAATCCCTCATCTCGGCTCGATTTTGTTCCCGAGTACGCGTCTTTCGCGTGTTAATTTAGCTTCTTTTCTTCGTTTTTGCATTCTACGTTGCGATCGTGGAGTAAAAATTTCGAAAATCGCGAGAATAACGCAGGAGGAGATGGAGGGACGTATTTCTCCTCTCAAAGTACAACGAAAATCTCCGACGTTCTCCAAAAGTGCTACTCGTTTCGGTAATCGCGAGACAAAAGTTTGAAAACGCGTTTTTTCGAGGTATTCAACCTCGTGATTCTTCTCAATTTCAGGACGAAGCGAAGCCGCGTGAAAAAGCAATTTGTATCGCAAAAGTTTCGTGAGCGTTTGGATGCGGATTTTTCTGTACGTTTTCAGGTGCTGCGAGCTTGAGAAATTTGCGGACAAGTGCGTAAAAACGCGCGTGGCTCGAAGATAAGCCCGGTAGAATCGAGTCGCCGAGGTATGAAACCTCTCGGAGTCGCTGTAATTCAAAGGAATCGGCGCTGCGTTAAAAAAACATTCCATCTCACGAGTTATTTTTGGATAGCTGCCTTTCGCGTTTGATATCAATTTTTTTTCGTCAAACATTCCCAATCTTGCTCCTCGAACGCGGATGATTCCGTTTATTCGCCAAAATTTTTCGTTCGCACAGCATGTACCGCCAAACGTCGAAAAAGAAAAATTGCCACACAAAAATGGATGAAGAATTGATAATAAAAAATTATCGACAAATCGTCGATGAAAAAATATCGAAAAAACTCGCGCGGATGATAATACGGAATTTGGTTTTTGTCGGCGAAGCCAATTTTGCTAAAATCTCGAGCGGCGCTCCAAAAGTATGACGAAATTTTCGAGAAAGCACTCGTCAGATATTTCAAAATCATATTCGCTTCGAAATTCCTCTACACGTTCGAGCGGATTCGTAAAAGTTTTCTCATCGCGCGCACCAACAATTTCAAAACCGTATTATTTCGAGAGTAAAATTCAACGCGATCACCCAACTCCACTCGGCGAAATTAGCGGCACCGAAAGTTTCCTAAAAAAAATGGGAACGAGCGAAAGACACTCGTCGTCGATTTCGCTTTTTTTTTTAATAAGCTCGAGAGACAAATAAATATAATTTTCGCTATTCGGTGGAAGAAAAATACCAATCTTTTTCCCGTTCGAAATTTCATCTCGGAAATTCAGTTTTATTACGAAAAGACTGCTCAAAATGGTCCACATGCGGGTTCGCGCGTATTTTTAGAGCGGCGAGTTTCCACGTTAGGCCCAAAAAGAAGAAAAAGCGATCGACTCTTTTTTCTAAATTCGTCTATTCCGGTTACATCGTCGCGAATGCTCGCGAACCCGGTCGTTGATTCGTGACGCAGAGAGCAGAAAAAAAAACGTTTCGCAGGCGTTTTTTTTTCCTCTGGATAACTTTAGCGGTCCTTTCGTCTTTTTTTTTGTTTTTGGGGAACTCGATTTTACGAGAATCGCTCGGCATTTTAGCTGGGGAAGAAAAAAACAGATACGGAATCCATAGAACGATGACATGCGCGGTAAGAAACTCGGTTAACGCAGCAATTCGACCGACTTTGCGAGCACCGTCGCACACGTATACTTAAACGCACGCCAACAGCCGGTATTGTGTAACCGCGGTATTGATAAGAGCCCGAAGGCTACACACACCGTCGAAACGATATAAGACACGTGTGTCATACATCTTCGCTCGAATACACGACCGATGCGAGGCCTATTACGTTACATCGAGGAATAAGAAAAAAAAGAAAAAAAGGCCATATCTATATGCTTTATTCGATTTATTCTAAATTCATTGGTTCGAGGAATAATCGATTTAAACACATTTCGGTTTCGAACGACGAAAAAATAAAATGGGGGACAATGATATTATGAATAACGAAATTTTCGTAAGTAGACTCACGGTACCGTGCTCTTGTGAATCAACAAATTACGGAGACTGAATGAATTTAATGACGCAATGAGTCGTGATGAAATAACGAAGTTACCGACGTTCGACACATTTTTCATACGTAATTTATGAAAATCGGAAAGTGGAAAATGAATAATAAAAATGTTTGACGAGTTGATGAATAAAATGGTGCTTTTTGCTGTCGAAATTTTGCTGGTTATTTATTGCTTGCGCAAATTGGGAGGGGAAAGAATTTGGGAAATATTGAAAACCGTCGGTAACGGGGAAAAGATTGCACAGAGTCTACAGTGAAATGGAAAAATGAGAAAAAATCGAGGAATGACGCAAGGATTCTTCTCGATGAGAATAGAAATAACGAGAAAAGTCGCAATGCGTCGCCGAAAACGTCGTTAAAATACCGCGAGAGTACGAAATACAAATATGGAGGAGTCGACGCTGCACGATCGTAAAATATCGTATACGTAAGCGCAACTCGAAACGAATGCATAAATTTTTCGCCTACCGCTCGTACGTTAATCATTGCGGAGCCGTGTGTAATTTATGCATCAACATTTGCGATATAATCCCACTACCAAATGGCAGAGAGACGCTCGAGCTTCAGACATGCTGCAGCTTAAACGCGCGTCTTCATTTTACGCTCGACGTGTCGTTCGACCTTGATTTAAATACGAAAAAAAAACGTTTTTCCTCCGATTTGTTAAATTAGATGCCGGGTTTTTCGGACGAGACATCACGTGCCAATTGCATCACGGGTTTCATAACCGTGTTGAAAGAACAAATGAATATGTTGTGTGAAAACTAATGTTTTTTTATCGTATTTGTGTATTTTATTACTTGTACTGAATATAGCTACGTATAATTTCTTCAAAACGCTCAAAGCCCGTTCATCGCGAGTGTACAGCGGGTAGTACACCGTCAGGCGCGCGGAGACCGTCGATTCCCCCATCGATGATTTCCTATCGATCTTCCATCGATATTCGCAGAGCTTTGTCGACGATATTGCGCTTTTCAACGCGTTGTTGCAATAATTTCCCACGAAAACATCGGTCTATTACATTATTGAGCATAAAATGAAAAAAAAAAAACCATAAATCACGAGTTTCTGTCTTATCGGCAGAGTCGCGCGCGCGCTCGATGGATTCAAATTTCCAATATGGCCGCGGTGCGCGATGGCGCGCTACATCGTTGATGCGCGCGCGTCACCTGACGGCCCTCTTTTTCTAGAGGCGTTCTGTGTGTGTGTATCAGTGTGTATGTGTTAACTCGGTAGTAATGTTTGGTTAATGTCAATGAACAGCCGGTCAAATAAATAATCTCGTCCCGTCGTCGATCAATGGTTTTTCCGGTAAAGAAAAAGAAAAAGAAAATCTTGTCCGTCGACTTCAGAGTTCCGGGGTGCGATAAATTACGAGAAAAAGAAGATTATCGCGACGAAAAGTAGCATCGAAAAATCATTCAATGTGTCGACACGGGCAAAAAAACGAATTTGTAAAACATAACCGTCTCGTCGATAAGTCGCGCGGGTGTGTGTGTGTGCTCTCTGCTTTAACCTAAAAAAAAACGCCATTTGAATAATGTCAGGCATTTGAGATATCCCTGGTTCTATTCGAATCTGAATAATCGAGAAAAAAGAAAAGAGGAGAGAAAAGAAGATGAAGATGGAAGATTTTAACGAGGGTGTGGATGGTAAACTCGCCTCGAGAATGCGAAAAGTCAACCAGGAACAGTTTTTCACTCTCGTCCGGATGCATCTGTCCTTCGAGTTGGATCTCAATACAGAGGAGTGAGAAAACATGCCATTTGATTTCACCGTACAAATATATACTTTTTTTCAATTTTCTTTCAATATTTTTCGTCCCTTTCACTTCTCGCTGCATCCAAGATAATAATGGGGAGAAATAAATCGTTCGTAATGAAAAACAGTTCGTCTTTGCAACGTATCAAGCATTTTCAAAAATACGAAAAAATCCGCCCGAATTGTATTTTCATTGCGTCAGTCATAATCTCCTATCGTGCTTTCTTTTTAATTTCGTCAATTATTTAGTCAATTTGTCGCTTTCCCGAATGCAAATTTCCGACATTTTTGAGTTTTGCAAATTTCGCAACTGCAGTGGGACAAGAAATTTCATTGAAAATTTATCGCTTCGCGTTTGCAAATTCCAAAGTAAAACGGATTTCAGCGGGGACTGTGTGGGCGAGAAGGCGAAATTGAAGAAGTGGGGTTTGCCGAATTTTTCGAAAAAGTCCAAATCGTCCATGAACCTTCAGAGGGGAAGCGAGAACGCAGCTCTCACTCCGCAGGGCATGAGTCGAGTCAAACAGTTGATAGAATATTTGTCGAAGGAGGAATGTGAGTACACAAAGAGGGCGCCGGCACTTTGCGGGACTCGTCGCGGAACAAAGCGTAAAAAACTTTAAAACGACAACCGAAATTGACTTTTTCTCTAAGGCATCGTGCAAGAGGGTATATTTCGAAGAACGGGAAAGTTAACGAGGCAGCAGGACCTCAAAGCTGCGCTTTATCAGGGCACGGCCTTGGAACTGGAAGACGGACCTTACAGCGTCCACGATTGCGCCTCGGTGCTGAAGAGTTTTCTCGCGGAGCTCCCGGAGCCGCTTTTGACAGAATTACATTATCCGGCTCATTGTCAGATAGCCGGTGAGTTTTAAACATTTTTGAAGAGTATCCTGTGTGGAGCGGAAGATTGAAAAACATGAACAACAGAATTCGACTTGAAATGTTTTCCATTTTTGTTGAATTTATCTCGTTTTCGTTTTTTTTTTTTCATAATTTCAGAGCTTTGCACCGCCGACGCGTCTGCGACAGAATCGCGTCTTTCGAGCTCGCTGCAGCTTTTGCTGTTGCTGCTTCCGCCCGTGAATCGCGCGTTGCTGCGCCATCTTTTGAATCTCCTGAACAAAACTGCGACCTTCGAGAGCAGCAACAAGATGAACTGCGACACGCTGGCCACGCTGTTCACTCCGCATCTCATGTGCCCTCGCAAATTGTCGCCGGAAGCTCTACACGCGAATTCCCAGCATCTCTCGGGACTCGTCGCTTTTATGATAAAAAAGGGCATCGAACTCTTCGAAATACCGCCGAAATTGGCGACCGACATTCGCGCTTATTGGGTCGAACAGGAGAGAAAATTGCTCAGTCCTAAAAAAAATGACGTAAGTACGACGCTGTTCGGGATTATTGAAATTTGCACGAAAAATGGAAAACTTTGAATTCTTCGATGAAAAGTTTGACAAATTTCGCGTATTTTCATTGAAAATGGCCCGAGAAACGATGAATTTCTATGTTTTATTGAAATTTGCACGAAAAATGGAAAACTTTGAATTCTTCGATGAAAAGTTGACCGAAAAACTTTGAATTTGACAAATTTCGTATATTTTCATTGGAAATGGCCCGAGAAGTGATGAATTTCGATGTTTTATTGAAATTTGCACGAAAAATGACAAACTTTGAATTCTGCGATGAAAAGTTGACCGAAAAACTTTGAGTTTGACAAATTTCGTATATTTTCATCGAAAATGGCGCGAGAAATGATGAAATTCGATGTTTTATTGAAATTTGCACGAAAAATGACAAACTTTGAATTCTGCGATGAAAAATTGACCGAAAACTTTGAGTTTGACAAATTCCGTGTATTTTCATCGAAAATGGCGCGAGAAGTGATGAATTTCGATGTTTCATTGAAATTTGCACGAAAAATGACAAACTTTGAATTCTGCGATGAAAAGTTGACGGAAAACTTTGAGTTTGACAAATTTCGTATATTTTCATTGGAAATGGCGCGAGAAGTGATGAATTTCGATGTTTTATTCAAATATGCACGAAAATGGAAAACTTTGAATTTTTCGATGAAAAGTTGACCGAAAAACTTTGAGTTTGACAAATTTCGTATATTTTCATCGAAAATGGCGCGAGAAATGATGAAATTCGATGTTTTATTGAAATTTGCACGAAAAATGAAAAACTTTGAATTCTGCGATGAAAAATTGACCGAAAAACTTTGAGTTTGACAAATTCCGTGTATTTCATTCGAAAATGGCGCGAGAAACGATGAAATTCGATGTTTTATTGACATTTGCACGAAAAATGGAAAACTTTGAATTTTTCGATGAAAAGTTGACCGAAAACTTTGAGTTTGACAAATTCCGTGTATTTCATTCGAAAATGGCGCGAGAAATGATGAAATTCGATGTTTTATTGAAATTTGCACGAAAATGGAAAACTTGAAATTTCGAAACGACATTGGTCGGGAAACAAAATTACAGCTGAACGAATCGATGTCGGATACAACGGGTACCGCGCACACGGTATTCAGTTTCGTCGATCATCAATTAACGGCAAAAGCAAACTCGACGCAGGACACGCAGGCGGCGCTCGCGCAGTTGTACGCCCACATACAGGCGATGCCGGAGTCGGCGAAGAAGCGTCGACTCGTCAAACAATTTAACAAGGAGAACGGGCAGGGAACACCGCGGCACGTCAAGCAATATCGCACCAAGAGTCTCGGTGATTCGATCAAGAAGCACATCTTTCAGAAGAAATTGTTGGGTCACAAAAAATTAATCGACATAAATATCGGCTCGAGCATCAGCAGATCCAGCAGCGAGGAGAACGTGATTTCAACGGTAAGAACGTCGACAATTTTCGCACCTTTCTTTTTCCATCCTCATTTCTCATCGTGTGGGAAAAAAAAGTCCACCATTACTCTTCGTTCGGAAACGTTCAGTTTTTCATCGTCATTTTTCTGTTTTTATCCATCAAGTTAGTATGATTTTACCGACAAAGTTCAGAACAAAACGATGACTGAACGAAAGTGAAAAGTAATCACGATTTACTTTCGCAACTTGTTTAGAAAGGACGGGAGCTCTTTTTTTCTTTTTTTCTCGAGAAGAATAAAGCTGTTGCAATTTTTTCGTTTTCTTCACCGAGTTTCCCAACGTTGAAAAAATCATAAAAATCATCTCGATTTATTTTCCGTCCCACACGACGAATCGCACGAAAACAATGCTTTCGAGTTCTAACAAACGTGACTAACGCTCTTTTGCAATTTCGCATGCTTAAAAAAAAAAAAAAACTGGATGACATCAAAATCGACGAAAAAGACGGGATACGAGGAGGTTGGTGGGGAAAAATCGGGCCAGCCGGCAAAAGCGTTGTTCAGCAAATCGGACGACGATCTCAGTACCGGAAGTTACGACAATTCCTTGGAGACGGACAGTCTTCTCCAGGTGAAGCGGATGAGCAGCAGCACGGGGAGTCTCGAGGCGTCCATTTTGAATTCGTACAGGGCGAAGAGCAGCCTCCGTCCGTCGAGTTGCGTCGACCTGAGCCCGGTGATGGACGAGTCGACGTTCGCGTCGAAGAAAAACGCCGAAAACAACGAGAGATCCTCCCGTTTCCGGGATAACTCCCGGATGGAAAACTCGGCGATGTTCGTCGGTTCGAATTCGCATATTTTCAAAAATTCCGTGACTTCCGCAAAATCGTCCTCCGGAGTTCGCGTCACGGGGACTCTGAACGAGGAAAATTCGATGGAAAATCGATTTTCGCGGCACAACAGCGAACCACCCGACATGTACTCGTCCTGGAGCGTGCTTGGCCAGGAAGGCGATGACAAACTCGCGAGACGAAGCTCCGAGCCGACGGTCGCAGCCGGGAAGAGGCCCGACGTCGAGATCGCGTTTACGCCGAGGAAATCCAGCGTCCTGAAGGAGCGTCGCGCTCCTCACCCAGAAGCGACGAATTCGCCGAACGAGAGGAAACGTCATGTACGCCGCGATGCCGTCGAAGCTTCGCCGATGCCGAGGAACAAATTTTTGCACGTTTACGCCGGTCGCACCTCGACGCCCTCCGATCTGCTGAGGAGAAACTTGACGAACGGGGATTACGCCCTCACGCCGATAACCAGCAGCGACAAAAGCATGAGCCCCATAACTCAGAGCACGACAAAGATGACCAAAGCTATGCAGGTACTCTCGTCCGAATATTCTTAATCGCTCGCCCTTTACGAAAAAGCGGAAGCTCTTTGCACGTTACAAACGAAAAAAATACATCGACAAACAGTCGATATCCGCTCGTCAATTAACTTTGCATTTTGTCCGCATTTTTCTATAAAAAATAACTATTCTCGTAGCTTTTTAGCTTTTTAACAATTAAACCGCGCACGACGATCTCGATTTTGTTTTTAATCGCGAAATTACGGAAAATACGAAGAGGAGAATGAGATAAAGTAGATCGAAAAACGATCGTCAGAATTTTAGATGCTATTTATCTTCAGACTTTTCCGAGTGGCTGCCGAGTAGTCGAAATTCCAGGTCCATTCAAGGACGTACTTCCGGAATCGTGAAAAACCTCGATCATCAAAGTTTACTCGATGTTTCTTTCTTTCCCGTCAGGAAACAATGATGACGCCTCGTTCCCGCAAACCGGTGATGATGATATCCGGTTCGAACCTGTGCAATCTCGCCTCGATGGACAGCAGTTGGGCCTCGAGCAGCCTCGAGAAAACGAGCGGAAGGAGCGGTCGTTCGATGCTGGAAGAATCTCGAAAGATCGATGGTGCGACGAGGGAAACGAGCGGGTCCCGCGATGCCAAAAGTGATAAATATCATCGCGGGAACAAGGAGAATCTGCAATACCGGCAGACGATAAAGAAGGGTGACAATTTCGTCGATACGACGGACGCGAATCGCGGAACGACGCTGCAGCGGAGCTCGCTCTCGATAACGAGCACGTTCCGAGAGTATCTGCTCTCGAGGAGCGTCCTGACGGCGTCCCCGGTCGACCTGAGTTTCACCTCGCGGACGGGCGATTTCGAGCAATCCGAATCGGACTTGAACATCCCGGACGAGGACGCCCTCTCCGACAGCCTTTTGCACTGCCTGAACGGCAACAATCCCGGCTCCGACACTTCCGGTATCGCCTCGGCCAACAGCGCGAGCACCTCCTCCGAGAAACTCGACGACGCGACCTCGTCGCCGAGGAAACGGGCCACCAGTTTGCATCGCCACGACTCGAAAAAATCCATCAGGAGCGACCACTTTGGCATCGAGGAGCTTCGAGAAAAGCACACGCTCAAGCACAAGCAGATCAGCGAGTCGACGTTGAACTCCGTCATAGTCAAGGAAAACGTTCAGGAGACCTCGTTCTAGCGATACTTTTCGTTCTCTCTATTTTTTTCAATAATTTAAAAGTTGCTTCTTATTTCTACTTTTCGCGTAATGGTATTGACTGATGGTCGTAAAAAAACGAGCGATTTTCACGCTGTGAAAAAACACGAAACAATCGGGTCGTCGGGGGAAATACTCTTCGCGCTTTTCCGTCGACCGAGAGGAACGTTCGGGAGACTTTGTTTCGCCAAAATATTCCACTTTTTTTTCTCGATTTATCGAACAGTTTCATGTGTGTATTCAATGTGCGTATTGCGAGGAAAAAAAAAGCAAAGAAACGTCAGCTGCGAGATTCAACCTCCGCACGCTTGTAAAGCGAGAACGTTTTTCGCCGAGGCGTATTTTCGATAATTATTCGACAATTATTTCGTGCGAAAATTGTGATTTTTTTTTGTGGTCTTTTAATCGTTGACGACGAAACACCTCGAGGATGGAAACATTGTTTTACTTAAAGTGTAAGTAAAGGTCAACGTAATTACGACACAATTATGCAATTTTTTTTTTTTTTAATGAGGGATAACAATGATCAATTGTCCCTTCGGCCACCTTTGGGAAAAACATTTTCTTTTTTTTTCGGAAAATGTTGCATTTATCATTACGCGGGCGATATTATTCGTCGGTGGATTAGACGCGAATAAATCGCGCCGCAACACCCTCGTAGCATTCTAATGTTTCGTAATAAGCTCCATTAGTCGAAGCGAGAAAGAAATGTAAGTGTCTCTTTCCTTTTTATATATAAATTTTGAACAAAAATCGAGACGACCATTTCCGCAATTTGCCGACCTTGGCGAAAAACCTCCCGAGACCGATCACTTCGTTTTTCCACCCTACTTTGGAACTTTGAGATTTTCGACAATTTTAGGAGACGAATCTTAAGCAATCAATCAATACCAATCTTGTTCCATTCATCCTTGTTTCTCTCCGCAATTTCGTGAAACGAAAAACTCAAATATCGGGAAGAGGAGAGAAAAGAAATGAAAAATGTTCCGTTAATTTCTATAAATCCACGATATTTGCAGCTTCAATCTGCGATTCCCGAGCTTGTCGCGAAACGAAAACTCTCTTTGAGACGCGAGAAGCGAAAAAGAAAAAGGAATTTCGGAGAAAACATTTCGGAGGAAAAATAATTATGAAGTTTTATCAAAGTATACAAAATCCTAGATATTTACATCGTCCGCGGAACGTACGTCGCAGCCTCGTCGATGTTTCACAATCGACCGAGTTTTATACGTACGCTGTTCACTTTTTTTTCTTTTTCCCATGCTTTTTTCGGCGACAGCCAAAATGGTGAAAAAAAAAAAAAGATTCGCCGTTTTTTCTCGCGAGCGTAAACATCGCGTCGAGCTCATCATCGTTTCGATGGTATCACGAACTTTCGTCTCAATCTCGTAATATCCCCTCTGAGAGTTTGGAACTTTGCGCGCGAGACGAATGACAATTGGAGGAGAGCGACTTTGTCGTTTTGGGTCAAAACATATCGTCGTGGCCAAGATCCGGAATGTACGAGAGACCTCGTTCCTTGAGCGCTTTGTTCATCAATCTCTCTTGATCCTGCTTCAGCTCCTGCTCTCGCCTCTGCGCGTCCAAAATATCGTCGACGGAAACTTCGGACAGCGGCAAGTCTTTCTCCTTGTCCCTGTCCTGAAACGACGATTTTCACAAAAACTCGAAAAACAAAAAAGACACGGAGAGCCGGTTCGACCGAACTCGACGTGTTTTTTTCGAAATATTTTGGAAATTTGAAAATTTCGCTTTTTTTTTGCATTTTTGAGGTTAGTTTCGGAATGAAAAAGTGTACTAACGATTTCGCCGAGAAGCACGACGTTCTCCCCACGGATGATGAATACTCCTCTGGGAATGTCGCCGTATTCCTTGCCGACGTGGATCCTCTCGATGGTGTGATGAAGAACGAGATTGGCAAATTGATCGACGCTCCTCAGATAACCGATGAGAGTTCTGCCGTCTCTCAGCAAAACCATGAGTTTTTCTACACGCGAAACAGAGAAAATTCACAAAAACGATGAAATCCATCGTCCTTGGAACTTTTACTGCGTTGGACGGTGAAAATAGTAATTCGTTGCAAAGTCGTATTTCGTCGCTTTTTGAAGACTTTTTCCTGGGAATTCGATACTTTTGTGCGTAATTTTTGGTATTCAACAATGGTAATGCGATTTTTGTTTGTTGCACTGTCGGAAGAGCACTGAGGTATTGTCAACAAAATCGTTTCGTTGTGTTGTCGTTGCGAGAAGGCGAAAGAAATTAAAGAAGGAAAAACACCGTGAAAATGAACGTACTGTCGAGCTCGTCGAGAAGCGAGGCAGTTCCTGGAACAATATCCATTTCGATTGTTTTTATGCAACAGCTCTTGTCGTTGGGAAACAAATTAAAACATAACGACGGCGATGATGCTGGAGAACCCGGCACGATAACGATTTGGAGGTTAGGAAAACCTCGAAACTTTCGTTTTGCTACCCCCCGAACGGTGACGGTAGTGAAATTGTCGCGAAAAGAGCGGTAAAAGAATTTTATTAATTAACGAATAAGAAAAGTGTGAAACGATGGGGAATCGTTTTTAATCGATCTCGTAAAGGAAAAAAGGGTCAGTTTCGCGATAAAATTAACTCTGCGCGGTGGAGAAATATCAATGGCGCGATCGATCGCGGGCGACGCAGGCAAAATTTAAAACGATGATTATCTCAAACGAAATTTCTTTCGTTTGCAAAAACCGAGAATTCTTATATCTCCGATAGACGTATGCATGTCGTCAGATGCAATTTTTTGGTGATTTTCCAACCGCATTTTTACCCTCGGTCTAAAGTTTGCGCGTAAAATTTTTCGAATTCGCGCTCGTCGCGAGACCAGCAGGTGCCGCCTCTAGCGGCGGATACCGAACTCACCGTTCCCTGTATATATCTATACCGACAACGCGGGAAAGGATTGATTGACTTTCGAGCGAATATATAAAACAAAAACGTGCAAACACTCGACACAGATGCGGTCAGTGTACTCGTGAAAGGAGAACGGCGAGCGACGCACATTGTGTATGACATTTGACAAGTGTACGACGCCGTATTCGAGTCCGATATCGTCGCGTTGTATTATTAGACCAAATTCGCGAATTCGAAAGTGCTAAAATCTGCGTTAATATAAAACGCTGATAAGCGGCATAAAAAATCAAAACGGCCATGTCCTCGACGACGCAAGTGGTCAGTAGCGGAGATATTTTCATCAATTTATTATTCGAAGAATACCAAATAAAATACACTTTCTCCTATCTACGACAGCATTTCCGCTTTGCGTTGTAACTTTTATCGAGCGAACATTAAAAACGCGCGTCCGTTGTAATTTTCATAAAAAAAACAGAAAGTGAATTCGCAACGCAAAAAACGAGATCTCACGGTTTATCGAACGAATGCTTTTGTCTCTCGGTTGCTTCTTTGTTGCCAGAAAAACAACTGCGCAAAATTACGCGCTCTAAACAAAGAAACTCGTGTATTTACGTCAGTCGGTGACGAACGCCTAGCAAAAACAGCTTGTTATCGTTCTTTCAATTAGAACGTCAAAATCGTTTTTCTTTCAAACGCCAATGCCAACAAAAAAGATTATTTCCACTTGCTCTAAAATTCAGATGCAAAAAGCTCGCGTGCCGATACAAAATGTATGAAAAAACCGAACGCAAAGATTAGATAAGAATATCGAAACAGCAACGATAAAGAATTGTTTTTCTTCGCTTATAACTTGCTTCTTTTACGCGTGCAACTCTGTTTCCATTTTTAGTTTACTCGCAGCTATATTCAGACCTCAAATTTCTCAAAATTCGTATCTCAACTCAAATTTGTTTTTCGAACGCAAATTTTGCAATTTGTGTTTCAGTTGAAGAGCGTAGGCCCCAAGTTGGTCCCCTTCTTCAAGAGCGTCTCCGTTTATTTTGTCCTTTTGTCCGAACAGCCGTCGCTTCTCACTGCGTGTATAAAATGCCTGCCGATCATAAGCCTCATATTTTTCGTGCTCCTTCACGGGATGAGCCTGTCCAAAGAGTGAGATTTTTTGCACGTGTCTAAACGTAGTACAAAGATTGAGCAATTTTTGTCGAAATTCGAGCTGCGTCTCGCACGGCGCTGCGGATTTCTACTGAAACATTTTCCGGATCTCCATGATTTTTATTCAATTTTTCAAAGACTCGTTTCTCCGCTTTTCTGATTCACACGTATTCCGCCGGTATGCACAAAAGTTGCTCGATGTTGCATTTTATTATTCGCCGTCTGATCGAAGAAGCGCGGTCGATGATTAATCGAACGATTAATTGTATTTTAGATACACATTTTCCAGGCGAATATTAGCCGGATTGGTGTTCAGTTGCATCGGCGATGCTCTCATCGTTTGGCCCAGCTTGTTCCTGGGTGGTATGGGAATGTTCGCGCTGGCGCAAATAATGTACATCACCGCGTTTGGTTTTGTTCCTCTTAACGCAACTTTGGGAGGATCCCTCTATGCGATATGCGGTCTAGGTACATTTTATTTTCCATACAGCAAACTCTGAAACTCCGAAATCGTACAAAGTCGAAAAGTGTCCGAAAAGTGCGAAAAGTCGATGTTGATAATGTAAGAGGTGGATTCGGGATGAAATTACGAGTCGAAATGTATTTTAGCGTTTTTTCCTACGACGAAAACCCGACGAGTTATCGCCTGTCGAAGTTTGAGTCAATCGGGCGTCTCCCATTGGTCCGACTGTTTTAATTAATAACTCAACGGGGCTTCGTCGGATCGAAAAGTGCTAAAGGACTTTTCGACTTGTATCTTCATCCTTGATTCAAGGTTAAATCATCAGCATCATACTTTTGGGACACCCTGTACATGTATAGGCAAATAAACAACGAATAAGTAATGTTGCAGTGATCTATACGTTGATGCCTGGTCTAAACGGTGTGCTTGCCATCGGCGTTCCGGTTTACACGGCCCTCCTCGCAACCATGACTTGGCGCGCGCTTTCCAGGGTCCAGTCTCAAGGAGTAAGAAACTCGTTTTTCTCGTTTCAATCGTCATTTACTTTTCCCTTCTTTTCATCCTCCCTTTCCCAATTTCAAGCTTTTACGCTTTTCGACGTTATTCCAGAAGAGATCTGCTACAATTTCCATTATCACTCGGCAATTATTATCATACAGGCACCTTGGACTTGGACGAAATTGTGCAGCGGAATGGGCAGCGTTTGTTTCGCGATATCGGATGCACTCTTGGGCTTTCATCACTTTTACGCCCCGATGCCTTACGCAACGGTAAAATCACGTTTCTCGACAACGTGCTTCTCTGTTCGATGGAAAAAAAAAACTACGCAAAGATTTTTCACACTTATCGTCGCTTTTTTTTTGGTTTCATTGTTTTTACATTGATTTTTTACATTGATTTTTGTAAATTTGCAGGTAACTATAATGCTGACGTATTACGCGGCGCAATTGGGCATCGCTCTGAGCACGGTGGACTCTAGAGAAAAAGACAAGTCCCTGGCCAAACGGTGAGACGTTGAAATTCCGAAATCTTAGAAAAAAAAAAACAAAAATTGTGAAGAAAAAAAACGTCTTTTCGCATTTCTCGCGCGTCTCGATGAGTATGAAGTTTTGACGATATCGCGGAGTATTATCGGGTCGGTCGGAAGTTCGATTTGACGTTTTTGACGATGGAGTGTCTGGGACGTTTTTTTTTGCTCATTCTTCGATTCGAATCAGCGTTTGAATTCCAACACTGCCGTGAGAATGGGGCGGATCGATACGGAACTTTGGAACGCGTTGCATTAATCATACAGTCGGACAAGTTTTGTCGTAACTTGGTTCCCGAGTCTTGGCGTTACTCACTTTGAACGATTTTTCTCTAAGGACACGTTAGGGTTGTCTCGTTCCTTTGAAGGATTCTTCAAACTTCTGAATTACTCCGAGAGCTCAGTTATTTTATGGTTGCAAACACACACACACACCTGTGTATAGTTTAGGGTGATTGCAAAAAAAAGAGGTCGATTTTTTTGAATATTTTTTTGAATCTCGAGCTCTCGTTTTCCTTCATTTTTTGGACAAACGAGGCTTTATTACACTTTTGATCAAAATCGAATGGAAATGAATTTTCGTAAAATTTCGAATATCAAGTTAAAAAGTTAATGTTAAAATTAAACATCCCAGAATTGAACGGGAATAATTTAATCGGATCGGGGGTGAAATTTCGAGCCGAAAAGTCTATACGCATTTTTTCGTCCGACGAGCCCCTGCCGAGTTATTAATCAACGTAGTTGGGCCAATCGGGCGCGCCGGAGGGGGGATAGCGCGCCTCCGATTGGCTCGAACTTCCGCGGTCAACAGCTCGGCGGGTTTTCGTCGTACGAAAAAATTCTAAAAACCATTTCGTCTCGAAATTTCATCCAGAAAACTACTTTGCATCGTTTTTCATCAATTTCCGGAACACCCTGTGTCGATTTTTTTTTTTTTGAGCAATGATTGTTGCGAGATCGCTCGGAGTTTGGGAATGAGAATCGAGACGCGGTTTTGACATTGAGGCGACGCGCAATTATGAATTTCCTTCGACAGACTGAACGACTGATGTTGTTGCGTGATAAGATTGATAGATAATTCGACGGAGAATCGCGAGAAATCGGTGTCTCGAACGGAAGGATGAAAATATGTGAAACGAGCGAGAGGCATCGTGAAATTATCGTCCCAACGAATATTTAACTCAATGTTTCCCGTAGCCTAGAAGATAGACCAATTATTCAAGCAGAAATCGTGAATAAAAAAACGTTTTTTTTTTCGTCTTTAAATCACACGATCTATAGGAAGTCGATACTTAAAATACGAATATTTAGTGAAGAATAGAGAAAAATTAGTTATTGACACGCGAATATTCGTTCATCGGTGAAAAAGTATCGACGTTTTGCCGTACAAACGTTGGAACGATGCTTTCATCCGTTGAATCGAAAATGATTCGCGAATCAGCCCTTTGGGCCGTTCGACGATTATCCAAGAATATTTTTGTAATACTTGCCACGATTTGAATGCCAACGGGTGCAAAAGACTTTCCGTATGATCAGCGAATTTTCGATATTCATCGAATTCTTTCGTTTATCGAAATTACGATTACGAATAATCACACGTTGAACGTTTTTTTTTCTCTAAATAAAAATAAATGTGCGATCTCGAGTCTCTTGGAAGCCAAAAAACCTTTGAAAATCCGCCAAAATCATACGGAAAGTGCATTTCAACCGTTGTTTATTGAAAAATGTTATGTTTCATCGGCATCCGAATCCACAGACACAGGATTAAAGTGTCTCAAAGACCCAGTGGTGTCTCTGCTCTGCGAGATGAGAAAAAAAATATATATATATATATTTCTGTACTAATTATTTAAGGATAATTGCGTGGCATAATTTTCTCAGAGAAAATTCACACCTAGAAAAAAAGGCGATCCAATAGAGACCAGTAAAGCGCGATCATCGCGCCTGGCTACATATATGGGGAGTTTCACCGCAAATCGAGAAGCGAAATTTTTTCAACAATTTTTCCCAACAAAATTCTCAACGGCGTGATTTTCATTACGGAAAAATGCACTTTTTGAAAATGATTCGAAGAACAATCATCGAAGTGTTTCGGTGAAAGTAACGCTCTGAGAAAAAAATTGATACTGGAAGGGAAAATTTTTCACTCGCCGATTTCACACGGAATACCCCATATACATATACAGGGTGTCCCAAAATACGATGTTGATAATTTACAGCTAGGTCGAGGATCGAATTCCGAGGCGAAATGTATTTTGAAATTTTTTCGTACGATCAAAACTTGACGAGTTATTAATTGTCAACGTTTGAGCCAATCAAACCGTGTTAATTAATAACTCAACGGGGATTCGTCGGATCGAAAAGTGCTTGAGGACTTTTCGACTTGGATCTCGATCCTGGATTCAGCATTAAATTATCGGATACCAACTTTTTGGACACCCGGTATATTGTTCCTTCTGTACAAACGTACACCAACAGTTTTCCCTTTGACGCGACGTACGTGACATTGAGTTCCATTAGATCCAGATGTGCATCTATTATTAGTAATTGGTTTATGCAACAGGACGTACCGATTGAACGCAATAGAATTCATTACACGTTTTACGATCGCGCGATTTCACGTGTTACTTTGTCCGACAACACTTCTATGCATTTCCTTCCATCACGTTCCTGATTTTGTAATCGACAATTTTAAGGATACATGCAACGAATAATCCCGACGGAAATACGTTGAAACGAGAGTCTCGAGCGTTCTAGATTATCTTGGATATCGAAAAAGTTATCAACAAATTATTCCAGGGAAAAAAAGACGTCGGAAAGTAACAGTCGCGAAAAAGGGCGAAAAATGTGTAAAAATTCACCTGCGTTTGGAAGAATGCCCGGAACATTTCTCGAGATTGTCGTTTTATTTTTTCAAACGATTCGTCAATATTTCGCAATTTTTGCAGCATCCCAGAGAACTCGAGATTCTCATTCCGACGTGTGTTTATTGCGAGATTTTTCGTTGCGTGCCTGCTTATGCATTTCCAAAGTCTCGATGGATTCTCAGGTTCCTAATTTTGTAATCCCGAATACCGTTGCATCGCGACGCTTTTCCTTTCATTTTCTTTTTCCCTTCGATGGAAAAAATAATGGAACTCTTTTATCGATCGATAGACCGAGGTAATAAAAATTCTGGGTTCGAACAACGGTTATGTGGCGTTGAAGATTAATGTACAGTCGAGATTAATTCACGCGGGAGAGGCTGTGTATAAATTATTTTTATTAGAAAAAAAAGGGAGGGCCGAAACACGATCTACGACAATTTCCGGTAGACGACGACGGTCGATTGATCGAGTTTTTCGATTATCGAAGAAATTTCGGTAATCGTTGTTTTTCTTCTACTTCTTCGACACGCCACATCATTTTTACGGCGACACCGAGATGAATCCCGTTATCCGAGGTTCTCTCGGTGTAATTCGATGTAATTCTATCGACGCACTTTGTACATGTATTTTGCTCGAATTTCCGGCACTCGGAAAAAATTACGAAAATCGATCCGATCGGACCAAATCTTCTGAAGATTTTTTCTGTATTTCGTGTTATTTTCTCTCGTCGTGCATTTTTCGCGTGCGAGAAATTGCGAGCCAATTTTATTGTAAAAAAAAGGAAACTATAGGAACTGAAATATATAGAAAAAAAAGAAGGACGATTTTGTTTTCGATGGAAAAATATTCCAACTTCATCGAGGAGAGCCTTGCCGGCCCTTTTTTTATGCGCTTTCATTAATTCTTCTCTGCATCTCCCTCCTTTTTCCCTACGAAAAGGAGTTTTTCAAAAAACTTAATAAGAAATTATGAATCCCGATTGGATTCAAATTTTTCAAAGATTTTCTTTTTCGTCACGCATCGCATTTTCCGCGTACGATCTTTTATCGAATTTTTTTTCGATTTTCAATACGAAAAGCGATTTTTTTTCGTACGGTCATGGTCGGCTCCGTCGTTTTTCAAAAACGACGGCAGAAGCGACTGTTCGCGCGAGAGATTGTTTCTTTTTGTTTTTTTTTTTCAAAATTTCAGTGAGAAATTACGAATATAATGATCCGTTTCGAATCTTCCGAAGATTTCTTTTCTTTTTTCTTTTCTCGTCCCGCAACGCACTTTTCGTGCGAGAAATTCGATCGCGTCTCGATGGTCAGAAAAATTCTAAACGAATAATCGGTTTTAAATTTTTGCTTTTTTGGTTTTCTTTTTCGCGTCCGCGACAGACTGCTTGGAACGCTTGATCGGCGGCTTTTTATCCTCCTTTTCCTTCTCATCCTCGTCGTTGTTGAAGTCGTAACGCGCGGCGAGTCTCTCCCTTATGAACAAACCTCTTATGAGTTTCTTCCAATTGTCGTAGATCCTCTTTTCGCGTTTTTCCTCCGCGCGTTTCATAGCCTCGACCTGCTCGGCTTCCCAAGCTTCCCGCAGGGTATCCTCGAATTCCTCGCAAACGACGAAGCCCTCGAAGGCCGGCAGTGCACCGCGCGTCCCGAAATTAAATCCCACGACCGCCGGTGAACAGTCGATGTTCAATTTTCTCGCCACTCGATTCAATCCTGGAACTTTGAGGATAATGGCTTTTCAGTCTTTTTGCTAAATGAAAATCCGGCGGAAGCGTCAATCGTACGTGAGACGCCGAGAGCAGCGATTTTATTCAACGACGGTATGAAAAAATTGATAACAAACCTGACGAATCTGTCGCGAGTTTTATCAAAATTGTTATTTGAACGAAAAAAAAAAGAAAATGTTCGGGAATTTTGCTTAAAAAAGGGAATTTCGTTTTTGGACGATGACGATTGGGTTTTCGAAAATTTTGATTATTTATTGGACAAACTTACGATTTATGTGGACCGTTCCTTTGGGCAACATTTTTTAACTTTGAGGGCAATCGCTTTTCAGTCTTTTTGCAAAATGAAAATCCGGCGAAAGCGTCAATCGTACGTGAGACGCCGAGAGCAGCGATTTTGTTCAACGACGATATGAAAAAATTGATAACAAATCCGACGAATCTGTCGCGAGTTTTATCAAAATTGTTACTTGAACGAAAAAAAAAAGAAAATGTTCGGGAATTTTGCTTAAAAAGGGGGAATTTCGTTTTTGGACGATGACGATTGGGTTTTCGAAAATTTCGATTATTTATTGGACAAACTTACGATTTATGTGGACCGTTCCTTTGGGCAACATTTTTTAACTTTGAGGGCAATCGCTTTTCAGTCTTTTTGCGAAATGAAAATCCGGCGAAAGCGTCAATCGTACGTGAGACGCCGAGAGCAGCGATTTTATTCAACGACGATATGAAAAAATTGATAACAAACCCGACGAATCTGTCGCGAGTTTTATCAAAATTGTTATTTGAACGAAAAAAAAAAGAAAATGTTCGGGAATTTTTCTTAAAAAGGGGGAATTTCGTTTTTGGACGATGACGATTAAGTTATCGAAAATTTTGATTATTTATTGGACAAACTTACGATTTATGTGGACCGTTCCTTTAGGCAACATTTTTTAACTTTGAGGGCAATCGCTTTTCAGTCTTTTTGCAAAATGAAAATCCGGCGAAAGCGTCAATCTTACGTGAGACGCCGAGAGCAGCGATTTTGTTCAACGACGATATGAAAAAATTGATAACAAATCCGACGAATCTGTCGCGAGTTTTATCAAAATTGTTACTTGAACGAAAAAAAAAAGAAAATGTTCGGGAATTTTGCTTAAAAAAGGGAATTTCGTTTTTGGACGATGACGATTGGGTTTTCGAAAATTTTGATTATTTATTGGACAATTTACGATTTATGTGGACCGTTCCTTTAGGCAACATTTTTTAACTTTGAGGGCAATCGCTTTTCAGTCTTTTTGCAAAATGAAAATCCGGCGGAAGCGTCAATCGTACGTGAGACGCCGAGAGCAGCGATTTTATTCAACGACGATATGAAAAAATTGATAACAAACCTGACGAATCTGTCGCGAGTTTTATCAAAATTGTTATTTGAACGAAAAAAAAAAGAAAATGTTCGGGAATTTTGCTTAAAACGGGGGAATTTCGTTTTTGGACGATGACGATTGGGTTTTCGAAAATTTTGATTATTTATTGAACAAACTTACGATTTATGTGGACCGTTCCTTTGGGCAACATTTTTGAACATTGAGGGCAATCGCTTTTCAGTCTTTTTGCAAAATGAAAATCCGGCGGAAGCGTCAATCGTACGTGAGACGCCGAGAGCAGCGATTTTATTCAACGACGGTATGAAAAAATTGATAACAAACCTGACGAATCTGTCGCGAGTTTTATCAAAATTGTTATTTGAACGAAAAAAAAAAGAAAATGTTCGGGAATTTTGCTTAAAAAGGGGGAATTTCGTTTTTGGACGATGACGATTGGGTTTTCGAAAATTTTGATTATTTATTGGACAAACTTACGATTTATGTGGACCGTTCCTTTGGGCAGCATGCACTGCTTGAAGAGATCGACGTTTCCGTATTCGTTCCTCGGTACGATGCCGTTTTTAGCTTCCGGCGGGACGTACTGCATCGTCTGCCATTTGCCGAACAACTCGAGAGGCTGGTCCTTCAATTTTACCCCCGAGAGCTGCGATCAAAAGGTCTTTTTAACGCTCACCTTCGATTTTGTAAAAACGAAAGAGCTGGAAAACGCGAGTTTTGTTAATATCGCGATATAAAACGAATTTTTGCAAATTCGACAATGCCGACAATTTATTTCTTTTTTTTCATTGGCCGATGAATCTTTTCGCTGTTTGAATTTTTCCAAGTTCACAGAGCGAATGAGGTCACCTTGTCGTATTTCGGCATGGATTTGACGATTTTGTACGCCGTCTGTGCGGGTTTGACGACGCGCGCCTTTTTCAGCCACGTTTCGCGCGAGCACATAGTGTGCACGCAGTGGCGGGAATAAATGGCCTCGCCGGTGCGCAAATGCCCGAGAGGAACGCAGTCCGGCGGATAGAGAGCTTCGAATTTCAACAGGTGCCTCGCGAGCGCGTACAACGGATGTCCCTTGCACTCGCCCACCGTTTTCGGAAGTGGCTGCTCCAGTTCGCTGTTGAAAAAAAGGGAAAACTTTTTTTTTCATCGTCAATATTCCGCGATTCGCCGGATTCATTTATCGTCATTTTCGATAGTAAATATAGCGAAATTTCAATGCGAAAAATCGAAAAAAAAATCGATTTTCCTTAGAATCGGACGATGCAAACTTCGAGATGACGTAGATGATTACCGTTGCAGCAGCATTTCATCCTCGGCTTTGGACAGGGCGTTTTTTCTCTCTCTCCACGGGTCCAACGTTTCGCTCCACCATTTTTCATCGACGCGCTGCTTTCGCGTGACCGTCAGCCAATGAGGACAATATCGCCTGGTGACGTCCTTCAATGTGCCCACCGAGTTCCAGGCGACGACGTACAGCACCGGTTTTGGCGCTTTTTTCTAAGATTCCCAAGTCTATCGTTAGAGATTCCGTCTTTGGAATCTTTTTTTTTTGCAGGTTCAAGGTCATTCGGCTCTTTGTTTGTTTTAATCGCGTAATTTACATCGAAAAATGTTGAAATAATAATTCTACGAGGAAAAGAGCGAAAAAATGCATCTTCCTCTTTGTTCTTACGTATAATTCATCGATGCAGTGGATTTTATCGGCGGTTACGTCGACGCTGATCCAGCTTTCTTCGGACTCGACGTACACCTCGATCCAAACGTTTTGAGCCTCCTTGGCGTCGACGATTTCGGCAGATTCGTCATCGGAGGACAACACCCGCCTGTCGATGGAATCACGCGGGGCGGCGCGCTTCGCATTTACCCTTTTCCCCGAGGAAGGCGCGACTTTCCTCGTCTTCGGCGGCGGTTTTATCTCGAACTCATCGTCGGAATCGCTGTCCGTCCAAGCGTCGACCTCCTCCGACCTTTTGCGCGAGTTTTTCCTCGAGGAAGCTTCCTCCTCGTCCTCGCTGACGAGGTCCAGGTCGTTCCCGGCGCTGGTCGAGGGAACTTCGAGTTTTCCCGCTCTCGTTCGTTTGCCACTCGTCTTTTCGTCCTTCCTGGAGGAGTTTTTGTCGGATTTAGTCGCTCCGTCATCGTCGTTCCTCTTGGAGGCTTCCTTCGCGACTCGCGATCGCAACTGTCTGACGCGCGGTGGACTCTCCGTCTCCTTCGTCTTTTTTTCCGGACTGACCGCACTCCCAGGGTCATCCTTACGATCGACGGTCGTTTTGATCGATTTTTTCTTCGTCGTGTTGGCGAACTTGGCCAGGACGCTCGCGGCTCTCTTCTTCGCGCTCATCTTCTCGTCCTTGTCGAGTTCGCTGCTATTTTCCGGAACAATCTTCTTGTCGGACGTCTTTGTTTTCCCATTTTTGTCGGCCGTCTTTTTGCCTCTGTTGGCTATTTCCTTTTTAGCCTTTGAGACGGCCTCTCCGCTCGATTTCCCATCAGCTTTCTCCTCCTTTCTCGTGGCTTTCGGATTTTGAAAAAGTTGGTCGCTTCGCAGCTTCAACGCCGGTGGACACAGAGATATTATTATTCTGCAGGTGAGACCTGTTTGGAAAAAATAATCATCGTGAACGATAGCGTCCATTTTTACAGCCGGTACGTGCCAGCCGTAAAAAAGTGCGATAAAACAATGAGAAAAATCTTGTGTCGCTTTATCGCGCTGTCGTTGTCGATCGACGTACGTTTTTTGAAAAATTTATCACTCTTCTTGCCGATATCGAATTGTACGAAAGCAGCAAAAGTACGAGACAATTTTTTAAAAGAATCTCGGCATTATATTCACGTGTATATTTATGTGCGATTTACAATCTCGAAATTATGACAAATGGCCAGCAAAATTAATTTGATCAAAGTTTCCCTTCGTGTACTAAAAAAATATGTAAACGGTAAATTGCAAAACTCGAGTTTTTGATAAGAAAAAATGACGAAAAAAAAAAACGTTCGCGTGTTATCGGAAATCACTTTTGTTTTGCCAAATTGTAGATAACTCTTTGACGGCGTTATTGCTTTGAACGAACAAAGCCTACTTTTTTTACTTTCTATTTTTTCTACTTTCTCGTCTCGCTCTTTTACGACGTAGCCTTAATGACGCCCATTCTCACCGATAGCTCGAAGAGCAGCGGCAAACAGGAGAACCAGCTCTCTGTGATTGTGCACCTTTTTCTCTCTCAATCTCTCCAACAAACTTTCTTTGGCGACGCATTCGTCGCTCGCTTTGAATTCGACCTTTACCAAGTTTTTGAACCATTTTGTAAAACCTTCCAAGTACTTGAGATCGAGGCGACCGTCGGGATAAATGTTGGAGGGTACGAGGGAAAGCGCGGTGGACAAAACTTCGGGATGGTTGATTTGCTTGTTCAAATGAAAGCCGTGAGCCAACCAGCACAGGAGGCCCGTCTTGTGGGTGTAAATTTGATTCGACCGGAGCCTCTGATTCATGCGTTTTCTCAGCGCGTCTTCAAGGTCGCTGCATTTTTTGCGCTTCTTGAAGGTCAAAGCGCTGCCGGGAAGGACAATCGCGACGCCTTCCTTCGGAATGGTGTAATCGGCGGGACGACTCTTCTCGACCTCCTCTTCCGCTTCCTCCTCGTCGTCGTCTTTCAAGGTCGACGCTCCGGACTCCCCTCGCAACAAGAGATCGGTGATCTCCTGCGAGAGTACGCGTCTGTTGGCCTTCTTTGGCGATTTCTCCTGGAAACTGTTTTCTCCGCTACTTCCGACGTTGTCCACGAGCGGCGACGGGGGTTTATTTGCTTTTTCGAGATTTTTCATAACCTCTGCCAGCAGCGCGGCGGTATCGAGTTTCTCGTCGTCGACGCAGTCGAAATCGTCGTCGGAATCGTCGGACGCGCCGTTCTCGTCATTGTTGTCATTGTTTGTCGATGTTTTTTCCGACGTTGACGTTGACTGTTTGAAGAACGAACTTTGCGGCTCGATCTTATCGGACGAAACGAGGTTATCTTTGCCGCTGCTTTCCGAACTATCGTCGTCCGACGAAAGGTCCATGCTTATGCTTTTTCGATAAATCTCCGGTGGAAAATCAAGGAAACTTCTCGAGATTCTATTATGGGAAGTTCAGAATCGATTTCGACGACTTGATTTGCTTTGCGAACGAGCGTTGAAGACAGTTGCTGACGTTTTGACGATGTAATAATATCCGATAATCGCGCATTGTTCGACCGCCTCGTGTGCCGAGCTGTTTACGTTTTGCCGAGTATTGCGTCGTTGTTTCGGCTTTGTGTTGCGTAATATCTGTTTTGGAGCTCCGTCGCGAGGGGTGTGCGCGCGCCGACTGTTCCGCCGGCCGGTCAGGTGGGGGGGGTGATTCGTCGCGCCATCTCTCTCACGTCACAGTAGTAACAGGTGAGCAGTAGTAGTAGTAGTAGAGTACGGGCACGAGCCGCCCAGCAGCGCTCTCGGCGAATGAAGCCAAACGCAAGCGCCCGAGCGGTTGTTTATAACCTCAAAATTCCGTCTCAGCTAAAAATCAACGCTCCATGCTATTTACATCGTCTTGATAGTGATATAAACAACGTGAACATCCGAGTGTCAACAAACAACTAAACATCAAAGGGTTTTCGGCGAATAATGGTAATTATCATTGACTTCAACAATTTCATCGATTTTCCGTTCAACAATGTGTGTCGAGACGCAACGTCAATAATAAACGACGTCAAAACTTCCGTCAATGTCGCGCAACGAAAGTTCGATGCAATTTCGTATTTTTCCGATGAAACATTCTTTTTACCAAACCTCGTGTCGTTTCGCGATCGTGTTTGTACGCTCGTTGTTTCTTTTCCACCCTCAGGACGACTCGTTGAGAAACTGGAGTCCTTACGCCAAGGATTACGATCCTCTGAGAGCCGGCAGCATCGACGGCACCGATACAGAGCCTCACGACAGAGCGATAAGCCGCGCCATGTACGCGCATTACGAACCCCCTCACGGACTCAAATCCAACGTGTCAAGAACTCTCTTCGTCGCCAGACTCAGCCCCAAATCGTCAAAAGACGATTTAACGGAAGTAGGCACAAATTTCCATCAATTTACGCCGATATTACCGTCTGAGAAAAACAAAGTATTTCGTACGACAAATGTTCGTCTACAACATGACTCAAACAGCGAGAAATTTCTCCTCGATAATCCTGCATATTTTTTTTCAAACAAATTACTCACTCGTAGCGTATAAAAAAAAGTCATTATTTCAAACGTCACGGTAGTATAACGCAAATCCATTTTTGCAATTATTTATGCCGAAATTGAATGATCAGAAAGTTTGGCGAAAAATTTCATATTTCTCCAAACACTCGGAATTGTTCGGTAATTGCACGATTTGTTC